>CM053789.1:802464207-803664207 GCA_028749045.1 Cupressus sempervirens | reverse complement strand
CAAGATACCATCCCTTTCGAATTCGAGGGGTACTAGTAGGGAAAAGGTTGACAATTCTTCTTGATAGTGGGGCAACTCACAATTTTATTGAGGAGAGATTTGTCATGAAAAGAGGGCTTAAAGTAGAAGATTTTGAGGGATTCAATGTTACTATAGCTGATGGATTCACTATGCCTTGCACACGGGTGGTGAAACAACTCAAGATGACCCTAGGAGATTATGAGTTATGTGATGACTTCTATGTTGTTGGCATTGGGGAGATAGATCTTGCATTGGGTGTTCAATCGTTGCACTCTATTGGAGGCTATTACATGAACCATCAAACTATGGAGTTTAAATTTCATTCCAATGGGAAATAAGTCTTATTGAGAGGCTTATCGAATGGATCACCTAAGGCGGTCTCTACAAAGAGAATGGAGAGGACTTTTTGAAGAGGACAAGTAGCATTGGCAGCATGAGTCATAATCCATCCAACAAGCTCTCCAAAGAATCAAGGTAATTTCCATTTTTAAATTCAAAATATTCTTGATAAGCATAGTATAGTTTTCAATGACTTGCCTCCAGAATTACCACCAGATAGAGGTTTTGAGCATGTTATAGAGATAGAATAGGGTGCCAAACCAGTTATAACAACCCCATACCACCATCCAAGAGGTTATAAGGAAGAAATTGAAAAAACTATTAAGGAACTCCTGGACATGGGATTCATAAGGCCTAGCTCTAGTCCATTTGCATCATATGTGGTACTTGTCAAGAAAAAGGATGGTACAATGAGAATGTGTATAGACTACAGGGCTCTAAAAAAGAAGACCATAAAAAATAGGTATCCCATACCATGCATAAATGAACTCATTGATGAGTTACATGGTGCTATATACTTCTCAAAAATTGACTTAAGATTAGGGTACCATCAAATCCGAATGAGGAGTGAAGATGTGGAAAGACTTCTTTCAGATGTCACTATGGGCACTTTGAATTTCTTATTATGCCATTTGGCCTCACTAATGCACTTGCAACATTCCAATCTTGTATGAATAAGGTATTTAGCCAGCATCTTTGAAAAAAAAATTTGGTATATTTGGTGATATCTTGATTTACAGTAAAACATGGGACAAGCATCTAAAGCACATAGACACTATTTTGGGAATCTTGGAGCAGTAATCCTTCTATGCTAAGCTATCTAAATGTGAGTTTGGTTTGATAGAGATCCTATATTTGGGACATATTATAAGTTATAAAGGAGTACATGTTGATCAACAAAAAATCCAGGCAATTTTGGATTGGCCTCCATCCACTAATCTTACACAGTTGAGAGGTTTCTTCAATTTGTGTAGCTACTATAGGAGATTTGCCAAGGGATTTTCTCAGCTTGTTGCCCCCTTGACTGATTTGACAAAGAAAGGAGCTTTTATTTGGACAGAAGAGGCACAAAAAACATTTGATAAGCTTAAGGAGGTAATGAGTTCATGCCCTGTGCTTGCAATTCTAGATTTCTCTTTACCTTTTGTTGTTGAATGTGATGCTTCTGGAGAAGGTATAGGAGCTGTCCTAACTCAAAGGGGAAATCTAATAGCATTTGAGAGTAGAAAACTAAATCAATCAGAGAAAGGTTACTCCATCTATGATAAGGAAATGTTGGCAATCATGCATGCACTTCATAAGTTTAGACAATATTTGGTATGTGGGAGATTTATTGTAAAGATAGACCATAATAGCCTCAAGTTCTTCTTGAACCAAAGGGATTTGAATGATCATCAACAAAAATGGGTAAGAAAATTTCAAGCTTATGATTTTGATATTGAATACATGAAAGGAAAGAATAATGTGGTTGTTGATGTTCTCTCAAGAAAGCCCACTCTATGTTCCTTAACATCTATCTCTGCTAATTGAAAAGTCTCCATAATTTCAGAGTATGCTAAAGATTCCTTTGCCACCAAGATTTTGGATAAGTTAGTGGATGATAACAGGTACAAGGTTGTTGATGAATTGATTTATTACAAGAACAGGATCGTCTTAGTGCCAGGATCAAAAACTAAGGAGAGGATATTAAGGGCCTTTCATGACACACCTTTGGCTGGTCATCAAAGATACTTCAAGACATATAGGAAAATTCGAGAGTGGTTTTCATGGAAGGGTATGAAGGAGGATGTCCTTAAACACATTAAGGAATGTATGGTATGCCAACAAAGCAAGAGTGAGCAAAATTTTTTTGCAGGGTTGTTGTAGCCACTTCCTATTCCTGAACTAAAATGGAAAAAGTATTTCCATGGACTTCATCATTGGGTTGCCCAAGGTTCAAGGTAAGGATTGCATATATGTGGTGGTAGATAGACTAACTAAGTATGCACATTTCTTTCCTATTACATCTGATTTCAATCCATCACAAGTGGCCGAATTGTTCTTCAAAGAAATTTTTAGATTACATGGCTTTCCTAGAAACATTGTTAGTGACTGGGACAGTAGATTCCTTAGCTCTTTTTGGAAGGAGCTCTTTCATTTGATAGGAACTGAACTCACTCCAAGTACTAGCTATCACCCTCAAATAGATGGACAAATAGAGATAGTTAATAAATGGATAGAGGGATATTTGAGGAACTATGTTTCAAATCAACAACATGCTTGGGTGAAATGGTTGCACCTAGGGGAGTATTGTTACAATACATCTCATCACATGTCTATTGGTATGCCTCCTTTTTATGCTCTTTATGGTTATGATGCCCTTTCCTTTGTTGATCTAGTACTTTTAGATAGGAGAGTACTTGCAGCAAGTGATTTTGTCAAGCAAAGCCAAGACATAATAAGGTCCCTCAAGGATAATCTACAACATGCATAGAACCAATAGAAGTTGTATGCTGATAGGAAAAGGATTGAAAGATCTTTTGAGGTGGGAGATTTGGTATTTTCAAGTTGTAGCCATATAAGAAAAGAACCTTGAAGAGGAGTGGGGCAAAGAAACTCAAGCCAAGGTTCTATGGGCCTTATAAGGTCATCAAGAAGGTAGGAGAGGTAGCTTATGAATTGGAGCTCCCACCAAATAGAAAAATACATAATGTTCTTCATGTATCTTTCCCAAAGAAAATTTGAGGCCAGAAAACCATAGTATCTATAGAATTACCACCTCTTGATGATGAAGGGAAATTAGTTTTGATACCAAAAGAGATTTTGGATACAAGAGAGAAAAGATTGAGAAATAGGAGCATCATAGAGCATTTGATCAAATGGTAAGGATTACCACTAGAGGATGCAACTTGGGAAGTAGCACATATTCTTGAGCATTCCAACCTTCATTGCTTGAGGACAAGCAATATTTGGGAGGGGAGGACTTGTCATGTCCCCTTTTCAAATAATTGAAAAAATAATAATCTTTGCTAAGGCAGGCAAGCTCAAAAGGTGAAGTTTTAGAAAAAGGGGCTAATATTTGGAAACCAATGGACTAATAAATGAAAATTATTATTAAAATATGTTTTATTAACCCCTCTTGGACGTGAGTTAGGTTTATGCCCTCTTTTAAGAGATTTGGAGGCATTTTGGTCTCATTCAAGAACTTGATTTTCCTCATTGCTTTGTTGTTCTTCAGAGGCTTCCAAACCTGTGGAGAAGGAGAGCCAAGGACAGGATTTTTAAGGTTTTTAGGAAGGATAAGGATGGTATTTTAAATCCATTCCATGTGCAAGCTCATGCAAAGTTTTCCCTTGTGCTGAACAGTGCAGATTTGTGAGTTTTTGGGTGTGTTTTTGTAAGAGTTTGGTGTCTCCGATTGAGTATTTCATATCAGTTTGGGGTGCTGCTGTATTTCAGTTATTTATATGTTAAAATAGAGATGAACATATTCATTAGGTCATGGTTATACTTCTGTGATAGATTATTAGTGTTTTTGTGGTGTTTCTGGGCTATTTGGTGTTATTTTCAAGAGCCCAATGAGCATTGTTTTTGTCCTCCATTTGGGATCTTTTTTGTAAACTCTATATAGATCTAAAAATTTAATTTTTTAGGCTGTTATGCTGGTGAAATTTCTCTAAAAATTTTCACTTTCAAATTTATTAATAATATGTGAAGGTGTGAAGTTTATGGCACTATTTCAGGCATACCCGATTTGGGTTTATTTGAGAAATTGGTGGATCTTTGAAATATTGGTTGTTTGAGTTTAAAAATATGATTAGAGACTTTAAATATCATATAAAGTCACAAATGTGACATTTCAAAAATTGAATTAATAGACAAAGTATTATCCCCAGGTATACAAATCTCTATTCCATTGTAAGGGAAATTAACACACTGATGATAGGTAGATGGCTCTAATTGCATATCATGAATCCATGGTCTTCCAAGTAAAATATTGTATGCAAGGAGTCCAACATCAACTATTTGGAGTAAAATACCTTTCTCAACAAGACCAACCCTAATATGAAGGAGGAACAACCCCTTTGAACTTCTCTCTACCTCATCATGGGCTTTGATAATAATCTTCCTTCTAGTATCAATAACTTGTTCAAAATAACCTAATGTCTTTAAAAGACTCAAAGAACAAATATTAATCCCAACACCCCCATCTATCAACAAACACCTAACATAGGTCCTATGGATCATGACCTCAATATGAAGGGAAATATTGTGTGGATGGCTCAAAGATTTATTAGCTTCCTCTGAAAAGGAAAGGTAATGAGGGCTAGCAATGTGATTAACCATATTCTAGAATTGATCGACGTCTAAATTTTTGGGGACATTCACCATGTGCAAAGTGTCTTCAAGGACGTGTTTGTATCTCAAAGACAACTCTAAAAGCTCAAAGATAAAAATTTGAGTGGGGGTTCTTTACAATTGATCAACAAAAGTATAATTAAATTTGAGTGGGGGTTCTTTTCAATTGATCAACAAGACTATAATTAGACCTAGGATTGACCACTTATCTTGAAGGAACATACTTGGATTACACTTGTTTTGGCTTACTCAATTGGTTTGAACTAGGACCTTTGATGACAAGGGGACTTTGAATTCACGTAATAACATTGAGACTTTGCAAAGACACTTGCTTAGGTTTACTTGACTAGTTTGAATTGGGTCCTCTAATGACAAAGAGACCTTGAGATGACCCTCTAGAGTGAGCACCCCTTAGCACCAAAATAGGTTTTTCACCAAGGATAGTAGAGCTCAAGTTTAAATCATAACCACTAGGATCTTTATCTTCCATCATGTTGACACTTTCTTCTACAACCTCAAGCATATTGACAACATTTTCAGTATTTGCATAAGTGTAATTGATTGCAGCCTTGTCATTCTTAGGTTGGGAAGCTTCCTCTTTCTCATACTTGGGCAAAGGCTCTTTGAATTTTGTGTGATCAGCATTGGTATTTAATCCATCTATTTCAAGTTTTCAATTCTTAATAAGATCTTGAACAATATGCTTAAATCTCCCACAGTTTTCAATAACATGTCTAATGCCATTGTAAAGCTTGCAATAGGCTTTATCATCCCACCACCATGGCTTAACTTCAGGTATGTAGAACTTTATGGCATCATAAGGGTGCACAAGATTACGAGCAAGGAACTTCATTAATATCTCTTCATATGACTCACCCAATTGTGTAAAGTTACATTTCTCTCCTTTAGGCCTTTCTTGATATCTCAGCTTGTTACTTTGTTGAATAACACTAGCCAAATGGAGAACAAATTGGTCTTTAGGCTTAGAGGAATCCACAACTCCATCATTAACCACTTGTTTGTTCTTATTCCAATATGTGTTCTTTCCATTATCCTTGTTATTGTTTTTATTTTGGCCGTTGTTGTTGTTTCCACTTTTTCTCAAAATACCTTGCTCTCTCAAAACATCCTAAATTCTAAATGTGGCTTCAACCATGGTATCAAAGGACTTAAAAACCCTCTTCTTAACTCTGTACTTCATCTCAAGAACCATTTTACTGATGAGGATTGCAATCATTTCTTTCTTAGGAATAGTCCTAGAATAGCAAGAGCAATATCGTCTCCATCTTTGCAAGAAAGTAACAAAGGATTCTCCTTGATTTTTCTTTGTGTGACATAAGTCCAATAGCAAGATAAATTGTGAAAGATTGTATGTGAAGTGTTGAAAAAATCTCTAAATTAACTTGCGGAACATCTTAATAGGAGGAGTTATATTGGTAAACCATTCCATTTCTTGACCCTTAAGACTCCTTGGAAATAATCTCATAAGATATGAGTCCTCATGATGAAACTCAAAACTCATAGTATAGAACTAATGCACATGATCATTGGGATCCCCATTTCCATCATATTTTTCATATTGGGGGCTCTCAATTCTCCTAGGAAAATCTTTCATTTCAACACTCTTATCAAAAGGGTTATGAAAAATTGAATCAAGTGGAAAAGAAATCTTGGGTGCCGATATTTTCTTCAATTGTTTCTTCAATTGGTCAATCTCTTCTTTCATAGAGGGATCATGCTTTTCAATCATTTTTTCTACATAAAATTTGCAAGGGACCTTAGTACCCTTGTTGATTAAATCTTGAAAGCATGCATCTCCTTTTTGGTCCGTATATGCTTCCATACATTTTTTTAAATGTGGGTCTGGTTGCATAACCAGGAAATCATAAGCTTTACAATCAAAGTTTGAACTACCACCTCCATATTGTGAACCATGATGAGCTTGTTGTGAAGGTTGTATTGAAACTCTAGAAGGTGTTGGTCTCCTATAATCATGTCTTGAAGCTCTCCTTCCTCTAGGGCTAGGAGATTGGGAAGATGTTCTTCAGTGTCCTCCACTTTGTGGAGTCTCAAGAGGGGTAGATGGAGGAGAGTTGTTTCCACCTCCAATGTGGACATTTTGAATTGATTTTCAAGTTGTGAGGCCATGAGAAGGTCTTGGGCTTCTTGATGGGATTTCCTTTCCATCTCAATAAGAACTTCCCTTTCTTCCTCTAGGCATCTAAATTGTTCTTCCTTCTTAGATTGTTCCTCTAGAAGGGCTTTTCCCTCATGCTCAAGTACTTTGAGTCTACCACTCACATAACCTAAAGGTGCCATGAGTGGTGTACATGGTTTTGACATTCCAAACTAGTTACTAGTAGATGTTGCATTCACATGAGCATTAGAAGGCTCACTAATTTGATCATCATATTGGGATTTCTCTTCTTGATATGCATAATTCTTACCTTTCTCAACCTTTTGGTATGCATCCAAATATCTACCCTCAATATGGGGTGAGGTTGGTCTATTTTCATGAGTAGAACCACCACTCAAGAGGTCAACATAGTATTCACCACTTCAATTCTTCTTTTGTGGAGCCATTATAAAATCCATATCCATATTAGCTTGAGGTGATGCTAAGGGTGTACTCAACTCAATAAGGTCACTACTAGGGTCAAAAAAAGCTTCTAGAATATTCTTAGGTGATTGAACAAACAAAGGTTCTTTTCCCTTATGTCTTTGATGAGTTTGAACTAAAGGTAATTGTTTAAAGATGACTTGAGGTTTCTTTTCTTGATCTACTTGATATCTTCTTGTAACTGGAATGAAAGAAAAGGGAATAGGTGATAGGATAACCCTAAGAAATATTGGTACCAAACTAGGATAGTAAAAGAACTCACTTGTCCAAAAGAGATGTGATGAGATAGAATTTTGCAATAGGCATAAACGAACACTGCCACAGAGGTGCCCACAAGTTTGGATGAATACCCTAGCACGTATGCACTAGGAGGATTACTTACCCAAATTATAAATAATTAAAATTGAATTTTTATGAAAGTGGATGGACAAGAAATTACTAAGACTCTCCAAGCATAATATCAAAGACTCAAAAGGTATATCTTTCTCAACAAGGATGGTCTCTAACTCACCAACTCCAAACAAGGTCACTTGTGAAATCAAATATTACTAATTCAAGGGGTCAAAGCACAATAACCCAAGGTGTAAACAAGTTTCTAACAATGGGGTAAGTAGCTTAATCTGAACTGGATCAACCTAGGGAGACTAGAAATAACAAGATAGCAAAGTAGTTTGATCATAAAGTCTTGAATCAGGAACTCATATTTTATTTTTTTTAAATATCCAACTAGGTGTGATAAATTTTGAATCATAAATGAGGCACACAAGACAACAATCAGGGATTTCAAGAAAACATCTTCAAACAATGAGCAAGAGGCAAAGAAACCTTGCACATAAACAAGAATAATGTCCTAGTATCAATCTAATCCCTAAAACCACCATTGTGTATATTCTCAAAATATTTACCAATCATGCACATAGTCCTAGAAAAGAAAATTTGGCAACACTATGGTTCTTAGTAATGTTCACCTTTGTAGCTTTTGCAATCTAGAGTGCACAAAATCCAATCACAGCACACTAGTGTTTTGACATATTCTAAGAATTTAATCAATCAGAGATACTAAGGAGATCTGAAAACCCAACAAAAGACTACGCCCATGAGGATTTTACCCACATGGACATTTGTATAGTGGTTGCTACTACACATCAAAATGGCTATTACTACTAGAGGTTCTGTCCATGTGGTTGACACAATAAAGGGAATGTCCACTATGGTTAACCCTCTCTTATCAAGGAAGAATCACAAAGTTGTACCACATGGAGACTCAGTATGGATTTAAGGGTTCTAAGTTTCTAATGTGCTCGAAAGAGAACGAAGCATACTCATCTAACTTCTTCACCTTAGCCAAACATAGCAAACAAGATTCTTTGACATGCTAATTCAAAATCATCTCACCAAATGTTTGGAAAATCCAACAAAAAACACCACCAATCTCAAAAGAGAAAGTACTAATGGATGTTGAGGACAAATCCAAGTGGAATAGTGAGATAATAAAAAATATCCTTCCTTACCTACAAGTGGATCTATCATCGAGAAGATCTTCACATGTAAGGCAAGTGAATGAAGCACATTCCCTTTAGAACTTCACAAATAGTGTTCATAGGGCCTAATTACTATGTGAAACACATATGCATGAAAGTAAATCTAGATCCAATTTTAGAGCACCAAATGAAGTGTGAATCTATGAAAGCATGTAAAAGCACTCAAGCTAAACACATGAGAGGGCTCATTTTACTTCCAAATCCAAATGTTATAGAGATCCCAAAAAAATACCCAGGGTAATCCTTGCAAGGCATCTTTTCTTTATTGTACCTTTTGTTTATGCTTGAATGCTCACTCACAATGAACAAAATAACAAGTAAAACAAGCCAATAGAAGATGTACAATATATATCTAACTTATGCAAAACTAAGGTTATATCTAAAAGTATAATTTTTAAAGGGTGATAATAACTAGAAAATAACCCAATTGAAATCTCATATCATGCATTGATCCATATGAAAATTAAATGCAAGCTATTCATTAAATCCCCTTTTTTGAATATTGATTTTTGATCAAGTCAACAAGATTGGACCTATATGATATGAAATTAGATTCAAAACCATAAATGTAGAAAAAGGAACCTTGTTAATAATTAGAGAGCTTTCCAAAAATGTAAGAATTTTGAAAAGATCTTTTCATTTGTTCCTTGGAGATTTATTTTGTCAAAACAAACTAGTTTTTACAAATCCAATTATTGAGCCCTAATATGATCTCTAAAATCAAAATATAAAGAACCAAATCTATTCAGAGAGCTTTTTAAAATGCTGACTTGTCCAAAAAAATTGTTAATTTGCATCCTAAAATGATTTTTCATGAAAAATAAAGAATAAATTATAAAAAATCAAAAATAGCTCAAAAGAACTCTAAAAATTGGACTAAAGCTTGTCTAATATGTTGCCACCCTACAAAAACAATTTAGACCAAAACACTAAGTAGTTTGGGAGGTATGATCAAATCTTTTAGATCTAGGGTGTTTTGTCTCCAAACATAACTACACAAGGGGGTTAACTCCAAAAATATCTAAAATTAGTAAGTAAAGGTGGGTTGCCCCACATTGGGCACCAAAAGATGTATGCCTAAAATGTGAACACACTTCTACGAGTTATTATATCTAAGATTTCTCAAGAATGAGGTCTCGAATGGCAACTCATAGGTCTTTATTCATGGAGTGTAAGGGTTTGTAATGGAGGCCCATGGTCTAGGCAACCATTTTAGGGTGCATACACAACAAAGGCACTCAAGGATGAACATAAGTGTGTAACTATGAGAGAGAAGCAAAAGAAATGCTTGCACAAATGATGGTAAAGTTGATGATTGGATTTAAGAAGAAGGCTTAAGTTTGATGGGAAGAGGGATGACTTCTTAAAGGATTTCCAAGAAAGTTAAGGGATAGAGTTGACAAGGGGGACTTATCAGTGAATCAACACATGAGTCAAATAGTTATTTAAACCTTCAATAGTGAGTTGTAAACATACAAATTAAAACTCTACAATTTTATTTCTAATAATTGTAAACAATTTGTATTGAATTCCTTTTCACAGAGGTTGACTTAATAATCATTTGAAGGACTTAACATCCTATGTAAATCCTTTACCAAGGTGACATTCTAAATGGAATGATCGAAGTCCCCTAACAAGGCCACTCTTAAGAAGAGGAAGTTAGAATGGTTGTCTTTAGTATGGAGCAATATAAAGCTCCCAGTCCTGATGGGCTTCCTCCTACTTTCTTCTAGGAATTATGGGAGATTTTCAAGTACAAAATTATCCATTTTGCTCATGAATTTGTCAGGATGGGAAAGTTGTTAAAGGAACTTAATGATAGCTTCATTTTTCTCATTCTTAAGAAGGAGGACCCTATGAGATTGGAAGACTTCACATTGATCAACCTTTGTAACTGTAACACCCTACTTGGGAACCCAAGAGAAATAAACCTGACATGTTACAATGTTTACTGAACTATTTTTTTTTTAAAGTTTAAACAACATCAAGATAACATGAATGTGGAAGCAATATGAACATACACATCAAACACACACAATCAATTACAGATTTAGTTTCAATTCCTCAAGGGTTCCTTTATGTTGAGTCACATTTAATAGTTTTAAATTAATTAGTTTAAGTTTCAAGTATAATGTCACATGATCATAAAGAAATACTAGATACATATTCGCATAAGCAAATACATAAGTATAAACAATACAATGAAAGTACATCCAATTAATAACATCCACTGACATGTCGCAGGGTATGTGAAAATAGATACAATAAATTAGAATACATGATAACATATATACATCATCTGAAAAGAAGTCTCTGAGATAAGAAATAAGAATGATAAAGGTACATCTTCTGCAACAAACATCCAATAGCTGGCAATATGAAGGGGAACCCAAATGGTAAGAAGACACTACCTCCCGATCGTATGGTTACCTAGTTAGGCTTCCACTCCCACGGTGTAGGGAAGATAATGAACGATCCACAAACAGCTATCAAACATAAAACATTCCTAGGCAAGGTACCCCTAATAGCCAAAACTACCTCAAAGGTAACACATGCTACTCAAGAAGATAAAATAATCCAAAAGTAAGAACACTCAATCCAATACCAACTCCACATAACCAAACATCATACACGAACCAAGTATAAACCAAATATCAAGATCATAAGATAAAGTCAACAAAAGATATCCTCCTCAAGTCAATAACCACATGTCAAAAGTATAGCATCCATGAATCACCAATCATTATCAATGAAAGTAATAACCACAATAAACACATCCAAGAATAAGTACACCACCAAAGGTACACACAAAATCTACAGAGAAGACTCAGGCTACATACTAGGGAGTGTCATCACATGGCTGCTTGAGTTACCCTGGACTGATCTCTTAATAGACCCCGAACCCTCAAGCGTTGAGTTACCCTGGACTGGTTACTCTGAACCTCAGACCCTCAACATCACACATGTGGAAACCAAAAAAGCCCTCTCAAGAAGACGCGGCACTCATCCCATTCCCATCCTTAGTCTATACAAGCACTCAAGGCATGGTTGGGTCAAATATCTCTAACTTATCTTTTTTAGTGTGTTTTCCCCCCAAAAGTTTTACTTACTAGATTATCACTTATTACATAACTTGCATTAGGTTACCCTGGCACTGACCACTTAGGGTCCCAGACCCCTATGCAACACCCATAAAGATCAAACTCAGTTCCTTAACAAGCAACCTGATAGTAAGATGGTTCTCCCATCCAAGTACACATAAATGCTCCACAAGTAAATCTCATAAATATAATCTCAATTTGAATCACAAAAGACATCATAGCATCCAGCCACATAAATGGTATCAAAGAAATCTCACAAAAACCTCTGGTGTACATCCTAGACTGGTCAACATTTAGTCCACTCAAAAATCCCAAAGCATAGACCATATAAGCAAAACAACATAGTTTTGAATAGTCTGGGTTTGGTTTGAGAATACACAATTTGATTGCAAGTAAAGTTTTAATTTACATTTTAAATGTACGTTTCAAGTAATTGAATTCTCAGTTTATTCCACAAGTCAACTCTATAAAATTACCCCCATTCATTTATTTGACTTAAATATGTAAAATTACCTTCATAATAATAGTCATTTTCCTAAAAGCATTATCTGAAGATAATCGATTATTTATTAAGTTATCAAAATAACAATTGCTAAATTTAATAAAATCATTACAATCTTATTAAATTTACACATTTAATAAAACTATACATTGTTATATAATTTTCGCATTAATCATTCCTAATTAAATCAAAATTTAATTAACTTAATTAATAATCATTTACTATATCTCACTCATTAATAATCTATCTAATTATAAACATAATTTCATAAAAAAAAAAAAAAATTTAATAAATTATTAACAATCAATAATATAAATTTAATTTAATTCAAACTTAACAAAAATTAACAAAAATGATTTAATTTTATTAATAATATAACTTTAATTAAATTTATAACTTAACAAAAAAAAAATTTAAACACTTTAATTTTAATACGATTTGCTTTAATCAATCGCAAGCCTTAAATAACGCTGCTGCCGGTAGCAGGCCTACTGACGCAGGGCCTGCGGTAGCTCGCCTGTGCAGTACCTGTGTCAACAGGGACTGCCGGTGGCTATACGCCAAGGGGGAGTAGGGGAGGTCATGGCCCCCACTTCCCAATTCAAAATTATATATATATATTTTTTATCTTTTTTATTTATTAATTTTTTTAAAAAAAAACATTTTCTTCAATAATTTTATTTTAATAAAATTTATAAACATATAAAATTTATAAAACAAACTTTCTTCCAAAAAAATATATTTATTATTTATTTTTTAAATTTTTTTAATTTTTTAAAAATTATTTTCAATGCTTATCTGATAGAGAAAATTCGAGCAACTAATTGAATTTTCTTTTATTTTTAAATATATATATATATATATATATATATATATATATATATATATATATATATATATATATATATATATTTTCAAGATACACCTGAATTAAATACGATAAGTTCTTTAATCTAGAGAACCAATTTCGTTTTCTCTTTAGATTTTCCTCTATAAAATAATGAGATGAATTTTCAATCAGTCAAGAAACAAACAAGATGACTAGACATAATTCCAACCACCCAATCAAACACGGAGCAAACAAATATTTTCTAATTGAATATGCATTCACGGAATTTCAAACCCTACCTCGTATTGATGCTAAACTTTGACAATAAGATGAAAATTCCTACGCAAAATCCTTCAAGCCACGAGAAATTCCTTTCTTTCCCAAACCCTCTGAGTTGCTCTCCAAAACCCGTGTGTCCAATAATGACCCGAAAACCCCTTATATAGAATCTAATTACCTTTCAGGGTTTCTATCCCAACAACTCTAAAATTATAATTAATTTATTTAATTAATTCTTTCATGCACAATTAATTTCCTTTTTAATTAAGACAAAAGAATTATTAAATTACTTGATTTAATTTTCCACTTGACTTCACTTTAATAAATTTATATGTTTAATCTCATGTGCACTTTATTAAAATATCTTAATCAAGTTCACATATCTTTATTAAATTCACATATTTTATCTTTTAAATTAATTTCTATATTTTAAACTCATTGATGCGAACTTAAATCTTTTTCATAAATTAATATCTTTTCACTTCTTAATTTATTTTTGAACATTTAATTTGATAAATATTTATTAACTTAAATAACAATAATATTTAGCATTTATTTAAAAATGAACTCCAAATATATTATTATTAAAATAAATATTATCACGTTCTAAATTTATTCTAAAACTTTTATCTTCAAATTCAGTTCTTTTTATTTAATTAATTTCTTAATTAATTAAATATAATTAAATATTAAAATGTCATAATAATTTTCCATTAAATTAAATCATCAATTTAATCTTTTAATTAGACTTAATTAATAGAAATTCATCAAAGACTCACAAAACAACATACGCACAAAATACTCATGGGTTTTAAAAAGGTAGATAGTCTATTATGAGTCCTCCTTGCAAGACAAGTATTACAAGCTATGGCTAGGATTGGACCTGATCATTATCTTCCCATTCTCACCATTTGAGTATATGTAATAGGGCACGCTCATCCTAGCAATTCAAGGAAGTCGATGCCCAGTACCTGCATCCTGCATAAAAGACGAGCATGTACATGTATATAATATATCTAAACTAAACAGACAATGGTGGGGAGTGGTTCATCTTGTAGATCCCGACTAGCAGGTGACTACGACTCCCTCCCTTAACCACATCAAACACGTCAGACAGAAAGATAAAATAAACACGTGCACCATACACATGCAAGTATGGGGTAAGTATCATAAAAATCACAAGTCTAACATCAAATGCGTACGTATAATAATGCATCTCTATCAATAGAACATAATCATCATTAAAGACATCATGTTAACATTTTTATAAAAGAAACCACATTTACTAACTAGGAATCATCAAAACATCATTAACGTCATGTGAAATGAAATCAACTAAACAATTATAACCAATATATTTGTAATTCAAGACATGAAATAATATCATAATATTGTAAATCCAGTATCTCTAAAACTAATCAATGCATAAAATCAGCCTAAGGAATTTGACAATGATAACAGAAATGCGAACTAGGGGCAGGCACTACAGTAACACAATTTATAAGGTTCTTGCTAAGGTTATGGAAAATCACATCAAACCACTCCTAGACAAATTCATTGGCCCCTTTTAGAATGGATTGATGCTTGGGAGGTAGATTCTTGATGTAGTTATAATCACCCATTAGGTAATTCACTCTATCAAAAGGTCTAAGAACCTAGGCATGACACTTAAATTGGATATTTCCAAAGCTTATGATAAGGTTAGATGTGAATTCCTCTTTACTATTCTACCAAAACTTGGCTTTAATGAGAAGAGTAATAGTATTATAAATAATAATGTTACCTCTATTACTTTTTCATTAATCATTAATGGAGCTCCTAGAAATTTCTTCTCTTCCTCCCAAGGTCCTTGCCAAGGTGACCCCCTATCTCCCTACCTTTTTATTATTTTTGTGGAAGTGCTAAGAAGAAATTTAGTTTCTTTAACTAACTCTGATGGAATCAAGGGCATTAAACCTACCGCTAGGTGCCCCCTAAAAATCATATAGTAGCTTGTGCATGATCTTATTCAACATCTCCTCCATCCATGAAGCTAGAGAATGCAAAGACACCTTGAACAAGTATGCATTGGTCTTTGGTTAATGCATAAATTATCCAAAAAGAAAATTATTTTTCTTTAACACCATTGACAATTTGAGAGAAAATATGACTAGTATTCTTGGTTTCTAGGAGGAATCCCTCTCTAATACTTATCTTGGTCTAACACTTACTATAAACTAAGTCCCTAATCAGTTTTGGAATGGTCTAGTTGAATAATTCCAAAAAAGGCTAGCAGGCTAGAATGGAAAAATCTTGAGTAATGTTGGGAAACTCAAGCATTTCTTTGCCTCCCTATAGGGCATCCTGGTGTATTTCCTCTCCATTTTCAAAATCTCAAGCAAGTTCAAAGACATTATTGACAAAATCTAGTAGAACTTCTTGTGGTTGGGCACTGAAGAGAAGTCAAGAATGAATTCAGTTAGATGGAGTAAGTCTATTGACTGAAAGCTCTTAGTGGTCTAAATTTAAGAGGTATAGGACACTTGAATAAGGCCCTATTAATAAAAATTGGTTGGAAATTGGTGAGCTTCTAAGGCAGCTGGTGTAACATTGTCAATGCTAAATATTTTTAAGGATGGTCTCCCCCAGGGATCCAAGATCTAGAACAATATGGTTAAAACATAAAAGATCTTGAAAAAGGAGTGTCACTAGATTCTATTGATTTCTAGGAGGATCAATAGATTCATGATAACCCACTCATGCATTCTACTTTCTTACCTCTAGATGAGAAGTATACCAGATTGTATAACCCTCGGATTTGAGACTACATCACCCCTAAAAGAAAATGGGTTAATTTTTAGAACCTTGAGCCTATGGAATTAGAGCTTTCTCAAGAGTTATAAGACCTTCTCCATAGCTATAGGATCCCCCTTGATCTAGTTGAGGACTCCTTGGTGTGGAAACTCACACCCTCAGAGGAGTTTACAGTTAAGTGTTCTTATCTATGTTGTATGGGGGGGAGGTGACTCAAGATGATTGGAGAAAAGCTTGCCACCCTTGGATCCTACCTAAGATAAACTTGTTTTGGTGGACAACTTTTCATGGATCAATCCTCACTAGTGATAACTTATAGCATAGAGGGTGTCAACTCGCTAACTATTCTATGTTATGTCTCCAAGAGGTGGAATCTATTCCACACATGCTTATCCACTACCCCTTTGCCATGGTTTTTTAGAGGGAAGTTCTTGGCCTATGGGAGGTTTAGTGGTGTATGGAGAGTGAATTGAAGCAATTTATTCATTAGAACAGGCTAGCTACTCACCCATATCTCATAAAATTATGGTCAATTATCCCACATATGTTACTTGGCATATCTAGAAGGAAAGGAATAATATGATCTTCAAGGAACAAGACACTACTAATTTTGGGGTGGCCCAGTAGATCATTAGGCTCATAAAAGAATGAAAGGGGATCTAGCATTGGAAGCCCACCCTGAAATCCTTGGGTTGACTAGATATGAAATGGGCTTCAGCTTGGAATTCTGACTCAATCATGGCACAATTTGACAATTCAAAAGTCTTGACAATGAAGAATATTGTGTGGCACCTACCCCCTCTATCTTGGATTAAAGTAAACTTTGATGGTTCAGTTATGATGAGAAGCACTACAGTGAAAGGTTTCCTCCATAGCAACATGGGAAATATGGTGGTCACCTACATTGGAAATTGCAAAGGAGGCTCTAACAATGAAGCTAAAGCTCTGACACTTCTATGGGGATTGAGAATTACAAGAGCTTAGGGAATCAATAAGTTTTTCATTAAGGAGGACTCTATTATTATCATTAACATTGCTAAGGGAGAGGGTTATAGCAATTAGTTGATTAAAATCATAATCAATGAAATTCAAAGGTTACTGGAAGATTACCATGAGATCTAAGTGGCACACTTATATCAAGAAGGGAATGACGTGGCCAATGAGCTAGCTAAATTTGGCTATGTGTCATGAGTTTAGTGGAATGGGAGGATGTCAAATTGTTGCCATCATCAGTGCAAGTGGTGATGGAAATGGAGTGTACTTTAATTCCATTCTAATAATCAAAATAGATGGCAAGCATTCATTATTTCGCATAGGCATGAGGACAAGGCATTCCATAAAGGGCTTGCTTGAAAAGATTATATGATGATATGAATTAATGTTTTGATTATCGTGAGTATTGATTAGTATCAAAAAAGGGTGCAGAGGGGGGATTCAACAAGATATATAGAATGACCTATTAATAATCAAAATGACAAGTTGTTGAATTCTTGCTCAAACTACAGCTACCATTGGTCATTTATGGATAGAAAGAGATCACTCACATGAACCATAGAGGGTGGTTTTTTGTTTTTCAAGAAACCTTGTGGATTTATGATGAGTATGAAATGCCTTTTCATTTTATCATTGATGCTTTCCATTTTACATTTGATAACTTCCATACTTGCAACAAGGCTATGTCATTTGAAGAATTGGTTATTGAACTCGAAGAAAGAATTGGTGTTAATGATTGTATTGAACTAGGGGGCGTGGAGGAAGGTATCCATAGTAATGAGGTTTGGAAGCAAGGGATGCACAAACACACTAAGGCCACATTGAAAAAGCTAGCATAGACTATGAAGGACCTAGCTGACAATCAAACTGGTATCTACCAGAGATTGGAAACTTTGGTGGAGTTTTCCACCAAGTTCATGCACTTCATGGTCATAACCTTAAACTTCTTGCAGGATAATAAGGAGAAGAATGAACTGGGAAAATCTACTGAGACCTCCTAGTCCATCTATGGGTTTATGGTGGAGGACTGGCTAAAGACCATCCTAGACAAACTAGTTAAGGTGAAGGAAGAGGATGTTGACAAGCATGCTTCTAAGGAAAATAAGGAGGGAAAGCAAGGATAGCAAGAGGGTAGATAACTCTAGTTCTAGTGTTTTCTTTGTGTGTGGCTTTATTGTACATTACTTTGAAATTGGTAGCCTAGGAGATTTTAGTTTCTATGTTTATGTTGATTAATAGAAGCATTTTGTTTAGGATATGATAGTCTATTTTATAGTCTCTTATACATATTAGATTAAGGAATGATAGTATTGTCAATTATGCTATAGACATTTTTCCTTTTTTTGAAGTTTAAATATGGCATAGGGTAGATAACCGAAGGGTTACCTTTGGCTGATTCTTTAGCCCTTTTGTTTATTAGGGTTTTCCCTCCATTTTTATTTTTTTTTATCTAATAATTCAAAAATATGGTTGGCTCCTAATAGAGCTCACTTCAATAGAGTCAAAAATTAGTGAAATGTTACTAGTGGTTTTTCCCAAATTGAGTTTTAAAGTAAAATCCTAGTGTGAAACTTGTGATGAATGTTTTATGACATTTTACAGTTACATGTTTACATGTTTACATTTAATAAAGTCTATTGTAATAGGACACTAAACTACTATTAATTTTTTTAATTGGTATTTAGTAAATATTGAGTTACAGCAAGATAAGTAAAGCAGTGAATTTTTATTTTTGATTGTTCAAATGGTACTTAAGGGCCTTGAGTAACTGATTCACCCCCCACCCCTTCTCAATTATACTAAAAATTTCTAACAATTAGTATTATAGCTCTATGCTTGTAGAGAGAACTTTGAAGGTACTTAAAGCTAAAGATCATGACTCACAAAAGAGAGGTATCGAAGTTGAACAAGGAGAACTTTCCTACATGGAAAACCTTGATGAGGTTGCATATATCTAGTATAGGTGATTCTACTATAAACCTTGTAGATAGTGAGTATGTGAAGATAATGACTACTCCTATAACATATCAACTAAAATAAAAACAAGAACACAATTAGGAAATGTTGGAGATTCCCTCATCCCTAAGCTATGTCGAGTTTGATGACATAAAAGAATGTGACAGTGCAAAGAAGATGTGGGATAAATTGAAGACTATATATGGACAAGATGACAATGTCTTCAGAGACAAATCAAAATCCTGAGAGGCAAATTTGATGAAATGAGAATGATGGAAGGTGAGAATATAGTACAATACTACACAAGAATCAAGGAAGTTGTCAATGCAATTTGAGGTAAAAATGGAACAATTGAAGATGAAATAGTGATAAGCAAGATATTGAGGACCCTACTCCCTATTTATGCCATTAGAGTTTTTGCAATACAAGAGTTGGGATACACTCCAGGTAATACTTTAACCTTAGAAGGTGTAATTGGAAAACTTAGTTCATTTGAGATGTCTAATTTTGATAACTAGACACCTGCTACTATTGAATCTACTTTTAATTCTCAATTGGTTCTTTGCAAAAGAAAAGGAAAACAATTGAAGAGTGGCAGTTCTGATGATGAGCTTGATGAACCTGAGACCTATTTTGAAAAAAAGGTTTAGAGGAGGTAGAGGTAAACACAAAGGTAAATTACCTATTTTTTTTTCATCCAACAAGGTTGGTCATATTACTGCTAGACGTCCTAATAGAGAAGACAAGGATGAAAGAAAGGAAAGCAAGTACAAAGGAAGAAGAGATAATCAAGATTACAAAAATAACAAGGATGAAAAGCTAAGAAATATTGTTATATTGCTAAAGAAGAAACTAACAATAAATCTGAAATTAATAATGATGAAGTTGTCTATGTTTCTATCAAAGAAGATTATGATGAAGATGAGAAAACCACATTAATCTCTTATAAGAACAAGAGTGATAGATGGATAATTGATAGTGGTTTCTCTAACCATATGACTGGTGATTAAAAAAAATTAAATATATTTAGCCATACAAAGGTGGATGTGTTAAATTTGGTACTAATGATATTCCATGTATTGTCAAAGGTAAATGTACTATTCAATTGATTGACAAGATCAAATGTGATAATGTTTACTAGGTTGAAGGACTTTACTATAATCTTCAAGTATTTTACAACCCAAAAAATTAGAATATAGAGTTTAATTCCATCACAAAAAGGCCAAGATGTATGATGTTGATGGTAGGCTTATTGGAAGTGGAGATTAGACAATAAATAACTTTTTCTATCTAGATTTATCTAATGAGACATGTATGTTTGCACAATAATAAGATGTTTGATTATGACACAAAAGGTTATGTCATGTGAATTTTGATAATTTGGTAAACATTAGTAAAGTAAGAGGGTTTCCTAAACTGAAGAAGCTTGGTAATGCTATGTGTAAATAATGTTTATTGGGAAAAATGACCAAGTCTAGTTTCAAGAACAAAAACATGCAATTCTAGTGATATTCTAGAATTGGTTTATACTTACCTATGTGGACCTATTGATGCTCAAAGCTACTATGGGGATAAGTATTTAATTCTATTTGTTGATGACTATTCTAGGATGATGACTTTGATGTTTCTTAAAGCTAAATCTAATGCTTTTAAGTTATTTAAGTGGTATTTGGCTAGAGTTGAAAAGGAAACAGGGAAGAGTTTGAAGTGTCTAAGATTTGACATAGATGGTGAATTCATTTCCAATGATTTCAATACATACTACACCGACATAGGAATTAAATTATAGATGTCAGCACCAAGGACCCCTCCTCAAAATGGGATAGATGAGAGAAGCAATAGATCAATAATGAAGTATGCTAAAACCTTGACGATGGAGAAGAATGTATCATAAAAGTATTGGAGAGAAATTGTTAGTATTGTTGTCTATACTCTAAGTAGAGTACAAGTAAAGAAAGGTACAAATGCTACACCTTTTGAACTATAGTACAGATATGATCCTAATGTGAAATATTTCAAGATCTTAGGAAGAAAATATTATATATTCAAAGATAATAGGAATGGAAAACTTTATGCAAAAAGTGATGAAGGTATATTCCTAGGATATTCCACTATGAATAAGCTTATAAGTGATTGAACTCTAAGACTAAGAAAGTTGTGGAAAGTGCAAACATGAAATTTGATGAATTTGTAGGAAAAAATGGTCTTATATGTAAGGAAGAACCTAAGTATTATAGTTCATTCTCTACATGGATGATGATGCTCCAAGCACTCCTATTGAATAAAAAACAAAGCTACACTTTCCCAATAGACAAGAAATGTCGAGGTGCAACAATAGGTTGTGAAGCAACATATAATAGGTGTCAAAAAATAGAATAAAGACTTTGAGTCATAGATAGGCAATGCTAACCATTAGAGAGAAAATGTTGAGCATGAAAATCCTAGACCTTAACTTGAACAAGTAATAGTTAATGAGCTTGATATTATCTTTCAAGATTAACCTATTGAAGAATAGAGAAGGAAGCCACTTGTGCTAGCCAAGTTTGTAAGAAGACATCACAAACCTAAACAAATCATTGGTGATATTGAATCAAGTGTTATTACAAGGGAAATATTCAAAGATGATACATGCTTACTTTATGAATTTAATCCCAAATCAGTGAAGGATGCTCTAGACAATGAAGATTGGATTCAAACAATAAATGAAGAAATTGAATGAATTGAAAAGAACAATACATGGACCCTAGTACCAAGACCATAGGATAAAAATGTTATTAGAACAAAGTGGGTTTTCAAGAATACGTTGAATAAAAATGTTGAGTAACAAGGAACAAGGAAAGACTGGTATGCAAAGGATATGGTCAAGAAAGGGTTGACAATGGAGAAACTTTTACTCTCTACTTTCATATTCAGGCAAAAAAAAATTCAAGGTATATCAGATGGATGTTAAATCTGCATTTTTAAATGGTATACTCGAGAAAGATTTGTACATTGAGAAAAAGTGAGGATTTTTGATCTAGATGAGAAAAATATGCTATGTAAACTCAACAAATCTATTTATGGATTGAAACAAGCCCCAAGAGCATGGTATGAAAGACTGCATAATTATTTGGTAAGGATTGGTTTTGAAAGGACAAATGATAACAGTAACCTATATTTGAAGACTTGTAAGAACAATGAACTATTGCTATCTAAAATATTTATTGAAGACATTATATTTGGAGGAAAATAAGCACTTTGCAAACTATTTGCTGATGAAATGAAGAAGGAATTTGAGATTTCTATGTTTGGTGAAATCAAATTCTTTGATGGATTACAAATTGTATATCAAATGAAGTTTGGTAATTTCATTACTTAGTCCAAATATATCAAGGAGATACTAAAGACTTTTGGAATGGAAGATTTAAGATGAGTGAGCACACCTATGGCGATAGGAAAAAAGTTATCTAAAAATGATGAATCTATTGATGTGAACCGGACACTATATAGATCAATACTTGGAAAATTGCAATATGTTGTTCATAGTAGACCAAATATTGCATTAGTTGTTGGGATAGTTGCTAGATTTTTAAAAAAATCTGAAGAGAATTACATGATGGTAGTGAAAAGGATATTGAGATATTTGAAAGGTACAAAAGATTATGGATTCTATTACAAGAGAAGTGATAGGTTTGAATTAAAGGTATTCATTGTCTTTGATTGGGCAGCACATGTTGATGACAGAAAAAGCACTAGTGGAGGTTCATTCTTTCCAAGAAAGAGATTAGTGTCATGGACAAGAAATAAATAGAATTGTATTTCTCAATCAATAGCTTAAGTTGAGTATGTGGCAGTTGTAGTGAACTGCTCAAATATTGTGTGGATCAAACAATTGTTGAAAGGAATGAAAGAATAAATTATAGATCCAGTGTTTATCTATTGTGATAATACAAGTGCAATCAACATATCAAGGAATCTAGTGATGCACACTAAGAGGTCAAGCACATTGCTATCAAGTATAACTACTTAAAAGAGCTAGTTCAAGACAATGAAGTAAAGTTAGAATATGTGAACACCAAAGAAAAAATTGTACACATATTCACTAAAGCCTCACCTAAAGATGCTCATGAATATCTTAGAGGTAAATTAGGGGTGATTCCCCTAAACAAAAAAGCTTAAGGATATAAGGTGCATTGCATCAAATGTGTTAATTATAATACCTTACACATTGATGCAAAAGAGATCTAATTTAGGAGATGCGCATGATAGTGAAGTTAAGAAAAAGACCAACATAGTAGATCATTGGTCATAGACACATGACAAATTTTAGTCAGACATGCAAATATCTACATAATCTAGATGTATGAAGTAATTGAAGTCAAGAATGCTAAGTGTCTTTGGAATTATTGTCAAAGAGGGAGAGATTTACTATAGAGGGAGAACCGTTGAAGAAGAACATGGGAGGTAATTACCAAATAGAGAGATAACCCTCAAAGGGAAATAATCATGAAAGAATGAATCATATGATAGACATATTTTCTAAAATTTTAGATATGAGAATTAGAATGAAACTATGGATATTTAATCATTCACTCATAGTGAAAACCTTTTAGATGCATGGTAACAAAGAGGGAGATTGTATTCCTATATTGTAAGATGTATTGAGGTGTTTCCATCAATGGCAAAGAGGGAGATTGTTAGAAGCTACAATAGGAACAATCTTTTTTGTCATTGATGTTAAATCTATTGATGAGACATCTTGCTATTTATTTCGATTGATGAAGAGGATTTGGGAGATTTCTCATAACAGTATAAGCTAGAGGAAATGGTACATTATGAAAAGGATTTTATAATGGACATTTAATTAGTTAGACTCTAATAAGACATAATGATTTTTTATATCATTGATGTAAAGCTTAACCAAGTATTAGACTATTACCGAGTGATGCTAGTATTGACTAAGCCACAGTAAGTATACAGAAAATTTAGTATTGATGAAGCATCAGTATCAACCGAGAAAGATAGTTGATGTCAAATCAAGAAGTTCTACAATGACAAGGTGATTAAGTAATGACCAAGTGTTAGAACTTAGTGATTCTCGAGTAACAGTATTTTGAATGTGTTTGAGGAATCATGATTTCTAGCTTACTCAATTGATTTCTTGGGATATGGAAACCATGTTGAAGATAAGATTGATGAGTTGGATCATTAAATTCTAGGAGAGAATTAGGTAGAATATATAAGATTAAATTCGATGGATAAAAAGTTTCTAGAAAAGAAAGAACATTAATAGATACAATGAACTTGATGAACTAGATTGCAAACTCGAAGATCTATAGTGATCATAGAAAACGAAAAAGAAAATTACCTATTTAAGGAGTTATAGAGCTTAATTCTATAGAGATGCATACAAGGAAAGGTGGAATAGAGGCACAAGAGGGTGAACATAAGTGTGTAAATGTAATAGTGAAACAAAAGGAATACTTCCACAAATAGTGATGAAGTTGATGACTAAATCTAATTAGAAGGCTTAAGTTTGATGTGAAGAGGGGGACTTATCAAAAAATTTACACACGAGTCAAAAAATGATCTAAACATGAAAAAGTGAGTTGTAAACATACAAATCGAAACCATACTATTTCTTTATAATAATTATAAAAAGAGTGTGTTGAAATCCTTTTAATAGAGGTTGACCTAATAGTCATTTGAAGGACTTAATAGTCTATGTAAATCCTTTAGCAAAATGACATTCTAAATGGAATGATCAAAGTCCTCTAACAAGGTCACTATTAATAGTGTTATTAAATCCTCTAACCAATTTAGATTTAATATAGTGTGTATTGTGATCTTTAACAAGGTTGGCTCCTAATAGAGCTCACTTCAAAAGAGTTAAAAAGTGGTGGCATGTTGCTGGTAGTTGTTTACAAATTGGTTTTCCATGTAAATCCTAGTATCAAACTTGTGATGAATGTTTTATAATGTTTTACATTCAACAAAGCCTTTTATAATAGGATAGCGAACTACTAGTAATTTTGTTAATCAATATTTAGTAGAGACCAATTTACAATAGGATAAGTAGAACAATTAATGTATATGTTTGATTATTTAAATGGTACTTAAGGAGCTTGAGTAACTAATTCACACCCCCGCCCCCCACCCCCCCCCCCCCCTCCCCCCCCACCATAAGTTATTATGTATATATATGTATACATATATGTGTGTGTGTGTGTGTGTGTGTGTGTGTGTGTGTGTGTGCACATACATATATGTGTGTGTATGTGTGTACATACATATATGTGTGTTTGTATGTGTGTATATTATTTATATATATACCTATATATGTATGTATATATAGACATACATGTATATGTGTGTGTGTGTGTGTGTGTGTGTGTGTACATATTTTGTGTGTGTATGTGTGTGTACACACGCATGCGCACATATATATGTTTATTGTATGTATGTATGTATGTACACGCGCACACACATTATCACCTTCAATATATTTTATCCATCCTATGAAAAATACAATAGTATGATATCACGAAAATGAATTCAGTCTGAAAGGATTTCTAGACATATTGGATGAACATATTCAATGAAAAAAGGCATGTAATAGAATTCACCTTTGCACCATCATAGTACAATAATAATAAGCTTGTCCCACCATGCATTGAATGTACAATATTTATAATTCCATGGATGCATTAATATTATATGTCACTTTTGCTAAAATAGATTCATTATTGAAATATAATGTATGTTGAGTTGACCAAAACTAAGTTAGGGTGCCAAACAATGACCTCATATGCACCTATACATCTAGTTGAAACATTTGTAGGTGTCAATATCTCTTATAAAGAATTGTTATAGTTTTGTAAATTTTTTCCTAAGGAACTAAAGAGATTACTCTATAATATCATAGCCTCCAAGGATTGAGGACACAAAGAATGAATAAGATCTTTGAAATAATTCATGTATCCATCCCAACATTTTGATGTAATTAATCTACCTCCATAATGAATTAAATACAAAGTATGTTTAAGATTAAATATTTATAATACTAACACATGATATGTTTTAGAAGAATACATTGATTATTTAAATGGTAGTATTGACCAAATTCAAGATACATTATTTTAGATAGATCCCATATCTACTTATAAGTGTAGATTTAAAAAATATCTCAGTGCCACAAACTTTGAGAACTACCTTTTAATAGTTTAATTTATTTTTTCTTATCTCTACTAGGAGATAAGTGAAAAAAGTATATCTTACAAGGATTAATGGAATTGGAGAATAACAATAGAGCTTTATTTTGAATGCACATACATATATTGAATGTTTTGATGTTATTGGTTTCACCTTGCTATTCACATAACACAAAAATGCATCTATTTCCATTATTCCACTACTTTGAAAAGCTACTATTTATAATAATGTATTCAATGTTGGCATGGTCAACTATTTTTCAAATGATTCCAATCAAAATAATCTATTCTGGAGTGAACCCATATTCATCCATAGGTGTAGAAAAGCATTATAAGGATTCAAAAAATCTCACAAATACTTTGTCATGTTTTTAAAGCTTTTCCCTCTTGTTTCTATTGACATTCTACACTGGAATAATGTAGCCTACAATGATCAAGAGATAGAAAGAAAAGATAGAGCACTTTATTGTGATTTACCATGTCACTATGATGTTTTTGTGTAGTGAGATGGTCCACAGATACATGCCACTATAAAATTGATAGTGCTAATGACATCATTAATAGGTGGACTAACAATATGCCAAGTAGAATGAACACATAGAATCTTAATAGATTTGATGTATGATGAAAAGGAATAAACCTTTCAATGTATTGTCTTAATAATTCTTTTATTGTATTAAGCAAGAATCGTGCTTTCATAAAAATAGTAAATATATTGATACAAGATACCATTTTATTCTAGAGTTCATGAATGATGGGAAAATCAATTTGCAATATTAGTAATTCAAACACTATTCAATAGAATGTTCACAAAAGCTTTAAATCAAGGGAGGATATAAGAATGTTTAGGTAATTTTAAACAATATATAGTGTTTTTACATTTAATTTTATCATGTTTATTTAGTTTTTTTTTTATGTTGCTTTTTTCTACAAATTACTATCTTTAAAAGTCTTTATAAATAATGAAAATTTAAATTAAATTAAAATGCAAGTAAATGTCATCTCTTTGTTTTATGATTTTTATGTATTTCAATAAACCATTAAATATTTAAAGTATTATTGCTTTAACTTGCCATTTCTTTTGTCAAACATACCAAAATGGCTTGGTTCTCCAAACATAGATATGTATTCTTTATTTTTTTTTTTTGCTAACACTATTTAAGTCTACATGTGTATTAGTGACATAAAAAATACTATATAAATTTGAAATAAATGAATTGAATATAGTGTGAAACTATACGAAGAAGGTCGATTCAATTCATAACTAGCTTTAATTTACATTATTCAATTTTATGAACTTTTCCATTTTTTCAAAACTCTTCTTATTCTTAAAAATGTTATAAATAAATTGATGTTAAATTACTTACACAGTTGATTTGAAATTTTTCACATTTTTGATGATACAAAATAAAAGATTCCTATTTCTATTGGGTACGAGAAAAGATTCAATAACTACAATATTTTTTACATGAAGATCCCCTGTAACTGCTCACTTTTTGTTGTCTTAATTAGCCTCGCATATACCAATAACACTTCACTCTATGTCTCCATGATTGATAAATTTTCAACTTTTTTTTTGATTAATAATTCCCTCATTTGTACACCACTACTGCAGATTTTGTAGACCATATTTATGCACCACTACTGTTATGTATGACTACCACTACTGATGATTTTGAACAAGTGGTTATTGACAAACTAAAGATTAATTTCTGAACGACATTTAAAAAGAAAACTTTTTAACCATTAATCCAATGTCAGAAACTGAAATATTAATTTTTATCAATTAATTCTTATACATAGATAAGACAAAAGAATCATCCAAATCTGAAATAACGTGCAAGAAATTGAACTTTAGAGAATTTAGATGTCTTCCCCTATTCAACTGTAAAGAGAAACGTTAACATCTTTTACTAAACTTCTTTTGACGTTCTCATCTACCAATTTCACACCATAAAAATGCCATGAAAGAAACAAAAACTCTTCATGTGGCCAGCGTAACATTCCTTATAATGGGCTTGTCTAGGCTTAGTACGTCGTATCAAAGACAAGCATCAGTGACATCAGAATAGCTCAGAAATCTTCGTACATGGGAAACAGCTTTTCCAGTCACGGGCAAGGCAGACCACAGCACGAGCTTCTCCATCTATCCATTGACTATGCGGCCGACAAACTCCACCGTCCTCCGTTCTCTTTTAAGGGATGTACTTGTTCCACACATACCAACTTGTTTAAAGTAAATGAATAAGCAATAATGTTTGGAGTCTCCATTTATTTCTACACAAAGCTTTCCCACAGCATAACGTCATTTTCCAATAACCACTTGTTTCTAACTCTTAAAGAGGAGACCTCATGGCTGATGAGGAGACCTCATGGCTGATGGGGTCTAATGATCAATATGGTATAGTTGAATTGTTGTTTTTTAAAGCTTCAAAAAATGATAACACATGTATTAATAGTCGATAACACATATATTAATAGTTGACGACATATGTACTAATAGTTGAACATTTTGTTATCCTTTTTAGTTGTTGATTGGTCCATTATGAAGATATCCTTGATGCATTGGTGTTGACTAGGACGGATATTAAAGAAATGTTTAGTTTATCATATCTATTTCTTATTTTAGCATAGTTTTAAAACAATTTTTATCATGTTTTTAAGTTTTTAAAGCTTTGCTTTATGTAGTTTAGCTTTATGAATCAAATCTCTATATATGGGAGAGTGCAATTATTCTTTCAAGTTTTCCATATCAAGATTGTAGTTCTGAAATTTAATTGCAATCTTCTTGCAGTTTTATATTTTCATTTATAATCTTTCATTTGGTATTAGACCAGGTTGCAAGTTTTTTCAATTATACAGACAACAATGATCTCTAAAAGGCTAATGGAAAGGGTTTAGTATTTCAGCTTCCATTATTTACTAGAGAAAACTATGATTACTGGAGTATTAAAATAAAGACAATACTTTTATCCCAAGATCTATGGGAATTTGTGGAAGGAGGTTACATAGAACCTATAGATCAGAATGTATTTAATACATGGACACCACAACAGAAAACCCAACTAAAAGAAGATAGAAAGAAGGATAGCAAAGTAGTTTTTACCATTCAATCTATGGTGCACGAGTACCTAGGTAAGGCTATCTAACAACCTATGGTTACTAGTTGATCTTTGGCTTGTAGTGGCCTTAGCCAAGCCACTAGTGAAAGATAGGGGGATAAAGAGTCCTAGAGTAGGACTTAACCATTAGGAGGTCTAATTAGGTCTTCATTACTACCTACTCATCCAAAGTCTTAAGTGATGCTCAAATTATTGTCATTATTGCTAAGAATGGCAATTTTGCATCTAGAGGGCTAGATTAGTCAACTAAGGGGTGGAATGATGATTTTTAATGTCATAAGTGACATATCTAGGCATTTGGTAGAGTTTCATAGGGTTTGGGTCAAGTTTGGGCTAACCAAGACAAAAATTATAAATTTGCTTAACATTTTTACAAAATTGTAAAAGTTGTATTGACAACTTTTGTTCCAAAAAGTTCAACTTCGATCAGAAGGTTGTGTAACCACCTCTAAGAGATTGGATCGGGTGTAATAGAACTATATAAGACCTTCCTCAACCTATAAAAAGTTTTGGATGGCATCTTGTAAGAATTTTGTGTAATGAGCAAGCATATTTCAATGTTAATTTTACCACAGTACGATATTTTTGCTCCTTGAGGGTATTGAATGGATCAAATTTTGTACTATACTTTGTTCATGTGTTGGTAGATGTTATTATCTACTTTTGTGTGTGATTAGATAGTTTGTGGAATCCATTTCATTTCCCTTTTGTAAATATTTTGGTTTGTGCATTGTTTTTGTCCCGAACCATGCAATTTATGAAAATAGGATCTTAACTCACCTTTCCTCTGTGGCATCCATATAGTACCTTAGAATGTGTGAGGTGTCTCCTTGTACTATAAGCATGCAAATGCATGGGTCCTGAAAGAAAGTATGGCAATTTTGCAGTGATGCCCTAGGTAAGCCTGGTGAGCATGGCTAGGGATTACAAAGCTTCAAACATGTAATGGGATTGAGTGCAATGAGTGCTTCAATCTAAGTGGATGGAGAGAAGGACATGAGAGTAGACAAGTCTTGTTCCAAAGGAGGCTTCCTGGAACATGTTCTGATGGGGATTAGAATAAACCCTTATGATTTTTGTCAGCAAATTATCAAAACCTTGACTTTAGGCATAAAATGAGCATTCCATTGTTTGGACAGGTTGAGGAAGTGAGACCAAGTGAATCTCAAAGGTATTCCAAAAGGTTATCTAGATATGAAGTTATTTTGACATCTCTTTAATCTTTTTTCTGAGTTAGGTGCCAAAAGGTGAGTCTGGAGGCATAATTCTTTGTAGCCCTTCTAGGCCTAAATTGGAGCAATTTCTTGAAAGAAATAGGGATTTCAATGGGTTTTTGGTGGATGAGCATTAGAATGGACTCAAAACCCAAAGAACAATCCTATCTCTCCATAATGAGTAATTTGTGACCATGTGTGGGTGTTTGGTGTAGATGTGACAGTGAGGCCTCTAATGAGTAGTAATTGGTTGATGTTAAGCTTTACGTTGGTGTAGAGAAGTTGAAAGAAGAAGGGCATAGGAGAGTGATCCTCCTAAGTCAAGGTTAGTGCAAGAACCCTAAAAGTATAGAGGAGAGGCCTAGAGTAGACCCTAGGAGAAGCTAGGGTTAAGGAGAAAGACTTATCCTTACATTAGAATGGTATCGGGGCCCCAAAAGATTTGGGATTGTGGTTAGATGTTTCAAAGTGCAGAAGAGTTAATGGTTGAGATAAAAATGGTGACTAATGTAGAGTTAGCCAAGGAGATGGGTGAGGAAAAGGAGAAAAATATGATCCTTGAAGAAATGAAGACCAAGCTAGAAGATGTTATTGAAGTATCCAAGAATAAATATGAATAAGGTGGAAGTACTAAAAAAGGAAAGGCAAAGATTGATGAGGAGCACATCATACTTGAACCAAACCCTCCATTGAATGAAGAGCCATTCGTGAATGCCAGCAAAGCACTAGGAGGAAAAGCCCTCGAAGGAACTCCATTATTTAATGGAAAGATGGACACTAATATAATGATGGAATGGATTAAGGGGATGGAGAATAATTTTGAATGTGAAGGTTGCCAAATCAATATCAACATTAACATGGTGGAAATACTTGTAAGATGAAAGGGTTAGTATGGGCAAGAATCCTATAGCCAATTGGAATGCTACGGTGACCAAAGTTAAAGAGAACTATTTGCTAGGAGATTATGAGGTATAGTTGCATAGAAAGAGGAAAGGCCTGAAGTAGAAAGGCTTAGGTGTAGTCTCTTACATAGAAGAATTTAAAAAACTATGCCCTAGGTCCAAGATTCAAGAAGAGAAACCTGTTAAGGTAGCAAGATACTTGGGTGGGCATAAATGGAGCATCCTAGAGGAGCTAATCCTATAGATCCCTAGAAATGTTTAGAAGTTTCATCTATTGGCACTTAAGATGGAAGAAAAGAATATGAAGAAGGGAGATTCAAACTTTGAAGGTAGAGGCACAGGAAGAAACCAAAGGGGGCATAGAGGGGGATACCAAGGCAGAGGTAGTGATCAAAGAAATTGAGGTGGGTCTAAACTAGTAGAGCATGGTAATGAAACTACTCGTAGAGGAAGAGGTAATCAAGGAGGCTCAAATAGAGGAAGAGGTACAAATACGAGAAACTCACATTTTGTAAGTACGAAGTGTTATACTTGTTGTCAATTGGGCCACCCTGCCTATAGATGTCTTGACAAGCCTACTTCTCTAAGTGGTGATAAAAGGGTAGCCTATGCTCAAGATGACACCATGAATTTTAAGGTATCTAAGGTAGATATTATTGATTCACAGAGAGCATAGAACTTTATTTTTAAGAGAGTATTGATCAAACAACTAGCTAAGGATGAACCCAAGTATATAAGAGTGTAACATACCCTACTAATTCTACCTTGAATTTTTTAGTTTTGATTCAACAGCATTTTGTCAAACAGTTGGTGTGCAAAGTCTGATTTATAATTTCTGAGTTCTTGTTCAGATGTTATAATACTTCTCTGCCAAACAATGACCATATGATCTGAAGAATAGCAAGGACAAATATCTTGGCACTTGAACACTACTACAAATATGCAATGTAAAGAGTTCTTATGGACTGATCCTAAATGTTCCGTACACTTATTCCTCTATTCAAGATATACAAACTTCATATAGCTGTGTACAAAAGTGACTGAGTTTGTAGTGCAAAGACTGTTACACAGTGACTGAATATGCAAAACTCTTTATAATTATGACACCTATACATTCATTGAACTATTATAATCGGGTGTAGAAGAACCTGGAAATAATATGATCGCTGCTGTTCGAAATTTGAGGATGGATGTCCAGTTTAGCAACCCATCTAATAGCTGCTCGGTTAGGGTATGAAATATGACCTCCAAGTACACAGAATGAGGATTGTTCATGCGCACTATTCACATGCACTGTTCACGCGCACTGTAGCAGCACTGTTTACCCACAAACCTGCTCCAAATCTCACCTCCAAATCTGCTGTCCATGCTGTTCAATGTCTGCAATGATATGCCTTTGGAAATGGAACAATTTCAATCTTACCTGTAGCTGAAAAATTGAAGCTGAATGCACACAGTATGAAGCTAATAGATCTTAAATCCCTTGACTCTGTCTTCCAAGAGCGAAAGGATTGTCACCAATGGAGGATTTCGTCTCCAAAAGCCAGCAACCAAACCAACCAAACTAAGCTTGAATTCATCAATCTCTTCATATCTCCACACCCCATTCATGGCTGTATATAAAGTCCTCTTAGAGGGTCGACCCCCACTCCACAAGCAATGTGGGATTAAATCTCATATTTGCATTTTAATATATTGTTTCCATTTATCACTTTAAAATACAAAATATAATAAAGTAACCTTATAATATTAATTTAATTGAAGTTACTTTATTAAATAACTTCCGGCATTAAAATTCCATAGCAAATGATCTCGAAACACCACAAATGATAGCTCGTTAGAAAGAGCTAAGAAAAACACATCCAACCCCATCATCAAAATTATCATCCGGCTAGCCTGGCTGACTTACTAAAAATAGTAAGTCACATTGTAAATGCCTCCAAACGAACTTAGTTGGCCCCAGAACAAAATCGACTAGGCCAAAACACCACAAGATCCCGTCCATGTCCTTGTTAGCCCCCGGGACCACATAGAAGTAGGCTAACGACAACATATATCCAAACTGGTTAAACAGGGGACATTACAGTCCGCCCCTCTTGAAATTGCTTGTCCCCAAGCAATCTCAACTCTGGATGTTGAAGAACCTGCTCTGCCTCCCATGTTGCATCCTCAATAGGTAGGTTCCTCCACTTCACTAGGTACTCCCTGATAGTCCTCCTGCGAAGCACCCTCTCCCGGGTGTCAAGTATAGCTTCAGGAACCAAGATAAGCTTTCCCTCATCATCGAGAGGTGGCAATACTACTGAAGGCACCACATTGTGCCCCAATGCCTTTTTAAGGCGTGACACATGGAACACATTATGCACTTTACTGTCTGCAGGCAGTTCCAACTCATAAGCTACCTCGCCCACTCTCCTGATTACTCTGAATGGTCCATAGTAGCGCGGTTTCAATTTCTCTGTTCCACTCCTCTTGAGAGAGGACTGCCTATACGGCTGTAACATGAGGTACACCATGTCTCCCACCTCAAAAGACCTCTCAACCCTGTGCTGATCAGCATATTGCTTCTGCTGATTTTGTGCCTTTTGCAAGTTTTCCTTCAAGGATCGCATAATGTCCTGACACTCTTGCAAAAGATCCTTGGCCTTAGGCACCCTACTGTCCCCAAATAACAAATCCAAGAAATTAGGAGCATCATACCCGTATAGTGCCATAAAAGGGGACATTTGAATAGACATATGGTAAGAGGTATTATAGCAGTACTCCCCTAGATGTAGCCACTTCACCCAAGCCCTCTGCTGCCCTGCAATATAGTTTCGGAGATATCCCTCAACCCACTTGTTCACTATCTCTGTTTGCCCATCAGTTTGGGGGTGGTAACTGGTACTCGGAGTGAGCTCTGTTCCACATAACTTGAACAACTCCTGCCAAAAGTGGCTCATAAATCTGCTGTCTCTGTCACTGACTATGCTTCTTGGTATCCCATGTAGTCTGAATACCTCTCGAAAAAATAGTTCTGCTGTTTGTGTTGCTGAATACGTAGACGAAATTGCAAAGAAATGTGCAAATTTCGTCAATCTGTCTACCACAACAAAGATACAATCCCGACCCTGTGCCTTGGGGAGGCCTGTGATGAAATCCATGGAAATGCTATCCCACTTCTTCTCTGGTATGGGTAGGGGCTGTAGTAAACCACCTGGAAAGGAATGTTCCTGTTTGTTCTGCTGACATACTTGGCACTCTCTAACAAATTGAAGCACCTCTGTTTTGAGTCCTTTCCAAGTGAAGCGCTCTCTCACCTGCCGATATGTCTTAAAGAATCCAGGATGTCCTGCCAATGGTGAATCATGAAACGCCCTCAAAATCTTCTGCTTCATAGCAGACCCGGGTACTAAATAAATCCTTTCCTTGTAGATGATCAGATCATTTACAACAGTGTATCGGCTATCCTGAATAGTTCCTTCAATAATACTAGATGCCCAACTATCCTTGGCATACTCTGCCAAGATCAACTCTCTCCAATCATCCATGACTATCCCAACAGCAAGCAAATGAGGCCTTCTGGATAAAGCATCTGCGACAATATTTTTCTTCCCTTTGACGTAGACTATGTCGAAATCATAAGCTTGTAACTTACTCACCCATTTCTGTTGCCTGTCATTAAGATCCTTCTGCCCAAGGAAGTGTTTCAAGCTGTTATGATCTGTTTTTACTGTGAATCGGCTCCCTGCTAAATATTGCCTGAACTTAGCTAGCGCGTGCATGATTGCTAGCATTTCTTTGTCATAGATGCTGTAAGTTCTCTCAACACCTCGTAATTTCCTGCTCTCATATGCGATGGGATGTTTGTCCTGCATGAGGACAGCTCCTACGCCCTCTCCCGAGGCATCACACTGCAGCTCAAAAGGCCTGGTGAAATCTGGAATGGCTAAAACAGGACACGTACTCATCAGCTCCTTGAACCTGTCAAAACAATCCTGAGCCCTCTCTGACCACTTGAAACTGTCTCTCCGTGTCAAATCTGTAAGGGGTGCTGCTATCTGTGAAAATCCCTTCACAAATCTGCGGTAGAACCCACAAAGCCCGAGAAATCCCTTGAGTTGTGAAGTGTTCCTCGGCGGTGGCCAATCCAGAATGGCCCTGATCTTGTCTGGGTCAACCCGAACACTTCCTGCACTAATAATATGCCCTAGATAGAGCAACTCTGTCATCCCGAACTCGCATTTACTCATCTTGGCATATAATGACTCCCTCTCTAGAATACTGAGCACTGTATCAATATGCTTCAAATGTTCCTCCCAAGTATGGCTGTATATCAGTATATCATCAAAGAATATCAACACAAAATTCCTCAGCTGATCTCTGAACACTCTATTCATACAGGACTGGAAAGTGGCGGGAGCATTAGTCAACCCGAAAGGCATGACTAAGAACTCAAAATGTCCGTAGTGGCATCTAAAAGCTGTCTTCTCCACATCCCCCTCTCTAACCCGTATCTGGTGGTAGCCAGATCTCAAATCAATCTTAGAGAAGTAGCATGCACCGTGCAATTCATCAATAAGCTCATCGATGCGCGGGATAGGGTATCGGTTCTTGATTGTCTTCTTGTTTAGCTCCCTATAATCAATGCACATCCTCATTGTACCATCCTTCTTCTTCACCAATACTACTGAAGAAGCAAAAGGACTCTTGCTTGGCCGTATGTGCCCCATGTCAATCAACTCCTTGATTGCCTTTTCTATTTCATCCTTATATCTCTTGGGGTGGCGGTAAGGTGTGATGATAACTGGCTTAGCCCCTTCCTCTAACTCAATAACATGCTCGATTCCCCTATCTGGGGGTCTTCCTGGAGGTATCTCATCAAACACCTTAGTATGTTTGGTTATTATTTTTTGTACATCAGGTGGATACTCCTGTTTATGCTGCTCTGTCACCTCAGGCATTACTTTGAACTCTGTTGCCCACTGCACCTGATCATGTCTAAAGAAACTCTGCATTCGTTTGAGTGAGACCACTCGAAGTCTCCCATCTGACAAACCTCTGAGCACTATCTTCTTACCATTTGCCTCAAACCTCATTTCCATTTTCTGGAGGTTAAATGTAAACTCTTCCAGAGACTTCATCCAGTTCATTCCAAGCACCATATCCTGATCACCAATGTTGACCACAAAGAAATCTCCTGTCATGTCATAATCTCCCAAACGAAGCTGCAAGTTGGAGATTTTCTTGGTACAGTCAATTTTGAAGCCATCGGCAACCATCACCTTAAATCCCCTATGCTCCTCTGTATGTAGCCCTCTGCGTGTCACAAACTTCTCATCAATGAAGTTATGTGTTGCCCCTGTATCAATGAGTGCCACAAATCTCTGTCCATCCAAAGTTCCCCTAACTCTGAAAGTGACGGCCTCCTGTATACTAGACAACTGAGCTATCGTGCCATCACTACGTGCTTCCTCATGTGAAGAATTATCATCATCTCCATCTGATTCTGATGACTGCTCTGAATCTCCATCCACTGACTCTTCAGCTGAAAAGTACTCCATCTGCTTAGCTTTTGCTTTCAATGGACACTTATGTGACAAATCCCAAGGCTCCCTGCAATGAAAACAAAGCTTCTTCTTCCTGAGATCATTAAGTGTTTCATTGTCCAACCTCTTACTTTCCTCCTTAGGTGGCGGAGGCTCTCTATGAAAAGGTTTCCTGTCCTTATCTTTCCTTGAAGGGAAACTCTTTGCGAGGAATTTATTTTTAGAAGCTGAAGAGGAATCCATGTCACGAGCTTTCTTAATGGCTTCCTGCAAAGTGGGAGGGTTGAGAGCTTTAATCCACCCTCTCAACGGATCAGCTAACCCATCCATAAATAGAACCAGTATCCTCCGTTCAGATACATCTGTTACTAACACTGCAAGTTTCTGAAACTCTGAAATGTATGTCTCCAATGATCCCCATTGTTTAAGCTGAGCTAACTCCTTGAAATGGAGTTCTGGATCCTTCCTATCAAAACGTTCAATCAGTCTTTCCGTGAACTCCACATATGAGGTAATGTGTGCATGACCCATAGTGACCATACCATGATGCCACCACTCGTGTGCTAACCCCTCCAGATGAATTGCTGCGTACTTAATAGCTTCTTCCTCAGGCATAGGGTTCAATTGAAAGTATGTGTCAAGCTTTTGAACCCAAGCTCTTGCTGAAGACTTCCCCGAGCCATCATAATATGGTAACTGAAGTTTCCCTACTTTCTTCCGTAGCTCATAGTTCTGGTTCCTGTCATGTCCACGTGGCATATGTTTCATCCGCACATCCATATACTCCCTAAAGGTAATTGCAGCAGTAAAATCTGGACCTCCGGCTTCCCAATCTCTCCTTAACTGGTCCTGTATATCAATGATCTGGGGTTCTGGTACGGGCTGCTCTGGAGCTCTAGGAGGAAATGTGGGAATCATGGGCCTCGAACTCACGGTCCTAGCTTGCTGGGGTGCATGACCGAAATTGTTCCCAACTTGTTCACCTTCATTATGTGTCCCATCCTGATTATTCCCATTCTGATTGTTACCATTCTGATTATTACCTCCACCCATGTTAGCATTCAACCCCATTTGACGAGCCATCATCTGCATCATAAGCTCCAATCTCTGATTCTGTTCCTGTGCCCTTTGTTCTGCTAATCGCTGTCCCTGTGCCAAGGTCTCTAATAATTGTAAAAATCTTTCCTCTCCAGGCTCTGGACCGGCATTCCCGCCTCCACCTAATCTTGTATTCCTGTCATCTCGGTCACCCATATTGCTGTCTTGATCAAAAAATACCTCCACTGTGTCTGTATGACTGGATTCTATACCCCCCTGTACGGATGAACTAGACTGTTTGCTTTGCAGGTCTGAACTCCTACTTTGTCTTGCTCTGGTATTGCGGAAATTATAAGGCCCCTGTCGCATGCTCAAACATAAATGCTCTGATTTTAGTGTTTTGACAAAAACACTTTCCCCTCTATCCGCCAGTTCCAAATTTCCTATAAGACCTCCACAGGATGGCAGGACTTATAGCTCTGATACCACTGTAACATACCCTACTAATTCTACCTTGAATTTTTTAGTTTTGATTCAACAGCATTTTGTCAAACAGTTGGTGTGCAAAGTCTGATTTATAATTTCTGAGTTCTTGTTCAGATGTTATAATACTTCTCTGCCAAACAATGACCATATGATCTGAAGAATAGCAAGGACAAATATCTTGGCACTTGAACACTACTACAAATATGCAATGTAAAGAGTTCTTATGGACTGATCCTAAATGTTCCGTACACTTATTCCTCTATTCAAGATATACAAACTTCATATAGCTGTGTACAAAAGTGACTGAGTTTGTAGTGCAAAGACTGTTACACAGTGACTGAATATGCAAAACTCTTTATAATTATGACACCTATACATTCATTGAACTATTATAATCGGGTGTAGAAGAACCTGGAAATAATATGATCGCTGCTGTTCGAAATTTGAGGATGGATGTCCAGTTTAGCAACCCATCTAATAGCTGCTCGGTTAGGGTATGAAATATGACCTCCAAGTACACAGAATGAGGATTGTTCATGCGCACTATTCACATGCACTGTTCACGCGCACTGTAGCAGCACTGTTTACCCACAAACCTGCTCCAAATCTCACCTCCAAATCTGCTGTCCATGCTGTTCAATGTCTGCAATGATATGCCTTTGGAAATGGAACAATTTCAATCTTACCTGTAGCTGAAAAATTGAAGCTGAATGCACACAGTATGAAGCTAATAGATCTTAAATCCCTTGACTCTGTCTTCCAAGAGCGAAAGGATTGTCACCAATGGAGGATTTCGTCTCCAAAAGCCAGCAACCAAACCAACCAAACTAAGCTTGAATTCATCAATCTCTTCATATCTCCACACCCCATTCATGGCTGTATATAAAGTCCTCTTAGAGGGTCGACCCCCACTCCACAAGCAATGTGGGATTAAATCTCATATTTGCATTTTAATATATTGTTTCCATTTATCACTTTAAAATACAAAATATAATAAAGTAACCTTATAATATTAATTTAATTGAAGTTACTTTATTAAATAACTTCCGGCATTAAAATTCCATAGCAAATGATCTCGAAACACCACAAATGATAGCTCGTTAGAAAGAGCTAAGAAAAACACATCCAACCCCATCATCAAAATTATCATCCGGCTAGCCTGGCTGACTTACTAAAAATAGTAAGTCACATTGTAAATGCCTCCAAACGAACTTAGTTGGCCCCAGAACAAAATCGACTAGGCCAAAACACCACAAGATCCCGTCCATGTCCTTGTTAGCCCCCGGGACCACATAGAAGTAGGCTAACGACAACATATATCCAAACTGGTTAAACAGGGGACATTACAAAGAGCCTTGTTTAGAATTAGGTGCATGATTTTGGGAAAGGTATACAAAGTCATTTTGGATTTAGGCTCCATAGAAAACATCATATCAAAGGAAGTAGTGGAGAAGCTCAAGTTAATAAAGGTACCTCATGTTAACCCATTCAAGGTAACATGGTTGAAAAAAGGGTAGAGTGTGTTGGTGAATGAGCAAACTTGGGTGGACTAGTTTTCAATTGCAAGATACAAGGATAAATTTCTTTTTGATATATTGCCATTTGGATGCATGCCATCTGATCTAGGTCAGACCTTGGAAATATGATAGAGGTGTTGTCTATGATGGAATAGAGAATTCTATCTCTATCAAGAAAGATGGAAGAACTTTCAAGATTCAGTCCTTGTTGGAGGAGGATGAATCACATTCTAAAACTCCTAGTGTGTTGTTGATTAGTGGGAAAGAGTTCATCAAGGAACTTAGGAATGGGTATAGTAAAGGACGTGTCATTCTTCTTAAGCCTAAGGAAGAAGAGAAAACTAAGCAAGATCCCTTACCCACTGAGATCCAAGATATTCTTGTGAAGTATAAGGACATTGTGAGTGACGGGACACCTGAAACATTTCCTCTTAGGAGACTGATAAGTCATTAGATTGACTTTGTTTGTGATGCTTCATTTCTGAATAAGGAAGCCTATAAGCTTACCCTGGATTAGAACATAGAGGTAGTTAGGCAAGTGCAAGAACTCTGAGATTGAGGTCCAATAAAGAAAAGACTTAGTATTTGTATAGTGCTAGTAGTTTTGGCATCCAAGAAAGGAGGAAAATGGAGGCTTTGTACAAATTCAAGATCCATCAACACAATTACAAAAAGGTATAGGTTTATATTAGGAATAATGTGCCTCAACATTGGATAATTCCTATTCTTATTATTTGTTTTGTAAATGTATTTTTTGCTAATAATGCAATTAAGTGTGAGTGTACATGTCTAGTTGGCATGTTGATGTGTCACTCCACTTTTATGTATCATCATCTTGAATTGTGTGTAAGGAGATAATGGTTGAAATGGATATTATGGATTTCTAGGATGTGTAAGAGCTATTTGTGGAAGATTCAAAGATGAGTGAAGATGTGAAGACATATGGAAATTGATCATTATACACTTGATTTTCCAACTAATACAGTTGTTCTTTCGTAACATCCTGATACGGTTATTCTTTGGAAGTTTCCCTAAAATGGAAAGCACATGATATAAGCATTTAAGGGTTGTGGATGAGAGAGAGAGAGAGAGAGAGAGAGAGAGAGAGAGAGAGAGAGAGAGAGAGAGAGAGAGAGAGAGAGAGAGAGAGAGTCTATGTGTGTGTGTTGTTGGTATGGTATATTGCTATTGGATTGATCTTCTATGTCCTAAATGAACTTCCATTGCAAGTGTTTTGTAACCTTCTGTATTGAAGATAATACATTGTGTAGCTTTTGGAGGGGTGGGGTTGTTTTACCAAAAGGTTTTTCTCCACCGACATATCTTTGTGTTTATGTGTTTTCTTCCTATATCTATTTTTTGTATTCATGGTCGACTGAAATATTATTGTTTATATAATATTGAATCTAAAACTATAAGGATTTAATAGGAATTTGTACAATACTTTCCTTAAGGGATTAGTTTAGGAAGTTGTTTCTACAACTGAGTTTCCTTACAGTTTCCCATACCTTGAATTGAAGACTTGATGGATTGTCTTGGAGGAGCTCAATACGTCACAAAGTTGGATCTAAAGTGGTTACCATTGGATAAGGATAAAGGAAGGTGATGAGTGGAAGAAAATTTTTTAAACCACAAATGGATTGTATGAGTGCCTTGTGATGCCATTTGAGCTCTCAAATGCTCCTAACACATTCATGAGACTCACGAATGAAGTGTTGAAGGATTATACTAGAAGGTTTGTGGTGGTATATCTTGATGATATACTCATCTTTAGCAATACAAGAGAAGAACACCTACATCATGCAGAGATGGTACTAAGGAGGTTGCATGAGGAGAAATTGGTGACAATTTTGGAAAAGTGTGAGTTTATGAAGCAAGAGCTTGTCTACCTAGGATTTGTAGAATCCAAAGGGTCTTTTAATATGGACCAAGACAAAGTTGTAGCTATTCTAAACTAGCCACCACCTACTACAATGATAGAGGTAAGAATTTTCCATGGGTTAGCTCCATTCTAGAGGAAATTTATTTGGAATATCAGCAGTATTTGTGCACCATTACTAGATACCATTAAGGGTGGAGTGAAAACCAAGTTTAGGTGGATTCTTGAATTAAGAAATGCATTTGAAAAGTTGAGAGAACAAGTAGCCACACAACCTATCCTAAAACTACCTAGTTTAAATATAAATTATGTTAGATTACGGTGACTAATCAGGAAAGTACTATACATACTTCATAGTTAAAATTTTTGGGCCATGGATGACATTGTAGCTGACATATTATGGTCGACATATGGCCGACATGTTGTAACCCTAAAATGGATAAAATAATTGTATAAAAGGGTTTAGGGTTAGGTATTTTGCATTAGGTTGTGATGTGAAATTGGTTCTTGCGGTGGTATTGAGCTGTAAGGGATTACAAACTGTAATCAGGTTGTAATCACTAAATTGTAATAAGGTCAAAATTGTTGTTTGGTGGACGTAGCCCAGGGATTGGGTGAACCATGTTAAATCTTGGTGCCTTGTTTTCATATCTTTGTGATCTATTATTTTTTTCTTATTGGTTATATTTGCATGTAGGTTTTATTTCTGTCCGTAGTTTATCCTAACAAGTGGTATTAGAGCCTAGTTGTTTTCCAGTTATCCTCTGCAGGAAAGTTTCATAGTTGAGTGGGAGTCTCATGGTTGAGTGGGAGCAATGGTAGATGAGGGTAAACTGAGGGTTGATAGGTTTAATGGGTAGAACTTCCAGTTATGGAAGATGCAAATGGAAGACTATATGTATCAGAAGGATTTATGGAAACCGTTGGAAGGAAAAGCCAAGAATCAGGGATCTATGTCAAATGTTGAATGGGATCTTTCTTGGTTATGCTTGGCACCATTCATGGAATTTAATATTATAAAAGCAAAGATGATAGAAGAGTTGATGAAAACCCTAGCTCGACACTGTATAAAAAGCCCTCCACTTCAAACAAGGTATTTCTCATGAAGCGTTTATTTAATATGAAAATGGCAGAAGGTGGATCTTGTTGCAGATCATTTAAATGAGTTTAATACAATTACTAGTCAATTATCTTCTGTGGGTATCAATTTTGATGAAGAAATTAGGGCTCTCTTGATTTTGTGTTCTTTGCCTAAAAGCTAAAATGGCCTGGTAATGGCTGTGAGTAATTCTGTTCCTAGATCTAGTACCTTAAAATATGATGATGTGATTGGTGTTGTTTTGAGTGAGGAAACTCATAGGAAATCCTCAAGTGGATCTACATTATGAAGTGCTTTGAATGCACAAAGCAATGGCAGAATGACTGAGAGAGGAAGTAACTCAGGAAATCATGGGAAATCAAGAGGAATGTCAAAAGGGAAGAAGTCTCAATCAAGAGGACCAAATGACTGCTAGTACTATGGGAAACTAGGGTACAAAAAGAAAGATTGCTAGAATCAAAAGAAAAATGAAGGAGATAAATTAGATGGAGACAAGGAGGCAAATCTGGTAAGTAACAAATCCAAAGAGGATGCTTTGCTTCTATCTTTAGAAAGTGTTGATGATTCATGGGTTTTAGATTCTAGTGCTTAATTTCATGCTATACCTCATAGAGGTTATTTCATTGATTATGTCCAAGGGGATTTTGGGCTTGTTTATTTGGGGGATAATGAACCCTATCAGATTGTTGGAAAGGGAAAAATTAAGATTAAGTTACAGAATGGGAATCATTGGCCACTACATGAGGTAAGACATGTTCCAAGGCTAATGTAGTGCCTGCCCCTAGTTCGCATTTCTGTTATCATTGTCAATTTGCTTTAGGTTGATTTTATGCATTGATTAGTTTAGAGATATTGGATTTACAATATTATGATATTTTATCATGTCTTTGATTACAAATGTATCAGTTATTATTGCTTAGTTGATTTCATTCATGACGTTAATGATGTTTTGATGATTCCTAGTTAGTAAATGTGGTTTCTTTCATAAAAATGTTAACATGATGTCTTTAATGATGATTATGTTGTAGATATGCATTATTATATGTACGCATTTGATCTTAGATTTGTGATTTTATACTTACCCCATACTTGCATGTGTATCGTGTGCGTGTTTATTTTATCTTTCTGTCTGACGTGTTTGATGTGGTGAAGGGAGGGAGTCGTAGTCACCTGCTAGTCGGGATCTACACGATGAACCACTCCCTGCCATTGCCTGTTTAGTTTAGATATATTATATACATGTACATGCTCGTCTTTTATGCAGGATGCAGGTACCGGGCATCAACTTCCCTGAATTGCCAGGATGAGCGTGCCCTATTACAAATACTCAAATGGTGAGAATGGGAAGATAATGATCAGGTCCAATCCTAGCCATAAGCCTATAATACTTGTCCTGCAAGGAGGACTCGTAACAGACTGTCTACCCTTTTTAAACCCGTGAGTATTTTGTGCGTATGTTGTTTTGTGAGTCTTTGATGAATTTCTATTAATTAAGTCTAATTAATAGATTAATTTAATAATTTAATTTAATGGAAAATTATTATGATATTTTGAATATTTAATTATATTTAATTAATTGAGAAATTAATTAAATATAAAGAATTAAATTGAAGATAAAAGTTTTGAGATTAAATTTAGAACATGATAATATTTGTTTAATTTAATAATAATATATTTAGAGTTCATTTTTAAATAAATGCTAAATATTATTGTTATTTAAGTTAATAAATATTTATCAAATTAAACGTTCAAAATATATTAAAAAGGAAAAAGATATTAAATTATGAATATGTTTTAAGTTCGCATGAATAAGTTTAAAATATAGAAATTAATTTAAAAGATAAAAACATGTGAACTTGAATAAAAGTATTTTAATAAAGTACGCATGAGATTAAAATTATAAATTAACTTTAAAAGCAAAGTCAAAGTGGAAAGTTAAATAAAGTAATTTAACAATTCACTTAAAGTGCATAAAGGATTAGTAAAAGAATATCTTAATTAAAAAGAAAATTAATTGTGCATGAATGAATTAATTAAATAAGAGAGAATTAAATATTGGAGATAAAAGTTAAAGTTTAAATTTAGAACGTGATTATATTTATTTAATTTAATAATAATATATTTAGAGTGCATTTTTAAATAAATGCTAAATATTATTGTTATTTAAGTTAATAAATATTTTATCAATTAAGTTTCTAAAAATGAAATTAAAAGTGAAAAGATATTTAATCATCATAAAGATTATAGTTCGCATGATTTATGCATGAGTTTTAAATATAAGAGATTAATTTAAAAGATAAAATATGTGAACTTGATTAAGATATTTTATTATAGTGCGCATGAGATTAAAGTTATAAAAGTAAAGTAAAGTGGAAAGTTAAATAAAGTAATTTAACAATTCACTTAAAGTGCTTGAAGGTATAATAAAAGAATATTTTAATTTAAAAAGGAAATTAATTGTGCATGAATGAATTAATTAAATAAAATTATTATAATTTTAGATTGGTGGTGATAGAAACCCTAAAGGGTAATTAGATTCTATATTAGAGGGATTTGAGGGTTCATTTTGGGGGGAGAGTTTTTTAGACACAGGTTTTCAAGGCACACATAGGTTTTTGGAGAGCAACTGGAAGGGTTTGGAAAAGAAGGAATTTTTCGTAGCTTGAAGGTTATTGTTGCAGTAGAAATCTTTGTCCAGCTGTTAGAGTTTTAGCATCAGTACACGGTAGGGTTTTGAAATCCTGTGAATGCAATTTTAATTGGAAATATCCGTTTTCTTCGTGATTGTTGGGTGATTGAAATTATGTTTATCATCTCGATTGTTTCAAGATCTGATTGGTTAAAATTAGTTTCTCATTTATTATACAGAAGAATCATAGAGGAAATTAATTAAATCATGTAGGGTTTGAAGGAAAAGAATATTTAAAATTAGAAATTCGAATGATTTGTTGTGTCTTCTCTACCAGAATATATTTGCTGATGATATTAAAAAAATAAAATAAAAGAAAATTCGATTAGTTGCTCGAAATTTCTCTATCAGATTAACATTGAAAATAATTTTTAAAAAAAATTAAAAATAAATAATAAATATATATATATATATATTTTAAAGAAAGTTTGTTTTATAAATTTTATATGTTTATTAAATTTATTAAAATAAAATTATTGAGAAAAGTCTTTTGTTAAAATTAATAAATTTTAAAAAAAAATTATTAAAAATAATGTGTATATAAAATGAAATTGGGAAGTGGGGGCCACGACCTCCCCCAACTTCCCCCCTGGCGTACGGTCGCCGGCAGTCCCTGCTAATGCAGGTACTGCGCAGGCGAGCTGTCGCAGGCCCTGCGTCAGTAGGTCTGCCACCGGGAGCAGCCTTTTCAAAGGCATGTGATTGTTTTAAAAACAATTCGTATTAAAATTAGATTGTTTCTTTTAATGTTTATTATTAATTTTTTTTTATTATAATAAATAACATTTATATTAAGTTATATGTATTAAATTTAAACTGTTAATAATTTTTTTTTAATAATTGTTAATTTAATTAGTAGTTAATGAAATTTAAATAGTTTATTTTAATTAATTATTAATAATTTTTACTAAATAGTTTTGTTAAATATTAATTAATTAATTAATTTTATTATTAATTATTTAATTAATTTCTGAACTGGTAATTGTTATTTTAAAAAAAAGGGGATTTATCTTGTGGATTTTGGAGTTGACCTAGTTTGACCAGTCTAGGATGTACACCAGAGGCTTTGTCAGATTTCTTTAATACCCTTTATGTGGCTGGATGTCATGATGTGTTTTGTGATTCATATTGGTGATTATATTTATGAGGTTTATCTTGTGGAGAAATTATGTCTACTTGGGTTTGGAGAACCATCTTATTATCAGGTTGCTTGTTAAGGAACCGAGTTTGATCTTTAGGGTTGTTGTGGTATGGGACACAACCATGTTTTTATGTGCTTAGGAGAGGTTGTCTAGGTACGTGACTTGGGAGTGGCTTGCATAGGGGTCCGGGACCCAAAGTGGTCAGTATCAAGGTAACCTAATGCAAGTTATGTAATAAGTGATAATCTAGTGAGTAAAATTTATGAGGGGAAAACACACTAAAAAGATAAGTTAGAGATTTTTGATCTACCCATGCCTTTAGTGCTTGTATAGACTAAGGATGGGAATGAGATGAGTGCCTTGTCTTCTTGAGAGGGCTTTCTAGTTTCCATATGTGTGATGTTGAGGGTCCGGGGTTTAGAGTAACTAGTCCAGGGTAACTCAACGCTTGAGGGTCCGAGGTCTTTTAAGAGATCAGTCCAGGGTAACTCAAGCAGCCATGTGATGACACTCCCTAGTATGTAGCCTTGTCTCCTCTGTAGATTTTGTGTATCTTTGGTGGTGTACTTATTGTTGGTGGTGTATCTATTGTCGGATGTGTTTATTATGGTTATTTACTTTCATTAATGATGATTGGTGATTCATGGATGTTGTACTTTTAACACGTGGCTTTTGACTTGAGATGATTATCTTTCATTGACTTTATTTTATGATCTTAGTATTTGGTTTATACTTGGTTCGTGTATGATGTTTGGTTATGTGGTGTCAGTATTGGATTGAGTGTTCTTACTTTTGGATTATTTTATCTTCTTGAGTAGCATGTGTTACCTTTGAGGTAGTTTTGGCTATTAGGGGTACCTTGCCTAGGAATGTTTTATGCTTGATAGCCGTTTGTGGATCGTTCATTATCTTCCCTGCACGGTGGGAGTGGAAGCCTGACTAGGTAACCACGCAGTCGGGAGGTAGTGTCTTCTCACCATTTGGTTCCCCCTTCACATTGCTAGCTGTTGGATGTTCGTTGCAGAAGATGTACCTTTATCATTCTTATTTCTTATCTCAGAGACTTCTTTTTAGATGATGTATATATGTTATTGTAGACACCTAAAAAACCTTTAGAAAATAAAGTATTTTTATTTTCTAAAAAATTCCTGATGACATCATCATTTATTAATTAATTAATTATTTAATTTATTTATTTATTTTTATGCCGTAAAATCCCTTTATCTTAATTAAAAATATTTAATTAATAAATCCCTCCCCAAAATGTCTAAATCTTATTTAAACATTATTTCCTTATTTATTAATTATTTAATTAATAAATTGACCAAAAATCCCAAAATAAATAATTTTTTTTTTTTTTTCCAAAAGTTGGCCAATTTCCTTAAGACCAATAACCTCTTCCAAAATCTTCTAATCCTTCTTTAATTTCGATTAAAGGCTAATCTCATAATTTCCTCCCCCTAATCTCGACTCAAAATATTTAATCAAGATTAAATATTAATCCTGATATTTATTAAAAATATTTTAATAAATATCTCCTCAACCCAAACCCTTGAAATAAATAAAACTTTATTTATTTCATAAAATCTTATCCTAAGAAGTTCTAGACTCTTCTAGAAAGTCTTCATCCTCATCCAAAGCCTAGACTCTTCTAGAAGATGTCTTTAACCCTAATCCTAATCCCCTCCTAACCTTGTCACATTCCCTAAACATGGGTTAAGACTTGCTAACTCAAGCCAAAGTTAACAAATATCTCCTCCTTCACCCACCCTCATTAATTGCAATCCACTTGCCATCCACTTGCCTAGTCCTAAGCCATCTCTAACCCTTCCTCTAATCATTTTTACAACCCTAAGCAAGCTTAAAACCTCCCTAAACCCTCAAATTCGAATTTCATGGTATCTCTCACAAATATCTTCAACCACAAAACTTTATAAAGCCCACAAAGTCATAAATGTTCTTACAAAGCACTTATGAAGGGTCTTTATGAAGATTTTATCCCTTGAGCCTCCTTTGTTGACTCATCCTTCCCCTTTCCTCCATCCTCTCACCATGTGACATGTGTCACTCCTTGATTGGTTGTAAGGAAGCACAATCCATGTGCTCTCCTCTCATGCAATCTGAGCCCTCCATGAGCTTTTTCCCATCCTTGCATCTTATCCCTCAATCCCTCAAGCCTCTTGCCTATAAATTGGATCCTTCTCCTTTGCAAAATAACACAATCTATGAAGTAAAGTCATAATGCCATTTTGAGAAGCCATTTTACATCAAAACCATACACTCACACCCAAATTCCAACTCCATTTGAAGCCTTTTTTTAAGCATAAGTTTGAGCATACATCCTATCTATTTAGACAAAGCCACTCAACAAGAGAGCTTCTCATTGAGAGAGTCCATTAATGGCTCATATTCTCAATTGAGAGTTCATCTTAGTCTATCTTGAATTTTATGAATTTTGTTTAGTTTGTAGAAGCTTTATTTAAATTTGGTTTCTATTAGCATACTAACATTGCTCATATACATTTTGGCACACCCGGTGGGACCCCGCACGGGTCATCTTCATTAGCTTTTTTAGTCAATTTTTGTATGTCATTTGCTGATTTTGGCTAATTTTGCTTGTTTTTGTGATTGGTAGGATTGTATAAATTGGTTTTGTAGGTCCACATGAGCATGAAGAAGACAAAGGAACTCATAGTCTATCTCATAGTATTTGCAGATTTTTCAAGCTTATAGGTGGACAAAGCACTTGGAATTCTTCTTCCTCTTCTTGTCTATATTCTTCTTATTCCATCTACTTCTTCTTCTTCTTCTTGTGGGAGATCTTGGCCATTTTTTTTAAGGAAGAAAAATCATACACACTTCTTTTTAGTGCTTAAAATGAACCCCCAAATCATACTTAAATCCATTAAAAAATTAAAAATTTGCAAAAAAGAAAAAAATCTTTTAATAAGTGAAACTAAACCAATCTAATCATTTGCATCCTTGCAACATCAAGGTTTTAGATGCATTCATGCAAAGTTAGGAACACTTCATTTTTGGAAATTTAAAAAGAACTTCAAGTTTCCATTTCAAAAGGTTCAAAATCAACACTAAGTGCACACTAAAATCTAAATCAAACTAAAAGGATCAATCAAGGATAAAATGAACCTCATTTGCAAATATTTTAAAGTTCTTTTAAAAGTCTCATGAAAACTAAGAGTCCTAAATGGTTGCCAAAAATTGTCCTAAAAGCTTTGTCATTTGTTCCAAACAAATGTCTTGTTGCAAAATCTTGAATGTTTCTTAGGGTTTTCATCCATCAAAACAACCTAGGAATATCATTTTTGGGCTTAAAACATGCAAACTAGAACACAAAATATTGAATGAAAACCAAAGTCCAAAGAGTCATTTTCACTTTAGAGTCCAAAACAATCTTGAATGGTCTAAGGTTAAAACAAAGCACTTCAAAGTTCTTAAAACAACACACAAAATCTCAATCTTAAATGCTCAAAGGAAAAAACTTGAATGTTTAATCACTTTTCTTTGAATGCATGTTGCTAAAATCACTCTTGAGTGCCATGGATTAAAATCAAGTTTGTTTTTTTATGAATGCATGATTAAAACAACAAATCTAATCTTGAATGCCATAGATCAAATAATCAACTTTTGGAGCATAAATAGAATCCACATTTTTAAAATCTTTTAAGTTATAAAAACAAATAAAAATTCTTTGAGTGAGTTTGTCGTTGGACTCACCCTCTTTAATCACCCATCAATTTAACCATTGGTTGCAATCTCAGTGCCATCTATGGGGATGGGTCCACCTAAGAGGGTGTTAAGTGCTCCACACAAATCAAACTCCACTCACTTGGGTTTTTAGTGGTTTTTCTAAGTTAGAAAATTCCTTGAACGCGCATTAATCTCACTCACACTTCATTTGGGCATAAAAATTGGACAAATCTTGACGTGGAGGGCCTCCGGGCGAGCGCTTGAAATCGAATCTCACACACCTTTGTTTTGGGCTTAAAATAAACTCACACTCAATCTTGAATGCCTTAAAGAAAAATCAATCAATACTTGACGTGGAGGGCCTCTGGGCGCACGGGTTTACCTTCTTGTTGACCCTAACTCTTCTTCTTGTTTGCATTCTTCAATCAATTTTATTTTTGTCGATGCTTCAAAGTTGGAATAAACATTGTATCTTAAACATGAGTGCTTGCAAAGTCTAGATCAAAAAACTTAAGCGTCAGTTGGTAAAAGAACAAGCGTGTCTTTTAGCCCAAGATCATCCAAGTCTTCTCTCCCCTTGTCATCTTTCGAGGCCATCTTGGGTGCATAAGATTAGGATCCAAAATATTGTCTTATCTTTTTAGGAGGCCTGCTTGGGGATTTCATCACCCCTTGGGACGACCTCAACTCCAGCATTCTGACAGAGTATAAAGATCGGGAGGTGAATCCAAAGACACCTCTCTTGGGATCAAAATTTTGTCACTCGGGCTAAGCCTCAAGGAACTTTATACCCTTGAGAAGTGAAAGAGGAGAAGTGGGTTATCGCTCCTCTCGGCTGTGTGACATCTTTTTGGTTTCATCTACAGATTTGGGCCTCACGTACCTTGTGTATATCGAGGACTCCCTAGCTAAACCAAATTTCATCCTTGTAGAAAGCTTCCTAAGATGTTGGTGTGTTTGACGTGCTTGCTGAAAACTTTTGTCTGCTTGTTTGTTCATAGCTTTTGAATGAATGTTTGCCAATTTTGGTCGAAATCCCAGAAAAGAAGAAATCCCCCAACTCAAGGCATACTTAGCATAGTCACTGCTTTATCAGAAAATCATCCAAGCTCCCCCGATGCAACTGAATTTATCTAGTTCTTTGCCTTAGAATAATCCCAAATCCAAAGTCCATCCAAATCATCCCCCCAGCCAGCTAGCAACCCAATCCAAAATCACCCAAGCCTTTAAAGAGTTGTTGTTACTCTGCCAGAGTTTGCTATCCAATCAATCCTACCAATCAACCAATCTCACCAAGGTTATCCCTCTGACAGAGCATTGTCTAGGGTAATCTAGCTTTATCACTTGCATCCCTCATCACCTTGAGCTAAAGGTTGGGATCCACAAGTGGTCAATCTTGTGTCATGCCCATAGAATCATTAGTCTATCCTCAAGTTGACATAGCCACCACCAAATCCAACACATAGGAAAGCAAAACTCTCACTTTTTGACAGCATACCCTTGAAGTCTTCCACCCACAAGACAGCCAAAAATCTCCAGCCAATCCTCCTTAGGTCTGTCATACAGCTTTGACTCTCCCTAGGAAATCTTTCATCAACCAATCCAAAATCTGTGCTTAATCCAAATCCAACCATGAGCTTCCATATTCATCCATATGCAAGACCCCATCCCCATTAAACTCATCATCAAAGCATGAAGTACCAATCCTATCATGATGTGTTTGGTCACATTGTCCTTGCTCCTGCCACCTCCTATTCCAATTATGATGAAAATCTTGTTGACTATGACGGGTATATTGAAAGCCTTAGAAACATTCCCCCAAGCATCCCCCAAAATCCAAGAGTTATTCCAAACTATCTAGTCATGCCATCCAATATTCCAGCTTCCCCTCCATCACCCCATCAACCAAGCTTCCAATCTTCCACCCCCATCACACTAGCTATTCCTGTCAATCCGCCTCCACCTTCGACACACGAGTCTCCAAGGAATCTCCTAGAGGAAATACAAGAAAAGTCACCTCCAACAGTCGATAAGCCATGTCATCTAATCCAACCATGTGAAGTAGTCAGTGATGAAGCTTCCCTATCTATAATATCACCTCCATCTCCCATAGCTATCATCCCCATACCATCCATCAAATTGCTTAAAATCCTTCCACTTCCTGCAAGCAACAAAATCCCACCACCTATCAAATCCCTCCAAATCCTATCCACATCACCTCCAAGCATTTCCCAAATCTCTTGTAATGACCCTTATACATCCATCTTCTACTCACCCATCTCCACTACTGAATCTCCCATCTATCCATCCGCTGCCTTTGAAGAATCCATCCCTTCACCTCCTATCACACCATCCACTCCAAACCAATCCTATCAAGATCCTGCCCAAAAGCATGTTGACATCCCCCAAAGCATAAATGAAGATATCATCGTACCATGTCTTCCATCCATAGTGCAATCACCATCTCCTCCATCTCCAAAACCTCAAGCCATATCTCCTCCACTACAAGATATCTTGTCATCCCACCAGTTACATCAAAATCCTATCCTTTCATCTCCCCCGCTCCATGCTTCCATCTTACCACCTATCCAAGCTATTCCACCATCTATAATCTACCCTCTTGGTTCACTTACATTCATCCACGGTGGCCCTCTCTCAACAGAAGAATTAAGAACAATATCTCCCCACTGCAATACACCTAATAAATCTCTTCTACCATTTTCTGCAAGCAAAAAGTTTCCTCAGCTTGTTCAAATGCTCAATCGATGGCATTATCAAGGTCAAGGTTTAGGAGCACAAGAGCAAGGAATCAGAGAGCCTATTATTGCACAAAAAAATCTAGGATTTCATGGTCTTGGATATGTATCCAAAGGCTCACCATCTAAAGGTGTTGGTACACCACACCCCCAAACCAAGCCTATCTCCAAGCCCATCATGCCAGCCTCCCATCACTCCTTCAAGAAATCTTATGTCATCCCCCCTCCACCATCTTTGCAACCCAAAACAACCTACCATATCCCCCCTTCATCCACTAAATCCATTTTGGGTCCCTATGTCCCAAAATCTACCATCCTCCATCCTCCTATCAGCCATCATAAAAATCCTATTCCATCCATTTCTATGCAAGATCAACAAAGGCACATATCAGGGCACATCATCCATCATCATCCCCCTACATGCTCTTTCATATCCTCTCCATCTCACAAAGCTTCTCCTAACCATCTTCCCAAAGCTTACCACAACAATGTAAATGCCAACTTCAAAATGCATAAAGCTAAAAATCCACATCCTAGGCAATCATATGTCTATTCTAAAAGACATACTCCAAAAAGGAAAAATCCAATCAAAGAATGCAAAACAGTGCAAAAGCCTATGAAAAGAAAATCCAAAACCATGTGGATCCCCAAGAAAAAAGTTGAAACCCAATGCATAATGGCATCCACCATTGCTAATCCCCCATCTAGTGACTCATGTCCCCCATCTCCTAACTCTATCTTGGGTGCCTATATCCCCAAGCACGCTTCCAAAAATCCTCCATCACGCCCGCATCTACCATCTATCCCCCATATGCTCTTTTCACACCCGTTCCAACATGTGCCAATGTTGCTCTTGCAAGCATCCCCATCTCATGCTCCTTTCCATCATTTTCATCCCTCCATCTCCTACCATCAATCCCATCTAATCCGATCTATTGCATAAATCACACATCCGTTGTACCAACAGCTAGCAACAAAATTGAACATTCCAACAGCCAGTGAAAAATCCCAAAAAAGCCAAAATAGCTGAAGAAAGCCAAAATCATTCCAGCTAAGTCCAAAGTCAAAAAGTCAAAAAAGAAAAGAAAAATAAAGCGTCCACTGGTGAAAACTTGGCAATTCAAGCGCCTTGGACAAGTACCATGATGAAAACTTGGCAAACAAGCGTCATGCGTAATCTCGCCATCCCCAGCTTAGCCTATCACCCTCATGCTTTTGGTCATCTCTTGACATCCACCTCCATCTTCCAATATATCCACCTATCCTCCATCCTCCAGCTTCCATCTCACACCATCCAATAATCCTATGCAACTTCAGCCAATCATCTCATCTATCATCCATCTCCTTAGCCCCTTCAGCTTTTTCCATCCTAGCTTTAATCCTATCACATCCATCATAAGACCTCCTTCCGCATGTTATCTTCTGATTGGGGGCACTATATTCCTTGGAGATCTTGTCTTGTCCATCCTCCCTTGTCATTGGTATCTAGCTCTAGGCTATCCTCATGCAAACTCAATGTCATCTCTTTATATCCATCATAATCCTAGCTATCTACCATCCTATCCAGCCATCTCATCCTGCTCCTCTAGCTATCCTTGGTCACAAAATCTCTCATCATCATTGGATGCATCCTACCAAATCCATATTTTTCGCTATCACCCCACCCTTAGCTTTCGCATCTTGCACAACATCGAACCATCCCACTATCCTATCATCCTAAGCTTTTGCCTGCTTGTAACTATCTTGGTCCGTTAGCTTGTACCACATCTTGATTAGCTCACTTGTAAATATCTTGGTCTATCAGCTTGTACATCCTCTTTAGCTTAGTACCATTGCATCTATCCATATCATGGTATACTATGAATGGGGCAATCAGAGCGTAAGGTCTTGATCATGTCTTTTGCTTTTTTTTTTTTGCTTGTGGGTTATCCAATGCTGTTTCCACACTACTTCCTCTGGGATTCATGTGTGATACTGGGGCAATCCTTGCGTGTTTGTTTTGAGTCAGTTCGTCATTCCTCTGGACAGTTGGTGAAAAGGCCTTGATGTTTTTGGTAACCTTGGCAATTAACCAACAATCCTATAGCAAATCTAGTGCTCAACTACATGGTGGTACTTCTCTTTGAAGTATTCCACCCCGCTCAAAAAGCTTCAATGGTTTTCCTTCATCTCCATTATCCCCCATCCATATCCAACATCTGTCTCTCTTACCCTTGCTTATGCATCAGTATCTCTTTGAATCACTCCTCACCTTTAGCTTTAGGGATCCACAATCCTAGTCTTAGGGATCCACCAATCCAAATCAATCCACCAAGCCTCATCTTTCGAGATCCACAATCCTAGTCCTAGGGATCTCTGAAACCCATCTTCCGCCAATCTGACTCTTTGAAATCCTATTGCATCAGCTTTTTTAATCCCCTCATCCATCTCCCCATCCTGGATTCCTTTTATAGCGCTCTGCTCCTTCATCCTCTGCAATCCCTGAGATCTTAAGCTTGCTTCCTCTTCTGCCTCTGATTCTCCCTTTATCATTCTTCTTGAGTGAGAGTTTGAGCTAACCAAACCTCTTCTCTTCAGCAAATCTAAGTCTTCTTGCTCATCTCAAATTCTTGTACTTTTCAAGAAGTCGTCAAGCCTCGCTTTCTCTCCCCACCGCCTTCTTGAGGGGGCATCTCACAGTCCATTCTCTCCTCTTCTGCTCTAGCCTTGGGCATCTTATTTTATTATCTTTGATGTCATGCCACTTACGGCATCACATCAAAGAGGGGCAAAATGTAGACACCTAAAAAACCTTTAGAAAATAAAGTATTTTTATTTTCTAAAAAATTCTTGATGACATCATCATTTATTAATTAATTAATTATTTAATTACTTAATTTATTTTTATGCTATTAAATCCCTTTATCTTAATTAAAAATATTTAATTAAGAAATCCCTCCCAAAAATGTTTAAATCTTATTTAAACATTATTTCCTTATTTATTAATTATTTAATTAATAAATTGACCAAAAATCCCAAAATAAATAATTTATTTATTTTTTTTCCAAAAGTTTGCCAATTTCCTTAAGACCAATAACCTCTTCCAAAATCTTCTAATCCTTCTTTAATTTCGATTAAAGGCTAATCTCATCATTTCCTACCCCTAATCCCAACTCAAAATATTTAATCAAGATTAAATATTAATCCTCATTTTTATTAAAAATATTTTAATAAATATCTCCTCAACCCAAACCCTTGAAATAAATAAAACTTTATTTATTTCATAAAATCTTATCCTAGAAAGTTCTAGACTCTTCTAGAAAGTCTTCATCCTCATCCAAAGCCTAGACTCTTCTAGAAGATGTCTTTAACCCTAATCCTAATCCCCTCCTAACCTTGTCAAATTCCCTAAATATGGGTTAAGACTTGCTAACTCAAGCCAAAGTTAACAAATATCTCCTCCTTCACCCACCCTCGTCAATTGCAATCCACTTGTCATCCACTTGCCTAGTCCTAAGCCATCTCTAACCCTTCCTCTAATCATTTTTACAACCCTAAGCAAGCTTAAAACCTCCCTAAACCCTCAAATTCGAATTTCATGGTATCTCTCACAAATATCTTCAACCACAAAACTTTATAAAGCCCACAAAGTCATAAATGTTCTTACAAAGCACTTATGAAGGGTCTTTATGAAAATTTTATCCCTTGAGCCTCCTTTGTTGACTTATCCTTTCCCTTTCCTCCATCCTCTCACCATGTGACATGTGTCACTCCTTGATTGGTTGTAAGGAAGCACAATCCATGTGCTCTCCTCTCATGCAATCTGAGCCCTCCATGAGCTTTTTCCCATCCTTGCATCTTAGCCCTCAATCCCTCAAGCCTCTTGCCTATAAATTGGATCCTTCTCCTTTGCAAAATAACACAATCTATGAAGTAAAGTCATAATGCCATTTTGAGAAGTCATTTTCATCAAAACCATACACTCACACCCAAATTCCAACTCCATTTGAAGCCCTTTTTGAAGCATAAGTTTGAGCATACATCCTATCTATTTAGATAAAGCCACTTAACAATAGAGCTTCTCATTGAGAGAGTCCATTAATGGCTCATATTCTCAATTGAGAGTTCATCTTAGTCTATCTTGAAGTTTATGAATTTTGTTTAGTTTGTAGAAGCTTTATTTAAATTTGGTTTCTATTAGCATACTAACATTGCTCATATACAGTTATCATGTATTCCGATGTATTATATCTATTCTCACATACCCTACGACATGTGCAGTAGATGTTATTGATTGGATGTACTTTCATTGTATTGTTTATACTTATGCATTTTCTTATGCGAATATGTATCTGTTATTTCTTTATGATCTTGAGACATTGTACTTGGAACTTAAACTAATTAATTTAAAATTATTAAATGTGACTCAACGAAAAGGAATCCTTGAGGAATTGAAACTATATCTGTAATTGCAAATGTGTATTTGATATGTATGTTCTTATTGCTTCCGCATTAATGTTATCTTGATGTTGTTTAAACTTCAAAAAAAAAAAATAGTTCAGTAAACATTGTAACATGTTAGGTTTATTTCTCTTGGGTTCCCGAGCGGGGCGTTACAGCTAAGTAGGAATTTAATTTCAGTGGGGCAACTCGGTGATGAGGGTTGTGTAGTTACATTTAATGATAAAATTTGGAAGATTTCAAAAGGTTCCCTTGTAGTAAGAAAAGGTGTGAAAGTAGGCACCTTATATCTTTGTATAGGTCATATTGTTTCTTCTACTTTGATTGTTTCAGAGAAAAATGAATGTTTAGGAACAATTGCTACAGTTGAGTAGGGAGAACAAATAGCTGTTGTAGATTCTGATACAGTGCTATGGCACAATAGACTTGGGCACATGAGTGAGAAAGGTATGAAAGTAATTCATTCAAAGAAAGTTTTTCTAAGTCTGAAATGTGTTAATATAGATTTCTATGAAAGTTGTGTATGGAAAACAAAAGAGAGTGAGTTTTGTAAAGACTAGGAAGGAAAACAAAAAGGAGAAATTAGAGCTTGTGCATATAGATGTATGGGAACCAACCCAGGTATCTTCCCTTGGTGGCTCTTATTATTATGTTACATTTATTGATGATGCAACTAGAAAAATATGTGTTTATTTCCTTAGACAGAAATCTGATGTATTTCAAACTTTTAAGAAATGGAAATGCTTGGTTGAAAATGAGACTGGTAAGAAATTAAAATGTCTCAGATCTGATAATGGTGGTGAGTATTATAGTCATGAATTTGAAGATTATTGCTCCACTAATGGTATTCATAGATAGAAAATTGTTCCAAGGACTCCATAGGAAAATGGAGTGGTTGAATGCATGAATAGGACTATAATGGAGCGCACAAGGAGCATGAGGTTAAATGTTGGGTTGCCCCTACACATGTGGGCAGAGGCTATCAATACTGTATTATATTTGATTAATAGAGGTCCCTCTACTCCTTTGGGCTGTGGTATTCCAAAGGAAGCATGGACTGGTAAGAGGGTGAGTTATTCTTTTCTCAAGACCTTCGGTTGTGAAGCTTTTGCTCATATAGACTCTGAAAATAGAACCAAGCTAGAAGCTAAATCAAAGAAATGTGTCTTTGTTGGATATTGCATTAATGAATTTGGTTATAGGCTTTGGAATTTTGAAAATCATAAAATTGTAAGAAGTCAGGATGTCATATTCAATGAGAAAGTGTTGTACAAAGATCTGTTGCAGCAACATGAGAAGAAAGAAGATGATTATGTAGTGTTGGATGATACTCCAAAAGATGATGTTTCGACCATTCCTCATGATGTGCAACAATTGCAATGACAAATAACACACACACCAGTGAATGTTAGATGGTCAACGAGGCAAATTAGACCTCCACAAATATTTTCTCCCTCTTTGTATTCTATTTTACTTACTGATGCTAGTGAACCTAAAAGTTATGATGAAGCTGCGCAGGTGAATACTAAGATTTAGTGGGAGTCTGCAATTAAAGATGAAATGGACTCTTTGCTAAAGAATAAGACATGGGATCTATGCAAGTTTCCTGCAGGTAAAAAGGCTTTATAGAATAAGTGGGTTTATAGGTTGAAAGAAGAGGAAGGAGGTCAAAAAAGATTTAAGGGCAGGTTAGTTGTAAAAGGATTTGCACAGAAAAAGGGAATTGATTTTGATGAGATATTTTCTCCTGTTGTTAAAATGACTTCTATTTTTACTGTTTTAAGTCTTGTGGCTACTGAAGATTTTCATTTAGAGCAGTTGTTAAAACAACCTTTCTTCATGGTGATTTGGATGAAGAAATATATATGGCTCAACCACAAGATTTTGAGGTCACAGGTAAGGGGAACTTAGTGTGCAAATTAAAGAAAATTTCATATGGCTTGAAGCAAGCACCTCAACAATGGTATCTAAAATTTGACAGTTTTATGCATGAGCATGGCTATAATATTATTTTATGTTTATATGTTGATGATATGCTTGTAGCTGGGTCTAACATGGATCATATTAAGGGGCTAAAATGCCAATTAGCACATGCATTTTCTATGAAGGATTTGGGGGCAGCAAAACAAATCCTTGGTATGAAGATTTGTAGAAATAGGAAGAACATAACATTAACGCTATCTTAGGCTGATTATGTTGAGAAGGTGTTGCAATGATTCTCTATGGAGAATGCTAAAGTTGTCAGCACATCTTTACCTGGTCATTTGAGGTTGACTAAGGAGATGTGTCCTAAGACACAAGAAGAGGAGGATAAGATGTCCAAGGTACCCTATGCTTCAGCTGTAGGAAGCTTAATGTATGCTATGGTATGCACTAGGCTAGATATTGCACATGCAGTCAGAGTTGTTAGCAAGTATATGAGTCATCTAGGGATTAAGCATTGGAATGTTGTCAAGTGGATTCTCAGATATTCGAGAATCCACTTGACTACTGATTTACAAGGCTATGTTGACTCAAATTTGGCAAGGGATATTGATACTAGGCAGAGTACTACAGGTTATGTCTTTGCTGTTGGTGGGGCAGCCATGAGCTAGGTTTCTAGATTACAAAAGATTAAGGCTCTATCCACTACAGAGGTATGTTGCTACTACAAAGGCAGCCAAGGAGATGATATGGCTTCAGTTCTTCTTGGAAGAATTAGGACATCCTCAAAAGGATAATTATTTGTTTATAGATAGTCAGAGTGCCATTCATCTTGCAAAGAATTCAGCTCTGCATTCTAAGACCAAACACATCCAGTTGTGATACCATTTCATTCAGTTAGTTTTGGACGATGGATAGTTAAAGCTAGATAAGATCCATACAAATGACAATCCAGCAAATATGTTGACAAAGGTTGTCACAAGGTAGAAGCTGAACTCCTCTTCAACTTTGGTTGGTCTTTTAGACTGAACATGAATCAAAGAATATCAGAGTCAAGTGTGGTTTGATCCAGTGGGAGCCCCATGTGGTAGTGGTATTGCTACAGGATCAATCTCCAAGTGGGAGATTGTTAGATTATAGTGACTGATCAAGAAAGTACTACACATACTTCATAATTAGTGGGTCGTGGCGAATGTTGTGGCCAACATATTATGGCTGACATATGGCGGACATGTTGTAACCCTAAAATAGATAAAATAATTGTATAAAAGGGTTTAGGGTTAGGTATTTTTCATTAGGTTGTGATGCAAAATTGGTTCTTGCGGTGGTATTGAGCTATAAGGGATTACAGACTATAATCAGGTTGTAATCATTGTATTTTAATAAGATCAGACTTGCTATTTAGTGGACGTAGCACAAGGATTGGGTGAACCACATTAAATCTTGGTGCCTTATGTTCATATCTGTGTGATCTATTATTTTTTTGTTATTGGTTATATTTGCATGTAGGTTTTATTTATGTCCGTAGTTTATCCTAAAAAATTATTTACCCTAGAATGTGATGCAAGTGGAGTGGTAGTTAGGGGTGTGTTGAGTGAAGAAGGTAGACTAGTAGCCTTCTTTAGTAAGAGGCTAAGTGAAGCCAAGAAGAAATATTCCTCCTATGACTTGGAGTTGTATGCCCTAGTCCAATTGCTTAGGAAATGGAGGCATTACCTTCTACCCTAGGAGTTTGGGGTATTTATAGATAACCAAGCCCTTAGCAACATCAATACCCAAGAAAAGTTCAGCAATAGATATTTCAACTGGATGGAATATCTTCAAGCGTTCACATTCACCATCAAGCATAAGAAGGGGCAAATGAATAAGGTTTCAAATGCACTAAGAAGGAGGATGTTAACCATTCAAGAAGTTCAACTCCATAACAATTGCATAGGGAGTTTCAAGGACCTCTACATGGATGATGAAGACTTTGTTGAAGTCTATGTAAGGTATGCTCTAAATTTTAGAATCACTTTCATATTTATTTTACTGAAAATACTTTGCAAAGTGAACTATTGTTCAAGGGGAACTAATTATGGGTTCCTAATGGTTCTATGAGGGAGAACCTTATCCAAGAAAAATATAATGAAATCCTAAGTGGACATTTTGGCATCAACAAGACCATAGAGCTAGTTCAAAGATTCTACTATTGGCCAAAGTTGTCAAGAGATGTGACCAGATATGTGGAACAATGTGTAGTGTGCATGAAGGTAAAAGGATGAGCTAGTAATGCAAGTTTGTACCAACCTTTACCAATCCCAAATAGGTCATGGAAGTGTGTTAGCATGTACTACATTGTGTGGCTACCCAAGACAAAAAAGAAGAAGGTTGTGATAGCATCTATGTTTTTGGTGGATATGTTCAGTAAAATGGGCCACTTCATACCTTCTAAGACTACCCATAATGCTATCCATATAGCACATCTATTTTTTAATGAGATTGTGATGATTCATGGACTAACCCTAAGCATTTTATCAAATAGGGATGTCAAGTTTATGAGTCATTTATGGAAAAGTTTATGGATTAGGTTGGGAACTAATCTATCTTTTGGGTCAGTTTACCATCCTCAAATTGATGGTTTAACTAAGTTGGTAAATAGAACATTGGGTAACTTGTTAAGGTGCCTAACTAAGGAATATGGTCAAACATGGGATGTGATTATTCCTCAAGAAGAATATGTATATAATGACAGTGTGAATAGGAGCTAATGCCTATAAGTTGGATCTACCTAGTGACTTGAACCTCTCACCATTCTTCAATGTGGTAGACCTAACCAAGCTCAAGGGGCCTTTAACTAAACTGGATTCCCATATGGGAGGTTAGAAAGGATGTAGCATCTGATGTCCTACCTCCCAAGATGCATCTAGAAGAAGATAAGGTACTAGATTCAAGAATCTAAAACACTACTAGGTAGAAGGTGTACATGGAACAACTTATCAAGTGAAAGAATAAGGAAAATTCATAGGAAACATGGGTTGCACATATAGATTTTAAGAATATTAGAATAACTGATGACATATTGTCTACAGGAGTGAATCATTTGCTCTTGTGGGGAGCATGGTGAAGGATAACCTAGGTAAGGCTATCTAACAACCTAGGGTTCCTAGTTGAGTTTTGGGTTGCAGTGGGCTTAGCCAAGCCACAAGTGAAATAAAAGGGAGATAGAGAGCCCTAGAGTAGGAATTAGCCACTAAGAGGTCTAATTGGGTTTTCATTACTACCTAGTCATCCAAACTTGTTAAGTGATACTCAAAATATTCTCATTAATGCTATGAATGGAAATTTTGCATCTAGAGGGCAACATTATTCAACTAAGGTGTGAAATTATTTTTTCATGTCATAAGTGACATATCTAGGAACTTGGTAGAGTTTCATGGAGTTTGGTCCAAGTTTGGCCTAACCAGGACAATAATTGTAAAGTTGCTTGACAATTTTGCAAAATTGCTTGATAAATCACCACCTTTGGTGAGTTTTAGATTTTGCTTATTCAAAATTTAATATATTCTTCATTATGGAGCTAATGCCTATAAGTTGGATCTACCTAGTGACTTGAACCTCTCATTCTTCAATGTGGCATACCTAACCAAGCTCAAGGGGCCTTTAGCTAAAGTAGATTCCCATATAGGAGGTCAGTAAGGATGTAGCATCTGATGTCCTACCTCCCAAGATGCATCTAGAAGAAGAGAAGGTACTAGATTCAAGAATCTAGAATACTACTAGGTAGAAAGTGTACATGGAACAACTCATCAAGTGAAAGCATAAGCCAAATTCATAGGAAACATGGGTTGTACATACATATTTTAAGAAGATTAGAATAACGGATGACATATTGTCTATAGGAGTGAATGATTTTCTCTTGTGGGGAGCATGGTGAAGGATAACCTAGGTAAGGCTATCTAACAACCTAGGGTTCCTAGTTGAGTTTTGGGTTGTAGTGGGCTTAGCCAAGCCACAAGTGAAATAAAGGGAGATAGAGAGTCCTAGAGTAGGAATTAGCCACTAAGAGGTCTAATTGGGTCTTCATTACTACCTAGTCATCCAAATTTGTTAAGTGATACTCAAAATATTGTCATTAATGCTATGAATGGAAATTTTGCATCTAGAGGGCAAGATTATTCAACTAAGGTGTGAAATTATTGTTTTCATGTCATAAGTATAATATCTAGGAACTTGGTAGAGTTTCATGGGGCTTGGTCCAAGTTTGGTCTAACCAGGACTATAATTGTAAAGTTGCTTGACAATTTTACAAAATTGCTTGATAAATCACCACCTTTGGTGAGTTTTAGATTTTTCTTATTCAAAATTTAATATATTCTTCATTATCAAAGCATATTCCAAGTTGTGAAAAAGTTATTATTTTCATTTTAGCACTCGATATTTGTTGCTTGATATTATCCATATTTTTAGCATTTAGATTTTTTATTTGTATTTGAATGTAAACACATAAGATCTCAAATCCTTTCTTAATATTCTAGTTTATATTCAAAGTTTTGATTTTGATCATATAATTGAGTAAATAAATCTTAATCTAAAATTTTCAAAAACTCTAATTTTTTCATTTTCAAATGCACAAGCTTTGAAAGTGATTAAATCTAAAATCCTAATTATTGTCATAGTGTAGTTTTTTTAGAGTCATTCTTTTACATTAAAAGCTCAAATCCATTTGTGGTATGCTCTGATGAAGTACCTACACATTTATTCTATTTTTACCTAAGAGGGTAGTGACTTTACTATGCATTGTTCAATTTCTTTTATATTGAGAAATTGACCATTTCTTTTAAGGTTTCTATAAGGGCAAAGATTAATAAATATAGGACCTAAGAAATTTGCATCGCTAACCTTCAACAAAAACCCAAGAATGAGGAAGAATAAAAAGAAAAAATCAAATATGCTTTATATAGGCCACATGGATTTTCATGAAAGGACTAGCAAACAAAATGAAAGAAATAGTTCAAATCATAGTAGTCCTGGAAATGAAGATGAAAATTTCAATCCATTTTTTCAGATCCCTAGAGTTGATGAACAATCACACTACATAATAATTCCAATAGATGATGATAATCAAGAGGAGTTATTGCAGTGAGATGCAATCATAAAGAAAATGGCTGAAACAACTAATAGTAGCAATGCAATATTAGCAAAAATTCTTAAGATGTAGCCAGATGATATCTTGGAAAAGATAGGAATATTAGGAGATAATATTATCTCTCCACAAGTAAAATCAAGCAATGAAGAAAGGTTGGATATGTGGAGAGAGGAAAGAGTATAGAAAGTCCAAGAGGAGGTGAACACACCATCAAAATATAACTTGCCTCATAGGAAAAACTTGGACTCGCAATTTCCTACCAGCTATGTAAACCCATTGTATGATAATGACAACCCTGTTGAGGAAAAAATTGAAGCTCCAACCAATATAGTTACTACTTAGGATATTAATGTTGAAAAATTAATAAAGGACCTAGAAGATCAAATCAAGGCCCTTAAAGAAAAAGTATTATCTCTAAACAATAAGTTTGACAATGTCATCAGTTGTATTTAGCTTAGCATAGTCATCTAGACTATATGTAGTGTCCAGAAAGAAATGATGAGGAAGGCCATATTTGGAACTATAACATGATAGAGAAAAAAAAAATCTAGCATGCAAAAGGACAACATTTGTGTGGGGATAAAGGGTGTACAGGATGTTCACAACTGAACAATGGATCTCAGGTACTTGGTCGAGGATTAGGAGGTTCTTTTTTCTCATCAAGAATGTCTCGTCTATGGATTTGGCAATTCCAGCCTCCATAGCTTTTTTCTTCTCTTCTATATTATGTGTTTGCATGTAGGTGATTCTCGGGAGTAGTGGGGATGAAATTTCGTCAACTTGTTCATCAACCCCATAGGTTCCAAGAATCACTTCCATGCAAATACCTATCACAAAAGAGAGATGCAAAAAACTATGGAGGCTAGAATTGCTAGATCCATAGATGAGACATTCTTAATGATAAAAAAGAAGAAATTTCTATATGTTGTTTTTCCACAACACATGCCCCATTTTAGTTAGAAATGGGGACCCCCTACTTTGTTTTTGGCTTTTTCAAAGCCCTAGTCTAGGGTTTGAGTCATCTTGAGGTCTTACCTAGCCCCCTACTTCATGTCCCAAGCCCTGACAGAGAAAACTAGTTATTGAAGATCATGTGGGAGGAGAAACAAGTCAAAATAACAAAAAAAATAAAGGGCACACCAGTGCACCTAATGAGGTGCACCAGTGTGCCGAATAGATGAAGGAAAATTTTGATACACAGGTGTGCAGCAGTGCACCTGCATGCCTACACAGCACCCCAAGGGACCCCGAACTATATAAGGCCCCCCCTCCCCCACATTTCTTATTCACTTTTTTTCATTTTGTTCATATTCACTCCAAGCTCCCATCCCACAGCTTCTACGCATTTGAGCCCCACTCCTAGACTCCTCTCCATAGTTACACACCCCATTAGGTGTGAATTTCACCACCATCTCTCCTCACTCTATCTATCTACACCAAACATGAATAACAACACCAAGACATGAATTTTGATATGCACTAGTGCACCTATCTTGGTGCATACTAGTTTTCAAAACTTAAGAAACAAACTAGTGCACCTATATGCAAAACTTAAGACACAAAATGCAGTGGTGTGCATTGGTGCACTCGATTTGGTGTGCTAACATGCATCGAACCCTCTAACACACCCAATTGCAAGAATAGGTGCACTAATGTGCACCTTATCATTTTATTTTTGTTTTGAACACATGTGCATCTAGCGCACCTATTAGGTGCGCCAAGTGCGCGATTTGTTTTGCATTTTATGGGAAAAATATAATTTTTTTTTTTTTGAGCAGTTTTGCTTCATAGATTTTTTTTCATATTAATGATAGGTTTTAAATTTGTTATATTCTATTTAATTTCAGGCTAATGGGCACTTTTTGTGCAGATATAATGGCATCAAACCCCATCATCTTCAAGTTCCAAGGCATTCCTCCAATGAAATCAAGGTTTCATGATGATTACTTTGAAATCAAAGATACATAGTTAGGACACATAGATTTGGGAGAGTTTTTGAAGATACGTAACAAACCCAGTGCTGAGAGATTTGCTATGGTTTCTACTTTGATTCGTTTAGGTTAAGTGAATGTAGCATCTCACCCAGTGTCAGTAAAACCTTCAAAGCTTGTTATGACACTTGCACAACTTTTTGTTTCTAAAGAGTGGGTTGTTAAGAGTGTTACAGGAGAGATCGTTCTCAATTTACGATCAAACAACATTTAGAGTGTTTTCCATCTGCCAAGGTCTGATCAATTTATTAGGTTAATGTATGAGGCATCAGAAAGGTGGTATAGAGAGCACTTAAAAGAGGCTTCTGAGATCATCCAATCCTCTTATCTTATAGAGAAAACTCCTCTAGAGAAGATAACCGTAAAGTGGACATGACAAGGGGATATATGAAGGAAGGTATTGAGAACTCAATCATACTTTTGAGTAGAGTAATGGGTTTGCCAGCAGCTAGGCACCTAAATATCTTCATGGTGCACTTTATTAATACACTCATGGCAGTAAGGTTACCACTTGACTAGGCCACCACCTTGAGTGAAAACTTGTGTGAATAGTTGGAGGTAGTTAAGGACAAAAGGAAGTTCTACATGACTTCCTACTTGGTGTACTTATTAGCCACAAGGGCAACAGACTACTCACGGCTATACAAAAGACGCAGTATGTAGGATCCAAATGCTTGGCTATATATTGTTTATCCATAATTGGTGAAGAAGAGACTCTCATGACAGAGCAAGGAATACAAAATTTTCAATAATGCCTTCATATTCACCATAGTCAGATTCATAGAAGGAGATTATGCAAAGAGGTTATTAGAGGAGGTAGTGGCATAGATAATGACACTCAGAGTATCTTACATTCATTTCATAACATTCACATATCTAAGAGTAGTTGGTGCCACCATCAATCTGAAGAAGCTCCCAAGATATCCTAGTGATAGACTTGTTCTTTTGGAGATTGCTCGACAACTTGATTTTGCATATGAAAGAGTTAAGAAACAACATAGATCATGATGGATATGGCCTCTCATCATAGGACCTTTCAAGTAAAGCAGAAGTAGGATATTCCTTCTTTTGAGTGTGAATGGGATCAATATCCCCTAGAAGAGTTTGATTCTTTGAGGTTGTGCTTTGATAATATCGGGAGAGTACAATGTCTTGCAGGCAAGGAATTCCAACATGAAGAAGCCATTGAAGACCATTGGATGAATGCAAAAAATGACTATGATGTCTGTATCAGGGATTATTGGAGGATGAATTTGTATTTGGCAGAAAAGGCTTTAAAGATAAAGATTCTATTGAAAATATTGCAACAAGACTCAAGGGAGTTGCTTGACCCTTTGTTCAATGAAGAAAAGGAAAAGGGTGATTAGGAGGGTAGTGCCTTTCCCATTTGTCTTGGAACACATTCTTGAAGGAGAGGAAGAAGAACAGAAGGATGAGGAGGATGGTGTGCCTTTAATGAGAAGAACCCTGCTAGCCAGAGCCACAAAATATGAAAGAAGAAGAAGTTTCACTATTACACTGCCATCAATTTGACAAGAACCTCTATAGATGACTACATTCGAGGATGAAATTTAGCAATGGATTGATGAGTAGGATGTAGAGGGCATTGACATATTCAAGATGTTAGGATTTGATTTTATGCCCATGGGGATGGAATTGGTGGGAGATAAGATTCGGGATACCCTGACAATTGAGCCCTAATAGGAAAATTGGTCATAGATGCCACCAAAACCATAGGGTCTAGAAATAATTCCTTTATCTCCATTACAAGTCACAATTGTTGACAAAGGCTCTGCTACTCCCCTACCTCTAGGTGTTGAAGAAGAACAAATTCAAAAGGAGTAGGAGGAAGAACCTCAACGAATATCAATCGATGAAGTGTTTGGGGAAAGGAAAATGGTTCAATATACTCAACAAGCTCCTCAAGACACTAAGGTAAGAACTGTGGGCTCCACTGAGATTGAAACTACAAAGGAAGAGCCATCACAGAAGGAGAAAACTATGGAAAGGAGTGATAAGAGAAAAGGGGTGGCAGAACAAACTCCTTCATCCTCAAGAGGTAGGACTTTAGTGGAATGAGTCCCAAGGTGGTTACAATTCAATGTTGATGAAGAGGATATGATTGAGTTGATTGAGGTTCTAAGGAAACTCAAGTCCCCCTTAAGAGAGGCCAGAGCATTGGCATTCATCAACAATGATCGAAATTAAGATTTATTCGTGCAAGTGGCTATCCCTCCTCCTGATTTGGAAATAGAAGATTTGGGTCCCCAAGATTATCATATTAGAGAGGTTATGCTAGGGAGGCCCACACTAGATGCAGCTAGGCTGATGGTCACAATGGGGATGACGTAGGTGTTTAGAACTTTGGAGCAAGAGGGGGCAGAACTAATGACACTTCATAGGCAAAATAAAATCCTAAAAGGATATTTAGCCAAAGTTGTTGGTCCCTTGGATCCTAAACACCTTGAGGATACTTTGACTGTAGTACTTGAAGGGAGAGATAAGGGAGGAGTGTGTTTGGATCCATTTTTGAATGCATGTCAATAATGGCAGGAAAATTTTGAGGAAAAGGGTGTGCTTATCATCCAAGGAAACCTGAAGCTACTACATGCTATGCAAGAAAATGTAGATAAAATGGTAGCAATTTTGAAGCAGGATTTTAGTATCATGGATGAAGTACATGCATGGGGTAAAGATTTATAGGTACTATAGGCCATAAAGGGGTAGAGATTTAGATTGCTTATAGAAGTATACATAATAGAGGAGTTAGATTTAATTAATGATTGGATAGAGAAAATAGCAGATAGTAATAAAGTAATGGAAACATTGCATGTGCAGATCCACTGACTCAAGGACCAAGCATGAGAGTAGATTTTGCAGGCAGATAAACATTATAGGAATGCATGTCTCGACATATTCAAAGACGATGCATGAAAGAAGTTGATGCTAGTGGAGGTAGTAGTAGGGAAATTTAGGAAGGTTTTAAAAGAAGCTTCTACTGATGATGACATTCAGCAAGTATTTAGAACAAAAGAAGCCTTGTTTGTAATATCCTCCCCTGATTCGAGCTTTGACTTGTAGAAATTTAACTTAAGGAATATTGTCAAACACTGTATGCAAACTCATAAAGCTGATTTCCTCAATAAATTGCTTTCCAATGAGTAGATTTATGAACAACTATGAAGTGACATTAAAATGCATAATACACATCATAACATTTTCACAAACACTTGGCACACATTCAACAGTATATGAAAAATCTGGAAACTCTTTCAATCTGCTGATAAAGGGTGATTTTTAAATGTAGATGTGTACTTATAGCTACCTTAAAGGTTGCAACAACTATTCAGACTTGTATTCAACAATTATTATGCAAAGTATCAAAATTTGACAGAAGAAACTTGGAATTAGTTGCCGTAGTATTTTGCAGATATAGTCGGCAACCTTCCAAACTTCTAATCAGCCAGAAAAAGAAGTAAACTTGATACCAACACTGTTCACGTCGTACTGTAGCAAAATACTGTTCATGCGGCACTATAGCAATAACTAACTTCAGATCTGCACCTCAAACCCTTGTAAATTTCTTTGTGCAAACGCCCCAAATGAAATCCAGTGTGTTTCCTAAAGTGAAAACACCCTTGATCCTCTTGACTATGTCTTCCAACAGCGAAGAGAATGCTAGCAAAGAGGGATTCCATCCTCCAAGCCCAATAATCAGATATCCAGCAACATAACATTAATCTTCATCCAAGCATACAAAAAAAAACTCTTCCATTTCTTTTATAGTGTTCTCACAAGAGCTCAATCCTTCGTTTTCTCAATGTGGGATAAAACATAACTCCCTTTATGTACCTTATGTCTCCAATGTGTTATAAAAATAAAGGGAACTCTTTTAATTTAAATATTTCCCACAAACTATAGTCTATGCATTAATAAAGTTAAATATTTAAATTTAACTTTATAAAATGGCTTTATCAATGCATAACAAATCTTATCAATGATAAATAAGTTTTCTTGTTGATTTTAAACCATTACCATCGACATACCACTGTGACTGAATGTCTGGCCATGTCCAAGATGACTTACTATAAATAGTAAGTATGCCCAAAGTTGCCTCAAAACCCCTCAGAAAGACCTGCAACTAAAACTGTCTAGGCCAAATGGCCTCTAAGCCCCTTTAATGTCCTAGTTAGCCTATGAGACTGTGGGGAAATAGGCTAACGACAACATCATGCTATGAATGCTAGAAAGGGGACATTACAGTCTGCCCTTCCCAAAATTTCTTGTCCTCAAGCAATTTCAGCTCTGGATGCTGCAATATCTGCTCATTTTCCCAAGTAGCATCCTCAATAGGTAGGTTCCTCCACTTCAGTAGATACTCCCTGATAGTCCTCCTGCGAAGCACCCTCTCCCTAGAGTCAAGTATGGCCTCGGGAACCAAGATAAGCTTTCCCTCATTATCAAGAGGTGGCAATACTATTGAAGGCACCACATTGTGACCCAATGCCTTCTTAAGGCATGACACATGGAACACATTATGCACTTTACTGTCTGCAAGCAACTCCAACTCATAAGCTACTTCACCCACTCTCCTGATTACTTTGAACGGTCCATAGTAGCGTGGTTTCAATTTCTCTGCTCCACTCTTCTTGAGAGAGGACTATCTATATGGCTGTAACATGAGGTACACCATACCTCCCACCTCAAAAGACCTCTCAACCCTATGCTGATCAGCATATTGCTTCTGCTGATTTTGTGCTTTTAGCAAATTTTCCTTCAAGGATCACATAATGTCCTGACACTCCTACAAAGTATCCTTGGCCTTAGGCATCCTGTTGTCCCCAAATAACAAATCCAAAAAATTAGGAGCATCATACCTGTACAGTGCCATAAAAGGGGACATTTGAATAGACATATGGAAAGAGGTATTATAGCAGTACTCCCCTAGATGTAGCCACTTCACCCAAGCCTTCTGCTCTCCTGCAATGTAGTTTCGAAGGTACCTATCAACCCATTTGTTCACTATCTCTGTCTGCCCATCAGTTTGGGGGTGGTAGCTGGTACTCGGAGTGAGCTCTGTTCCACATAACCTGAACAACTCCTACCAAAATTGGCTCATAAATCTGTTGTCTCTATCACTGACTATGCTCCGTGGTATCCCATGTAGTCTGAATACCTCTCGAAAAAATAGTTCTGTTGTTTGTGCTGCTAAATATGTAGACGAAATTGCAAAGAAATTTGCAAATTTCGTCAATCTGTCTACCACAACAAAGATACAATCCCGACCCTGTGCCTTGGGGAGGCCTATGATAAAATCCATGAAAATGCTATCCCACTTCTTCTCTGGTGTGGGTAGGGGCTGTAGTAAACCACCCGGAAAAGAATGTTCCTATTTGTTCTACTGACGCACAGGGCATTCCCTCACAAACTGAAGCACCTCTAATTTGAGTCCTTTCCAATGAAGCGCTCTCTCACCTGCCGATATGTCTTAAAGAATCCGGGATGTCCTGCCATTGGTGAATCATGAAATGCCCTCAAAATCTTCTGCTTCATATCAGACCCGGGTACTAAATAAATCCTTTCCTTGTAGATGATCAGATCATTTACGATAGTGTATCGACTATCTTGCATAGCTCCCTCAATAATGCTAGACGCCCAACTATCCTTAGTATATTCTGCCAAGATCATCTCTCTCCAATCATCCATGACTATCTCAATAGCAAGCAAATGAGGCCTTCTAGAGAAAGCATCTGCAACAATATTTTTCTTCCCTTTGACATAGGCTATGTCGAAATCATAGGCATGTAATTTACTCACCCATTTCTGTTGCCTGTCATTAAGGTCCTTCTGTCCAAGGAAATGTTTCAAGCTATTATGATATGTTTTTACTGTGAACTGGCTTCCCACTAAGTACTGCCTGAACTTAGCTAGCGCGTGCATGATTGCTAGCATCTCTTTATCGTAGATGTTGTAGGTTCTCTCCACACCTCATAATTTTCTACTCTCATATGCGATGGGATGTTTGTCTTGCATGAGAATAGCTCCTATGCCCTCTCCCGAGGCATCACACTGCAACTCAAAGGACCTGGTGAAATTTGGAATTGCTAAAACAAGACATGTACTCATCAGCTCCTTAAACTTGTCAAAACAATCCTGAGCCCTCTCTGACCACTTGAAACTATCTTTTCGTGTCAAATCTATAAGTGGTGCTGCTATTTGTGAAAATCCCTTCACAAATCTGTGGTAGAACGCACATAGCCCGAGAAATCCCTTGAGTTGTGAAGTGTTCCTTGGTGGTGGCCAATCCAGAATGGCCTTGATCTTGTCTGGGTCAACCCGAACACTTCCTACACTAATAATATGCCCTAGATAGAGAAACTCTGTCATCCCAAACTCACATTTACTCATATTGGCATATAATGACTCCCTCTCTAGAATACTGAGCACTGTATCAATATGCTTCAAATGTTCCTCCCAAGTACGGTTGTATATCAGTATATCATCAAAAAATATCAACACAAACTTCCTCAACTGATCTCTAAACACTCTATTCATATAGGACTGGAAAGTGACAGGGGCATTTGTCAACCCAAAGGGCATGACTAAGAACTCAAAATTTCCATAGTGGCATCTAAAAGCTGTCTTCTCCACATCCACCTCTCTAACCCATATCTGATGGTAGCCGGATCTCAAATCAATCTTGGAGAAGTAGCATGCACCATGCAATTCATCAATAAGCTCATCGATGCGCAGGATAGGGTATCAGTTCTTGATTGTCTTCATTTTTAGCTCCCTATAATCAATGCACATCCTCATTGTACCATCCTTCTTCTTCACCAATACTACTAAAGAAGCGAAAGGACTTTTGCTTGGCCGTATGTGCCCCATGTCAATCAACTCCTTAATTGCCTTTTCTATTTCAATCTTACATCTCTTCAGATGGCGGTAAGGTGTGATGATAACTGGCTTAGCCCCTTCCTCTAATTCAATAACATGCTCGATTCCCCTATTCGGGGGTCTCCCTAGAGGTATCTCACCAAACACCTTAGTATGTTTGGTTATTATTTTTTGTACATCAGGTGGATACTCTTGTTTATGCTGCTCTGTCATCTCAGGAATTACTCTAAACTCTGCTGCCCACTACACCTGGTCATGTCTAAAGAAACTCTGCATCTGCTTGAGTGACACCACTCGAAGTCTCCCATCTGAAAAACCTCTAAGCACTATCTTCTTACCATTTTCCTCAAACCTCATTTCCATTTTCTCAAGGTTAAATGTAAACTCTACCAGAGACTTCATCCAGTTCATCCCAAGCACCATATCCTGATCACCAATGTTGACCACAAAGAAATCTCTTGTCATGTCATAATCTCCCAAACGAAGCTGTAAGTTGGAGATTTTCTTGGTACATTCAATTTTGAAGCCATCGGCAACCATCACCTTAAATCCCCTATGCTCCTCTGTATGTAGCCCTCTGCGTGTCACAAACTTCTCATCAATGAAGTTATGTGTCACCCCTGTATCAATGAGTGCCACAACTCTCTGTCCATCCAAGGTTCCCCTAACTCTGAAAGTGACGGCCTCATGTATACTTGACAACTGAGCTATCGTGCTATCATGGCATACTTCCTCCTGTGAAGAACTATCATCATCTCCATCTGATTCGGATGATTGCTCTGAATCTCCATCTACTGACTCTTCAGCTGAAAAGTACTCCATCTGCTTAGCTTTTGCTTTCAATGGACACTTATGTGACAAATCCCAAGGCTCCCTACAATGAAAACAAAGCTTCTTCTTCCTGAGATCATTAAGTGTCTCATTGTCCAACCTCTTACTTTCCTCCTTAGCTGGCTGAACCTCTTTATGAAAAGGTTTCCTGTCCTTATCTTTCCTTGAAGGGAAACTCTTTGCCTGGAATTTATTTTTTGAAGATGAAGAGGAATCCATGTCACGAGTTTTCTTAATGGCTTCCTACAAAGTGGGAGGGTTGAGAGCTTTAATCCACCCTCTCAACGGATTAGCTAACCCATCCATAAATAGAACTAGTATCCTCCATTCAGATACATCTGTTACTAACACTGCAAGTTTTTGAAACTCTGAAATGTATGTTTCCAATGATCCCCACTGTTTAAGCTAAGCTAACTCCTTGAAATGGAGTTCTGGATCCTTCCTATCAAAATGTTCAATCAGTCTCTCTGTAAACTCCACATATGAGGTAATGTGTGCATGTCCCATAGTGACCATACCATGATGCCACCACTTGTGTGCTAACCCATCCAAATGAATTTTTGCGTACTTAATAGCTTCTTCCTTGGGCATAGGATTCAATTGAAAGTATGTGTCAAGCTTTTGAACCCAAGCTCTTGCTGTAGACTTTCCTGAGCCATCATAATATGGTAACTCAAGTCTCCCTACTTTCTTCCGTAGCTCATAGCTCTAGTTCCTGTCATGTCCACGTGGCATATGTTTCATCCACACATCCATATACTCCCTAAAGGTAATTGTAGTAGTAAAATATGGCCCTCTGGCTTCCCAATCTCTCCTCAACTGGTCCTGTATATCAATAATCTGGGGCTCTGGTACGAGCTGCTCTAGAGCTCTAGGAGGAAATGTAGGAATCATGGGCCTTGAACTCACTGTCCTAGCTCACTGGGGTGCATGACCAAAATTGTTCCCAACTTGTTCATCTCCATTATGTGTCCCATTCTAATTGTTACCATTCTGATTATTTCCTCCACCCATGTTAGCATTCAACCCCATTTGACGAGCCATCATCTGCATCATAAGATCCAGTCTCTGATTCTGTTCCTATGCCCTTTGTTCTACTACTTGCTGACCCTGTACCAAGGTCTCTAATAATTGTAAGAATCTTTCCTCTCCAGGCTTTGGACCGGCATTCCCGCCTCCACCTAATCTTGTATTCCTGTCATCTCGGTCACCCATAATGTTGTCTTGATCAAAGAATACCTTTGATGTGTCTGTATGACTAGATTCTATACCCCCCTGTATGGATGATCTAGACTGTTTGCTTTGCAGGTCTAAACTCCTACTTTGTCTTGCTCTGGTATTGCGGAAATTATAAGGCCCCTGTCACATGATCAAACATAAATGCTCTGATTTTAGTGTTTTGACATTTCATCAAACACTTTCCCCTCTATCCTCTAGTTCCAAATCTCCTATAAGACCTCCACAGGATGGCAGGACTTATAGCTCTGATACCACTATAATATCCTCCCCTGATTTGAACTTTGACTTGTAGAAATTTAACTTAAGGAATATTGTCAAACACTTTGTATGCAAAATCATAAAGCTGATTTCCTCAATAAATTTCTTTCCAATGAGTAGATTTATGAACAACTATGAAGTGACATTAAAATGCATAATACACATCATAACATTTTCACAAACACTTGGAACACATTCAACAGTATATGAAAAATCTGGAAACTCTTTCAATCTGCTAATAAAGGGTGATTTTTAAATGTAGATGTGCACTTACAGCTGCCTTAAAGGCTGCAACAACTATTTAGACTTGTATTCAACAATTATTATGCAAAGTATCAAAATTTGACAGAAGAAACCTGGAATTAGTTGCCCTAGTATTTTGTAGATGTAGTCGGCAGCTTTCCAAACTTCTAATCAGTCAAAAAAAAAGTAAACTTGATACCAACACTGTTCACGCCGTACTGTAGCAAAATACTGTTCATGCCAACTGTAGCAAAATACTATTCATCCAGCACTATAGCAATAACTAACTTCAGATCTGCACCTCAAACCCTTGTAAATTTCTTTATGCGAACGCCCCAAATGAAACCCAGTGTGTTTCCTGAAGTGAAAACACCCTTGATCCTCTTGACTGTGTCTTCCAACAGCGAAGAGAATGCTAGCAAAGAGGGATTCCGTCCTCCAAGCCCGATAATCAGATATCCAACAACATAACATTAATCTTCATCCAAGCATACAAAAAAAAAACTCTTCCATTTCTTTTATAGTGTTCTCACAAGAGCTCAATCCTTCGTTTTCTCAATGTGGGATAAAACATAACTCCCTTTATGTACCTTATGTCTCCAATGTGTTATAAAAATAAAGGGAACTCTTTTAATTTAAATATTTCCCACAAACTATAGTCTATGCATTAATAAAGTTAAATATTTAAATTTAACTTTATAAAATGGCTTTATCAATGCATAACAAATCTTATCAATGATAAATAAGTTTTCTTGTCGATTTTAAACTATTACCATCGACATACCACTGTGACTGAATGTCCGGCCATGTCCAAGATGACTTACTATAAATAATAAGTATGCCCAAAGTTTCCTCAGAACCCCTCAGAAAGACCTGCAACTGAAACTATCTAGGCCAAATGGCCTCTAAGCCCCTTTAATGTCCTAGTTAGCCTACTGGATTGTGGGAAAATAGGCTAACAACAACATCACACTATGAATGCTAGAAAGGGGACATTACATTGTTAGAGGTAGATACCAAACTCAGAGATTTTGTTGAAACTTGAATAGAGGTAAATAACTATAGGCAAAAGGTCAAGGACAAGTATAATGCCTTATACCTACTGGATGTAGCTAATGTCACTAAGATTATTGAGAAATTCAAGAGCAACAATCCAGAGATAGCTCTAGTGTGAAGGGGAACAAAACCCAGAAGCTGGAATTTCAGTTTTGATACTTCGTGAAATTTTTGCATTTTTGACCTTTGAGGTGAGCAGGTGTGCTGGTACACTGGTGAACAGATGTACTAATGTGCTTTTTTCACAAAGTGATGGAATATTTTTTGATAGGTGTGTTGGTGCATTTTTTTCAGAGGTGCACCGACAGTTAACTACCAATTCCAAGATTAGAGCTTTCCATACATCAAAAGCAATTTTTGATAGTGGTTTAACTTTGAGTGATGCCCGGTGAAGGTTGAGCTTCTATTTCTAACACTTCCAGACACTACTATTTAGACTAAAGGCTTTCTTCTTCTTATCTTCTCTCAATTTCTTTGTCTTATGACATGTAAAGGCTCATGAATCCAATTAATGAATATAAAAATGGATGGAGTCCTATGAAGCACTAGTTAGATTGTTAGTTTGTATATAATTAGTTGTTTTATTGATTTAAAAGCATATATTACATGAAGATATCTTTAAATCTCAACACAAATTGAGGAGATGATTTCTTATATATACAACATTGTAATCTGTATTCAGGACCACCGTTATTTTGCAATAAGAATATGCTTTGGTGCTTGCAATTGGAGTGTAGTGATTCTTGCCTAAAAGTGTCATTGTTTTGTGAATTTATGTTCATGGAATTATGATTGAGCCAAAATTTTATTGAATTGTTTCTAGTTGTACGATCTTTTAGTTCCAGTTTTTTCTACAACAAATTCCACTGACGTATCTAGCTTGAGAAGAAATCATCAAATTGTGCCTGCATAACTCCTTGTCTCACATTAGCACACTTTCTATGGCCTTGTGATTTGATGAAGAGTGAAATATCATATGGTTATTAAGTTTTCCATCGATGATTGCATCAATGGAATCAAGGGAGCACTACTCCTGTTTTCATGAGTTACCCACCAATTTCTTTGAAAGCTTATCTCATAGATGTGTTATTTTTTGTAGCTTATGTCCATTAGGATTTTTACTTTTATGAACTATTTTCTTTAAAAGTTTTGTTATTTTCTTTACTAAATGCTTGTTTGTTTAGGAATTCATAGTAGTTGCATTGTTAGATTTCATTCATTGGAAAATATAAAAAATACAAAAACATAGTTCTTTTGCATGTTTTATTTTGAAGTAGTGTGTAGATTCTACATCTCATTCGAAATCAAATGAACCAGGCCTCCTCATGAATAAAAATATTTATCTTCAACTGAGAAAATTCTAGTAGTTCATAAGATCACCTAGAACCTTGGAGTTGATTCACAAAATTGACTTTTCAAGAGAGGAGTTTGAAAATTCATGTTGTTTAGCATCATGCATAACAACAACTCAACATTATAATCAAAAGTGAATATGTTAATAATTACAAAGAGAAATCATCCTTATAAAGGACATCGAAACCCTAAAAAGGTCTAACCTAGGTTGCATCATAATAATTGATTAAAGAATTAATTATTAGATGCCTAAAATTTAGCTTAAGTAGACTAGAGTTAATTAGGAAATATATAATTACTCTAACACCCCCTCTTAAGATAAGCTTAGGGAGTAGCTCAAAACCTAGAAACTACTAGTGAATGTAGAATTGGGTCCCAACAATAAGACCTAATGAGGTACCCAAGCACAAACAAATCTCTGAAAAGAGGAGAAATAGAGAAAACCACATGGGAAAAGACCTACTCCAAAAAGAGATGGAAATAATGTTGAAAAAAAAACTAGCGAAGTACTGAAGAAGCCTCCAAACTAGGGAATGTCCCAAAAGATAGGAACAAAAGATGATCATGAAGAATTTCACTAAAGCATGAAGCTATAAACACTACTAAACCATTGATTTGGAGAATCTCCACTATATAGAATATGACTAGGTAGAGAAGACTAAGTCTAAAGAGTTGATCAATTAAATATGAAAGGTATCTTCATGGCCTCCAAAAATAAGAATGAAATGTTGTATATATGGTAAATGATCCATCTCACTAAAATGCATAGGTATCTAGCCACTGCAATCGCCTAGTACATAGGATCAAGTACTAAATACATAGCTCACTCCATTGAACCAAGAAAGAAATATAACCGATAGAACCCCCCTATAATGTTGAGAGGTAAGACATAAACATTGAAAATAAATACAATATCACCTGTAGAAAGAAGAACTAGGAAATCAAGAGTGCAGAAGAAGTACAAACACCTATACTGGCACATGTCATTGGGACATCATGAGGCTAATGTCATGGAAATAACACTAACTTGACAAAGGAAGATATCAAATATGGCCAACATGAAACCCCCAAGGCACTTTATAAGGTGCGAGTACAACAAAACACAAAGATTTGCAAGATCCTGAAATACAATAAAGTGACACTTTATTTTAGTGTGTTTGCAAAAGAACTATAAAAGGATGTCAACAAATGTCAAAATTGACATAAGGCTGATATAATAGATAGAATAACCCATGAAAAATCATCTAAAATAACTAAGATATCTATCAGAATGTAAAAAAGAAAAAAATTAAATGGGATGTGCCTAGAGTAGAATCTGGAAAATAGAATGTCTTAAAATATGTCTCTTGGAGTGCAAAACAAAACTCCTAACTTTGAATAACAAAATAGGAAAGAAAACAACATAAAAAGTCCAAATAAATTACCATATCACAATGGGCTCGAATAAGCTTTCCAGTGCTTCTTTCAAATAAAAAAATTAAGTCTGGATGAGCAAGTTATTGCAAAAAACCCACATGTAGGTCAAAAAAGCATTGGAAAAGAAAAAAAAAAAAATATTGTCATGGGATCTATGCCAAAATCCATTACAAAGAGTGCCCATCAGTACTAGAAATTACCTCGAGAAGTGTGTCAATTTTGTACCAAAACTGTCTTGATCTGTGTGCCTAAAAATCTTGATTTGCATGCAAAAAGAAATTCTTAATTTTGTGTAAACATCAAAAAATCACCACCTTGGAAAATATGCTAAAATATCAATTTTCAAATAAAAAATCTCGATTTGCATGCCAAAATTTAGAAAACCTCCTCCTCAGGAAATGTGACAAAAACCTAAATTTTTTGAAACAAAAATCTTGATTTGCTTGCAACAATTAGAAAATCTAGCCTTGGGGAATGTACCAAAAAAAAAATTTTAAAATGTTGCTTGGGAAATGTGCCAAAAAAAATAAAAAATCACTGCCTCGAGAAACATGCCCAATCTGGAGCAATATTTTTAGCCTCAAATTCCAATTGTGTCCAAATTGGACAAATTTTGTATGAAAATAGGGGGTTTTGGGCTCTTTGAGCTCAAGGGTGATGTTCGTTTGGGCTTAAACTACATTGAAAAATGGTGACCCCCAGATTCAATAAAAAAAATCTAAAAAATGGAACCCCCTGAACAAAAAGCACAGATCTAAATGTTCAACCAAACTTCTCATAAATAGAACAGGGGCATGAAGATTTGGAGCTTTGATACCCCATTGAAGTTGATGAAAGATCAACCCCACAAATCCCAAGAATCACTTACATGCAAACACCTATCACAAAAGAGAGAAGCAAAAAGCTATGGAGGTTGGAATTGTTAGATCCATAGATGAGACATTCTTGATGAGCGAAAAAAAGAAATTGTTATAATCAAAAGAGAAATTGTTAATAATTACAAAGAGAGATCATCCTTATAAAGGAGATTGAAACCCTAAAAATGTCCAACCTAGGTTGCATCATAATAATTAATAAATGAATTAATTATTGGATGCCTAAAGTTTAGCTTAAGTAGACTAGAGTTAATTAGGAAATATCTAATTACTCTAACATTAAGTTCATTTTCAGTTTTTAAGAAATTTGACATGGTCCAAATGCATAAAAGAATAGTTATGGTGTCTTTCATTTAATGAATCAATGGTCTCATTAAAATGGTTTTAAATTGGAGGATGTGAGTCAAGGATATTATGATACAAAGAAATATGAAGATTAGGAACATGTATAATATTTTGATTTCTATTAACCAAAAAATTTAAAATACAATAAAATGCAAATAATAGAAATGAAAATGAGATTAAAAGGGGGGAAAAATAAATGCAACAATAATAGTAATGTACATGGATATTGAAATGGCTCACATCAAATTAACTGAAATTGTAAAAGACAATAATCATGTACCAATTTTTTTATTTTTTTAAAATTTAAGAATTAGTTAGGATGTTTCTATTTGTATATAATGACTATAAAGGTAACTAATAGTTCATTTATAAAATGACATTTACATTAGTCAGATCTACAATGGAACATGAGCTATGAATAAAAAGGTACAAATTTTTAAAATAGTATATTGATTTATCTAATAATTTGTAGATATGTATCGATCTAGAGGTAGAAATTATATTAAGAATCATTAGTAATTCTCTAGAAAAGTTATGTGTTATTGTTAATAAATTATGTAAGAGTGTGATGTTATATTATCAACAACTATTTTTACATTATAAGGTATTGACATTGCTCTTAAAACTAAATCAACTATTCCTTTGTATTTGATTAAAGATTTTAATAAATATTAAGTATAGTTTACTACAACTTTTAGTTCCTAGCACACTTCCAAAATTAAATACTTATAATGTATAGTGAAAATATCAACTTAGAACATGAGGTGAAACTTAGACAATATGTTTTATATTAAACAAAACTACCTCTATCTGTCTAAAGTAGGAGCTTTAAACCTTAGCTATAGAACTATTTAGAATATATTAGTATTCATAGACTTCATAAATGACTATTGTTAGCACTATTACAAAATTTTAATGTTAAACATTTGGGGAAATTTATATGTAGAGAATATCATAGGGATGGTGTTAAGGGTGAGAAACATCTCATAGTTGGCTATGGTGAGGATAGGGAGTATAGAGATACTTTAGATTAGCTAAGGATAGAAGAAGGGAGATTCTAATAGTGTGAAATTTAGAGAGAAGAATAGATGTGAGACATACGAGGAAACAAAGAAAACAATAGATATTTAAGTATTGTGATCCCCCTCACCTAGAATATATATATATATATATATATATATATATATATATATATATATATATATATATATAGGTCATGAGACTTCAACTTTTCATGCTATTTCTATGTTGGCATGAAGACTATATCCATGATGAGATCCATCCCCACCACTAATAGGTGCTTTTGGTGTGATTGAAAAATCTACACAGTATCAAGGTTTAGATAATCTATTCAAGTCCCTTAAGACCTAGACTCTTTCTCTACATAAGCACATCTTATTGACATGGTACGTAGTGGGTGCAAATCTCACTTTATACATGATTGTATATGACTATCGTGTGTGTAGAGGGTGTGGGGAGGGGGGTTCACATATTGATTGTATCCATGATGAGATCTCTATCCATCACTTGAAAAGTCTCTTAGTGTGATAGGAAAATTTACACTCTACAATGACTTTCTTACCTATTACTTGTGAGTTCTGATTAAGCAAAGTGAGATAGGATCTGACTGCGTAGAACCAAAAGAACTAGCTAGATTGTATGAGGAACATAAAACCTAAAAAGAAGGTAGAAAGGAATTCACAAGTGAATTCAAATTACTTGTGTGTCAATGAAACCAAAATAATAGGGTTTTTATCACAATTCCATGAAGACTAGATATGAAAAATAGAAAGAAAGAAAGATTACTATAGTGATTCCACTACTAGAATCTCAAAAATATATTTCATAATCATTAGTTTTTAGATTTAACTTTTCATCATTGCTCTCTAATATTTGTGTTATAGTTTACTTCGATATTGAAAATAAAGTACAATGTTATGTATTAACAATTCAATGCTATAACATAATAAAATGGAAAATTGACTTATAAGTGAAACTCGGACTATTTAATTGATAAATATTCTCTTAGCATAAACGAGTTCTATTTTTAATGGATCTCTTCCTATCAACTATAAATTAAAAAACCATGTAAATGTCAAGGAAGCTGATCTCATCACTCTATTAGATTACTATGATCAAGTGTTTGTGCACTGTTGTTCTTGTTTTGCCTACCTAGTGCTTGGCCAGACACGCATGTCAAGTATACATGGAGTCTTGTCGATGGAGTGTCATTTAACATTAATTCCCCACCCACTCTTTCAACTCAAATTACAAGCACTAGTTATTCTGTTACTCATTTCTCAAGAATGTGTTAACTTAAATAATGTGTCTACATTTTTTGAAATACAACATCGCTAATAACGATGGGCATGAGCCTCAGCCCTAGGGATCAAACTCATGTAGCAGTAGCGGAATATTTACAGATAAGCATCGAATTTCAATGTTTGTAGAGTCCATTGATTCATGCCCCCTTTCCAACAAGCTCAAGCTTCAATGGTATACTATTTCATAAAATGTTATTTATTGTCAATATGCCTCGAACAAATAGGACCACGTTGAATATACTATTCCAAAACATATGTCGATACTTTTGAGGACCATATACTATATTATTCCTTTCTCTGCCAATAGTTCTCTAATTTCAAGAATTGGGTATTAGTCACACCTCAATGAAAGAGCATTTCCCAAACCCTAATGAAGATGACATCTTCATAGTCATTGGCAAAAGCCCAGAGGGTTAAGGTCAAAACGTCAGCTTTTCCATTCTAAATTGCTCAGAATTTCAAAAACTTTATGTAGTACTAATGTGCCAAAAAGTTGCTGACAAATATTCTCTTTACTGAAAAGGCTTACTTCCGAACAATGCTACTATGCACTAAAGATGTCCTATTATGTCAAGGCTATAGCATGAATGGCGTAATTGGGATTTCATTACACAAACCATTATACCAAAGCACACTTAAAAAGCAAAGAAAAAGGCAATCTAGAATGACCCAATTAAAAAAAATTGAATGAAACATCATCTAAAAGTTGCCATCATATCTAACATAATTGTGTGACACTCCAACATCGCATTATGTATACAACATTATAATATGAAAATTTCTCTGCCAAAACTATTAAACAAATCTGCTTTTCATGCCCATGACAGTTCTCCTAATTGGTAATACTGAAATGAATGCAGGAATCACTTGCTCATATAGATATATGGTAACCCATTTCATTTCATTTCAATTGTTTAGTATGGAGATCTTTCTTTTTCTCTATATTTTAGATACAAATCAGAAAGCAGAAAAACAGCACGTCGACTGAGAAGAAAGAATCTCTGTGCACATATTTCAGCACTGGGAATCTGGGCACATTTTGTCTCGTAGCATTTGGACGAGCATTTGAAGACGTATCTTACGACACGCTGGTTTAACATGGGATGCTGCTGCTCAGATCACAGACCATGAGCACTTGCTGACGTAGTAATTGTATTCCATTATTAATTTGTTCCCCCTGCCTTTGTTGCAGCCTTTATTTTTTGAATTCTCATTGAACTCAACAAAGAAAAAAGAATGGACATTGGATGCTTGGTTTTTCTATATTAATTGAGTATGATGAACACTATCTTTCATTCTTGCATAAACTTTTTCTTATACTATTCTCTCCAACACTACATATGTTATTTGAGATAAACTAGTGATGTTTGGGGTGGATATCAAAAAAATCTTCCTTTGGCAAACATGGTACCTTAGTCTAGATTTGTTTTATTTATTTATTTTTATAGAGAATTTTTATCAATAAAGTTGTTTCAACTACTATTAGGTTGAAACCTCTTTGATCAAGAGGGAAGGATTGGGCTACACATTCCAACAAGTTCATCTGAAGGAGGATGTAGTGTCTCTTATGTTTGCATTTTGTTTCATAAATATAGTTTTGGTTTGAGAGATACTTGGGTAGATTCTCATGTGAGTTTCATATTGAGATGCTTTGATGACTCTATATTATTTAATTTACTAGTATCAGAGCCGCTAGATGATAGATGTGTAACTATTTAGTTTTATATATATGCATGATGATGCTAGTTACATGATGTGATGTCTTATGATGAGGTCTGGGTTATTTTGTATTCAAACATGGCTTTATGATATTTAAGTTATCTATGCACATTTTTGGATTTTTTGTTGGTATATTTTATGGTGTAGATATTTGTCTTTTACATTCCATTAATATATGATCTTTGATCAAAATGAATTATTTAAATAATCTAAATTTAATGATTTATTATATGATTATGTCTTGTTTTGCTATACATGTTGGAAATATTAGATAGGCTAGGTTACTAGGAGGGGAAGGCTAAATCAGGAACCAATAAAATTTATTCTTAATTCACGAATTAATCCTTCATATGTATTCTAATCTAATTGCATGCATGAAAAACTAAAGGCATTAAAACATTCATAACACTTTAACATGAGATATGGTGACCTAGAAACTTTCCAAATAGAAAGTAAAACTAGGGTGGGGATGATACCCATAAGCTTTAGTATTGTAGTATAAAGTTGGCCAGTTAAGGCTTACCATGATCACTTATGATGATTTTCCGTGATAGGAGCAATAAGGACTGCTAGGTCCATTTTGTAAAAGGATTTACAAAATATACAATGAAGTATGCACTTAGTAAATAGATTTACAAAAGACTGTTAAGTCTACTTTGTGAAAGGATTTAACTATTCCATCTATTATGCTGAACCAGTGGCTGATCTCTGATCTACAATTTTGATTTGTTGGTTGAGATTCCTTTAGAGTCTAATGATCACCTTGTTGGGATAGATAAATCTTTGTTGCTCCTTATACTATTTGTAGCCTTCTTACTTCTCACTTCTACTCTTAATGTGTTTCATATTCACACCATTCATATTCTCCTTTGGATATGATACAATACATTATAAATACCAATCCAAATTACAATTCATCAAATAAACTACAATACAAGTTTCACCACAATATACAAAGTCAGCCCAACTACTAGAACTCAGGTTTTGAAGACAAACTTGGTGAGGTTCTGATACTCAACAACCATTGTCAACACTCAGCATCATCATACTCTTAGTAGAAGTAGAAACTTGATTCATACTAATCACTTCCCTGTAGTCTAAACTTGGTCAGGACTGGTGACTTGGTGAACACTATGAAACTTGGCATATAAACTAAATCACTTGGTTGACACTACATAGCTCAGTCAAAACTATTACTGCAAGCTTAGTATTTTCACTTGGTTGACACATCTTGGCTTGGTCAAAACTAGATTCACATCACTAAAACTAAAAACTTGGTAAACACTAGAGAACTCAGTTTGCACTGAGAAACTTAGTAAACACTATGAAGCTCAGTTTACACTAATAATCATCAACTTGGTAGATACTGTTCAGTGTGAACTAAATAAATTTTTTGGTACTTAGTAGCAACTTTAGTACTCAGTAGAACTTGAATTACTAGGTTAACACTGTAAACTATAGGATATGCTCACTAGCTGCTAACCATTTGATTAAGTGTGTGTCACTAGAATAAAAAAAACTTGACCATAATGTCAACAATACAACAACCACTAATATGAGTGGATTTCCCATTGGTGCCACTACAAAATGTGAATAGAATCATAGTCACTTTCCAGTGAGATTTGCAAACTTGACCATCTTCTTTGTCCCACTGTGTGTAATCTGATAGATAGAGGGAAGGTTGTAGGATAAAGATGGAACACAAAGTACGTCATGAAATGTACCATCATCAATTCCAATAGAGCCTTTCCTAAATATAGTCATAAGACGATTGCTCCCCATCAAAATGTTTGGAGTACAAGAAGCCTAAAAAGAAGAGAAAAAATCCTGAGAAGATGCCATATGGTGTGAAGCACCTAAATCTAGTAACCATCTAGAACAATGTGGGGTATTAGTTGTACATAGTGCATGGCCCTTTCCTACATCTTTACCATCTAACTAAAATGATGATGATGAAGAAGATCTCTAATAAGTAGAAGGAATATAAATTTTGCTCTTTTAAAAGAGGGATGTCAAATCTAAAACTTGTTTGCCATAGCCATCTAAGTTTTTCTCATAGAAACGTAACTCATCATGATTGGGCTTATTACAATAATCACACTTTGGTCTTTTTAGCTTTGGTTTATCCTTCATAGGAGGAGGTGGCCTTGATGAACTGTGAGGGCTAGAACCAATCTAAGACTTTCTAGGATGTGACTTCTGTTTCTTCTCCTTCATCCCAAAAGATGGCCAAGCTACCAATGCATAATTCTATGAGCCTCTAAGAGAATCCAACTTAGAGAGTTTAGCTTTTGCTCAATTCAAATGATCACAAAAGACCTTAGAAGATGGCATGGTAAATCAATTACCTAAAACATATTTGGTAGAATAGAAGGTAGAATAAAAAATCAGAAAGTCTCCACAAAGCTTAGAAAGAGTCAGGTAAATGCACTCGGTATTAGTCTTGTTTTCCCACAACCTTGCAATAAAGATCTTTATTGTTTGAACTTCATCAAGAAGTCCTCAATGGAAGGAAAAGAATCTGGTATAAGAGAGGTAAGCTCTACATTAATATGAAGTGTTCTAAACTTGTTGATGGTACCAAACAAGTCATTAAACTTCTCCCACATTTCTTGATGAGTGGAACACTCATCAAGATGAAACTATAAGTTGTTTGAAACACTCAAAGAAATCAAATCCATGGCTTCATCCATCTTATTCCTATACTACAAAGTCTGATATTGACTCTAAAATATTAGCTACACTATATCTAAATAAAACCAGAAACCTTTTGAACAAAGAAGTCATTGCATATGAGATTTCCATGTGTGATAGTTGTATGGGTTTAAAAGTACTAGACAAGAAGAGGTCTAGGCCATTATTTTAGGAAACTATTTTGAAATTTTCTAATATGTTGATATTCTAATAGAAAATAATGAAAAAACACCCCCACAATACAAAAAACTTAAACCCAAGTTGTAGAAGGAATGCATATACAAGAATAGAGAAAAAAAATTCAGTTAAGTATCACAAATATCTAGTATAAAATACTAGTAAAATGACAAAGAATCTAAAAAAATCTTGGGAAGAGCTTTATAGTGCTTCTTTTAGATCAAAAAATAGATCTATAATGAGCAAGTTACATCCCCAAAAGATAGAAGGCATCAAGCAAAAAAAAGGCACCAAATTGAACAAAAATAAAAAGTAAAAAATTACCTTCATCATTATCTCCATCTCTAAATCAACTTTTCAATGCTTCTTTCAGGTCAACAAAACACTTGTGTATGCTCAAGTTAGAGCAAAAGGATTATGAAGGCCTCTAGAAGAAAAAATAAATAAATAACACACTGAGTGGAGCTCAGCCAGCACTCTAGCGATGGCAGCTGCCCATGGTCAATGCAATAGTGATGCATTGATGATGTACCAGCTTAGCAAATGTAGGGTGGTGAGTGTTCACAATGGTGGTGGCATGGTGGCATAGCAGTGTAGCGGCAATGGTAGCGGTACGAGGGCAGAGGTTGTTATGACTAAGCAAGACCACAGGCAGTGACTGCAGTAGCTAACCAAATGCACCAATAGTTTTGATAACCATTGCGGTGAATTTTATATTGCTAGTGGTAAAAAGAAGCTTTTTTAATATAATTTTTCCAATTTTTTGATTTTTATTCCTTGGATTGCTTGCTAGAGGCTGTATAACCCTAGTATGCAAATATTTTACCTCCACAATCAATATTGTCCAAAATCAAAAAATTCTATATGAAAATAGGGGTTTTAACACCTTTTGAATTCAATCGTGAGGTATGTTTGGCCTCAAAGTGCTCCAAAAATTAGAGACCCCTATATTCACAAAAAATACTCAAAAAATGCTAGTTTTTTTCCATCAAACTCTCGCTCTTCTTCTTTTTCAAAATACTAAATAAGCTATAGAAAATCTGACTTTGATACCATGAAGGATTTGAGTAATAAAAATCCACAAAACCTAAAGAACACCTACATGCATGATCTTGCCACAAAGAAGAAAAAGAAAAGAAGAGGCAAGGGTTTTTCTCTGAAAATATGCAAATTATAATATCAGACTGAAAGAATGTGAGATATTTACAAAAGATCAATCTTTATAGAAGGAGATTGAAAAATCTAAAAGGGAAACCCTAAGAGGTAAATGACATTTAATAATTACTAATTAATTATTAAATGGAAATGCAAGGTGCATAAAGTGAAATCTTAAGAAGGGAGTAAAGGTAATTTAATAAATTAAATTAAATTAACCCTTTAAACTATAACAATTACTATTATAAGATATTTGTTGGAATTCAAGAGATTAGTTATAGAATTGAAAGGAAGTATTTCTAAAGTTATTTACAAGAGTTCAAAAGCTAAGTGATTGAGTTCAACTAAGGAAAAAAAATAAAATCGTAGAGGTAACAATGAACAAAATTTGTATAGTAGAAAACAACAAGCAATTGGAAACATATTTAACAAACAAAGTCATTATTAGGGAGAAATACTAGACCAATACATATTATGGAAGGTCAATATGAAGAAGTGCAGGATGAGATAGAGAAATCAATATACAAAGCATTATGTAATCTAGATGTTATGAAGTTTGAGTCAATTGGAATGTAGATTCAAGAGTCAAGATTCTAACTATCAATGACAAGAACACAAAACAATTTGTAAGTATAGTTACACAACATGATGTGTATACTAGAGGAGTCCCAATCACCCAAATGTAGTACCTAATGAAGACCCCTTCCAAGATCAAAATATTGTTGGAAATTTGGATACCAAAAAATATAATTATGATAGCATCAATGAGGATGAAATGGATTGTTTCCTTTGAGTTTATCTATTTACCATTTATTTGATTATTTTTGACATTGCTTTATCCTACAATCAAACTAGTTGGCTCATTTTGTTATATGATATTTGTAGTGTGGTCTAGACATCCTGTAGATCCTATGTCTAGTGTCATATATTTTTATGAGGTTTACATATTATGTTATCATATAATTAGTGAGATCCTATACTATCTTTTCCTATTCTACTAGTCAAGGTGGAAAGTTATAGTGGATAATGAAGATTCATGACATGTGATGCTAAGTGGGACATTATTCATATGTTTTAATACGTTTAATTTACCCTTTTGCATGTCCACATGACATGATGTATCCATTTGGGGTTATTCTTATGATTTAGGTTATGACCTATCTATTTATATATAAATTCCTTTGTTTTGGAATTTCATTACTAAAAGAATGTTAAAAATAGTTGATTATACAATAAAAACTATGGAACGACATCAACCAAATACTTTTCCAACCATTTTATTAAAAAATATGATCTGCAAAGAAAACTAAGAATAGTGGATATTATATTAGATGTTCATATATTTATGTACATTGAATCACCTTCAACATAAATCCATTTGAGCAAAAAGTTGCAGTACTAAAGCTTATGAAATAGGAAACACAGATATTGTCATAACATAGAGATTACATAGTAAAAGTATACATAGATATGTGAAAGCATAAATATAATGTGTACTGGACTAACCTCTAATGTTCTCCTTCAAGATTTGTGACATGGCTTAACTACCTCCTATGTTGTATAAGTCTAGCATAGTTTTATTAGGCATTAGCAGGTTGATCTTTTGGTGCAATGGAAAACCTATCTTGTAACAAGTGGTATCAAAGCTTGGTCATAGGTTCAAATCTCCTTGGATAATGCCAAGTGGGGGATTTTTTGACTAACCACCAATGTTCCCCTTTGAGATTTGTTACATTACTCAACTGCTTCCTATGATCTATAAGTCTAGTGATTGTATTAAGTATTGATAGATCAATCTTATGGTGCAATGGAAACTCTAGCTTGTAACAAGTGGTATCAAGACTTGGTCATAGGTTTTAATCTCCTTGGGTAATGCAGAAGTGGGGCAGGGAGTTGTTGGACTAACTGCCAATATTCCCTTTTGATATTCAAGACATGGCATAATTTCCTCCTATGTTCTCCTATAGGATGTCATCAACAACAATAGCAACAAGGGAATTGATCTCCTCATTGCTCCTTTTACCTAAACTTGTAGTAGTCATGCATAAACTAGAAGTCACCATGTCCATTCTTTGCCCACTATCTTTAACCAATTTTTGAAATTCCATTTCATAGGCCTTCAACTTCTCAAGGATGTTCCCAACCTGGTTCTCTAGCTGGGCTCTCTTTATTTATTTCATAATCTAGTTCTCTCTACATATCTCCCATTTTTTATTAAGAATATAATGTCTTTATAGATCCAAGAGTCTACCTAGAGAGAGGTGTTAGCTTTCAACTTAGCCTTGTGGAGAAAAGATAGCTTCACCATATTTTTTCATCTCTAGTCTCATCATTAAACCTTTTCTCTAAATAAGTCTAGTGATTATATTAGGCATTGATAGGTCAATCTTTTGGTGCAACGTCAACTCTACCTTGTAACATAACACATGAGAAATCTATAAAGCATAAGTAACCCACAAAAATATGAAGCAATATACATCAATACACATGAAACATGAATCTTATCCTTAAAAATCAAAGTAGAGTATTTATAGGGCATGAATATAAACATATATATCAACTAATTTAATAAATGCAACATAGCCAATACGCTCAAATTGGCTTCCTAAAAGCCAAATGGTTGTAGGATATGTTTCATATATAGTATACAAATAGAATATCCAATAATGTCATATAGGAATAAAACATATAAGACTAATCTAGTCCTTTTCCAAAGGGGAAGAAAAATATTCCTAAGCCTCCTCCAAACATTGTGCGAATGGAGTTGCAGTGGATATTGGATTCTTCCAAGTGCATTTTCTCTTCCTCCTATCTAGACTCTTCTATAGATACAACTAATAAAATCAAAAGTAAAAAAAATAAAATAATAACTAACATACATCATAACTAAACTATTTGATGACATAAAATAGAATATTTTATGGTGAAGTTTGCTTATCTCTGTTGCCTTAGAGGTGGGGTGGCCTAGGGAGATTGGAGAAAGGTCTTACACTTGTGGATCCTACCAAAGATTGTATAAATTCTAATGGATGGCTTTACATAGATATATCCTCACTATATATAATCTCCCAAAGAGAGGATGCCATCTAGCTAACTATTCTGTCTCATGTTTTTAGGAGGTGAAATATATCTGACACCTTCTTATCCACTACTCTTTTGCCTCAAAGTTGTAGAGGGAGGTAATTTCTTTATGGGGGGTCCAAGGTGTGCTAATGAAGGAACACAACAATTTGTTCACTAGAATGGTCTACCTTTCTACCCAAACTTGAATAATTTATGGACAATCATTCCTTCTCATGTTTCATGAGAAATCTGGAAGGAATGAAATAGCATAATATTCAAGGATAAAGAAAATGCCAGTTTAGGGGTGGCCCAATAGGTTATTAGGCTCCTAAAGAAATGTAGTGGGATTTGGTGATGGTAACCCCCCCCCCCCCCCCCCCCAGCCCAAGTCCCTCAGGTAGACTTGATATGAAGTGGGCTTTAGCTTGGGAATTGGGCCTAATGGTGGCATAGTTTAACAACTCCAAAGCTTTAGCTAGGAGGAGGAAAATGCGGCACCCCTCCCCCCCTGCTCCCTCATCCCCCTTGAGACATGGATTATACTTAATTTTGATGGCTTGGCCATGATGGGAAGTAATGTTGTTGAGGGTGTCTTACAAAATTGTATGGGGAAAATGGTGGTTGCCTATTCTGGAAACTATGGAGGAGGCTCAGAGAATAAGGTAGAAGCCTTGACACTTCTAAGGGGAATGAGAATCCCATGAATACATGGAATTAATAGGTTAGGAATTGAGGGGTATTTGATGTTAATTATTAAAGTGGTTAAAGGAGAAGGTCAAAGTAGCTGGGTGATCAAGGTGATAATTGATGAAATTTGTAAGTTGATGGAGGGATATCAAGAAATCCAAGTGGACCACATTTACCATAAAGGCAATGGCATGGTGGATGAGTTATCTAAATTCAACCATAGTGTCACATAGATAATTGAATGGGAGGATGTCAACCTAATTCCATCATCAAATCAAGTGATGATGGAACACGAGTGTACTTCTCACAATGCCACATTAATCATCACACCAAGTGAGACGAATTCAAGTATCCGTGTGAGTTGGAAGGCAAGTGGGATTCTTTTCATAAATTTTTCATTTGGAAAGATTGTGTATGGATACACTTTTAAGATCCTCTTTCCGTGAGCTATAATTATTTCCACAAACTAATGAAGGTAGTGGATTTTCCTAGGTACTGAAAATTGACAAAAAAAGATAAAAAAAGACGCTTCCTTCATACCCCAATCCAACTACAATTGGCATCAAGAAATTACAGAAGGAAAGGGTCTATTAACACATATCATGGATAGAGTTTTTTCAGGCTTTGGGAAACCTTGCAGCCTTATGGAGGATTTTTACTGCCTTTATATTTTCATCTTGGGTATGTTTTATTTAACTTATGGAGACTATCTTAACTACAACAAGGCAATGCTTAAAAATTTAGAGTTGGTTGTTGAGCTAGGTGGTGGTATGGGCACTAGTGATTGTATTGAACCTATGGGAGTGGAGGCTTTCATTTGCAAAAGTGGAGTGCTGATTCTTTATCTACGGGAGGGTGGCTTATTACCTTTTATGGAAGGGATGACAAAACTTGAGGAGAACATCTCGATTCACTACAACTCATGGAATGAAAGAAAAGTAACCATTAATGGGATGAGTTTTGAAATCATTGAAGAAGTTATAGCTAAGTTTGGTGGGTTTCTTATGGGAGGCAAGAACTGGTGCAAGAAAGCACCTGTGAATGATGAAACCAATTTGCAGAAGTTCTTCAAGTTTAATGAGGATTTGATTCGAATGCATGGTGGGTTTTCCAGGGAACATCTTCCTAAGCCCTAGGACATGATTTTCTATTCTATTATGAGATACATTACCCTCAAGGATTGGATTTAGGTAATTTATTTCTACCATTTCCCCCATTCTCAACCATTTCAAAAATCTAGATCAAATTTCCTTTCCATTCCTTTTTTTGAATTCAATGGAAGATAGTATATTCAAGGCTAGGAGAAAGGAGGAGGGAAGATCCTTATATCTTAGCCACTAGGGTTTCATGAGTAAATTGTATATTCGCCACCTTTTCCTAAACCTACTACTTCTCGTCAACTTGTTGGCTATTGTAACTCACCAAGTTTCTCTAGACCCTAGCCCAGGCCCTAGTCATAAAACACCAAGAAAACCCCCACCCCTAAGGTTATAATTAGCCTCATTGATTTAGATACAGAAACAAAGAAGAGAAAATAAAGTGCTTGGAGAACTAACAAATGTCTCTAATTAGAGAAATTTAAGTCCCCCGCCACCCCCTCCCCCCAAATAGTCTTTTAGCTTGGAGTCTACTAAAAGTGACATTAAACCCACTAAGAGGAAGAAACCCCACTAGGACATTGGTAAGAAACCTATCTCTAGCCCACCCAATCCCTCCCACATTTCTAATACAATTGAAGCTAACCCTTCCTCGGCTAGAAGTTGGGGGGAGGATATTACCTCCCCCATGAAAGGTACTCCTAAAGAGGGGGGGAAAAAGGGAAGCTTAACCATGGTCAAAGCCATGGAAAGACTTGGCTAGATAGGCTACTGTGGTTCATGAAGGAGTTGACAAACAATCACATTATCATTTGCCAAAAATTAGAAACTCTGGTAGATTTCTCCACTAAATTTATGCATTCCATAGCCACTACTCTCTATTTCCTATAGGTGAATAAGGATGTGAAAGACCTGGGTAAGGTGAGAAAGACTACCTAGTCCTTATACGACTTCTTGGTGAAGAACTAGCTAAAGAATCTTCTAGACAAACCTATCAAAGAGGAGGGGTTGGATGTGAATAGGGATGGGCCTGAGGTGAACAAGGATGAGAAACCTGAAAAGAAGAAGGATAGTTAGCGCTATGTTTTTTTTCTTTTTGTTGTTATGATATTGATTACTGTGAACTTGATGCCCTATGGGGCTTTATTTTATATGTACAAATTTAGTGTTGGGTTGATAGTAGTAGTATGTTTTTTTACTATTGGAATGCTTTTCCTTTTTATCTACTTGTTAGCTCTAGGACTGATGTTGTTAGTTCTATGCTAGATCATATTTTCTTTTTGAAGTATATAAGTGGTATTGGTTAGATGATTGGGAGGTAACCTCCGGTTGATCTCTCAACCTTTTTGTACTCTAGGGTTAGCCCCTATCCTTTTGGTTGCTATCTAATACTTCAAAAAAAAATAGTCACTATGTTCACCCACAAAAGTGGCATGCTCACATTATGGAGTAATTAGTTGATATGATAAGAAATCAAAATAATGATTAAAATATATATGTAAATATCATTAAAAAGTTAAATTTAAAAACTATAAAAATAACTAAAATTAAGTAATCTCCATCATACCTTGATTAACACTTCAAAACTTCCCACAACTATAGAAATCTCACAATTAAAAGAGTCGTGTATAGAAAGAGGTATTGAATGTCAATAATTGAAAATAAGAAAATAACAATATTATGTAGTTATCAAGAATTTAAAAAAAAAAAAAAAAAACCCACTAATGAATAAATGGCACCTCCAGGAAATTTTTATGAAACCCTTCAGTATGTGGTGTCAATATCAAGGGTTCAATAGTAAACTAATGCATATGTATGATAAGTTATAAAAAAATCATTCATATATTATAACATATTGCTCACATATTATTATTATAACATTTTATTATATATATATTCGAGTTGGTTATCTAGTGGCATCTCAAAATCGAGTGAAGGAATATAACCACTTCCATGAACACTTTGACTCTGGATTTTTATTATAGATTTTCACTAATTCAATTATTTATCCTTTTGTTAATTGAATATAATCAAGTAAATCAAATTAACAATCAAATAAAGATACCTTCATAAAATTTGCATCTTTTCTTTTGCTATGTGGCTTGAATGTCGAGGGTACAATGGTATACTAATGCACATGTGCAAGAAGTTATGAAATAACCAGTCATATAATTACATATTAATCATATGCAATAATTATAATTATTTATTAGATACATACCTATTTACTAGATGACATCATGTAAAAGGGGGTTGAGGGAAAACTTCCACTACTACTAGGATTCTTTCGCTTAATTTTGGTCATAAACATTAGATGCTAATTGGTTTATCAACTTTTCTTTGGCCCATTCTACTTCATGATCCCAGTTTTCCTTATATTCCTCCTAAGTCTCAAAATGGACTTGCATCTTGTTTCAAAATAAAAACTAAAAAACCCAATTTCCAAGAAGATCATTAGAATATTCATTATCAAAGAAAGGGTTTAGGCCTAAATGAACAAGGTATGTTATAACCCCTTCATCAAAGAAAATCCTAATTATGAGTGGCCTTGGCTACATAGCTCACTCTCAATATGTTTCCATCCCCCCAAATTCCTCCATATAAACCTTAACATCCACTTCCACCATTGTTAAAATTTATTTTAGGGCCTTACATGGCAATGTTCTAGTATTCAATTATTCCATGTTATGTTCATCTATATATTGATATATAAGTGGCTCATTATTTCCCTGGATAGGGATGACAAATATTTAGGTGGACATGGAAGATAGTCACATAGAAATGGAAGGTTGATAAGATCTTTTTGTGCACATGGATTATTAAATGAGGAGATGATTGGTTGATGGGATCATTTAGTGGACACGAAGGGCTATGCCATAAAGAGAGAGTGATAATTTGATCTCAACATGGATAAGGATCATTGGAAGAAGTGGAAGGGGCATAATGGTAGTGCATGAGAGGTGGGTCATTAATAGGACTTGGAAAGATGCTCTACCCTTGGGATAAAGTAAGATCATCTTGGACATAAATAAATGGGTGGGGGGACTATCATGAGGTTCTAGGGAGTTGTGATCCTAGTCAAAGATTGGATGGGATTGGACATTTTTTGTATCTTGGTCTTGATCTATTTTAGGTTGTGTTTCTTTAAACTTGGGAGTATCCTCTTGAAATGGGGCATAAAGTTGTATATGTATGGTGGATTCATGGAAGGATTATATGTATTGGCATGACAAGAATGAACTTTGAATGAAACTCATTGGAGTAGGTTTTCTTAAGAATGGAGCATATTGTGGAATTAGACGAAATAACTAGGAAAGAGTATTTGAAGTCTATATTAGAGATTGGTTTGTATTCCTCCAAAGTTTTTATTGATAACCTTTAGTTCTAGATATAGCTTTCTTATTTTCTATAGATATTTTACTCTTATATTTTCAATTCCTCAACATTGCATTTGATGTGGTTAGTCATTAAAGTTTGTTGGCATATAGCTAGCTTTTAGGATGGGTTTAAAGAATCTTCAGAATTTCTCTGCACTAATGTCTCTAGTGTAATAACTTGAAAGCACTTAGAATATTTTTTTAGTTTCTTATTTAAATTTTCAATTATTATTTTTGTCAACAAGAAGAGTTATGAAATTATAAATCTTGGTAGTGTGGTTTATGTTGACCTCTAGCAAACTCATTTATTCTTCCTATTTGGATCATATTCTTTTGGTTCATATATATTGGAAGTTTTGTAAAGAACTTTGGTGGGCTTATCATGGCATGTTAACACCTACATTGAGATCTGGGCATTGAAAATGTTTTAAGGTTTACTAGTTGCTAGTTATGTCATACATTATTTGTACACATGTATTTGATGTCGAATTTTGAGGATCCATTTCTTCTTGCAATTCATTTCAAGATACCCAGATAGATGTGCCATGGTGTTTTTGGGTATCCTTTATATCTTTGAGTGGGACAATCATCATAGTTTTGTTTGGTGGATGATTGTATTGAAATCATGTTTGTTCCATATTGGATGAAATAATCAAGGGTTATGTTGAAATTGATATACATTATAGATCATCATAATGTGTAGATTTTTTGGTCAAGTGTGGATTCTATTGTGCAAAAATGTGTTCAAGAGATATGAAAAGATTAGGTTGGATAGCATACATTCAAGATCATATCAATCAACTTACTAGTGTTTGAGCTAGGTGGTGTTTATGATATTCCTTATGAAGCTAGTTGTGTTTGATAGTGACACAAGGATGAATTCTTTCTTAGAGAATCATTGGATGTAGTGTGTTGAAGGCTTGTTCACCATAATTCACAATGTTCATGTATCATGCAAAAAGATAGTGAATCCTTCTTGGAAGATTTGTATCTCTCATTGAGGTAGCATGTGTCAATCTTTAAGCCTTTTCTATCATGCCCTAAGGTTATGCACCTTAGCCTACAAGTAAAATCTTTGGTAGATAACCTTCTTGATAGTGAGTTTGAAATATTCATTGTAATAGTGTTCATCACATAGTATGAGTTGGATCTTTTCATAGTGTTTAGATTTCAGAAATTTCTACTTAAAACTTTGAATTTTATGTGTATGATATTCATTGTTTTATCTTTCTTTGCTAAACCTTTGTTAAAGTTAATTGAAGTAGAATTGTGATTGAAAATGCTAGATGTATTTGTTTAAGACTAGTTAATCCACAAATATCTTGTGATATTTAATGATTATTTTTCCACCTAACGAATTACAATTTTTTTAAGAATATTAGAAAATGAGTTAAAACCATATAATAGAAAGAAGTTGGTTTCAATTCTAAAATAAATTACCTTATATATTATTTAATTTAAACATATACTACATGTATCTATTTAATACTAATCAATTAATCTATTTTAACATGGTCAATTTATTTTTTCCCTATTTCTTAAAAACAATCATTTATAATCACCCAAAAAATATATATCTAATATTTCTTTCTAATTAAGAAATAATTCTAATTTGCTACTATTAATAGATAGTATATAGTTAAATTACATTCTTATTATTCTTGTTATCAAAATTTAAATTTATTTGTTATACCTTAGATGAATGTTTAAACAAAATTAATTTCCCTCCTTAATAAGCTCAATTATATACAATAATGGGAATTATAATATTATACTAAATTTTAATACAAACGAGAACTTATTTTATAAGACTTAATTAAATAAGATCTCTAAAGCTCAATAACTCCAATTGTTTTCGAGTACTTCCCCCTCTCTATATGAAAGACGTATGACACAATTATATATGTCTTCAACTGCTCGAATATAGAACATAGGATTCATATGTGTAAAACCATTTGGCGCCGTTGTTTTACTAAATTTATTCAATAAGAACTTCACTTGTATTGGCCATGCGGCCTTCTTATGTGAAACAAGGAGATAACCAGAAACTCTATAAATACGACCTTTCAGTGCTCATGTATTCTTTTCAAAAAAGAAACACGGTTGGAGAGTTATATTCATCGAGTGTTATTTGTTATGTGTCCAATATCTTTTCCATATTCTTAAGCGAAATAATGTTGATGACATTGAGAACCGACCTTTAGAAGGACCCTACACAACCGCCCTCCCATTAAGATTGAGTTAGAAAATGAATGATTAGATATGAAAAATTGTGTTGTCTATTTACAGAAAGAAATGGTAATCAAGCAAATCGCTCTATTACCGGGAAAGTTTACAATGATAGCATCAAAGTGCCAAATGCAATGCACAGTTACAGTAAGATTAATCCCATCAATATCAAGTCCCTTCGAACTATCATGACTTACTGAACGGCCATCTTATCTTTTCATGTCGCTTAAAGTAAACCGAAAGCAAGTGGATATGTACTTGATCATCTTCTAATCTCCACCTCCCAAGATTCTCAATTGATTATAATGTCCTTTCAACCCACTTGAGATTGTATGCTACAGTAGCATATTTAATGTTAGCTGACTAATTTACACTTATGGAAGCCGCCAGAGAAAAACAAGACAATGTAAGGCTGTATGTCTTCATCACTATCAATTCTGAAGCTTGAAGAATGGTCTTTAAGTAGTTGTTGTAGCTTGAACGCACTTGGAGAAACCTCTGATCATAACACATGCACGGTGTAGAAACAGAGAAAGTACTGTTAAGAGTTGAATCAAATATCATTATCAATAAGCTTCAAATGTCAAATAATCTACGTGGGCAAAGACCATATATGCAAAGTTCATCAAAACGAATTATTTTGGAAGCAGCAGTCTGGGTCAGAAAATCAAGCTGCAATCTAAAATCATCATGTTTTGTTCTCAATAGCAGCCTCTGATGCGTAAGCAATAAAGTTTTTCAATACAAGGTACTACAATTGTCTGCTAACATGTGACCAATGTTAAGATTTGTAGAGTAAAAGTCAAATCATATATTCCATTCTGTGAAACACAATCCGTCAATATCCACTAGGCTGCATTTGATATTAAGATTTTGTGAAATATAAATAAATTGGTAGCTGAAAAGTATAATAATTGTTTCCCATTAGACTGTCCAAAGATGGAGGCTTCTTATTAGAAACTGTCAATGGAAAACAATTGCCTCTAATCGGAAAAATATGAACTACCACTAACGAATTGAGAAACATTTATTAAAAAACACAGCGCTCGATAGTTCGCTTAGGTAAAGGAAGTTAACATCATTCAAAGCAACTGCAAACCTCTAAGTATCGTTGTTTGACAACAAATTTATGTTCTGTTTTACAGCCGTTTGTCACTAAATTCAAATTCCGCATAATGATGTTCTGAAAAATTATCATGTCACATTTCTAGTGATCCGCTAATTTAAAATGCCCATATGGAAGTAAATACCCTTGCTCAATCTGCGTCTAGCAAAAGCTAAGCATTCAACTAATTGGCAATTGAGTCAATCAGATATTGAAAATATAGACGTTTAGTGCATACAATGGTCATGAACACCAACTGAAGTAAAGGGAAATAAATAAAATGACTATCCAAGATATGAATGTCGGATCCGGGAACAGTTTTCTCAAATCGACATTTCTCAAGATGAAAAACACTAATGCAAAGTTATCTCATTAGCAGTCGCAATAAAAATACGTAAGATCATCTTAAGGTTAATGGAAAGGAAACTATACTTATTTTAATCCTATATAATTGTTGTATACGATTGAAATTCAAAGAGGTTTATTTTGATTAACTGTGCAGAATAGAAAAAAATTCGAGATTTAATTCGAGAAATTTTGAAATCAATCAAAAAAATCCCATGATTCTCTGCACCTTTTTACGTTGGTTTGCTAGCTACCATAAGCAACTAAATCATTCTAGAATTAATTGGTAAGCAAGCCAAAAAATTTATTCCATATTTGAATTCAATTATATAAGCAATTGCATTCTGGTTGGAGAGAGGCAATAATAAATCGTACTCTCGAAAACTAAATCCTCTTCCTTTTAATCTTCCTATTCTGGAATTAATCAATCGTTAGCGCAATGGATCACACCATAAATAAGAGAAAAATCTTTCCGCTATTTAACTCAAATTGAATTGTGCAAATATGCCATCATATAGCTCAAATTAACAAATGAAGAAAAACTACTAACCATGCGCAAATTTTATATTTTGGGATAATGGCTTTGTTGATCCATAGTGCACAAAGGATAAGTGGAACTAGTGATGTTTAAGCCGTCCTATAGTTTAACGGTCATCTTTCCAATTGTAGATAGTTTTGGTTTTAGAAGATTAATTACTCGCAACTGATATTATCATAATGAAAGCTTTACAACATATTAGGTCATAATTTATTTCGGCCAAACTTAGAAACTAACAAATAAGCTGCACTATTGATAACGAGCTCGGGATTTGGTAGCTTAACCATACGCAGGATTTCATAGGTCGACTTGATTGATCCAATTCCATACGATTGACTAAGCTTATGACACTCCGTTCAATTTCTCATGCCCACTTTGCATCAATACTAGCCGTATTAAATCTTTTATATATATATATATATAATCAAACAAAATGTAAATGTGTTACTTATTTTTTTGTACAAGAAAGTGTTTATACTTCAGTTCTTAAATAATTTCTAACATTAATAATATAACAATATTTCTATTAAATATTATAATTTCACTATATTTTAAAAGTTTTCATTCTATTAAAATAAAATAATCTTAATATTTATATTTTCTATCATTCAAATATATGAATTATATAAATATCTTATAATCTATGATAATATAAAAAATTATTTGATGTAAAATAATATATAATTTAATTTATAAGTTCAAATTTAATCATTCATATTAATTTTGGTTTTATTTAGCATAACAATGTAAAAGTCAAATACAAGTAGGATATATATCTTAACAACTAAGAAGATGAGAAATATAAAATATAATTCATTTTAATTCAGACTTCTATAATTAGTACTCTACATATTGTGCAACATTATATTACAGTTTAGACTAAAAATTCAAATATTTTAGTGTACAATAATTCATGATCTCATTATATGAATCAAAGAAAAATGTTTAATGATACCAGTTGCTGATTGGTTGATTGTAGATTTTATATGCCACCAATTCTTAATGATAACATGCAATTACAATGATTTTATGTTGAAGTCTAATGAGGGATACAACACAAGCAGTAAAAAATATAAGAAATGAGATATAATTCACAACAAAGAATACCAAGAATTCAATTCTTTATACAATATTAATCTTTCTAGATACTAAGTTAGTTTAAATCAATGTATGTTCTATTAGGTAAAACATAATCTGGGAAAAATATATATCAAAAGAAAGTTTATCAATATAATGAACTTGATATTTGATAGTAGCATTGTAAATGATGAAGGGAATAAAATAAATGATTATGTTGCATATGAGTTAACACTAATAATAATATTTAATAGATCTATTTAACGTATAATATAAAAAAGTGGTATACAAATATATTTTTAAAAAATGTAAAAGTTAAAAATTTATAAAGAATATCACAAAATAATAAATGATAAAATAATAGAATATCATTATAATACTGATAAAATGATTAAATAGTATGAAATAGAATCGGAATAAGAATATACCATCTAAGTTTCTACATTAACACTATTATGAATATTTTGAAGAAGAAAAACAATCAATTCTTTTTGTGAACGACATCATATACCATTTCAGAAACTAAGATGTACTTTACCAACATACACAATCACAATATTAAAAACAAGTTCAACTTTTCAAAATCAAAAGAATATGATAATAATAAATTTTTGGATACGCGTACCTTATTTGATAAAATATCATAAGTAATAATAAGTTCATAATAATATATATACTATAAAAGGAAGAAAACTAAAAAAATGACTATATATTCAAGTTTAATCTATTAAAATATTTTTTTTCACAATCCAAACTAAACATGACCTAAGAATATTTATTTCATAATTTTTTATAAACTTTTTTATCTATATTTTTTCTTTTTCTTTTAATTTTACTAAAAATACATATTATATCTTAATTTAAACTTTTAAAAAATCGACAATTAATAATATTTCTGTATACCATAAAAGAATTAATCATATCGAAAACTTAATAATATTTGTATTGATGCTATATCAAAAAAAATTACTCACTAACATATTTTCAAGAGAAATATATAGTCATATAAGAAGTATTCTTTGAATGATGTTATAATTTTTTTTTTAATGAAAATATTTCCAAAAAGAATGAGTTTCTATTGCACTAAGAATAGAACACAAAACAAGAAATCCATTCTAAGTGATATAAAGAATTTTGAGTGCATCAATAATTAATAGTTGTATAAATCCATCTAAGTGCTATACAGATAAAAAGGTCATAAGAGTAATAATTTATAATAATATTTGTAATAATTTAGATAAAAAGGTCAGAAGAGTATAATTCTAATTGAATTAAAATATTTGAAATTTTGTATGTGTGTAATTTACAATATATAACATATTATGCATCTATAAATAATAAGTCTTAAAAAATATCTAATTTAGTTGTTAAAAAAGTAAAATTTAATCTATATAAAACAATAGCAATGTTCTTTTTTGGCTGCTATCTAATACTTTAGAAACAATAGCAATGTAAAATTGTAATTGAACATGTAGCTATTAAGATATATATTGTATAGGTGTAACCTCAATACATTTTTAATGTATTAAAATAGAGCTTAGTATAATATATCAAAAGAAACAAGAAAAATAAATCACTTTGTATATTTCTGGTAAACTACATGTTGGGTTTTCCTACAGATGTGAAAACCGAGAAGAGATGTTTCTACCCATTGAGAAATTTGGATTTCATCACGCTTCAAGTGAAGCTTCATAGAATAGAATTAAAGCTGATGTTTAGAATGTGAGGGATTCAGAATGCATATCCAGATGCATCGGGTAGAAATATACTTTGCTTTTTCTTGTTGTATAAACCAAGAACAATTAAATAGGTCTTTCATGAAAACGACGTGTCACAGAGTGACGGAGGAGGAGAGGGGGTAAAATGTTGTTTAAGGTCTCTAAATGTCCATTTTACAACTGTAATGTATTATTGTACTTGAGCCAGCTTTCTCGAAAGCTACCTGAATAGTATGGGCTAAGGAGGAACAGAGATGTACCGTCTCTCCAAACGAGAAAGTTGAATAATTCTGTCAACCACGTGGAAGTTGATCTTCTGATTCGGAAAATAAGTTGATTTAAATTTCAAACCAGGAAACTTTCACGGATTATTTAAGCTGGCAGAATGTTATCGAGTGCAATGGATTCGTACCCATTTTGGGGACGGGTTAATCCACATTGCAGAGCGTTTCGGCAAAGATCTTTTGGTTCAAATCTTCAAGCTGTGATTCGAAATTATTAGAAATGAAGGATTGCTTGCACGCGATATTAATACTGTAGTTCTCAGTTTTCAGATCGTTATAATGGTTTTCTCTGGTTATAATGGTTTTCTCAGCACGGAAGCATTCTTTTTGGCTTTTAGTAGCCCTGATAGTTTTACTAATCATGGAGTCCTGAGCACTCGGTTACACAGTTACTATTACTTTGGCGTTTCAGTCGATGGAATGGTTCACGTGAAGCATACTGTCGAGAGACAGAACTAGGGAACCGTATTCGAATATTATCACAGTAACAAGAAGAAGATTTATCCTAGTCACTTGCTTAGGCTTTTTAATGTCTATGTTAGCCTATTTAATTAACGTCAACGTTGGGTACGAATGATAGAATCTCTGGGGTCGGATGACAAATCGACTCTCAAGACTGTTCGAGTAGCAGAGAAAGCAACTTTTCGAAAAAAAATTGTACACTGTTTTGTACCATTTTGAGGCACAGTGCTTAAGCTGTTGAATTGGTATGTTTTTTCCTTAAATCCTTCGGGTGGATCAATTCACAGAGGCTACTAGGTTGTGGGCTCAATTATAGCTCGTTTTGCAGAAAATGGCCAGCAATCGAAGGTCTAATCAATGATGATTATTATTAAAAACAAAAAAATTGTTTTTGTTATGATGTTGCATTGTAAATGCGACTGAAATTCTTGAATGATAATGCATTGTAAAGGTCTAATCATAGAGAACTTACCCCACAATGAAATATAATCTGTTGAGTTGGTATGTATTTTTTCCTGAAATCCTTCGGGTGGATCGATTCACAGAGGCTACGAGGTTGAGGACTCAATTAGAGCTTGTTTTGCAGAAGAATGTAAGCAATCGGGGGTCTAATCAACGATGATTATGAATAAAAACGAAGTTTTTTAATTAAAAAAAATTGCACTATTGATGTCGCATTGAAAATGCTACTGAAATGCTTGAACGCATGAAGTTTTAAAACAATTCTGAGTAATCATACAGAACTTACCCCACATTGAATGATTATCTGTTGAAATCTGAGAGTTGCCGTGAGCATTGCTACTGGTTTTGGTTCTGAATCAGCGGTTTCCATGTGAAGTCGATGGGAGAAGTTAAGTGGATAAGGCGGCATCCCAACAAGTTATTGGACATGATTGATAGAAAATTGTAGATTTTGCCACACCAAAAGTACGTATTGGTGGTGGAGAGGGATTTCTTGAGAGAAATAGTCGCTGCGCCAACTGCAATCTTGAAGCTCTGGACTGCAATCTTTACGCTCTATGGTTATTGAATGAAGCGATGTTTATGCCCGAGTTCAGTGAACTGAAAGTGGCTGCAAGATCATGATCCCGCTGGGAGAATGTCCTTCCATGGATTCCTCCAACTTGCACTCCACCAACACCCAGAAAATCTCTGGTCAATCCATCTGCTGACCCATCTTCGTTCCTAGCAGGATTGCTCGTACCCATTGGGTTTCCTCCATGAACCATCATCATTTCTTGTGAGCTTCTCTGAAGAGATTGCTCAAGACTCTCCTTGGCAGGATTTACATTGGGTCTAGGAGGATTAATCATATTCATGGGTGAGAAGGTCCCACAATCTCCCATGGTTGCTCCAAATGCAGATTGCATTGCATTCAAGCTGCCCGCTGTAGTGAGTCCACTGCCATCCCCAGACAAAGAATTCATCAGATCATGAAGGCCCACATTCTCTGATGATCTGGTACTGCCACTGAATGACTGGGTGCGTTGGAAGTTGGAACCGCCTTCATGATCCATTGTCCCTTTCATGAAGGGGTTTGTATTATGAGACCCCTGTAGACTAGTATTAAGCATTTGAACTCCTCCTTGGGCTCTCTGATGATCTTGAGGTGTTCCTTGCCATGATAATCCCAGACCCACTGAAGTAGAATTTGATCCGGCCATGCCGAATCCTCTGAGTAAAGACGAACTACTAGAAGTTGCACCCATTTGTGCCGCTTTCTGTAGCAAGGCAGTGGCAGACATTTGGGCACTGTGCCCATGCTGTTGACCACTGTAGTTCAAATTAGAACTTGTATTGAGATTCACGCCGTCATTCACATTATTGTTACCAGAAGATGAGCTGCTCATCAATCCAGAGGACGTTGATAGGGAAAGCCGAGCACTAGCTATGCTTCTATCATTCCAGTTGTTGACTCCTGATCCTCCATAGTTTTCACTATTTCCACCATTGTTTGAAGGAGCATTCATGGGGGCTGAGGCGAAGAGATTTGAATAGAGGTTTCCAGAATTAGAGTTAGGCATGGGCAACAGAGCAGATAAGGGCTTTGGCCCTTGGGATTCTTCATAATCTGAAGACCCAAACATGTTTTTGGGCGTCTGATTGAAAAACCCAGAAGCTGCGACCTCCATTGGATTCATATTACCCCCTCTAGTGGCTTGTTGATCTCCTGGACCTTGTCCTAACCACAAGGATAGCCCGGGCCTGGAGTTCATCTCCCCTGATGATACTGCATTGTTACCGTATGATTGTCTGAAGAATGATGGATTGTATTGTGTTTCTAAAGCATTGGCCACTCCAAGTCTAGACATATTACTTCTCCCGGGCGAAGGAGGAGCCCCCATTACATGAGACATTGCAGCAACTGTTCCTCCTTGCCCAATGGCTAAAGGATTATGTATTTGGCCAGCTTCTGTATTTATTCCACCGGTAATTCTTGCGCTTTCCTCGGCCAAGGCGTCGCAGAAAGCCCTGTGTGTGATGAAGCTGTCTCTCCTGTTCACAAGACACAATGTACAAATTGAGGATCTCCCCTAATTACTGAAACAATCTCTATTTCCAAATTTAGAATCGACAGTACTCTGATCTTGTATAACTCGCAAATCATTCGATTTCAAGACAAAAACAATATGAAATTTATATGCGCGGGTGAAACCAATCATTCATTGCCAAACCCATAAACAGTATTCGACATTGAATGCATCAATAAATGCTGAAATAAACCTAAATAATATCGAAGAAGTTTGTTTATACATTAGTTGGCAGCTGTAAACGTGAAAAACATCTGGGTGGCATAAATTTACCAACTTCAGATGACAGACAGCATAACAGCGTGGATCTACTTTAGTATTCGCTTGCTCCGAAGAGTTCAAGATTTACTATTAAAGAAAGACTGACAGACGCTCATGCGGTCGATAATAGCAGATTGAGGGTCACTGGATGCCATTTAATTTGACAAATTTACTGGTGAGATGAAGCTGTTTCATCAAAATTTTCTACTATTTCTTAGATTTTTGCTTCACCGTTTTATGAGCAAGCTACTTTAAAGGCAACAGTCTGTAAAGAAACTTCACTGTTTTTTATCTATGAATGATACTGCTAAACGTCTAACAGATGATATGGAGAATGACGGCATAGATTTCGTCGGAAGACAAAAGAGGCTTACCTTGAGAATAGAGTTCCGCAGTCGCATCTGTACTCTCTGGTGCCGCAGGTTTTGGAATGGGCTTTCCAGTCGGATTGGACAGCGTATCGCTTGGAACATTTATCGCACTTCCATTTCTTTTCACCGTGTTTCCGACAGTAGTGCTTTTTGATTCCAGTAAGATCGCCGAGTGCCCTGGATGGATCATGGTGCACGCACGATGTCTCGGGGCATATGTACACTCTCTTCTTTATCTCCTTGCTCGTTCTTTGCCGCAGCTTCCATGGCAGATTATGCCCTCGCCTGTGAAGTTGCAGGTTCTGGTCGCGCTGGAACCCCTTGTTGCAGATTTCGCACACGAATCTGTTTGTCGCCATTAATGTCTTGGGCGACAAAGCTACAACTTCGGCCTCTGGGTCTGCAAACAAACAGACGCCATTAAAACCGTCGCATAAATATAAACGCTTGAAGCTTCTAAGTTAAATATTCAGGAAAAGGCCGTGGGGGGATAATTACCTGGAGTCCCTGGAAGGTTCCGCTTTCTCTTCACGGGAACCGACTGGGTAGGGTTTGATGCGCCGCCTCCTGTAGGGAGCATGTTGTTATTTCCAGATGAAAAGCTCGCGTCGCCAGTCATACTGGACATTATTTTCACAAATTTCTTACAAATATGAGCTCCGCCGGGGTTCGAACTTCGAATCAACTGATTAAACGAGGAGATACAAAGAATTATTTTGCTTTTTCCTCAAGATCAGCACCCCCGGGGTTCGAACTTCGAATCTGCTCACGGGAGAGATTGAAGAAGAAGATACGAAGAATTCTTCTACTTTCCGTCTCCTAGCAATACGAAATCTTTACTATTTCCCAGATTTCCTACTTTAGATCGACTTGCCGCAGGCACTCGTTATGCTTTAGCCGATTCTTGTGCTTCTTTGCAGCTTTAAGATTGGGTCAATAATGGCCCGCGGCAGGCCTGGGCCTCCCGCATCTTGAAAAGCTTACAATCATCCAGCAATCCGGATCAATTATTTAGGGAGACAAACTGAAAAACGTTATGCTGGTTCTGGGTGTGCAGAAAATCTCAAGCGGGGATACCCTTTCCAGGCCTCAATGGAAATAAATCCGAGGTTGGCAACAGATAAATGATCAAATTTTGATGATCAGGATTTCAATCCTTTCAAATCCCCCCAGTCCTGTGAAGGGGTTTTGTGGATAAAACCAAAAAGAAAAGAGAGAAAAAGCAAAAGGTCGGTTACACACGGGGCCACCGCCCTTTACTCCGTTCTCCACTTCAATCCAACCTGCTAAAAAATTCAGATCATGTCAAAGAAAAACTGCTCCACTCTCAGACCAACTGAATCAAAATTTCAATATCAGACAGAGATCCAGACAAAGACTCAGACTATGATAAGACTCTTTTCCTTGCCGACTGCCAACAAAAACAAGATCAAAACGGGGAAATCCTTCCCAAATTGGAACCCCAGATCGGGAATCAATACACGACTATTCCCCGACAGAAAACCAAGCAAAAAAACAAAAAACAGAACTTGAAAACAACGATGAAACAGAAGCAGCAGGAGCAGGAGCAGCAGCCGTTAAAACTTCCCCCAACGAGAAGGAATGGAGTGGAATGAATATATGTGATATTTGTTTCTTTCCTCACAGTCCTCTTCTCTTTCTCACACTGTAGCGAGGAAATGGAATATATTTGTGTGTGTGTGGAGATATATAGATAATTGCATTTGGCAGCACTAAAACCAAAAGGCAAAGCTCTAAAAAGATGATAGTAAGTAACTAGTTATGGCATGATGATGACGATGATGAGGTCGTAAAGGAGTCGTCGCCTTTCCCGGAGGAATGATTAACCTATTATTAAGCCCACCTCCACCATGCTACATTGACCACCACATATTAAATAACCCTACAAACCCTAGCTTCATTTAGTAAATAATACACGCGGGCTGTCCACTCGAATTTGACCAATTCTACCTCTAGGGAAAAATGAAAAATAATAACACTTTTTAAAAATTCAAGCCACAATCACACTTGCATTGGGTGGGAAGTCAAGTTGTTGAGAGGTGAAAGTGAAATAAGTCAATTAGTTTTATTCAATTTCTACAATCTATTAGTCCATCATTTCATTATTGCTAGAGTTGATTGTGCGTCATCTTTATGTATCAACATTTCAGATCATACCCACGAGCTACTAACAATTTGGATGAGAACTTAAATTTAGCATGGTGAACGTGAAATAAGTTGAATAATACTATCCAGTTTCTACAATCTATTAGTTGATTACTTAGTTACTACTAGAGTTGATTGTGTGTCTAGTTTTTGCAACAATGTTTTAGATCATGTTCACTAGTCACTAGTAATCTAGGCCACCCTTAAATGTCACACACTACAAAAATTAAGCTTGGAAAAATAAGTCAACTTCGACTATTTAACACTTTTAGTCTGGGAATCAAGCCTTAGTATGTGATGTTATGGTGCCTGGTAATCTAGATGGGAAGCCAAGTTCTAGCATAATGAACATGAAATAAGTTGATTAATTTTGTCAAATTTCCATAATCTATTGGAAAATCAAATACATATTTATAGATTTGATTGTTTGAATCCGTTTTGCATCAATCTTCTAACCACAGTCACAGTCCATTAGTCAATCACATAGGCACTTACAAATTTGATTGTCTCTCCATTTTGCATCAATCTTTTCGTCACTTTCATACTTATAGATTTCATTATGTATCTCCATTTTGCATCAAATGTTTGGACCACAATCACTGGTAACTATGATGGTCGGGACATGAAATCAAGTAATTGTGTGGTGAAAACAAAATAAGTCAATTAATTTTATCGAATTTCCACAATCTATTAGTTAATCATATAGTTGTTTCAAGATTTGATTGTGTGTCTCTTTTTTCACAAAATTTCAAATCATGCTCACAAATGACTATGGAAGTCTTGGTGGGGAATCAAGCTTTAGCATGGTGAAAGTGGAATAAGTTAATTAATTTTATTGAATTCCCACTAGCTAATCCTCTATTTTCTTTCAAATTTGAATATATGTCTCTCTTTTACATCATTATTTTAATATAATGGCCAAATATGACTAGGTGATCAAGGTGGGGACAAGAGTTGTATCATAGTGAAAGAAAAACATCTCAATTTAATCACTTTTCTACTTCTCAATTTGATTGCATGTCGCTTTTTTGTATGAATATTTCAAATTACTCTTCACGGTCTTCTAACACTCTCTCGCATCCTCATTATTGACCATCGATGACTATGATAGTGTAGGTTAGAAGTTAAGTTACATAGTGTAGTGAAAGACAAAAAAGTCAATTAATTTTATCAAATCTATACAATCTATTAGTTAATCAGACTATAACTTCTACATTTGATTATGCCTCTTTTTTTGTGTATAAACATTTTGGACCATACACTACCATGTGATTTTGTGACACTCTTACATTCTCATGTTGGATCTTTCATGAATATGTCGATTTACTTAAGGAATTCAAGTTAATTGTTATTATTTTTAACAAAGTTGGCCTAGGTCACACACACACACACACACACACACATACACACACTACACGAGGGCACTCAAAAGAAATTGATTAATTTTATTTGAATTTCTTAATCCATTAGTTAATCACACCATTTCTTGATCTTATTACATCTACTTTTCACATCAACATTGGATAACACACTACGAGCACTAGACACTCTTACGTCATCATGATGGAATTAGGGTGAAATCCATATAAGACAATTGATTGTCTTGACTTTTCAAAGTCCATTAATGAATCACTTAATTGCTTCCAGAGTTGATCGTGTGCCTCTATTTTTACCAAAAATTCTAGATCACACTTCAATCTCCTAATAATTTTACATCCTTGTGATCGATCCTAGGTGACTACGGCAATATCAGTAGGAAGTCAAGTTGCAGCATGGTGAAAGTGCACAATCTATTAGTTAATTACTTAGTTTTTTATAAGAACTGTCAAAGGGATAATCTTAAGAAACCCTCAATTGGAAAAAAGTCTAAAATTATGGCGAATTAAACATTAGTTTAGGGGGGAAAAAATTAATTTCTATTGATGAATCTTTATTTTTAAGTAGCAAAAAATTTAGTTTTATTGGCAATTTTGTTTCAATCGTATGAAAATTCTATAAAATCTTTGCAAATCTTTCATTATTGATGAAAGTCACAGATATAAGTACAAATACCTAGAAAGTATGATTTTATTATTACTATAATATAGATCCTAATTAAATATCAAAATTTAAGGTTAAATTTAGCCAACTTTTATTGTTACAGTTTTCCTCCAAATTTTTGATATTATTAAGGGGACAACACCCTTAATATTCATAGTCATTGGATGATCCTAAATCAATGGCCTATATTCTATTTCAAGCCAAACATTTAAAAGGATACCAAATTTTAAAGAAACTCCCCAAAATAAAGATATGTATCCCCAATCAAATTTATTTTGGACTAAAGTGATAAACAATAAAAAGTTTCATGAAAATTCTTTGAAACTGAGACACACATTAAATCCATAAACTTTATCTTTAAGCTAACTTAAAGTTTTACCAAATATTGGCAAATATGACTATTGATTAAGACAATCCTTGGAAATTGTAGGCGAAATTTTTTAATTTACCGCATAGATGAAATGGATTCTATAAAGTAAAAATACTTATGTAATATTATTGGCAGTTGGCCTAACCATGGGACCCAATTTTGGTATAGTGTAGGTGACATGGACATCCCAAAAGTGTTAAAAAAAAAAAGCCAAATTTGGGGTCCTTGATGTGTGAGATTAACCAATTGGCAAATATTAGCCACTAAAGTTATCCTTGAGTTACTTATTGTCTTTTTTTTACATGAATATTACAACTTGGAAATTGGCTCTTGGTCTACCGATATAGTTTAATGGTTCTCAATGAGCCCACCAGAAATCAAGCCTTGATAAGCGCATGACTTCAACACCATAAGAAATGAGACCTCATTTGTGCCCCAACCAGACATTCTTAAGTCCAAGCTTAGAAAGTTCTCTAAACCTTCAAACAAAAAAGACCATTACACCTTTTATATTTATATAATGAACCACAAAACATAAAAACAATATAATGAAATAAATCAAATGAGCAAAGCCAACTCTCCCATAACTCTAGGGTACAAGTCATGGCGAATAATATATAAATTCCTTTGAAACTACTATCCATGCTCACACGTGTGGGGAAAGAGTGGATTGAGGACTAATTGTGGTCGGAAAGGGAAAGTCTGCCGCTTGGTTTAATGTGTGCGACTGCGCCCAGTTTCTATTAAATAGAGCAAAAGGAATAAATTTGTTGGTTGGGATGAGGATAAGGAGAAGACGGTAAAAACATGTCGGGTGGGTGAATTTTTTGAGAGGAGGGTCTTCGTCTGCTTGCGAGCTGACTTAAGGAAGAGTGTAAAAAAAACCCTCTCGTTTTCATTTTTACCTTGACCGATTTTCTCGGAAGGCCAACTTCCGCCTTTTTCCGCCTTGTTTTTTACCTCGCTTGGCTCCATGCAACCGCGGCCTCCAAATTCTATTTTGCCGATTAATTCGATAGTAACATTCTCAATAATATAATATAAAAATTTATTTCATTTCATCCCCACCGGAGAATAACTCAAATTCCATAAGCGTCCGACCATATACGACAATTGCACTCTCAATTTCAATGCAAATGCATGTTGCCCTAACTAATGTTCTTTAAATACTATTCTTTCTCGCTTAACAAGACATTTTATTTGCTCCCAACATGTTAACGATTATGATATGTCCACTACACCAGGGAATAAATGAGTGAATGAATGACCATTTTCATTCCCCCCCTTCTTTACGATGTGAACTCTTCATATCCACGTTACATATATTCGTCCTACCAAAAGGGTACATATACATTACATATATTCTTCCCAAAGTGTATATATACATTACATATTTGCTTCTCTCTCCCCCTAGTCGAGCAACGAAACAAACAAAACCTGATCTGGAAATACGGGGATTATAAATTAGTGGAATCGATCTTCCTTAGTGATCTTTTTTTCATGTGAAAACGTATTCTCTTAGCAAAAGGGTATATATATTCTTACGAGAAAGTATATATACATTACATATATTCTTCTATCTAGGCTTCGTTTGTTGAGCATGTGTTCAACAAACTACCACCGCCACCACAAACCGTCCGTTGGGTATATACACATTACATATATTCTTCTTATTTTCTTTCTTTCTTAGTTTTGTATAGTCAATGTTTCCTTTGAATTTCGGAATAACGGTTATGTGTTTCCACGGATTTACATTTAAGCTATCTAACCGTTTATTGCATCGCAAAAGTTTTTTTTATTTCTTATTTGCTGCAGTGATATTCTTCAGCTAATGCAATTTTAAAGTATTAGATCAGTAACTTTTAAATTGTTTTTTATGTGACTTCAACTCTCGTGACTAGAGCACAATATCGCTACAGAATATGTTTGTTGGAAATGTTATAAATATATTGTTAGGACGGGGTTTATCACATGGCATGAACTGATATCCAACGGTCAAGATCTTCTGAGGGGAACCCTTCGATCCCTGAATCTGATATGACGAATATGATGCAATTTGTTTACTTGATAGGGACAACATAGTCTTATGAGTAGTAACTCTATGGATTGTTTCATGCCACACAATTCTATCCTTCATTACTCTTAGAAAACGTTTTACTCTTTGTATACCTATGTACTTATGTTATAAAAAGTTTTCTTTGGTGGGCAAGTATGGTAAGGGTTTCATGAAAGGTAGGAGGTTTATGATCTTGACATTTTTTGATGGCGATCTAAACCTTCAGAAAATATATACTTGTGAGAATACATACTATATATATGATGGCCATATATGTACAATTTTTTTCTGATTCTTACTAAGTCAACCATCTATTATACTTTTCATTGTGGACCTCCTTTTCCTTATACAATACTTAATATTAGAAACTTTCTACAGTGTTGAAGAGCCACATAAATCAATATATTTGGTAGGTGAGCTCTTGTATTAATCAATGCTTTCTTAAAGCCCTAACTTCATAATGGACACAGTGTAATTTCAAATATGTGAGCTAGGCCATCACGTGCAAGCTATTAACACTAGGTAACACTTTACAACATATTGTTGCTGACAGAGCATACAAGAATGCATGAAAAATTCTTAGTGGTAGAATCATTAAAGGTAGAAGGCTCATGATCTTGACTTATCTTGTCAATAATCCAAATCTTAAGAAGTACATGCTTGTAATAATACATGCCACAAATATCATGAATGTGTATGTACAATCTATCTTTACGCTCATTACTCCAACGATCTTTTATGCTTCTTGTTTGTGCACCTTGATTTCTCTATAATATATTTAATATTAAAAAGCATCTAAAATGTTCAAGAGACACATAAATTTACATATTTGGTAGGTTGGTTGATTTGCTAATGGATATTCTTTGAAAAATTAAACTCCATTTGGAGAAATTATATTCTGAAATGGGTGGACTAGTCCATCTGGTGTAAGTTATCATTATGACTATGTAACAACATGTGACATATTATTGTATGTACAAACTCGATGAAAACTCTCTAGCCCAAACCATGGTAAGTAAAGTACCAATTGAGTACCGAGTTCAAGAATGACTATCACTTTTAGTACCAAATAATTCAAATTGAAGATTGTACTAATGCTTTTACAACACATATGTAAAGTGGCACACACCATAGTATGATGTTATACTTTTAATCCTTATATTTCCCCTTCTATTGTGTAAATAATTTTTTACACTCATCTGTATACCAAAGAAAAATATGTAGTAAAACACATATCAAGAAGATGAAGGATGCAATTATGGCTAATCAATTATGGCTAATGTCTTGTGATCTCCACATTCCTACATAAAGCTATCATATTTCAAAATTTCAAAGAAAGGCCCATTATTTGTACCTTTGAAAACAAACATTTTATAGCTATACACAAAAGGTTGCTAGTTGTACTTGTAGACAAACAATAGTGAATACAAATATTTATAATTGTCATTAACAAAAATGTAGGAAGATGTTTGTGAAGGGTGAAAAGGGTAGTGCAAATGGGTTCATAATATGATCACGGAATTTGTGACCAAGTTGGCCCCACAAAATGTACACACATGGTGTCATCTAGAAGGTGAGTGCACAAATAGAATCATGATGTATTGAGAAATATTATATTTATTAGCATTTTGGCCACATCATATATACATACATTTAAATTTGACATTGAGACGAGATCATGAAGAAAAAGGAAACCATAGATTTGAGATCACATGTGGCCCCCATGAATATGCACCCATGACTTTCTATGTAACTAAGACTATATGAGATAATTGTGTATTAGAAATTCATGTAGTTGCACATATAAAATGTACCACATGTCATGGTAATCTCCTTAGACATGAGAATTAAAAGTTGATTTATTTTATCTTCAACCATTAGTACATTTATAATGGTATATATTCATAATATTTATTGCATAGAAATTATTTCATAGATATTCTCTCATGATTGATGATCTATATTACTCAAGTGTAACTTGATTGAAAATTCTAACAAGGATACATGCATATTAAATGTGTTATTATCCACACACAAATAATTTAACATTTATTTTGATAACTAGACATAATTCTCTTGATGTGGAAGTTGCTTGTTCAATGGGAAATGCACAATAATATTATAAACTACCCATGTTTGCATAAGCTATACCACATTTAATACATCATAACAATATCAAGTTTGATTTTCATTATTGAACTCAATATCTCATTTGAAGTCAACACTATAGAAATCTTACATTTAAGCTATGTAACTATGTATTACATAACAATTTTTTTTTAAAATTATTGTACCACTATTCTTGATCTAATGTAATTTAAACTATTAGATAAGTAATTCACAAAAAAAAATTAGTGACTTGAATACTCATAGCTAGAGCACAATATCGCTAAATAGTATGTTTGTTAGAGATGTACAAATATATTGTTAGAAATGTGTTTATCACATAGTAGGAACTGATATCTAATAGTCAAGGTATTTTGAGAGGAATTCTACATATCCTGAATTTGATATTAAAAATATAATGAAATGTTTTTTATGTAAAAAAGAAGCAAAAGGGTATTGACTCATGGAAAAATCAATGACATTAGATATAGTTAACAATACATTAACAACACCTAGTGCCCAACATCAAGAAAATCTAGCATATAATGCCTACCTTTGTCAAAAACAAAGGTTCCAATGTGACTCAACCACTAACCATAGTTAGCATTTTCAAAGAGCACCATGGGACCAGCCCCACAAAGGTAGTTGTCATTAACCAAAAATGATAGAAAAGGACCCAAGTGAGGCCTTTAAAAATACCACCAAACACCTAAATACAAGAAGAAAAGAAACAAAGGGGGTGAGACATAATCAACCCCATAAGATATAGTACCTAAACTTAGGCTTCAAAAAGCTTGTCTTTCTTTATCCATCAAACCCAAAGGTCAAAAAATATCTAGGTTGCTTGCAACTAATGCTGAAAACATCCCTCCTTCTAGAAGGTTCCTTGTAAGAAAGAAGCTTTGTCCTACTTAGAAAACATAACAAAAGGCTAACATTAAACTAGCAGCTAAAAGAGAAAGGGCTAGGCCTGAAGATTAGTGGTTGAAACAACATCATCCACTTACATAAACCCACAAAAATTAGGTAACTCCTACTCAACATAGAAACCAACACAATAGGGGTAGCAGAGAGAAGGGCCAAAGACAAACAACTTCTAGTCAAGATCCCTCAAGACACCAAAAGAGCCAAAGGTAGAGAAGGGCACCAACACCCACACCATGCCTCAAAAGACCATCACCAAACCTCCTCTAAAAGTTGACCCTCCTCCTTAATAGGAGCCTCCACATCTATTGAAAGTCACTTGGATGAGACAATGAGGAGGATGAGACAAAGGTGATCTCTCATTAGCAGAGATCATAACCACCTTTCTAACATGAAAAATTCTACCCAAATCAAAATCCCTAAATACCAATAGGGGATAGGAGGAACACTAGGTTCACTCAATAGGAAGAACATCATCCAAACCATAGTCAGAGCATGTCGAAGCACCCTTCCAAAGAATTAAAGCTCTCATCCCTCCCTTCTACCAGTAGTCAGTGAGGAGAAAAACCCTTGAAGAACTAGCCTCAACCTCCCGTACATAGAAAACCTCCACCTGAATTTTTTTTATCCCTCCTCAATATAGAAAGAAGAAGTCAAGAGACATCCAAAGGGCCTACTCAATAGGGGAAAAGCCAACCTCAAAAGGAGTCAAAAAGGGGGAGTGACAACTTCTCATGTTGATAATAAAACCTAGCAAAATAACAATGGCATAAGGATGGAAACAAGGAAAAGAGACAACAATAGAAATAAAAAAGAGGTCGCCTCTCCCCTTAACAACAAAGGATTACCCAAAAGAATTGAGATTCAGGAACAACACCATAAGGGAATCCCTGCTCAAAATCTTAAATCCCATAAGAGAATACAAGAGGGATTTGTCAAAAACAACCCTTCTCTGCCCTCGGAGAACATCAACAATGCTAAGAAGGGGACACCCAACCAAAACCAAGCTAGAAACACACCCTATGACCAATAGAAACCATTATAGAATGATTGGCTACACAAACCCCAAGACCAAAAAAAAATGATGGAAAGCAGCCTTTGATCTCTTGTGAGAAGAGCATCCAACATCCCCATGGAAAACCCATCATGACCAAGGTAATGGAGTTCAAAGTAGGGAGAAGGAAAGGAGGACCATAGTTCAATGAGCATGACCCCCTACCATCAAGCTCATCTCCCTCATCTTCCTCATTTCCATCATCAAGGACAGTCACACAGAAAATCCTAGCACCATTTCGCTTGCCTCCCATCACTAGACCGATCCTTTTTAATATGATGAAATGTTGACATATAATGAAGTAGAGTTTTTTCCATGACAAGGAAAACCTAGAATTAAGAGTAACAAATTTATGGATTGTGTCATGCTACACAATTATATCCTTAATTATTATTAGAAAATGTTTTCTTTCTTGTATACCTATGTTTTAAAAAGTTCTAAAGGAGCATGGTGAGGACTTTATCAAAGGTAGAAGGTTTATGATCTTGACATCTTTTGATGGTGATTTGAACCTTTAGAGAGTACATACTTGTAAGAATATGTACCATATGTATGATGGCAGTGTATAAACAAATTTTCTTTTTATTCTTATTAATTCAACCATTTATTATTATTTTTATTTGTGGAACTCCATTTTTTGATACAATACTTAATATTAGAAACTTTCTATCATGTTGAAAAACCACATAAATCAACATATTTGGTGGGTAAACTCTTGTATTAATTGATGCTCTCTTAAAACCCTAACTTTCTATTAGAGAAATTATAATTTGGAATATATAAACTAGGTCAATATGTATAAGCTATTAAGACTAGTAACACTTTTTAACATTTCATTTCTTACAAAATATATAGGAATGGTGAAAAATCTTATTAGTGTTAAATAATCTTAATGGTGGTATCATCTAAGGTAGAAGGTTTGTGATCTTGACTTACCTTAAAAATGATTCAAACCTTAGGGATTCTATTCTTTTAACAATGTATGTCACAAATACCATGATTATGTGTGTACAATCTATTTTCTGATTCTCATTACTCTAACCATCTTTTATACTTTTAATCTATATTTCTGTACAATATAGTCAAGAGACACATTAATTGACATATTTGGTAGGTGAGCTGATGTACTAATGGACGTTATTTGAAAAATCATTCTCCATGCAAGGAGAAATTATAATTTTAAATGGGTGTCCAAACTAGTCCATCTTGTGTAAGATACTATTGTGACTAGATAAAACATAATATTGCATGTAGAAACTTGATGAAAATTGTCTAGCCTAAACCATGGTAAGTAAAGTACCAATTTACTGATGAATTCAAGAATAACTATCACTTTATGCACAAAATAATTCAAATCAAGTATTTTACTAATTCTTTTACAACACATATGTAAAGTAGAACAAAACTGTGGTACGATGTTGTACTTTTAATCCTTATATTTCCTCTTCCATTATGTAAACCCATTTTTACATATATCATGCATACAAAAGAAAAATATGTATTGAAATAAATATCAAGAATATGAAGGATGCAATAATAGGTAATTTCTTGTGATCTCCTCATTCCTACATATAGGTACCATATTTCAAAATTCCAAAGAAAAGTGCATTATTTGTACCTTTGAAAATAAAAAAACTTTTACAACTATACACAAAAGGTCACTAGTGGTACTTCTAGACAAACAATAGTGCATACAAATATTAATAATCATCATTAAACTAAATAAATAAAATGTTGGAAGATATGTGTTAAGGGTGAAAAGTGTAGTGCAAATGGGTTCATAATATGCTCATGGAATTTTTGACCAAGTTGCCCCCAAAAAAATACACATGTGGTCTCATTTAAGAGGTGAGCGAAAATATAAAATCATAATGCATGAATAAATATTGTATTTATTAACATTTTGGCCCACATTATGTATACATGAATTTATATTTGACATTGAAATGAAATTATGAACATAAGAAGACCAAGGATTCAGGATCATCTGTTCCCCCATGAATATGCATCCATGACCATGTATATAACTACGACTATATGGGACAATTGTATATAAGAAGTTTGTGAGGTTTCACATGGAAAACTTTACCCCATTTCATTGTAATCTTCTTAGACATGAGAAGTAAAAGTCAATATAGTAACTTATCTTCAATCTTTAGTACATTTATTATAGTATATATTCATAATATGTATTTCTTCAATATACTTTCATGGATACTATATCATGAAATTGATTATAAATATTACTAAAGACTAATTTTATTAACAACTCTAACAGGTTTACATGTATATTAAAAGTATTATTTTTTATTTATAAATTCTATCACATTTATTTTGATAATTGGCATAAGTCTCTCAATGTGGAAGCTACTTGTTGAATGTGAAACACACCATAATATTATACACTGCCTATGCTTACATAAGATATACCACATAAATAATAGATCATATCATTATATTTTTCTTTTCACTATTGAGTTTAACATTTCATTTAAATTCAACATGGACTCCAATATTAGTCATGGATTTGGTGTAGTTCTTATTCACTTTTTATTTGAATTTCAAGTATCTTCATTTTTCTATTAATAAATGTCACAGTTTAATATGTAGATATGTGTACCAAGTTCATCAATATAAGCATGCCTTAGTTGGGATATTTGGTCTACAATGATTTCTAGCTAATATAAGGGTTTCATAAGTTTAGAAGTTTTTGATATTAAGAAGTAGCCAAAATGGGGGCTGACCTATGACAAAGAGAAATATAGACTAAGAATCAGTCAAAAGTCATCACCCTGCAACTATGCAACCCCCTTCTTAACAATTAAAAAGCTTCATGATAAAGAGTTTCTAAAACTACTACTAATAAAAACCATAGGAATGTCAACATTATACATGAACTTGGCCAAAATATTCACTGCGGCCATTAAACTAGTCTAGTAAAAATTAAAAGAGAAAGCCCTCATGCCAATCAAAAGCCTAATAAACATAGAACAAAAAACTAATCTGAAAACACACGAGTAGGCATTAACCCTCCTTAATGCGGTTCCTTGGATTCTCTAGAAGCAGTCGTACAATGAGCGAGTCATCTCCATGTCCTTAGCATCATTAGTTCCTTCCTTGTTAGTCTACATGAGGTAGAAGTTACTTGATTATAATCCTAATATAAATATAAATTTTAAATTCCACTAGCTTGGTTTGTTAACGGGCTCGATGAGGATAAAAATGCCAAGTTCTACAAGTTAGTCATAATTGTTAGTGGTATAGAATAAATAAAAATAGTTGAGGTATGAAATTTGATGAAATATATATGTAATTTTTTCTCTCAAATTTTTCTAGATAATATATATCATAAAAATATTATTTTTCTCCTTTTCCTTGCCTATAGATTTTTTCTTTAACTCTTAGCCTTTTTGTTTGGGTAGATTTCTTGAGGTTATCGATAAGGATTTTTTTTCCATCAATTGGTCATCCATTTATAAATTAAAAATATATATATTTTTAAATCCTATTCTGTTAGAATTTGAAAAGATTAATAACCCAGAAAACTAGTGCAAAGAGTAAATATCTAAACTATGAATGCAAATGATACAAAATCAAAATAGCATCATAGAGTTAGTCTCCAAGAGAGTAATGCAAATGCTGGAAGCAAAATAGCATTAAGAGGATGCAAAAATAAGAGATACAAATACAAGCCAGGTAGCATGCTTATATAGGCTAGGAAGAGGGAGGAGGTGGCAACACCAACCAATGAGGAGCAACCATCTATTGGACTAAAGATAGAAAAGTATCTTCCCAAGATAGCTAATGGATGCTCACATGTAGGAAGGTGACACCTCACAACCATTCACCTAATAAGACATGCTTTATTAACCTAAGCGAGATTATTAAAAGTGTAGGAAAAACCTAGCAAAATAGAAAAAATAAAAAACTACACTAACACCCCCCCATAAGCGAAGCTTAGGTGGATGTAGAAATGGGTCCCGGCAATGAGGCCATGTTAGGTACCCAAGTACAATGCAAGAAGATGCAACCTCTGAAAGTGGGGAAAGAGAGAAAATCACATGGGAAAAACCCTCAACCAAAAAGAGGTAAGAACCTAGTGAAGAACTGAAGAAGTCTCCCGCTAGGTAAATTGTCGCCTAAAACAGGAACAAGGAGTGATCATGAAGAAGTAGTATCACTAAAGCATGAAGAACCGCAAAACTCTGTCAAAATGCTGATCTGTAGAACCTCCATGGAAATAGAAGGCACAAACCATCAACCAAAGGAACCTCCATGGAAATAGAAGGCACGAACCATCAACCAAAGAAGCATAGAACAACAATATAACCTCCCCTTAAGGTAGGTGAGGTGACAGGCAGCTGAAAAGATGGGCCAAAAATCTCCTACAATACAGGAGCCAAACTCATTGAGAGTGAGGTACAAACACAAATAAAGGCATGTTTCATCGACACTGCATGAGGAATTAGAGAAAGAGGGCCTATAAGCGGCAAACAACTATCCCCCCCATGGCACTTTATATAATAGTGCGAGTACAACGAATCACAATGATGAAAAGGATCTCGAAACGCAAGAGTGGCACTTTATCTCAGTGCGTTGCATAAAGATGCTTACAATAAATATCAAAAATGATAAAAAAAAATATAAGGCTGAAACAACAGAAGGTAAAGCCCAAAACAAAGCAACTGAAGCAACAAAATCGATCTCCGGACCTGAAACAAACAGAATATCCACCAAAATGCTAAAACACAAAAGACTGAATAGGATGTGTTTGGAATAGAATCTAGAACAACAACCAGTATCACTGGAAAGAGCGCAGAAAGAGCTTTCCAGCGATATAAAGAAGTCCAAAAACGGAGATCGAAAGCTCAAGATACGCCTCCCAGAGTGCAAAATAGAACATCTGGCTTTGATTGCCATAACAGGCAACCAAACTGCATCAAAACTCAAAAACACCTATACTAGTATCTCTGTCTCAGAACCAGCTTTTGGCGCTTCTTTCGAATTGGAAAAATACCTCCGTATGCAAAAGTTATGGCCAAAAAACCACAAGTAGGTCCAAAAGAGAACTTGAAGGAGAGGGCAAGCAAGGATGGTGATGCAGCGTTGATGTCAACAAGTCAGCCGATTAAATTTGACGGCCTGCGGCCCGTCACGGCAAAAAGAGCCACGTGGCAGCCATGTGGTAGTGCCACGTGGATGCCACATGGCAGACATGCTGACGTGGCAGGGGCCACGTGGCAATGTGCCACGTGGCACCCATGCCACGTGTCAGGTGCAGACTGGGCTGCTCACTGGGTAGAAAAGGCCACGCTATTGTTGACTTCTCAAAACGTTGTAGACGTGACTGTTGCCAACTGTGCAGACGTGGACTGGCGGAGCCTGGCGACGATGGAGATTTCGAGCGGAGCGGAGGGCACGGGAGTCTGCACAGGCGGAGCGGAGTGGCGGGGGCCGCCGAAAACCAAGGGGCGCGGCCAGTACAGAGCCGCCTCAAGAGCGATGCGCGGGCATCCTCGCGGTGACCGCTGGGCAGTGCCGCGACGGCATGCTCTGCGCAAATTTTTTTATTTTTTTATTTTTTAAAAAAAAATTTCTCCAACCCTGCGTTTGTACGATCTATACGACAGACCTTGGAGGCTTCGAAAAATCTCCAAAATTGCCCTGTGTCCAAAAACAACAAGCTTTATATGAATCCTGACTGCAAACGGCATTCTGGATCCAATGGTGATGTCCGTTTGGGCTGAAAGTGTTCCGAAAATTTGCTGATCCCCTGATTTGAAGAAAAATTGCATTCAAATCTACGATTGCCAACGAAGAGGGGTATGGCTGTAGCTTTGCATGCTCGATTCTAAAAAATATACAGCTTGCATGCAAAATCTAAAAGATATCCAGATGGTTTTTCGGGGCTGCGAACAAAACCTAGAAAACATTTTTCTTGTTGATGAATAGAAGATGTTGCTGTAGTGTAAATTAGATGCCTTTAACAGAAAAAAATGGCTGCAAAAATTAGAAAACGACCCTAGCAACCAAAATATGACATGCAAATGCTGGATCAGCTTCTTAAGTCCATCAATGGCATGCTGGAACCTGCAAAACTGATTGAAAACTCCAAATATGCAAGTTGGTTGTCAGATTTGAGATTGAAACCTTAGAGAAAAACTGTTTTTGTCAAAACTTTTCTGATTCTCAGGGTCATCCAAAGATGCAAGAGAAGAGCATACTTCGTTTTTCAAAAAACTACAATAAATTTTATTTGCACATAGAAACTAAAATCTCTCGAATAAGGAAACTAAAATCTACTCTTGCACATAGAAAAGCTCTGATACCATGTTAGAATCTGAAAAGATTAATAACCTAGAAAACTAGTGCAAAGAGTAAATATCTAAACTATGAATACAAATGATACAAAATCAAAATAGCATTATAGAGTTAGTCTCCAAGAGAGTAATGCAAATGCTGGAAGCAAAATAGCATTAAGAGGACAGGTAGCATGCTTATATAGGCTAGGAAGAGGGAGGAGATGGCAACACCAACCAATGAGGAGCAACCATCTATTGGACTAAAGATAGAAAAGTATCTTCCCAAGATAGCTAATGGATGCTCACATGTAGGAAGGTGACACCTCACAACCATTCACCTAATAAGACATGCTTTATTAACATAAGCAAGATTATTAAAAGTGTAGGAAAAACCTAGCAAAATAGAAAAAATAAAAAACTACACTAACATATTCAAACTCAAAAAATTCTCTTGAAGATAGCTTTTAAGTTTTCTTTTTATTAATAGCTTTTATCTTGCATGGGTTCTAGTGTAGAGAAGAATAACTCTTAATTTTAGTGTTATTATTCAGTGGACAACTTATACTTGGAAAATCATTTATTGATCTTTCATTTAGTAGAGACAACCATATCTTAATGATCATTACATTGTTCCACGAATATTTTGTTAAGTTTATTTTATGAATTAATAAAATATTTTGATAAAGATTTATACCATGTTTTATCATTCTCTACTAAAGATTACATAAAAAATTCCACGACAATAGCTTCATAGTCTACTTAAAAATTTTAATAATTTTTTTTAAGGCTCTTAAATGATCACCTCCTAATATAGAATGATTACCTTAAAATTTGTGAACATTAATCATGATTTCATTACTTATATAATCTAGATAACTTGTAAAATTAAGTTGTTTATAACCAATAATATCTTGGGGGTTCTCATTCCGTAATTTATCTTTTGGTGTAGACCTTATGAGATATGGTGTTTAAGACCAACTTAAGAAATACATTCTTCTAGTTGTCTTCTCTATATATTAGAAAATTTTGGTACACTTTGAGGTACATATGCAGCTCAATTTTGATACTTCCAATTAGGTCATGGCACAAATGGATCATATCTAAAATTTTGGTACCCAGAAGGGCATAAATGAAATTTCTAGGGTCTTTAAGTGTACGATAAAGGTTCATATGAAGAAAAAATAGTCATTACATTAAAACGATAATCTTGGTTCAAGAACTTTGGGTAGTAATAAATGCTTTTGTTACTACAACATTCTGGCATAAATTATCAAGAATGTTGACCAAGTAAATGTTGATGCACTTTGGGTTATAGGGCCTTAAGAATTTGGTTGAGATTAATGAGTAATAGTCATTGGAAATGTATTCTTAAAGGAGCTATATGTTCTTACAAATGAAAATTGATCTGATGGTCCAACTTGGGAACTACCAACCCTTTGTGAAGTATTAACCTATTGAAAATTTTCATTATGGGAAGATAATAAATTTATTGTCAATTATTCAGCACTAAGTTGAGAGAAAGAGGTTGAACATGTATTCACCCCAATGATGTGGGAACTAATTTAGGAATAATTGATGTATTTTGCATTTTCATTAGGTTATGATTCAAAATAATTTGGGGTTCTTTGTGTCTTATAAGACTAATTTCTTGGACTTTATGTACCCTCATATTAAACTCAAATAAATTGGTGATATTTGGAAAAGTTTTCTTTGGTTGATAGGGATATGGATCATATTTTTGGGGACACAATAAGAAAAAGGTTTGTTGGGCTTGATGTATTCATCCAATTCTTTGGAATTGGGTTGATTGGTGAGCTTTAATACAATCCTTGATATTAAATTCTTCCAAAAAAGGAAAGATCTTGATGGTCTTTGGTTAGCCTACAACAAAGGTGCCTCTTATCCTAGGTTCAAACTAGGTGTATTTGTTGGAGTTGATCTTGTATTTTTTTCTTCTTTGATCAATAAAAGGCCTAATTCATAATATTTTTTAAATAATTAGGTACATTTACCTCCATTCAAAATAGGCACTAGTAGGAAAGAACACATACAAGAAAACCTCCATTTTTTATTAGTGAATTTTATCCACTCAAAAAATTAAAAAAACTTAAGATATAAAGACATTCCCCTATTTATAAAAGTTTAAGCTTTCAAGAGATCCCTCATTTTCAGTAGTTCATATTCTTATTTCTTGTTGTCTTTCCTCAAACTATTACATTAAAAAATATGTTTTTTAGTCTTTGGTTGATACCCTTCTTTGTTGGATTATATTTGTGGATTAATAGATTTCTTTAGTTGAAACCTACGTACACTACTCTGGCCAAGACTGAAATTAGCTTTATCATATTAAATTAAAAACAAATACTGCTATATATGATATTTGGGAATTCCTCTTAATATATAAATTAGAATTCTATTTTCTTTTATTAGGCCATTATGCAATAATTAGAACCAAACTCTCAAAAAATAAAGAAATTAAAGAAATACTCTCCAATTTAACGTTCCTCTTATAGTTGGCTTGCTTATCTTATTAAATTATCTATACCTTCAAGAAAAATACCAGTATACCTTAATTGTCATTATTCCTTAATATGAAAGTAGAGAAAACCATTTATAGTTGATTTCTTGCATTAGGGCATTAATTTTAACATATCTTATTTTAAGATTTGATTTAGATCAAATGGTACCTTGATTATTACATCATGCCTACAAATTTTGAAAATTTTGTTATTATAAGTCGATACTATATATATGGATTGTCCTTTAATATTTATAGCTACTAAGAGTCCAATCCAATTTTATGAAAATTATCATTTTCACTTTCCTATAATCAATGTTCATGTCAAATTTGAAGTTATGGTCCATAAGGTTCACTTATTAATCAATAATAGTAGCATTTAAATATTTCCTTGAGAATAGTGATACTATCTTCAAATCTATTGTTTAGAAAAACCACCTTAATTCTAACTATTATTACAATCCACCCTAAGTTTTAGTTATCTTGATCAGTAAAAACATCTTAAGAGAAATCTACTCAATTGTCATCTTTTTTGTTCATTAATGGAAACCATTTTGAATTACTTTTCCTAATTCCTCCATTAGCTAAGGCTTTCTAGGCTATTATACTTATACATAGGGCTATTTGGAACAAATTGGACTATGACTATTAAACCACTCACCAAATCTAATACATTATTCTAAAAAACTTAAAAGTGAACCAAAAGTAATATAATAAAAATAAATAAACCACAACTAGATCTCCTACGTGCTATTCAAAGCTTGGGAAACATACAAAACACTCATAGCTGAGAAACCCCTCAACAAGTACCTTAGAAGTGAGGAAAATAATTTGGCCTTAAATTAAATAGGAAACTAAAGGGGGAGAGAAAAAGGAACACTAATATGCTCAATATTAAGAAAAGAACCAGAATAATCCAAGACCACCCAAACAATTGAGAACCTTCAATCAAAGAATAATAACTAGTTAAATAAATTGATCTAGACTAAACCTAAAGTGATAAAACATAGAGCACACAAGAAAAGATAGGTAGCTTCAAAGACAAAAAATCTATTAAATCTACTTTTTATAAGAAGGTGCTAAAGCATCACAAGCTATAATTTTATCATAAAGCTTAGGATGGAAACAAATAAGAAACCCAAAGACAAATCTAACTTGAAATATATATAATACCCCTCTTATCCTAGTATTAGTAGGGTTTTGAAGATAGTATTACACTTGGACTAGACTAGGAGATAAGGTTACTTATGGTACTCCTTGATTTAACAACTTAACAAATTCATGCATAAGGTAAACTATAAGATAACATCCAACATTTTTAGCAGAAATGAATGTTACCTATCTACTTCAAAATTGTTGATCAACTAGGTACTTATGTTAATATATATTCAGAAACATTTCAATATGTGTAATGTACATCCCTTATTTCTTATAATATTAGATTATGTTGTTAGCATGAATGTTGATGGTATTCCTCTGGTGGAGTATCCTAAGCTTTGGAGAGCATTGACATGTTGCATTCATGACTATGTTTGTCATTGATTTCAATATACTAGTAATTTTGTAAAGATTAGCAGAATAGCAGACATAGATCATAGTTGTATGGACATAGTTTTGATGTACAAGTGAAGCCTAGTTAAGGACATTTTGTACCATATGTTATGATGATGAGGTTAAATGCACAAATTATAACTTAAAGATGTATGAAATCTATAAGTGATTTGCAAAGAGCAGTGTAGAGTGTTGGCTTGGTTTTTCACACTTTTTAAATTTTGCAAAATTGCAGTGAAAAATCCAACTATCTATATGCAATAAAGAATTATGCATATTTCAATTTGTTTTTTCCTGTGAAAAAATCCCTAATTTGTGTTACCCTAATGTTGGTTATGCCTTAGATTCTTAAAATTGGGTTTACATTGTTCGCATTTTAAAGAATGCATAGGAATCTCCAGAGAAATATTTTAAATCTTTGCTTTTATAAGGATTTTTCCCACTTACCATTTGAAATTTTTTGAGTTGTTTTACCTTACCCTAAGTCCTAGTTTTTGATAAACCTAAGGTCTTACTATAATCTTTTAACATTATGCAAGTTACATTTTAGGTTTGATTAATCAATAGATCACAATAGCCCTTGATCTTCCTTAAGATCAAGGGTCGTCACTATGTCACTATGGCAAGAAGAGCATGTTTCAATTCATGTGACATGGTGATAGAGTAACACTTGTCCACGAGACCTAGTTATGGTAAAACTTCAGAACAAATTTGTCACAATCGATCAAATGTGAGATAAAATTGATGTCATTATGTTGCTAATAGAAGATTCATGATTTTTAACTATAGAGACATAGTGACAGGAGGACACCTGGCATGGTAGGCCCTTTTTCTCTTGCAACTGGTGGGGTTGTCAGATGACTTAACAATTGTCCACTTTTTATTTTTTTTCGTTGTAAAGTGGGCAGTTTATTAACTTATCTTTATCACTATTGATCATAAGATGAATCTATGACTGTTGTTATGTGGAGTTGCATGACTTTTAACTATAGCAATCTAATGATAGCTTGACATCTAGAAAATGGTAGCATCAGCCCATGCGAGGACTTGCTAAAGGTTTCTATTAGTGCAAGTTTCTAGTTATCAAATTTTTATTTGTTCTAGATGGAAACATAAGGAGAAAATGTGTTTGGTCATAGCTATCCGATCTTTCAAAGATTAGTAGTTGTCAATTTATCACTAAGTGTACGAATTTGGCTTAGGCTAGAATTCACCCAAGACCAAGGAACTCAAACACAAGCATACAATAGACCAAAAAGATAGAGTATGATGAGAATGATGATATTCATTCAATATGCCCACTTGAGAGTACACTAGGAGTGCCTATATATGAAGGCCCCAGGAGAGCTTCTAGAATGCATAAAAGTTAGCAACATGATAATTAATACAACCAGGCACGTGTCCACCAGATATGGGTTATCCTCCATTAAGCACGAAATTAAGTGTGATGATGTGAGGATAAGCCTACAATGGTGTAGCATGCAAATCAATGGTGTAGACAACATTTGTTAAATGATGAGTGCGAATAACTATGTTTTCAACATGATAACTCAATGAATGATGCAAATTCATGTATTGTAGAAACCATGTGCATAATTAGAGTTGCATAACTCATGAGAGTACACAAAATCCTAAGTGTCTCACCTAAATAAATAATAAAATAATGCATTAACCTAAGTAAACTTAAGTAAGTGTAATAAGTAAATACTCATTTACACCAACACCCCCCCCTTAAGTGAAACTTAGGGGAATTCCCTTAAGCTTAGAAAATGTAGGATGCAATGTAGAATGGGTCTCAGCTACTAGGCCATGTTAGGTACCCATGTACATAATGATATGCAATCTCTCATAAAGCATAGAAAGAGGGAAAACCTCATGGGAAAAACCCTCCTCCAAAAAGAGAGATGAATAAGGATGCATGGATGGATGGAGTAATCAAGACCCGCCCATTATGATATACATCCAGTATATACATAAGAGAATGATGAGAAGAGGAAGAGAGATAGGATAGGCTCCCCTCTCGAAGAAGAATGTAGAACAATGACTGCAGAATGGTGTTCCTCCCCTTAGGAAAAAATAATGCCAAGGGTAAAAATGAGATGCTTCCCCTATGCGTGGAAAGAATCCCATGGATAAGTGATGTCTCTAAAACCTACTCAACTAGCTGAAGAACCTGTCTGTCTTTGCAACTGATGAAGAACCCTATTGCAACTATTGATCATAAATATCCATAATCACTTCAACCTGTGATGATTGATAATGTAGAGAATGAACAAAAGTGTTGGACAGATCCCCCATGACAACTGAAGAAGGTAATTATGCATCAAGAAGAAGAGGCATCTGATCAATATTGTCTCCCAAATCTATCACTGAACCTGTATCTAGAAGACTGGATGTACCCTATTGTTCTAGACCTATCACTATGGCAATGTATGCATGTGGACTGAACTAAGCTAGTGACCTCTCACTGTAACTATCAACAGAAACCCACATGTTTGAATCTATTGAAGCACTATCGCTGGTGTCACTATTAGTTTCCACACTATATGATGTGTGGAGAGGAGTAGAAGACAAGCTGGGTGAACTTTCCTCAAAGCGAATATCCTTCTCCACAAAGATCTGATGTGTCTTAGGATCCAAGAGTCTGCATGCCTTCATAATGTCTTCATAATAATGAAAGTACAAGGCTGAGGTGATTATGCCTTGCATCCCTTGGAAGATATCTTTGTCCATGCAAGACAACCGAAGACTTTGAAGTGTGTCACGATAGGTTTTCTACTGCACCATGCCTCAAAAGGATTTTTGCCATCTAAGGCTGGATGAGGAGAATGATTAAGAATGTGAGTAGCACTAGAGATTGCTTCGACTTCTAATGATGGATCTATAGACTTGGCTTGTATCATGCAACTTGCCATAGATTTGAAAGTGTGAATCCTCAAAGCTACAACATCTAGCTTATGCAAACTAAATGCTGCTAGAGTCTAAAGATCAATTCCCTCGAGTCTACAAAAGTCCATAAGTCCTTTGTTCACATACATGCTTCCATTATCCATGTGGAGAACTTTGATGGCCTTTCTAGATTTCCATTTTGCATGAGTCTTGAAGTCTATAAATTTGTCCCAAGTGAACCTTGAAAAGTCATCAACAAAGGTAAGTATGTAGTGACCCTGGCTAAATGCAAAAGGACTTGCTAATACCATGTGAACTATTTGTAGAACACCTATTTCCCTAGAGGACTTCCCTCTCTATAAATTCCCTTCTGGATGCATATCCACTAAATCTGTTGAACATTTACCCTTAGAAAAGTTGATTTGAGGTAGACCTTTGACCATGTGGTTTGTGCAAAGTTACTAAAGATAGCTATAGTCAAGATGACCATACCACTCGTGTCATAATTGCATGTTTGAATTTGATTGTGTTAACAAGGCCTTTGAAGGAGACTTGGGTTCAAAATAGGAGAAAGAGTACAACCTCTTGTTATGATTCACTTTCCCCACTGCAACTAGTGAGTCATCTTTAAGAATGTGCACTTTTACTAAGTCTGGAAGGAACTCAACTCTATGTCCATCTCCAAGGTGAGTGATTTGGTAGATTGATAGGAGATTTGAACTTAGGTTTGGAACATAGAGAACATCTTCAAACTCTCCATTTTCCATTTCCATGTTTCCTTTCCCTTCAACTTCCATTTTTCTATCATCTCCCATGAAGATGTGTGGTACCTTGGACTACTTCATTGAAGAAAAATCATCCTTTGAAGAACCTATGTGATATGAGGCACCTGAGTCAAATATCCATTCCTTTGAAGAGTTTGAATTAGCCATGAGTTCTTGGCCTTTGCCCTTTGAATTTGAAGAAGACCCTTTATCCTTATAAGCATTAGGTAATGGAACATTATGTTTCTTCATGATGTTGGTCAACTCATCAATCTTTTTGAGATAACACTCATGCTCTTCATGACCCAATTTCTTGCAATAAGTGCACTTATTCTTCTCCTTATTGTTGTCCCCCTTCTTGTTGGAATTCAAGGACTTGCCTTGTTGATTGGATTGTGGTGTTGTCTTTTCTGCATCCTCTAATTTGTTCTTCCATTTCTTCTTACCCTTTCCTTTATTTGAAGACTATCTGGCTAAATGTTGAGAACCCTCATTGTTGGCCACCAATGCTTTAGACTGAGTTGATATGAGAATCTTCATTGATTTCAACTTCTTTTCTTCATCCTCCAATAGTTTATCATATTCATCAAAAGTTAATTTCTTGTAGGGAAACCCTAAAGTAGTCTTTGAGGTGTTAAAATAAGATACAAATGTGGAATATTCCAATGGCAACTTGTTATGGATAGGATAGATCAGTCTATCATCTTTGATAGAACTCCCACAATCTATAAGCTTTGTCCTTAGTTAATTTACCTTGATGATGAAATCCTATATTGAGTCAAATGACTTAGGATCTAAGGATACAAGCTCATCTTCAATTTTGAAAACATCCTCTTCAAACACTTTACCATAAAGGTTTTCAAGGGTATCCTCAGCTTCCTTGGATGTAGAACACTTTTTGATTTAATACATGGTCTTATCATCTACCCCCAAACATATATCACCTAGGGCTTTCCTATCCATTGCTACCCAAGCTAAAATATCACTTGTTGATACATTAGCACCTGCTAGTTTAGGAAGAGTACCATCTACATATTGTGAAACTCCATTATGCATTAAGTGATACCACATTTTGATTGACCACATAGCATAGTTATGAGGAGTTAATTTAGGAAACTTAAAGTTTCCCATAATGTAAAAAATGAAAGAAAAGTACAGAAAAGAGAGAACACAACACCAAGAACACGTTCTCTTTTCACTAAATCAAGAAACCCCCCCAAAATAGATGCTTTGGACACTTTATCAGTAGTGCAATTACAATGGGCCACTTGCCAATTTTGGCCTTCATGGACTTCTAATTTTTCTTATTACAACCTCTAAATGGATTACAAATTTGGAACTTTACAATGTGCTACCATTTTGAAGCATTACAAAGCAAAGAAAGGCCCTATTGTTGAAAGTGACACATTTGTCCACACAACCCTACAATTTGATAGTAGATCTAGAAAGTAAACAAAACATAACACACCTTCAAAAAAATAGAACCTATTTTTGACTCCAGTTGTTCCAGTATAGAGCATTTGAAGTTGCAAAATGTAAGATTATGCAAGTACAGTCACCAAAAAATGCAATTTTTGAACAATTCATGCACAAAAACTAGAAAAGACCTACACCACTAAAAAGTTTAAGGAATTCTACCCAATTTCAAAAAAAAAGTGCACTTGATTTGGAGTTTGGATGTCTGAGTTATGACCTCTCAAAGTCGGACTACAAAAACCAAAATTAGCTGGAGAGCGGTTGCATTAGCGAATGATGGGGTTAAATTTGATGGCCATATGACCATCGCAATAGTACAAATGTGGTTGGGTATGATAGTCAAATGGATATCAATTTTAAGGTTTTGAAAAGATGACATCAGAAATGTGCAGGCCATTGGATGATGTTAGCATGACATCATGATGATGTCATGTCATATGGATTGTACAAATGTGGGTGGCAAAAAAATTGTACCTTGCTAATGTGTTCACCAAATAAGCACTAATGTAGGCATGATGTGGTGAGGTACGAGTTTAACGTCAGATTGGTAACTGGGTCTGCCACATGTTTGTTGAGGTATGTGACTATATGCTCAATGACTGTGGTAAGGTGTGACAATATAATGCCGCAGTGGTGGCTGACGTAGCATCACATGGCAAAAGTAGAAGTTTGTCACGTGTCTGGAGGTCGCAGGTGTAGACACCTAAATCTGATTACACTACTTTGGTAATCTTATTTAGCTATCTCTAAAGGCATCATTAATTAAATTCCTATTTAATCAATCCTTTGGCAATCCCCTAGCCAATTAATTTAATTAATCATCTATAGTCCTAATTGATAAATCAAATAACCCATTATTTATCAATTAATCCTATTCCCCTATCTAATTCCAAAACCCTCATTTATTAAATAAATCTATTTGATAAATAAAGCCCTCAAATCTAATAGCCCCTAACTTATCCCTAATCCTCCATTTAGCCTAATCCACCCCATCCACCCATACTAACCTAGCTTAGCTACTAACTCACCCACCCTCGTGAATGCCATCCACTTGCACATCTCTAACATCCTTAATCTAATCCTAATCCAAGCCTAATCCCCCCCTAACCATGTCACATTCCCTAAGCAAGCTTAAGACTTTCCTAAGCCAAGCAAAGTCAACAATCTCAACTCCCTCCAAAATATCCCAACCACCAAGCCTTTATTGCTCTTACAAAGCCATAAAGACTCTTACAAGCCCATTCATTGCTCTTACAAGCCATTTATGAGAGTCTTTAAGGCCTTGAGCCTCTTTTGTTGACTCATCCATCCCCTTGCCTCCATCTACTCACCTTGTGACATGTGCCACTACCTGGTTGGTGCTAAACAAGCACAATCCATGTGCTCCCCTTTGAGTGCATCCTAGCCCTCCTTAAGCTTTCATCTCTCTTTGCATCTTAACCCTCCATCCCTCAAGCCCTTAGCCTATAAATTGAATCCCCTCCCAAACCATTTCAATCACAATCCATTTAGTAAAGTTACCATGCTATTTTGAGAAGCCATTGTATCAACCTCACTCACTCACACCAAAAAGCCATCAAAAATCCATTGAAGCCTTTGGAAGCAATCGAGCATACATCCCAAATCCACAAATAGACACATCTCCAAAACAAGAAAAGCCTCATTGAGAGAACCTCTTAACGGTTCATATTCTCAATTGAGGGTTTGTCTTTGTCTAGCATATATTTTATGCTTTTTAATTTTGTAAATGCTTTCATTTTATGTAAATTAGTGTTTTTAGCATAATTATTTAGTGTATACATTTTGGCACACCTAGTGGGACCCCGCATTTGGGTCAATCTAATCATTTTTTGTTTTGTTTGATAAAATAACAAAACTAACATTGTTTGCTTACAATTTTTTGTGTTAGGTTTGCTAATATTTTTGTAGGTACGCAGGTTCCTCTTTCAAAATTGTGCCCCTGGCCATATAATCGATTTCCATTTTTTAGGCTTGAAAAATTGCTATTTTTGCGATCTCGTGACCTCAGGAACGTGGCTATACTCCGGCGGGATCGCGACCCCGAGAATGCAAATTTGTCTTGCGGGAACACAACTTTTGACTAGTGAAAGGTTTGAAACCCATTCTTGCATTTGACCTCTCGAACTAGCCGAAGAATTCCCCTACGAGAACGAGGCTAAATTAACCTGCGAGATCGCTTTCTCGCGGGATCGCACTGTAATTTTTAACCCGTGGCCTGATTTTTTGCACTTTTTTTACCAATTTTCTATACTCACGGGAACGCTATCTAAACTTGCGAGAACATTATCTAAAACCCACAGGAATGCTGTCTTACCTGCAAGTTTTCTATCTCGCTGATTATCCCTGCATTTTCGCGTGTGGGATCGCTATCCTACCAAACTTGCATGATCGCTCTGCAACCTTTTAACCTACGGCCTTATATCCTGCACTTTTTTCATCATTCCTATGCTGCGTTCCCGCGACTTGTTTTCGCATTCCCGTGCCTGCGAGATTGCTACCTAAACTCGTAGGTTCACACTGTTAGCTACTTGGCTCAAAATTTTGACATTTTTTCAGGCAGGCTTTTATTCTAACTTATTTTTTGCAAGTTTTATCACTATATCTTTAAACTCATAATCATAAATCATATCTAAATTTTTAGTGGTTCCGTAGGATATGGACCATTCTAAGCATTTTTATGCATATCAAAAATAACAAAAAAGTTAAAAAAATTTCTCCCATAGTTAAGCTTTGATTTTGGAGATTTTTGGGTGACTAATCAAATCATGTTTTTGTAGCATTGCAGGTTGGAGCGTCTTAACAAACCTAATCATGTATTTGAGGTTTTTCTTGGAATGAAGTTGCATGTTTAAACATGTTTTTCATTGAAGGAATGTCGCTTAAATCAATCTTGAATGCCATGGTTTAAAATCAAATTTTCTTTGAATGCATGATTAAAACAACAATCCAATCTTGAATGCAAAGGATCAATTAACCATTGCAATATCTCACACTTCATTTTTTGGGCATAAAAAGAAACTAAATCAACATTTTTGTAATCTTCTAAGTTATAAAAACAAATAAAAATGCTTTGAGTGAGTTTGTTGTTGGACTCACCCTCTTTAATCACCCATCAATTTAACCATTGGTTGCAATCTGAGTGCCATTTATGGGGATGGGTCTACCTAAGAGGGTGTTAAGTGCTCCACAAAAATCAAACTTCACTTACTTGAGTTTTTATTAGTTTTTCTAAGTTAGAAAATTCCTTGAATGTGCATTAGGCTCGCTAACACTTCATTTGGGCATTAAAATTTGAACAAATCTTGACATGGAGGGCCTCCAGGCACGCACTTTAAATCGAATTTCACACATCTTTGTTTTGGGCTTAAAACAAAATCACACCAACTCTTGAATTCCTTAAAAGAAATTAATTGATACTTGATGTGGAGGGCCTCTGGGTGTGTGGGTTTACTTTTTGTTGACCCTAAATCTTCTTCTTGTATTCATTCTTTGATTGATTTTACTTTTGTTAATGCTTCAAGATGGAATTGAACATTGCATCTTAAACATGAGTGCTTGCAAAGTCTAGATCAGCACACATAAGAGTTAGTTGGTAAAAGAACAAATGTGTTTTTTAGCCCAAGATCATCCAAGTCTTCTCTCCCCTTGTCGTCTTTCGAGGCCATCTTGGGTGCATAAGATTAGGATCCAAAATCTTGTTTAAGTTTTAGGAGGCTTGGTTGGGGATTTCATCACCCCTTGGGATGACCTCAACTACAACGTTCTGGGGGAGTATAAAGATCGGGAGGTGAATCCAAAGACACCTCTCTTGGAATCAAGATTTTGTCACTTGGGTTAAGCCTCAAGGAACTTTATACCCTTGAGAAGTGAAAGAGGAGAAGTGGGTTACCACTCCTCTCGGCTGTGTGACATTGTTTTGATTTCATCTATGGATTTGGGCCTCACGTACCTTGGGTATATCGAGGACTCCCTAGCTAAACCAACTGTTAGCCTTGCAAACAACCATCTAGGGTGTTAATGTGTTTGAAGTGACTGATCGAAACATTTGTAAAACATACATACTCCTTGGCACATGTATCACATTTTGAGAATCAAAAACTTCTATCTGGTTATTCCTATCTATTGCTTAATTTTTTATTTGTTGAATGAATGTTTGCCAAACTTGGTCGATCCTAGCTTAGGGCACATTTAGCATAGTCACTACCTATTTCAAGAGTTGAACAAGTCGAAGAAAAACAACTGAGATCTCTCAAAGCCAAGCAGATTTAGGAATTTATGTTAGAACAACCCAAACCCAAACAGAAGTTTCACAAAGCCAAACTCAATCCATCTCAGGTATACCAAGAAATTGCAGCTAAGAAGAAGGAAGTAACACTAAGCCCTCAAATTTTCAAACTCCACAAAGCAGAAGACAAAGCTACCGACGAAGCCCTCAAATTTTCAAACTCCACAAAGCAGAAGACAAAGCTACCGACGAAGCCCTTCAAGAAGCTTGGTTAGATCGCACTATCAAATTTAGCCAACATCTAGGAGTTAACCCTGCTTATGCATTACCAACTAGGCATGATTTCTATGATTAGACCCCCTTGTTTCTCCACATCTTCTTGCATAAGCTTCACTTTAGAGTCATCCTTTTAGGTAAGCTAGCCATCTTTAGTCCTCCCCTTAAGCATTTTAGCTCATCCATCTCATTTAGAATCAAACCATCTAGCCAGCAATCCAAAAACTTCGCATCCAAGCCTTCAAAATTGTTGTCACCTTGCAAAAAGTTTGCCATTCCTAACATCTTCCAAATCCAGTAGCCTCACCAAGGTTATCCCTTTGACAGAGCTTTGTCTAGGGTAATCTAGCTTTGTCACTTGTTATCCCTCATCACCTTGAGCTAAAGGTTGGGATCCACAAGTGGTCAATCTCATGTTCTTCCTAAAAGATCATCAGTCTATCCTTAAGTTGACACAATCACCACAAAGCTTGCACATAGGAAAGCAGACCTTTCATGCTTTGGGAACATATCTTTGAAGTTAGAATCCCCAACCAATCCTCCTTAGGTTTGTCAGATAGCTTTGACTCTCCCTAGGAAATCTTTCATTAGCCAATCCAAAATCTGTGCTTAATCCAAATCCAACCATGAGCTTTCATGTTCATCCATATGCGAGACCCCATCCCCATCCAACCCATCATCAAAACATGAAATCCCCAACCTATCATGATGTGTTCGGTCGTATTGTCCTTTCTCTCGCTACATCCTATTCCAATGATGATGAAAATCTTGTTCACTATGACAGGTATATTGAAATTCTTAGAAACATTCCCCCAAGTATCCTCCAAAATCCAAGCATTCCTCCAAACTATCTAGTCATGCCATCTCATATCCCAGCTTCTCCTCCATCACCCAATCAACCAAGCTTCCAATATTCCACCCCCATCACACCAGCTACTCCTATCAATCCTCCATCTCCATTTCTAATATGCGAGTCTCCAAGGAAAGTTATAGAGGAACCACAAGTCAATCTATCTCCTCCTACTAATTAGTCAGGTCATCTAATCCAACCATGTGAAGTAATTAGTGATGAAGCCTCTCCGCCTCCCACATCCATAAAGTCACCTTCATCTCCCATAGCTACCATCCCCATACCATCCATCAAGCTTCTCAAAATCCTTCCACTTCCCACAAGCCTTAACATCCTACCACCTATCAAATCCCTCCAAAACCCATCCACATCCTCATCCCCTCTAAGCCTTTCCCAAATCTCCCATGATGACCTTTATGCGTCCATCTTCTATTCACCTATCTCCACTACCAAATCTCCCATCTATCCATCTGCTGCCTTCGAAGAGTCCATCCCTTCATCTCCTATTGTACCATCCACTCCAATCCAATCCTATCAAGATCCTACCCAAAAGCATGTTGACATCCCCCAAAGCATAAATGAAGATATCATCGTACCATGTCTTGCATCCATAGTGCAGTCACCATCCCCTCCATCTCCAAAAGCTCAAGCCATACCTCCTCTACTGCAGGATATCTTTTCATCCCATCAGCTAAATCAAGATCCTATCCTACCATCTCCTCCACTCCATGCTTCCATCTTACCACCTGTCCAAGCTATTCCACCATCTATAATCTACCCTCTTGGTTCACTTACATTCATCCATGGTGGCCCCCTCTAAGCAGAAGAATTAAGAACAATATCTCCTCATTGCAGTACATCTAGTAAAGCACTTCTACCATGTTCTACAAGCAAAAAGTTTCCTCAGCTTGTTCAAATGCTGAATCGATGGCATTATCAAGGTCAAGGTTGAGGACCACAAGAGCAAGGAATCAGAATGCCTATTATTGCACAAAAGAATCCAGGATTTCATGGTCTTGGATATGTATCCAAAGGTTCACCATCTAAAAGTGTTGGTACACGCCATCCCCAAACCAAGCCTATCTCTAGGCCCACCATGCCAGCCTCCCATCACTCCTTCGAGAAATCTTATGTCATCCCCCCTCCACCATCTTTGCAAACCAAAACAACCTACCATATCCCCCCTTCATCTGCTAAATCCATTTTGGGTCCCTATGTCCCAAAATCTACCATCCTCCATCCCCCTATTAGCCATAATAAAAACCCTATTCCATCCATTCCTACGTAAGATCAACAAAGGCACATATCAGGGCACATCATCCATCATCATCCCCCTACACGCTCTTCCATATCCTCTCCATCTCACAAACCTTCTCCTAACCATCTTCCCAAAGCTTACCACAGCAATGTAAATGCCAACTTCAAAATGCATAAAGCTAAAAATCCACATCCTAGGCAATCATATGTCTATGCTAAAAGACATACTCCAAAAAGGAAAAATCCAATCAAAGAATGCAAAACAATGCAAAAGCCTATGAAAAGAAAATCCAAAACCATGTGGATCCCAAAGAAAAAAGTTGAAACCCAATTCATAATGGCATCCACAATTGCTAATCCCCCATCCAGTGACTCATGTCCCCCATCTCCTAACTCAATCTTGGGTGCCTATGTCCCCAAGCGTGCTTCCACAAATCCTCCCTCAAGCTCGCATCTAACATCTATCCCCCATATGCTCTTTTCACACCCATCCCAACATGTGCCAATGTTGATCCTGCAAGCATCCCCATCTCATGCTCCTTTCCAGCCTTTTCATCCCTCCATCTCCTACCATCAATCCCATCTAATCTAATCTATTGCATAAATCACACATCCGGTGTACCAATAGTTAGCAACAAAATTGAACATTCCAACAGCCAGTGAAAAATCCCAAAAAAGCCAAAAATAGCTAAGGAAAGCCAAAATCATTCCAGCTAAGTCCAAAGTCAAATCAGTCAAAAAAAATAAAAAAATAAATCATCCAAAGGTGAAAACTTGGCAATTCAAGTACCTTGTACAAATACCATGATGAAAACTTGGCAAACAAGCATCATGCGTAATCCCACCATCCCCAGCTTAGCCTATCACCCTCATGCTTTTGGGTTTCTCTTGACATCCAACTCCATCTTCCAATCTATCCACCTATCCTCCACCCTCTAGCTTCTGTCTCACACCATCCACTTATCTCCTGCAGCTTCAGCCAACCATCATAGCTATCATCCATCTCCCTAGCCCCTTCAGCTTCTTCCATCTTGGCTTCAATCCTATCATATCCTTCATACGACCTCCTCATGCATGTTATCTTCTAATTGGGGGCACTATATTCCTTGGAGATCTTGTCTTGTCCATCTTTCCATCATTTACCTCCTCCCTTGTCATTGACATCTAGCTCTAGGCTATCCTCATGCAAACCCAATGTCATCTCTTTATATCCATCATAATCCTAGCTATCTACCATCCTATCCAGACATCTCATCCTACTCCTCTAGCTATCCTTGGTCACAAAATCTCTCATCATCATTGGGATGCATCCTCCCCAAATCCATATCTTCTGCTATTACCCCATCCTTAGCTTTCGTATCTTGCACAACATCGAACCATCCCGCTATCCTATCATCCTGAGCTTTTGACTACTTGTAACTATCTTGGTCGGCTTCAGCTTGTAAATATCTTGGTCAGTCAGCTTGTACATCCTCTTTAGCTTATTACCATTGTATCTATCCAGCTTTCGTGTTAGTTCCTCCTATATATGAGCAATGTTAGTATGCTAATAGAAACCAAATTTAAATAAAGCTTCTACAAACTAAACAAAATTCATAAACTTCAAGATAGACTAAGATGAGCTCTCAATTGAAAATATGAGCCATTAATGGGCTCTCTCAATCAGAAGCTCTCTTGTTGAGTGGCTTTATCTAAATGGATAGGATGTATGCTCAATATGCTTCCAAAGGCTTCAATGGATGATTGTGGATTTTTGGTGTGGATAGATGGCTTTAGTATGGATTTGGCTCTCAAAATAGCATTATAACTTTACTTCATGGATTGTGTTATTTTGCAAAGGGGAAGGATCCAATTTATAGGCAAGAGGCTTGAGGGATTGAGGGCTAAGATGCAAGGATGGAAAAAAGCTCATGGAGGGCTCAGATTGCATGAGAAGAGAGCACATGGATTGTGCTTCCTTATAGCCAATCAAGGAGTGACACATGTCACATGGTGAGAGGATGGAGGAAAGGGGAAGGATGAGTCAACAAAGGAGGCTCAAGGGATAAAATCTTCATAAAGACCCTCATAATGACTTGTAAGAGCAATAAAAGAGCTTGTAAGAGTCATTTATGACCTAGTGGACTTCATAAAGTTTTATGGTTGAGATATTTTGAGGGTGATGAGAGAAATTTTGACTTGGACTTGATTAGGAAGGTTTTAAGCTTGTTTAGGCTTGTGCAAATGATTAGAGGATGGATTAGGATGGTTTAGGATTAGCTTAGGCATAGGCAAGTGGATGGCATTTAATGAGGGTGGGTGAAGGAGGAGATATTTGTTAACTTTGGCTTGGGTTAGTAATTCTTAACCCATGTTTAGGGAATGTGACAAGGTTAGGAGGGGATTAGGATTAGGTTTAAAGACATCTTCTAGAAGAGTCTAGACTTTGGATGAGTATAAAGACTTTCTAGAATAGTCTAGAATTTCCTAGGATGAGGATGAAGACTTTCTAGAAGAGTCTAGAACTTCTTAGGATGAGGATAAATTAGATTTTTAGGAAATAAATAAAGTTTTATTTATTTCAAGGGTTTGGGTTGAGGAGATATTTATTAAAACTTTTTTAATAAACATGAGGGTTAATATTTAATCTTAATTAAATATTTTGAGTTGGGATTAGGGGTAGGAAATGATGGGATTAGCCTTTAATTAAAATTAAAGAAGGATTAGAAGATTTTGGAAGAGGTTAGTGGTCTTAAGGAAATTGGCCAAGTTTTGGGCAAAAAATAAATTTTTTATTTATTTTGGGTTTTTTGGTCAATTTATTAATTAAATAATTAATAAATTAGGAAATAATGTTTAAATAAGATTTAAACATTTTTGGGAGGGATTCCTTAATTAAATATTTTTAATTAAGATAAAGGGATTTAATGGCATAAAAATTAATTAATTAATAAATGATGATGTCATCAGGACTTTTTCAGAAAATAAAAATACTTTATTTTCTAAAGTTTTTAGGTGTCTACACCTCCTTGATCAGCATCTTGCACAGATCACACAACCCTTGGTTAGCTATCCCAATACATCCTTTAGCTAGATCTCCTATCACCAAAGTGTTATCCTTCTTAGTTCAGCTTGCCAGACGCATCACTCATCTAGATCCATCAGCATAGGTGCTCTCTGATAGATCCTTGCAAGATATAGCTTTCCTCATGTCTGATCTTGGTCTATTAGTACCTCTCATTGGCAAATGGCTCTCTTTTGGATTTTCACTTTCTTTTGATTTGGAATCTTCCCTTTTGGATCTTGAAGTATCTTTTCCAAGCAATCTTTTTGTTCCCTCCTCAAGGTTGCCACGATCTTCCATATCATGGTATACTGCTAATGGGGCAATCTGAGTGTTAGGTCTTGATCATGTCTTTTGCTTGTTTTCTTTTCTGCTTGTGGGTTACCTAGTGTCATTTCCACGCTGCTTCCTCTGGGATTCATGTGTGATCCTAGGGCAATCCTTGCATGTTTGTTTGGAGTCAGTTCATCAGTCCTCTAGACGGTTGGTGAAAAGGCCTTAATGTTCTTGGTAACCTTGGCAATTAACCAACAGTCCTATAGCAAATCTAGTGCTCAACTACATGGTGGTACTTCTCTTTGAAGTATCCCCCTGCTCAAAAAAGCTTCAATGGATTCCCTTCATTTCCATTATCCCCCATCCATATCCAGCACCTATCCCAGCTTATGCATCAGTATCTCTTTGAATCAATCTTCATTTTTAGCTTTAGGGATCCACAATCCTAGTCTTAGAGATCCATCAATCTAATCAATCCACCAAGCCTCATCTTTTGAGATCCACAATCCTAGTCATAGGGATCTCCGAAACCCATCTTTTGCCAAGCCAACTCTTTGACATCCTATTTCCTCAGCTTTATAAACCCCTCATCCATCTCCCTATCCTAGATTCCTTTTTATAGCACTTCGCTCCTTCATCCCCCTCCCAATCCTGGTAAGTCTTAAGCTTGCTTCCTTTTTAGCATCTGATCCTCCCTCTATCATTCTCACTTAGTGAGAGTTTGAGCTAATTCAGCCCCTTCTCTTTGCCACTCTGAGTCTCCTTGCTTATTTCAGATTCTTGTATTTTTTAAGAAGCTGTCGAGCCTCATTTTCTCTACTCGTCACCTTCTTGAGGGGGCATCTCTAAGTCTAGTCTCTCCTCTTCTTATTCGAGACTGGGGCAACCTTGTTGCTAAAACATCTTCCTTGTGTCCTCTCCATTCGAACTTCTTTGAAATAGTGTTGCCTCAACACTATTTTAAAGAGGGGCAAAATGTAGACACCTAAATCTGATTACATCACTTCGGTAATCTTATTTAGCTATCTCTAAAGGCATCATTAATTTAATTCCTATTTAATTAATCCTTTTGCCATCCCCTAGCCAATTAATTTAATTAATCATCTATAGTCCTAATTGATAAATCAAATAACCCATTATTTATTAATTAATCCTATTCTCCTATCTAATTTCAAAACCCTCATTTATTAAATAAATCTATTTGATAAATAAAGCCCTCAAATCTAATAGCCCCCAACTTATCCCTAATCCTCCATTTAGCCTAATCCACCCCATCCACCCATACTAACCTAGCTTAGCCACTAACTCACCCACCCTCATGAATGCCATCCACTTGCACATCTCTAACATCCTTAATCTAATCCTAATCCAAGCCTAATCCCCCCCCCCCAACCTTGTCACATTCCCTAAGAAAGTTTAAGACTTTCCTAAGCCAAGCAAAGTCAACAATCTCAACTCCCTCCAAAATATCCCAACCACCAAGCCTTCATTGCTCTTACAAAGCCATAAAGACTCTTACAAGCCCATTCATTGCTCTTACAAGCCATTTATGAGGGTCTTTAAGGCCTTGAGCCTCCTTTGTTGACTCATCCATCCCCTTGCCTCCATCCACTCACCTTGTGACATGTGTCACTCTTTGGTTGGTGCTAAACAAGCACAATCCATGTGCTCCCCTTTGGGTGCATCCTAGCCCTCCTTAAGCTTTCATTTCTCCTTGCATCTTAACCCTCCATTCCTCAAGCCCTTAGCCTATAAATTGAATCCCCTCCCAAGCCATTTCAATCACAATCCATTTAGTAAAGTTACCATGCTATTTTAAGAAGCCATTTTATCAACCTCACTCACTCATATCAAAAAGCCATCAAAAATCTATTGAAGCCTTTGGAAGCAATCGAGCATACATCCCAAATCCACAAATAGGCACATCTCCAAAACAAGAAAGGCCTCATTGAGAGAACCTCTTAATGGTTCATATTCTCAATTGAGGGTTTGTCTTTGTCTAGCATATATGTTATGCTTTTTAATTTTGTAAATGCTTTCATTTTATGTAAATTAGTGTTTCTAGCATAATTATTTAGTGTATACAGCAGGGAGTAGGAAACCTATGAATTTAAATCGCTTCCAGAATATTCAGTCTGTGTTGCCAAGTTTCCATTCAGTGATCACTAGAGGTCAGGGTTCATGGCTGCTAGAAACTATTAGGCAATGGTCAAGTTTTAATCCATATTCGCCAGATTTTTCCAAGTTAGTTCCACATTGGTAGGGCTACAAACTTGAAGGGTAATAAATCTGAAAATCCATAGTGACATGGATTTAAAAGGGTAATAAAGGTTTCAAGGTTATTAATCATAGCGACATGGTGAAAAATTGACACATAACATGGGTGGCCCACTTCTAAGGAAGTCTAAAGAATTATCTTTGATTGTGAAATGGGTGAAAGATCAAAGGTTTTTGTTATGTCAGTAAGAGAAACTGCTTGACCTTTAACTATAGTGACATAGTGATAGTTCAACACGTATCTTATGACATGTAATAGTAACACAAAAGTGCTAAAAATGTGACAAGAAATCTATGTTTGAGTGCTAGGTCAAAGGGTTGGAGCTAAATCAACATGCATTTTGTTTCTTGATCATCAGATTTTTGTGAATCAATGACCCTATTTGAAATTTCAAAAGAAGTGCCACTTTGTTCTCTGTATGACATTTATGAGAGTTAAAAGATTCTCCTATGAATTGATACAAAGATTATAATAGAGAAAATTGAAAGTTTTATTCCAAGAAGAGATTTTTGAGAAATTGGAGCATGGTATTTGTGAAAAATTGTTAGTATTGTTGTGTTGAATCATGAGTTTTTTTAATCAATAATCTACTACAGTGATCAAATAGGAAGTGAAGAAACCAAGTAAGTATCCTCCACCTACAATTAGAATTATGGTATCCTCTTATTTCTATTCATAGTGCCTCTAAAGAAGGGTTTCTCTAGGAAAATTATGCTAGTAGAAATATTCATGATGATTTTCTGGAACAATTGAATGAATCTACCAATGACGTTGCATAGACATAAAGGTTAATTTCTATAAACCCTAAGTTAAAGGTTGTATATAGTTTGTATGATAGGAGGAATTGGACCCTAGATTTGGTGACATCTAAGACTTGGTTATAATTGTTCAAAAAATGGTTTTCTAAAAGAAAATTGTTTGCTCCTCATGGCAACATTTGAAATTTTGACCTAAGTAAGCTAGTAGTGCTAGGAGCTTTCATGGACTTAGATCTCCTTAATACTATATCCAAAAACTATAATCCAATAACCCAAATGGTAAGCAAAACCAATGAGGAATGTCTTGTAAATATCATTGTTGAAGAAATCCAAGGATTTTTTGGAATGGATCCCACTTCAGAGTATCACAAGGTTATTGAATTTCAGGGTTTGGAGAAGGAATACTTATCTAGTAAGGATCAAATTAGGTAGGGGGCATTGAGAGGACATCTGGCCACAATTGTAAATCTGACATTTGTCACAGCCTCAACTAAGGAACCTTTTAAAAAGAAGTTCTTCAATTCTAGAGCCATAGATATATACATGTCTTTATGTAGGGTTTTCGATGAAGATGAGAAGGATTTTATTCCCATAAGTTTCATGTATATGATGGTACAAATTTCATCCTTTGGAGTTGATATTATCTTTGATTTTGCACCTTTTCTAGCTGAAGAAATTCCTATAGGTTTGATAGGGATTTCTAAAGGGAAAATTGAGAAAACTTTTGGTTTCTACTATATTTTGATACACATGTTTCTATTTAAAGGATTTTAGAATTTTGAGAAGGAAATGGTGTTGACAAGAGAGCATGATGGGGAGCCTCTACTAGATCAATTATGGAGTGCATACATGACTTCAAATGAAGAGGAGACAAGTTTTATAATATTTAATAGATATTTTGCATCCAAGTTGAGGAACCTTTTGTTGAAAGATAATCCTAGGATACCTAAGGTACTATTGGATTTCATTAGGTCTATGGATTGCCCTAATAATTTAATAGTCTCCCATAACTGGGCAAACATTATACCATATCCAATGTCTATAGTTTTTAAAGTGTATGGATTCTAGGGAACTTCATATATGCTACCCTATCAAGTACCTCTTAACGTAGGATTAGCTAAAATTCTATGGAAAATAGGTGGCTTGGAAGAGGTAGAGCTAACTGGTAGATCAAGAGGCTCCATTTTCCCATCTTGCATTGTGGCTCATCAGTTCATAATTACTAAGGATGATTGGTTATTTCTGTATAAAGTATCAAATCCATACAAAATGGAAGTCTGACATGCTAGGTTTATTAATAGTGAGGGATTCTTTGAAGTTTTTAGACAAAGGGCTAAAGCCAAGGCTCACTAGCATGAGTTCTATTTTCTAAAGAATATAATAAGGAATGAATTATCTCTCCAAGAATAGGAAATAAAGAAAGAAAAGTAGAGATTCTATTCTAGGGTGTTGGAATTCATTAATTGTTTTGAAAAAGATTATATCCCATTAAAGGATGTGAAGACATTAGATGACAAAGTAAAGAATTTGATGATAACTTTTGAAGAAATTATGGAGACTATGAGTGATAAAAAGGCCCTCCTTATTAGTGCATATCCTCATAGATTAAGGGAGGTGATGAAGAGATTATCTTTCACCCCTATAGTAGGTTTAGAATAATTTTTTATTCAAAAGAAACCTAGTTACAACATAGTCAAAACTATGGAGAAAATTGTTAGCAAGGGGAAGGAAAAGGTTAGGTCAACTAGTAGTCTATTATTAAAAATACCTCAACTTGAAGAAAGGCCTCTAGAGCCAATGCCCAAGAGAGAGAGAGAGAATAGAAGAGAAGGAGGTGTCATAAAGGGAAGATTACACATCGTCTCAATCTCCCTTACATATAAGAGAAGAATAGATCACTGGAGAGCAAATTGAACAACTTGGATGTCAAGGGGGAGTGTTCATTACTACTATAGAATTGGAAGAAAGAAATCCCCAAGAACTCCTATGCTCAGCCTTGAATTAACTGTGGCTGATTTCAAAGGGAAAGAGCTAGACCATGTAATGGAATAGGTTAGCCATGAGTTCTTATTAGATGAAAATGTTGTGAAATCAAGGGCCTTCTACTAGTTTTCTCGAAGAACAAATATTGAGAATTTTGAAGAATGATGTAGCAAAAGGAAAGATGAGTAGGTAGAAATGAAGGATTCAATCATACAAGATCAGATACAGGATAAAATGATGCAAGAATTTAGTAGTTTGACTCCTAAAGAAGGAAGAAGAATGATTAGATCATCTGGAGTTCTACTTTTTCCAAATTGGGACATTGTAGATGCAATGGTGTTCAATATTGTTACCAAGAAATTAAGAACTAAGTAGAAAAAGAAAAGGGCACTCAATGGTGCCAAATTTAGGGAAGATCATACTGCCTTAGTTATTTGGTCTATAAAAAGAGGATCTAGAGCTAGCTAATCTCAAACTAATGACTCTAACTTAATGGGAAATTTGATTTTCAAGAGAGTAGAGGATACTCCAAATGAAGAGGTGGTAGAGTTAAATGTTGAAACAACTACTCTCACTTTAGCCACTGCTAGGAAAGAGAAAAGGAATATACTAGTATTTTAGGAAAAGTATGAACAAGTCCTAGATGCCTATAATAAAGAAGTCCAAATAAGGATTGAGCTTGAAAATAAAATGGCATGACATATAGGACAGTCTAGCAGGCTTAGGATTGTTTATGATCCTTATCCTCTAGTACTACCCCTCAATACTATCCCAATTATAGAAATTCTTGACACCCCACAAGAACCCCAACTATAGACAACTAAGGAGCTCAAAGATGAAAAGAAAAAACTATATTCAGTGCATGTAGAATTTCACATTAAGCATGAAGACAAAATCAAAGATAAAATTTTGTATCTAGTGGATAGAGTTAGTTGGCCTTCATTTTAATGATAATTATCAAAACTGGTCGAGATTTGGAATGAGGTAATGGATAATGACACAACTTTAAGGCCAATTTTGGATAAGTGGATTGGAAAGGAAGAATTCATCACTATGTTTTGCTATCATGTCATGTATTTTTCTAATGAATGGGTTGAGAGAACTTTTGATCAAGTTAATGACCTTTTGGAATTTGATCACAATAGAAATTTATTATAGAGAAATATAAATAATTGTTTCATTAAATATTTGGCCAAAAGTTTTGATCTTTTTCTACACGTGATTAAAATTATAGGCCAGATAAGGGAAAATGAGGAATGAGCTAAAGAATTAAATGAATTAATGAACATTAGGCTTAATACAACTATGACTAATGAAAAGTATATTTGGTTTGACAGAACTATAGAGGAGATAGTAGAAGTATTGTTATTTTTTAATTCTTTTAAACAAGATTTTCAAGAAATAATAAAGATTGGAAGAAGTGTTTTAAGAAGGGAGTAGGGAATTTTTAAATTTCAATTGTCCTGATGATATACTATTTGACAAGTGGGTAACTGATTACTCACAAGCAATAAAGCTATTGCAAGAAATAGTTGAAGCAAAAAGTGTAGACAAAGCACTGGTTGCAAAAAAGGTCCAATTGGTTGAGGTGTCAATTTAAATAGAAGGAATAAATGAAGAACAACCAATTTCAACCATAGATATGGTAGTCCAAACTGATGAAATGCTAGGGGATCAACAAATTGTGATAAATATCTAGATTACAAATCCTAACACATCAAGTGCAAACCAAGCAGTCCCATAATTTGAAGAACAACAAATGCAAGAGAGTCAATCAAGAGATAAAAAGGATCAACAAGCAACTATTACAACAGAATTGGTCCCACCACAAGGAGATGAATTATAATGATATTCTATTGAAGAGATACAAGGAAATGCCAAAGTTTTGTCTTTTGTGATATTGAAAACTTGTTCTTCTTTTGTAAATTTTTTTGTTCCAAGGATACTTGTCCTTTTCCCTCTATGCCTATAGCTCATTGCATCTCACATTATATAAGCAAGTTTTCAAGACTAGAGGAGGGTTCAAAATCTATGTAACTTTTAGTGTTATTATATTTTTTATTTGGTCTAGTTAGCTATGTCAATATTATATGTTTAATTAAATTTTTACAAATCAAAGAATACTAGTGAATCTTGAATGAAATTCTATCATATTCTGAGTTATTCTTGAGTTATAGTAGGAAATGTATTGTTTCCAAAGAAGATTAATACAAAGTAAATTTCTTCCATATATTTGTCTCTAAATCCTATCTCCATTTTATATGATGGTTATCTTGGGGTTGAATGAACAATATTCATATAATTTAGTGCAACTAGGATAGGTTGTATATCAATTTGTTGTTGCTTTTGATTCAAGAAATTAATTAAATGCTTCAATCAATTGATAGGGTTTCCACTCATATGAGAGGGATATTCATAAGAATGGGGTTTAGGGTTAACTACTGATGATTTAATTGTAAGGAAATTAAATAGGTCAAGTTTTCCTAGTTAGACTCTATGTAGCAATGGATAAGGCACTAATAATCAGTTTAGATGCATATTGAAGAATTCATATGGTTGCATAGGGAATAAATTTAAATTAAACCAAATTTTACTCTTTTTTAAATGAAGAAACAAATTTATGGTTGAAACACTTATTTGTAATAGTTCTCTATGTGTTATAGTTAGCTGTAATAATTATTTGCAAAGCTAAGAAAAATTGTGACCATTATCTTCTATAGGGGATAGATATGAAGAGTAGAGTGTGAATGAGTGAAGTGTGAAGAAAGTATCAAATATCCATATATTGCATCCCTATGGTGCACCTTTCTAGGCCTTGTAGAGCTTGAAGTGTAGGGAATCCTTGTGATTCTATTGACAGTGGTCCAGATCTGAAGAAATTTCATTTGAATATAGGAAGTAGCTAACCCTTAGACTATTTTTTATCTTCTAAACCCTTGTATTAGGTAATTTTTTTTCCTATTAGTTTTAGAAAACTAACACGGAGACATAGTGCATGGAAAGTAATTTCTGATGATCCTATTATAACTTCTATCAGAGATATAATTTGTTGATGCGTAGTCAACCAATGATAGAAGATAGTTTGACAGTGACATTTGTAAGTACATAATGTTGGAAATATTCATGACTATGCTAAGTTACTGAGAGGAGAGTGGTGAATTAGTAACTTCTAAAACTTTAACGATTTCAATTCTTAAACCAATAAATCAATTAGCACTTAATTCATCACATCTAATCTAATTGCATGCATGAGAAACTAAAAACATGTAAGCACCCATAACACTTGAACACAAAGATTTTGTGACCAAGAAACCTTCCAAATATAAAGTAAAAATGGAGTGGGGATGATGCCCACAAAATTTAGTATTGTAGCCTAAATTTGGCTTGTGAAGGCTTACATTGATCACTTCTGATGATCTACCCTATTAGGAGCAAATAGGACTGCTAGATCCACCTTGTGAGAGGATTTACAAACATACAATGAAGTATGCACCCAGTAAAGAGATTTTGAAAAGACTATTAGGTCTACCTTGTTAGTGAATTTTGACTAGTTCACCTATTAGGATGAATCAATAGATCTATGATTTGCAAGTGAGTTTGCTGATAGAGATTCCTTGGTGTACTGATCACCTTTCTATGATAGATTTGTCATTGCTGCTCCTTGTATTGATATGGCCTTTATAATTCTTTATCTGTTGCATTCACAATACACAATACATATGCTTAAACATTTACATTTTTTGTACTTTCTTGCTCTTTTTTTCCTTTTTCATACCATTGGATATGATACAGTACATCACATATATATACCAATCCAATTTACAAAATTACAAAGTCAACCATGACACAAGTTAACACAAATATTACAAATTTGGCCCACATGAAGATACTCAGGTTCTAAAGATTGACTCAGTAAGGTTTTGATACTCGACATCCACTATCACTACTTGGCATCATCATGCGCTTGGTAGACATAGAAGCTTGGTCCATATTGATCACTTTCAAGTAGTCTTGAACTCGGTCTACACTGGTGACTCAATAGATCATATTGTACAACTCGGCAAACATTGAATCACTTGGTTATCATGAAGTAGCTCAATTAACACTAGCTTCGATCACCTAAACTGTGAACTCGGTAGATACTACAATGCTTAGTAAAAATATGCTTCGCATCACATGAACTATGAACTTGGTAACCACTAATAAACTTGGTATACACTAAAATGCTCGATTTGAACTGTAGGACTTCACACTAATGATTTTTCAAGTTTTTTTAATGGCTAATATTCGTTAATTGGCTAATTTTAGAAAGTTTTGGCTAATAATTTAGTAACTAAAAATATTTAAAATTGCCACATTTTTATAAAATTTACTTGTAAAAATATTTAAAGAATGTAAGATTTGCTAATTAATAAAAGAAATTATTTTATTTTTTCAAAATAATGTAATATTCGCCAATATTTTTATATCTTTTTCAGGAGGGAGGTTGCTTAAAGTTTACCCTACAGTACTCGATAACCACTGAGATTAGTCCAAAAGACTCAGTAGCAATTGTAGAACTCAGTGGCTACTGAATTACATGTCAAACACTATAAACTATTCAATGAGCTTAGTAGCTATATAGAATCTAAATAAGTGTGTGTCACTAATAACAAACTTGACTGATATGTCAACAATATCCCCTTTTGGCATTAGTGACAAAAACACTTATTAGCCCAAAATTGAATACCTTGTATTCATCACCATGTGATACTAGCTTGCTCTATTTTTGAGATTTTTCAAAATTGATCTTTATAAGGTATATATAGAGTAGTTTTACATCATAGCATATTTCTCCCCCATACAATGTGTTCAACTATGTACATGTAACTTTTTTCTTATATAATAGCATATCTCCCTCTTTAACTTTTCTCTCATATCTCATCTCCCCCTTTTTGACAATAATGCCAAAGATTTATTCTAACATATTTATATGGAGACACCAAAATGAGATAAGAGTTCAAAGTGTACCTTGAGTGTAATTGCCAAAGTTTTATCCAAATTTTCTTGCAATAGCTTGCATGTATGAATGACAATTTGCACTTCTACTAATAATTCAATCATGTGGTCAGCAACAAAGAAGTTGTTATCATGAATCAAAGTCTTTGAATATACAATGTGTTTCTACATAGCATCCATGACTGGAAGGATCATATTTTGTATATCAACCAATTTTGAATAGATCCTTGCTTCTTCTCTTAACAATTTAGCTTGCATGTCTGTCAAAAATATGATCTTAAAATGTACAAAACTTGAACTAGGATCAAGTTGTAGTTGTTGAACACTTGCTTTAAGATCTATATCAATTTTGAATAATTTGTCCTTAACTCCCTTAGTATACTTAGTGACATCACTTAGTTTTGCAAAAAGTGATGACACATTTGAACAAGATGCCTCAAGATTGACCAAAATTTTTGAAAGCTCAACTTGATGAATGGCTATTTGCTAAGCAATGTGCTCCAACACTTTATTATTGAATTTCTTTTTAGTCTTTTCAACTAGCTTTTCTTGACCTTCGGTGTCCTCATTAAACTTTTGGATTGCCTCACCAAGCTGAAAAAAAAATAGGTTGAGAAGAATCAACCTCAATTCCAATAGCCTTAGTCAAGATTTTCTTGGCATCATCTATAATCTTATATTCTCTGTCTCTCTCCTCTCTCAATCTTTTTTATTTGGCCTTTTTCTGGAGGAGTTCATCAAATATGTGCATTTGGTCTATAGATAGATTGTAGATATCCCATTGGGGAATTTTTATTTCCTCATCCAAATCTATATCTTCTTCTATCTCCTTTCCTTTCAAATTTTTTTTACTCAATTGAACCTTAGGTTCAACTGTCCTTGCACTTATTGCTTTTGTACCTATAATAGAAATAATAGTGGACATACTCGGGCTTGTAGTGAAAACACATAGTACTGACTAATGGAATACTTACAAAGATGCTAGAAGAATCTAAAATTGATGAAGTCAAAATTGTAGAACCCAAAACTAAAGTAGACAAAACTGGAGAGCTTACCATGGATGTACTCAAAACTAAAGAAGTCAAAATTGGAGAGGTGATGAATAAAGAACTCAACTTGGTAGATGGAGAAGGAATCTACTACTCAGTGGATAAAGTGGAAGTTACTTTTGTCAATGATATGCTGAGCCAAGTTGGGGAAAAGAGTGATTAGACATTTGATGTATCTGTAGTAGTCATAACCAAACTTGTTGAAACTGTCTCCATACTTGATGTAGTCAAAGGTTTTCTCAAGGAGTGAGGAAGTGAGGCAATGACTATAGTAGCTATCTTGACTAGATTAGTCTCCTAATCATCTTGCTTATCTTCACCTTGATCCTCTTCATCTTCCTCATTATCAAAATGAGTTGCTTCTTCAGCATTTTCCTCCTCATCTTTCTCCTTATCTTCTTCTTCATTAACATCCTTTACTTCAATTGGATATTCACTTGGTTTATGAAGATGATAAATGTTCTTCCAAGTGTTTTCAACATTCTTAACAACATGATCTATATCCTTAATCAAAACTAAACAAGTATTAAATCTTAGAGTTAGTTTTTTTTCATTTTTCTTTAAAGACTCTTTAACCTTAGCATCTAATATGCTCAATAGTAATTGCCTCAAGTTTTGTGCATAAATGTCTTTTATTTTTTACATGGAAAAATCTCATCTTGTCTTTAACTTCTCCAGCAATTCACTAGAGACTTGAGAGGTGATCTAGTCTGGCGAGTACTTCCATTTACCCATTTTGCTCAACACCAGTTCTTCAACTTGTTTTTGCTCTACCTCTATCCTAGTCTCATATTTCAAAGATTTAAATTTTTTTATTCTAGCTCCTTCCATTTTCTTCAATTTTTCCTAAAAAGTGGGTGGAGGTTTGCTGAAAATAATGTCACTCCCTTTCTTCTTTGACCTCCTTGTCAAGATTGCAGCAGATGATTTTGTAGGCTTGGTGATGATCACCTTGCCCTTTTTCTTCAAAGGTTCTTCTTCTTTCTCTGATTCTTCTTCATCTTTGTCTCTTCCTCATCTTCACCTTTACCCTCAGTTAACATTAGAGGTGCACTTGATTTTAGTTTGGCCATCCTCCTCTTCCCTTTGTTAACCATCTAAGGGAGCTTTATCTCTAGCTCTATTCTTGCCTTAGCCTCTTCATAAGTACCAAAATAAGGGACCTTGGGATCAATAGGTTCATTGGTAAGGGCTTCAATGATATCCTTGGTCTCATAAATGTTTACCTCATAGCTAAGAGGCTTGACCCACACAACTCTAGGCTTAACTACCTAGATGTATACCTTGTCAAAATCCACCATGAAGCATACATCATCCTTGTAGTCTTCAACTAGCTTCTTAGGTATCCTGAACCTATTATTCATTTTATCTTTGAACACATCAAATTAGTTTTCCATGATGTTGCCATAGTTCTCACCCATTTCTAAAATATATTCATTTATTGGTATAGTATAGGCACATCTTTTCTCTAGACTATAGTTCCTTTAGAAGGAAAGAACTTCTGGACATAAAAGAATAAATAGGTTAATAGAGAACCAAATTTGCACAAGTTATTCTTAGAAGTTCTAATACTTTCCATATTCTTATTGAATTGCCTCAATAATAACTCAGCAAGGTCATAAGATAAGTTGTTCTTCACCACTTTATACAAAAAATCCACCACTTCACATGATACACTATTAAGATGACTTGAGCTATATATCTTATGAGCTATAACATGAATTCCAAACTTTAACTCTGCTTTAGTAACACTGCTTATTTTCATACCTGTGCCATCCCTCTTGGCTAGGGTTTTCTTTTCCAACTCTACTCGACCTAGGGTTTTAGTTGTTTTGGCTTTGATGAGCATGGGAAGGCCGTGATTCGATGAATCATTTTCTTAGTTATCAATATTGGTTGCTCTAACCAGAGTTGTTCATCATGCACCTAGCTAAGGATATACCTAATCCATTTTATTTGAAACTCTTGGGGAATATTAGAAATGTGAATTAATCCTTTTGCTTCCAAATGTTGATGCTCAAGTTTTAGAGTTCATCAACACATAATTGACCTAGGGCATCATCCATCTCTAGAGTACCAATTTCTTGAATTGTACATTTAAAATGAGTTTGAATGTCATTAACAAGAAGTACCTTGGGAGGGATTTGAGATTGAGCTCTGTTTGGGTCTAGGGTTTCAGCAACCATGGGCATGAGCTTGAAATCTGATGCCTTCCATTCAACACCTCAAACCAACATGTCAGAACCTTTCTTGACCTTTCTACTATTGGATGACATTTTCACTTGGTAGCTTGAGAGAACTTCAAAAAAATTTGCAAGAAATTCACTCAAGTCACTTGATCACATATAAAATAGCTCTTCATAGTAGCAATCAAAAATTCACAATAAGAAATGATTTTTCTTCCATGCCTTTTGTTAAAATTTTTCCATTAATGATCGGTATGGTGGTAGATGAGTTGACATTATGCTTGACAGTCTATCATCCACTATTTAGTATTGATCACTTGGTGAAGTCTTCTTGACTTGGTAACTATAAGTGTCTTCATTACACTCAACTTTTCTTAGTAGAGTCTATGACCCAACCTTAATAGGTAGAGAATGTAACTTAGCAATAATTGATACAATTCTTGCTTAATGATCCCTTTGTATTTTGCATATGGATTTGGATCTTTGTTACCTTTGAACTGGAACTAATTCTGATGTTTTCTTTGATAGCCTAGTTCTAGTTCTTCCTTGAGAAATTAATTAGAAATGGTAGATTCACCCAATTCTTGAGTGACTTGACCATCATTACTCGAACTAGTATCCTTGGTAGACTTAGGAATCCATTTCTGTCTCATCTACTTTCAAATGTTATCAGGCTTTGTCTTCTTCTCATCTTTAATTATACCAGCATTTATATAATTCTTGGCAAGATGACCAAGTTTTGTACAAATGAAACATCTTTTAGTGGTATCTCTTTTCCTCATATGATGTTTAACATAATTCATATTGATGTGTCCAAATTCCCCATAGTAATGACATCTACACCATGTATTGTAGCCCCAACCAAATATTACTTTCACAATTTGTTCTGCAAGATTCAATATCTTTGTTTTGCATTCTAATGCCTCATGTCCATGTTTCTTACATTTATGATAGTTGCCTTCAAATTTTGGTTTCTCTTTGCATTCATTAGCCTTATGACCATGCTGATTGCAATTGTAGCATTTTCCATTGAATTTTACTTTTCCATTACTCCAACATTTGTTTGATGTATGACCTATCTTACCACAGTGATTGCAAGTAGGTCTTTGATTCTTGTGAGCACTTTGTTTGGAGGATTCACCTTCATCTTTGTATCCAATTATTTATTTTCCTTTTTTCCTATAGAGGTTTTGCTCATTCAGTTGATCCATGTCTGCTTGAGATTTCATCATTCTTTCATTGATTTGCTTCTTAGTATTTAGGTCATTTCTCACTCTTTCACTAATTTGTTTTCTAGATCTTAGCTCATTTTTTATTCTTTCATTGATTTGTCTTTCAAAATTTAGATCATTCCTCATTCTTTCATTTTTAAGTCTTAGGGTCATGATTTCCTCATTTGCATTGGAGAGCTAATCAATAAGGTTCACTTGTTGAAGGGATTGGTCATGGATCTCAGTGTTCCTTTCATCCATCTCTTCTTTTATCTTGTTTCTTTGTTCCAAGACTTCACATAACCTTACTGACTAAATTTCTTGTTCTCTTTTCAGCTTTCTTACTTCTTGTAGGAAACCATTCTTCTCTAGGAGTTCTTTGATTACATCATTTGCTTCATCCAAATCTCTTGAAGGGTGAAAGTCTTCAATTCTTTCTTCAATGTAAAGATGGTCATTCATTTGATTTGCATGTTCCTTTCTTCTTTTTAGGGATTGGGAAAGTTGTTCCTTTGATTTCTTAAGTTGGGCAATGGCCATTTCCAGATCCAACTTTTCATTCTCAATAGCTTTGTCAAGTCTAAATATCTCCATATCCTTGATCTTTGCTTAAGATGTTAGACTTTCTCCTAAAAACCATAATGCTCTTATACAAATTGTTGGAAGTATTCAAGACTATGCTAAGTTACTGAGAGGGGAGGTGTAAATTAGTAACTTCTAAAACTTTAACAATTCCAATTCTTAATCCAATAAATCAATTGGCACTTAATTTGTCACATCTAATCTAATTGCATGCATGCGAAACTAAAAACATGAAAGCATCCATAACACTTGAACACAAAGATTTGGTGGCCCAGAAACCTTCCAAATAGACAATAAAACTTGGGTGGGGATGATACCCACAAACTTTAGTACTACAACATAAAGTTGGCCTATTAAGGCTTACAATGATCACTTCTAATGTTCTACCCTATTAGGAGAAAATAGAACTGCTAGATCCACCTTGTGAGAGGACTTATAAATATACAATGAAGTATGCACTCAGTAAAGAGATTTAGAAATGACTATTAGGTCTACCTTGTTAGAGGATTTTGACTGGTTCACCTATTAGGATGAAGTAGTAGATCTTTGATTTGCAACTGAGTTTGCTGATAGAGATTCCTTAGTGTACTAATCACCTCTCTATGATAGGTTTGTCACTGCTGCTCCTTGTACTGATATGGCCTTATTATTCTTTATTTGTTGCATTCACAATACACAATACATATGCTTACAAATTCAAATTTTTGCACTTTCTTACTCTTTCCTTCCTTTTTCATACCATTGGATATGATACAATACATCACATATATATACCAATCCAATTTACTAAATTATGAAGTTGGCCATGACACAAGTTAACACAAATATTACAAAGTTAGCCCACATGAAGATACTTGGGTTCTGAAGACTGACATGGTGAGGTTTGGATACTTGGCATCCACTATCACTGCTTGGTATCATCATGCTCTTGGTAGAAATAGAAGCTCGGTCTACACTAGTGACTCGGTAGATATTATGCACCTTGACAAACACTGAATCACTTGGTTATCATGAAGTAGCTTGGTTAACACTGGCCTTGCATCACTTGAACTACGAACTCAATAGATACTACAATGCTTGGTAAACATAGGCTTCACATCATATGAATTGTGAACTTGATAACTACTAATAAACTTGGTATACACTAAAATGCTTGGTTTGAACTGTAGGACTTCACACTAATTGAATTTTCTCAGTAACCACTAAGATTGATCGAAAAGGCTTAGTAGCAACTATAGAACTCGATGGCTACTAAATTACATGGCAAACATTGTAAACTATTTAGTGAGCTTGGTAGCTATATAGAATCTAAATAAGTGTGTGTCACTAATAAAAAAATTGACTGATATGTCAACACACAAGCCCTACTATCATACGTGTAAAGTTTTGTATAGACTTGAGTTGATAGTGTTATTGTAATTATGAATTGATTAATTATCTTATTATAATTAATTGGGAAATCCTCAAGGCTGACTCAAGAAAATATTTTGAAGATACGCTATAAAGGAAATATGTCTTCCTTATGTGTAAGTGTGTGTGTTTTAATTATTGAAGACAAAGTACAAAAAGGAGTAGAGTGTTTGGTGAGTGTGAGTAAGCTTTCTAAGAGATTATTGGATGCAAAATTTGTGATCTAGTAACAAAAATAAAAGAAGAAGAGGTCTGGCTGATACGACATGGGAAGAGGAAGGAAGTATAACTAAAATCTATTATTTTGCAAGGAATAATACATATATCATTTGGATAGTGGGTCCATCTACCTTCTACAATTCTTAATAGGGTTGACATAACCTCTAATAGGGTTGGAATCTCCTAACAGGGACTAATATGTACTAAGTGTTGTTATAGACTCCTAACAGGGTCCATCCTCTAACAAGGAATATTTATATGGGTACATCATCTTGTGGGTACCATCCCCACTAATGTTTTCCCCCTGATCAAGGGTTTCCCTAATTAACATATCTAGTGTTATTGTTCATGAGTATCTTGCTCTAGTTTTCTATTATATTGTTCACATGGTTAATTTTTGTTAAGGTTGATAATTGTGATAATAGTTGGATAATCGATTCAACCCCGAACTAACAATTGGTATTAGAGCTTCAGGTCCTTGAGAAGAAAGCTTAACAACTTTGGGAGATCAATGGAAAATATTTTTCAGAAAGGATAGTCCTAAATTTGATGGGGTCAACTATGATAGTTGTAAGGATAAGATGAGGACTCATCTGTGGTGTATTGGTCTAGTTTATTGGTTTTTGACATAAGGCAAGAAGGAAACTATAAAAGAAGAAAAACTTGAAGAATGTACTGAAACACAAAGAGATCTATTTATGTGTAATATGTGAGCCAGAGAAGGCTTACTATTAGCTCTTCTATAGAATGAATACAATCAATTAAAGTCTTTATTAACATCTTATGATACTTGCAAAACATTAGAATCTACTTTTGAAGGTGATATGCATACGAAGAGAATAAGATTGCAGAATTGGATATGCACATTTCAAGATGATAAAATGATGGAAGATGAATATGTAAGAAGCTATATTGGTAGAATATTTTAGATTATTGAAGGAATAAAATCAAATGGTGGATCTAAGGAAGAAGATGAGGTTGTGTGGAAGATCTAGAAAACTTTGATACCACCATTCAAGTAGGAAGCCAAGATGATTGAACTATTGATACTCTATACTAAGAAATTTACTAGGGAAACCTTTCTTGAAAGATTAGAATCAATAGAATCAAATTTGACACATTCTAGATAATTTACAAGAGTTGAAATAGCTTTTAGTGCCTTAAGTGTTTGACCTAATTTGTTTAGAAATGCATGCACACAAGGAGATTTCTCTAGCAATAGTAGAACCAGATCTGATGAAGATAAGAAGATTGAAGAAGGTATAGCCATTCTTGTAAGAAGAAAACCAAATGGTAAGAATATTTTTAAATGTTGGACTGGTAATGATTTTAGTGTTAGAATATATATTTCATTGGTATAATTGAGAAGGGGGGGGGGGGGGTGGTGAATCAATTATCTAACTAATATCACAACTATCAACTTTAAACAATCTTAACCATATGAGTTATATTAACTAAAACCACAACAAGATACTCATACACAATAACATCATATATGTTAACTAGGGAAACCCTTGATCATAGGGAAAACCCTGGTGGGGATGGTACCGACAAGATGATGTACTAATATAAATATTCCTTTTTAGAGGATAGACCCTATTAGGAGTTTGTGAGAACATTTAGTACGTATGATTCCCTATTAGGAGACTTTGAATCCCTTCTAGGAGACTTTGAATCCCTATTAGGAGATTCGAACCCTATTAATAGTTGTGCCAACCCTATTAGGAGTTTTGGAAGACAACTGAACCCACTATCCAAATAGCTTCAAGGGAAAGAGCAATGAACCCACTATCCAAATGATTTTTGTATTATTCCTCGTAGAATAATAGAGTGGTACTATATTGTTCCTTCCTCTTTCTCTATCCTATCAACTAGACCTCTACTTCTTCTAATCTTATAACTAAATCACAAATATCGCATCCAATAATGCCTTGGATCACTTACACACTTTAATAAGAACTTTGCTCATTTTTGGACTTCACACTTTAACAACAATTACAATACTTGAATACACACTTTACCATCAAGGAAAACATCTTTTCTTCATACCATATCTTCATAATAATTCCTTGAGTTGGCCTTAAGGATTTTCCAATTAATTATAATAAGATAATTAATTATTTACAACTACAATAGCACTATTGGCTCACAATCTATACAAAACTTCACACATGTGATACTAGGGCTTCCACACTTGTTGACATCATCAACAGATTATCCTTTATCACTACCTAACTATACATCTCTTCATTACATCTTAGATGCAGGATAGCTAATAATCACCAGGAACTACTTTCCCAATACATTGTCTCTGAAATGCTCTTTGTAAATTAGGTACATCTTACATACATCTTCAACTTAGACTCTATGCACTTGACCACATAATCAAAACACTATGCCAAACATGTTCATAACTATGCATCACGAGATAAACCATTGTTCATACCATCAAGATCTCTATTTGCTACTCAACCAGTCTTTATAGAAACCATGCTATGTTGACATTAATGAAAAACATACTCATGAATGCAACATGTCAATACTCTCCAATGCTTAAGACACTCCCCAAAGTAGTATCATCAACATTCATGCTAACAGTCTCTTCCTTTGGTATTGATGGAAACATAGATAAAAACATCTAAGTTTCAAGAATACCAAGTAATACTCTATTGCTGTTGCTATTCTCATCTACTCAAATCCTCTCCATCAAGAAAGTTTGAAATCCTTTGGATTTAGAGATAGGTATCAACTATCCACATGCTAAAAATAATCTCAAACACAATAGATGCAGATAGGTGCATACTCTTTCTTAGACATCAATTGTTTACTTCACACTAAAAAATCATAATACATCAGGTGCACATTTCTACTTCCTTTCATGAATCTTTCTAAATCTTGCTAAAAGATATCTCTTCCCCATACTTAGGAGATGCTCTCCACCATACCTTAGGAGGTGTTTTTCATGCATATTCTCCCCCATTATCATCAATTTCAAACACCTCAATCAAATAAAAAAATGCTAATTATTACATACCAATTGTTATAACTACTTCTTCAACTCTTCAATTAGCTCTAGTGTCCAAAGACACTATTCAATACCAAATACCAAGAGTCCTCTATGAATCAAATCATCAACATTTAGTCCAATCTTAACAATATTTCTCTATACCACTAGACTTAGGCACTCTTTACATCATCTACTCAGACATAGGTAGGGGCATAATAGCAAGCATACCTCTCAAATACTCAAATCTATCTTTGGGCCAAGGTTTCATAAAGATATCTACAATCTGATCTCCTTTTAAGTTCCTTTCTCTTTCAACATATAATACCTAATAGATATATGCTTATTCTTAGAATCCAATAAAATATTCTTCGACATACTCATTGTACTTGTGTTATCATAGTAAATGCTAATATATTATTCAAACTCAATTTTTGATATCCTTCAGCATCTGCATCATCCACATAACTTGATTATAGTTATTGGCTACTATGACATACTATACCTTAGTATTACTTTTTGAAATATAATCTTGCTTCTTGCTTAGCCAAGAAACCAATCTTTTTCCAAGAAAAAATGCTTCACCACTGGTATTCTTTCTGTCATCCATACTATCTGCCGAATCCACATTAGTATATGCACATAGAGTGAAATCACTAAATCTGTCATACCAAATTCCATAGTTAGATTTCCCTTTCAAATATTTGAATTTTCTCTTCACTATTGCAAAATGATATTGCTTAAGATCAACTTGAAATCTGGCTACAATCTCAACTACATTTGTTATATCTAGTCTAGTTTGAGTCAGATACAATAAACCTCCAATCATGGATCTGTACTTCTTCTTTACTGTAGCAGTCTCATCTTTCCTAGATAACTTATGACTAGTTATCATAGGTGTATGAATAGTTTTTACAACTTTCTAAACAAACCTTTTCAAAAAGTCTTTCAAGTACTTATCTTGTGAAATGAAAATACCATCAATTTTCTATATAATCTATAATCCTAGGAAAAACTTCATTTCTCTTATCATTCTCATTTCAAATTCATTCTTCATCTCTTCAAAAAACTTGTAACTTGCTTCATCATTACCTCCAAAAATGATGTCAACAAAAAATATTACTATAACCAACAAACCATTTTTAACTTCTTTCAAATACAAGTTAATGTCTGTAATACCTTTAGCAAATGCAAGCTTTTCCAAATAACTATCCAACCTCACATGCCAAGTTCTAGGTGCTTCCTTCAGACCATATACAACTTTCTTTAATCTACATACCATGTCTTTATCTTCTGATAAAGAAAAACCTTAAGGTTGCTCAACGTATACCTCTTTTTCAAATTCTCCATTTAGAAAGGCTAATTTAACATCCATCTAATAAACCTTAAACTTCTTATTCACTACATAATCTAGGAACATCCTTACTACTTCCATTCTGGCTACAAGTGCATATGTCTCCTCATAGACTATGTCTTCTTGATGTGACTATCCCTTGCATACAAGTCTAGCCTTGTTCCTCAGAACTTCACCTTGCTCATTCATCTTGTTTTTTAATACCCTTTTGGTTCCTATCACATTTTTGTCTTTAGGTCTAGGAATTAACTCCAATGTATCATTCTTCACAATATGATCCAATTCTCTCTTCATTTCTTGAATATAATGATAATCTTTAATTGCTTCATCTACACTCTTAGGTTCAACTTAAGATATCAGACATATCTACTCATTTACTTTGTTCCTTATCATGGAACCTTTGACTTTGCTTCCAATTATATTCTTAGGAGAGTGATTCTTTGTCAAATTCCTATTAGGGGTAGGAGTTGACATCTCAACTCTTATCTCTTCCTCAATTCAAATCTATGTTCTCCTCTTTTCTCAATAGTTAGCACATTATTCTGCAAATCATTATTAGTCTCAATGAAAAGTTCAACATTCTATCTAACAATTCTACGATTAGCTTCTTCTCCATCTAAACTATAACCTACCATATTTTCTTTAGTTTGAAACTTTTCATCAATCCTTACATTTTTACATTCAACTAACATCTTAGTTCTATAGTTGAAACATCTATAAGCTTTACTTTTCAATGAGTAGCTAAGAAATATACCTTCATCACTTCTTGGATCAAACTAACCAATGTCATCATCTCTTGTAATGTAACATTTACTCTCAAATATTCTAAAATACTTAACTGATGGTGAATGACCAAGCCATAGTTCATAAGATGTCTTATCTATACCTTTCTAATTTGTACTCTATTTAGATTATATACTATTGTATTGGCTACTTGTCTCCAAAATGTCTTAGAAACATAATCACTCTTGTTGCTTTTGCTATAGACTTATTCCTTCTCTCATCAATCCCATTTTGAAAAGGTGTTATTGTTGCTCTCAGATCAATTTTGACAATTGAGTGTCAACACACTTAAGAAATTTTCTTAGTTTATGCCAAGTATAATACAGATGCCAAGTTACAGTATGTGCCAAGCTAGAAATTCATCAAGTGTTGATTCATTCTAATATGGAGTGACTAATAGATGTTGAGTTAGTATATGTGACAAGTAAACTATATGTGCCAAGCAAGATAGAATTTCTATAGGTGCTGAGCAAGAAAATATTCCTATATGTGCTAAGCATTAGTAATAAGTAAGTGTCGAGTAACATAGAATCAACATAAGAGTTTATGGCCTCACAAACTCAGATGTAAACCTTTTTTGAGCTGGCATATGATGAATCTTGAAGGATTAAAAGATAAGATTGAATCTTTTCAATTACCTATGCAATCGACATGCAACCAATCAACAAAATGGAAAGATTTGAGTGGAAAAGATGGATGAATCTCAATCGTAGATTCATACCTAACCCTAAGTCATAAACCTTTTTAAGGAGGTTGAAACTCCATAATTTAGTAGTGTATAGGAATGCAAGAGAGAGTATGTGAGAAGAGAATTCATACAAGGAGAAAATACTAGTGAAGTTTGAAGGAAGAAAAAGGGTGAAAAGACTTAGAAGAAGGACATCATTGCATCATCAGTTAATAGAATAGAGTATTAGCACTTTGAACAAAATCATATTAGATCAATGAGGATTAGATCAAAGTGGACTAAACATTGATATGAAATCAGAAATTGAAGATTATAAGTTATTAGGTCAACACATTCTACTATAATTTCTAGCCATTGTATTAGGAGAATGAAAATCCTATGGTGATAGGTTGGTTTAATAGCCATATTGAAAATCCTTTAATAGGGTGACATTCCAAGTGAATGTTTGTAAATCATTTAGATAGGTACACAATTAATAAGGTGTTCAAGCCTTTAATAGGTTAGGCCTCTCACAAGGTAGACCATTGATGATGGTCAAACTTTGTAACCTTGACAAGTTACATATTGCTACAGTAATAAGTTGCGGGTGTCATTGCCACCTTAGTTTTACTTTCTCATTTTGAAGGATTTATGGCTGATCAAATATTGTGTTGTCTATTTTTCATGCACGTCTTTACTTTCATGTCAGTTAGAAATGTTTCATGCATGCAATGATTTTGGTTAAAAGTTTTATAGTTTATATTTGGTACTTCTAATTCATCCCCCCCTCAGAAGTATTCTTCCCACTTGTAAATTCCAATAGTTATAGGTGTAGATAGTTGCCTTTTTATACCATTCACAAAACATTTTAAACTCCCCCTTTATCAAATCTCAAACTCCTTATCTCAACACCAGATTCATTCTCAACTCTATTCTTAAATATCTTAAAATTCTCAAAAGCTTCAAATTTCTCTTTAAGAAATGCTATCCACATCATTCTAGTGAAATTATCAACAAAAATCATAAAATACCTTTCACCATAGGATCCTCTTGTTCTAGGACCACTCAAATATGTGTGAATTATTTCTAGCTTCTTGATGGTAGTGAACTTCTTGTCAAGAAATGATACTTTCTTCTACTTAGCCAAAACACATTCCTTCCACACAATATTAGTAAAGAAGGAATTGGTGTACCTAAGATTTGTAGTCTCAACAGAAGGTCTAAAAATGGACTCAGATGAAGTGAAGGCTATCCTTGAATGACCTACTACAAAGAGTGCAATAGAGGTAAGATATTTTCATGGAGTGGTTAGTTTTTATAGAAATTTCATAAGAGGTTTTAGCAGTAATTGTGGACCCCTGACTAAAACAATGAGAGGGGATAGGAAATAATTTAAGTGGACTATAGGAATAGATAAGAGTTTTAATCTATTGAAATAGAAAGTTACTAAGCAACCTATTTTAGCACTTCCTAATTTTAACAAGGTGTTTCAAGTAGACTATGTTTCTAGTGGTACTACAATAGGAGTTGTATGAGCCAAGACGTTATACCTATTGCTTATTTTAGTGAGATGTTGAATGATGCAAAAAGAAAATCTTATATTTATTGTCAAGAATTTTATGCTATAGTTCAAGCATTGAAGAAGTAGAGACACTATCTTCATCCTAAGGAGTTTGTTTTGTGTACTAATCATCAACCTTTGCAATATTTGAATAGTCAAGGAAAATTGAACTAAAGGCATTTGAAGTGGGTTGAGTTTTTGCATAGTTATACATTTGTTTTTAAATACAAGAGTGAGAAGTCTACCAAAGTTGCAGATGCTCTTACTAGAAGACAACTTTTGCTAACAAAAATGTAGATAGAGGTCATTGGGTTCAAGGAACTCATTACTTTGTATCCAAATGATATTGATTTTAGTGAAGTGTAGAAGGCTTGTACAAAACTCGTTACACTTGATAGGACAAAGTGGTTGAATTTTATGATCCAAGATAATATGTTATTGAAAGGAATCTAGTTGTACATTCCCAAAAGTTCAATTAGAGATAATCTCATCATGGAGAAGCATAGTGGGGGATTGGCTGGATATTTTGCTAGAGATAAAACCATAGCCTTGGTTGTTGAGAAATATTATTGGCCATAGTTGTAGCAAGTTATGAAGAAGTTTGTATAGAGTCATAGAGTATGTTAGATGGAAAAAGGAGTGAAGTAGAATATAGGGTTGTATCAGCCATTACATGTACCAAAGAAGTCATGGGAGGATGTCAACATGGATTTTGTTCTTAGATTATCGAGGACACAGTGTGGGCATGATTCTATTTTTGTGGTGGTTGACAGGTTCTCAAAGATTGCACATTTTATTCCTCACAGGAAGACTAGCGATGTTGTTCATGTGGAAGAGTTGTTTTTCAAAGAAGTGGTCAGACTACATGGTCTACCAAAGAGTATAGTTTCATATTGAGCTACCAAGTTTTTAAGGTATTTTTGGCATACATTGTGGAAGAAATTGAAGATAGAGTTGAAGTTTAGTTCATCACATCATCTGTAGACTGATACATAGATGAAAGTTGTGAATCACAGTTTGGGAAACTTGCTAAGATGTTTGGTTGGAGACAAGCCAAATGGATGGGATATGATTTTACCATAGAAATTTTTTGGATATAATAATTCTCTCAATAGGAGTACTGGTAAATCAACATTCTAGATTTTATATAGGAGTAGTCCTATAAATGCTTCTGAATTGAGGTAGTTGGATAAAGGAGAGATAAGTAGTGCTGAAGCAGAAGAATTTGTTGAACATTTGAAGAACATCCATGAGGAGGTGAGGAAGCACATTATAAATATTAATACATAATAAAATGCTAAGGTAGATGTGAAAAGGAGATATAAGGAATTTTAGATTGGAGATGAAGTCATGGTTCATTTGAGAAAGAAGCATTTTCTAGTGGGTACATATAATAAGCTGAAGATGAAGAAGTCTAGACTGTGCAAGATAGTGAAGAGGCATGATTCTAGAAATACTTATGAAGTGGAGTTTCCCACTAAATTGAATATCTCACTAGTATTTAATATTTCAAATTTGGTAGAGTATTTTTGAATGAGGTGATGGAGATGAAGTTGCAGAAGCGTACTGGAGTATTCCAACAGCTAGTTTGGCTACAAAGGAGATTAACAAGATATTGGACAGTTGTGTTGGAAAAAGTACAACCAAAAAAACTTATGAAGAATACATGGTCAAATGGAAAGGAAAGCCAATAGAGGAGTCATCATTCCTAGCAAAGGAGAAGGTTAATGTTAGGATTAACATCAAATAGAAATAACAGTTACATGAAAATACAACCAATGATAGAAAATAGTAGATCACATAAATGGAAATAAAAGACACCAAGTTTTAATGTGGTTCACCCAATCCTTGGGCTATGTCCACCAACAACAAGTCCAATATTGTTACAACCTAGTGATTACAACTTGATTATAATCCATAATCCCTTATAGTTCAATACACCTGCAAGAACAAATTTTCACATCACACATTATGAAAATCCCTAACCTTAAGCCTTTTATACAAGTTTTTTGCCACTTACAAAATTAGGGCTAGAATAATAGAAAATAGTAGCCAATTCCTTGTACAATATAAGGTCATTTTTAACTTTGAGGGTGCTACCCCTAAAAATTCCTACAAGGGTATTTCCCTTTGATCCCACCCTGTACTATAACAAGGAGCATACTTGGGGTGTTGTTTCTTGACCCCATCTTGGGGGTGCTGCCCCAAACCTGTGTAGAAATAATCTTGAGGGAAACTACACAAAATAAACCTCTAAGTCTAATTAGGCTCCACATCATAACAATCTCCCACTTGGAGACTGATCATACTCCACAACAATAACCTCCCACTTGTAAACTAATCATAGCACTGCTAAACTTGTAGCTCCCACTGGAATATATCAAACCACCCTAGACTCTACTATTTTGTTATTTTTTTTAGTTTAGAAGACCAACCAAAGCTAAAGAGGATTTCATCTTCTCCCTTGTAACTACCTTTGTAAGAATATCTTCTAGATTATCATCTATATGTATCTTGTCCAACTTTAACCGTCCATCATTCAAAACTGATCGAATGAAATGGTAACTGAATGTGTTTTATCTTTGAATTTAGGGCTAAATTCTTTGCAAGATGAATAGCACTCTAATTGTCTATGAACAAATAATTATCCTACTATGATACATGTCCCAACTTATCCATGAAGAATTGAAGCCATATCATATCATGGGTTGCCTCTATAGTAGCAACATACACTAGTTCTATAGTGGATAAAGAATTAACCCTCTACAATCAAGAAACCCAACTCACTATTGCCCCACCAATAGTAAATACATAACCTATAGTACTATGAATAGTATTAATATTCCTTTCCAAATCTAAGTCAACATATCCCTATAAATTAGTAGTAGAGCCCCCAAAGTGTAGACACTTACTAGTTTTTCCTCTCAAATATATGAGAATCCTTTTAACTGCATTCCAATGCTCAAGCCTTGGATGACTCATATATTCGCTAATGACTCCTACTGCATGTGCAATACCTAGCCTTGTACTTACCATAGCATACATCAAGCTTTGTATAGATTAAGCATAAGGTACCTTGGACATCTCATCCTCCTCTTCTTGTTCCTTGGGACACATCTCCTTAGTCAACTTCAAATAACCAGGTAAAGGTGTGTTGATAACTTTAGTATTCTCCATAGAGAAACATTGCAACACCTTCTCAATATAGTCAACCTGAGATAATGTCAATTTCCTATTCTTCCTATCTCTGCAAATATTCATACCAAGGATTTTTTTTGATGCTCCCAAATTCTTCATAGCAAATGCATGTGTTGACTAGTATTTTAGCCCCTTAATGTGATCCATGTTGGACCTAGTCACAAGAATATCATCAACATATAAACATAAAATAGTGTAGCTATCATCACCCAACATCTTAAAATAAACACAATGATCTAAATGACACCTGCTATATCCATGCTCATGCATAAACCTGTCAAATTTTAGATACCATTACCGAGGTGCTTTATTCAAGTCATATAAACTTTTCTTCAATCTGCACATTAAGTTCTCCTTACCCATTACCTCAAATCCTTGTGGTTGAGCCATATATATCTCTTTATCCAAATCACCATGAAGGAAGGTTGTTTTAACATCAAACTGCTCCAAATACAAATCTTTAGTAGCCACAATACTTAGAATAGTATGGATAGAAGTCATTTTAATAATAGAAGAGAATATCTCATCAAAATCAATGCCTTTTTTCTATGCAAATCCTTTTACAACTAACCCATCTTTAAATATTTTCTTACCTCCATCCTCTTCTTTTAACTTGTAAACCCATTTATTCTGTAAAGCCTTTTTACCTGTAGGCAACTTGCATAAATCTCACGTCTTATTTTTTTGCAAAGAGTCCATTTCTTCTTTCATTGCAGACTCCCATTGAATCTTATAATCCACCTTCTTAGCTTCATCATAACATTTAGTTTATCAACATCAATAAGTAAATAGAATACAAAGAGGGAGAAAATATTTCTGTAGGTCTACTTAGCCTTGTTGATTGTCTAATATTCACTAGGGTGTGTGGTATTTGTTGTTGCGTTTGTTACAAATCATGAGGTACTACTAGAACATCAACTTTTGGAGTATCACCCAACACTACATAATCATTTTCTTTCTTCTCATGTTGTTGTAATAGATCCTTGTACAACGCTTTCTCATTGAATATGACATCCTTGCTTCTTAAAATTTTACAATTTTCAAAATACCAATGTATATAACCAAATTTATTAATGCCTAATCCACCAAATACACATTTCCTTAACTTAGCCTCTAGCTTGGTTCTATTTTCAAAATCTATATGATAAAATGCTTCACAACAGAAGGTTTTGAGAAAAGAATAACTCACCTTCTTATCAATCCATGCTTCCTCTGGAATACCATAGCCCAAAGGAGTAGAGGGACCTCTATTAATTAAATATATAGAAATATTAATAGCCTCCACCCACATGTTTAAGGGAAACCCTACATTCAACCTCATGCTTCTTATACACTCCATTATAGTGATGCTAATGTGTTCAAACACTCCATTTTCCTATGGAGTCCTTGGAACAATTTTATTTCTATGAATACCATTAATGTAGCAATAATCTTCAAATTCATGACTACAATACTCACCACCATTATTAGAATTGAGACATTTTAATTTCTTTCTAGTCTCATTTTCAACCAAGCATTTCTATTTCTTAAAAGTTTGAATACATCAAATTTTTGTTTAAAGAAATAAACCCATACTTTTCTAGTTGCATCATCAATAAATGTAACATAATAATGAGAGCCACCAAGAGAAGATACTTGAGTTTGTCCCCATACATTTGTATGTACAAGATCTAATCTCTCACTCTTATTTTCCTTCCAAGTCTTCACAAAACTTTCATAGAAATCTATATTGACACAATTTAGACCAAGAAAAACTTTCTTTAAATGAAGTACATTCATAGATTTCTCACTCATGTGCCCAAGTCTATTGTGCCATAGTGTTGTATTAGAATCTACAATAGATATTTGTTCTCCCTACTCAATTGTAGCACTTGTTCCTAAACATTCATTTTTCTCTGAAACAATCAAAGTAGGAGGAACAATATGACTTGTACACAGATATAAGGTGCCTACATTCACTCCTTTTTCTACTACTAGGGAAACTTTTCAAACCTTCCAATATTTTTAATTAAAAGTAACTACAAAACCCTCATCAATGAGTTTCCCTACTAAATTTAAATTCCTACTCAGCCTTGAAACATTTCTTGCCTCATGTAGTAGCCAATGATTCCCATTCTGCAACTTAATCTTATCCCTTTCCAACAATCTGATAGGGTTCATTATCCCCCAAATAAAAAAGCTCAAAATACCCTTGGATATAATAAATGAAATAACCTCTATGAGGTGTAGCATGAAATGAAACACTAGAATCTAAAACCCATGAATCATCAACACTTTCTAAAGATAGAAGCAAAGCATCCTCTTTGGATTTGTTACTTACCACATTTTCCTCTTTGTTCCCTTCTAGTTTATCTCCTTCATTGTTCTTTTGAGTTCAACAATCTTTCTTCTTATGCCCTATTTCACTACAATACCATCAATCTCTTGGTCCTCTAGATTGAGACCTCTTCCCCTTTGACTTTCTTCTTGATTTCCCACAATTTCCAAAATTATTTACTTTCTTAGTCTTTCTATCTCTACTTTGTGCATTCAAAGTACTTCCTGATGTAGATCCACCTAAGGTTTTCCTATGAGTTTCCTTGCTCAAAATAAAACTGATCACATCATCATATTTTAGGGTATTAGATCTAGAAACATAATTACTCACAACCATTACCAAGTCATTCCAACTTTTAGGCAAAGAACACAAAATCAAGAGAACCTTAATTTCTTCATCAAAATTAATACCCATAGAAGATAAATGACTAGTAATAGTATTAAAATCATTTAAATGATCTACAATAGATCCACCTTTATCCATTTTCATATTAAATAAATGCTTCGTGAGAATTACCTTATTTGAAGCAGAGGGCTTTTCATACAATTTTGCTAGGGTTTCCATCAACTCTTCCATCGTCTTTACTTTTGTAATGTTAAATGCCACCGATGGTGCTAGGAATAATTGAATGCTTCCAAGCACCATTCTTGCTAAAATATTCTAGTTCTCATTTGTCATAGTTCCTTGGTTTTTGGTTTTTCCTACCAACAGCTTCCATAAATCTTTCTGATAAAGATAGTCCTCCATTTCCATCTTCCATTACTGAAAGTTCTACCCATTAAACTTGTCAACCCTCAGCTTACCCTCATCTGCCATCGCTCCCACTCAACTGTGAGACTCCTAATCAACCATGAGATCTTCCCACAAAGGATCACTAAAAATAATACTTTGATGATGGTCTGGCTAAAATAAAATGATGAACAATCTAGCTCTAATACCACTTATTAGGATTAACCTCAGACATAAATAATAGTTACATTCAAATATAACCAATACCAAAAAATAGTGGATCGCATAAAAGAGAACACAAGGCACCAAGATTTAACATGGTTCACCCAAAACCTGAGCTACGTCCACCAATAGCAAGTCCAATATTATTATGATCTAGTGATTACAACCTAATTACAATCTATAATCCCTTACAACTCAATACCACAACAAGAACCAATTTTGCATCACACTTTATGAAAATCCCTAACCCTAAGCCTTTTATACAAGCTTTTTACTACTTACAAAATTAGGGCTAAAATAATAGAAAAATAGTATCCAACACCTTTTACAATATAAGGTTATTTTTGATTTTGGTGGCACTGCACCCAAACTCCCATAGAAATAATCTAGAGGTAAACTACATAGAATAAACCTTTGTGTTTGATTAGGCTCCACATCACAATAGTTAACCATCTTGATTTTCCTCTGAACACTTGAGACATGATAGGGTCACTTCTCAAATTAACCTAGGTGTCTGGTACAAGAGTATCCTAGGTGTAAAAGAAATCTTGGAACACCCTAAAATATTTTATTTTTAGTCTTTTCTATTTTAATAAGGACTAGTAGATAGGGTGGTTACTATTTATGGGATCTTTCTATTTTAAGTAAGTTTATCATATGGGTTCAAAATGTTGTCACTTTCTATAGGAAGGTTCATTTTAGAGATATAAGCCTACCATTTAAATCTCATTTCTCCAGCTTAAGTATTGGAGAAGTTATTATAGATTTCAATGAGAAATTTTGTAGAAAAATATTCAAGCTTACCATTGGAGTCCTTAGAGTGCTTAGATGAGGTTCAAAAACTTGATAGTGTTAGGATAAACCACGGACAGAAAAAAAAAAAAAAAAAAAAACTACATGCAAATATAACCAATGACTGAAAAATAATAGATCACACAGAAATGAACACAAGGCACTAAGATTTAACGTGGTTCACCCAATCCCTAGGCTACGTCCACCAAACAACAAGTTTGATCTTATTACAATCCAGTGATTACAACATGATTACAATCTGTAATCCTTTACAGCTCAATATGGCCGCAAGAACTAATTTTGCATCACAACATAATGAAAAAATACCTAACCCTAAACCCTTTTATACAAGTAATTTTATGTTGTTTTAGGGTTACAACATGTCGGTCATATCTCGGCCATAAATTTAGTGGTGAATCTATGAATGGTGAATAGTACCAAAATTTTTTTTTGAGGTGATGCCCCGAACATCACTATTTATGAAGTATGTACAATACTTTCCTGATCAGTCACCATAATCTAACAATCTCCCACTTGGAGACTGATCCTGTAGCAATACCACTACCGCATGGGGTCCCACTGGATCAAACCACCCTAGACTCTGCTATTCTTTTATTCATGGTAAGTCTAAAAGACCAACCGAAGTTGAAGAGGAGTTCAACTTCTCCCTTGTTACAACCTTTGTTAACATATCTGCCAGATTATCATTTGTATGTATCTTCTCTAGCTTTAACTATCCATCCTCCAAAACTGACCGAATGAAATGGTACCACAACTATATGTGTTTGGTCTTAGAATGTAGAGATGAATTCTTAGCAAGATGAATGGCACTCTAACTATCATAATTATCCTTTTGAGGATGTCCCAATTCTTCCAAGAAGAACTGAAGCCATATCATCTCCTTGGCTGCCTTGGTAGCAGCAACATACTCTACCTCTGTAGCGGATAGAGCATTAATCTTTTGTAACCTAGAAATCCAGCTCACGGTTGCCCCACCAATAGTAAAGACATAACATGTAGTACTCTGTCTGGTATCAATATCCCCAGCCAAATCTAAGTCAACATAGCCTTGTAAATCAGTAGTAGAGCCCCCAAAGTGTAAACACTTATTGGATGTTCCTCTCAAATATCTGAGAATCCACTTGACAGCATTCCAATGCTCAAATCTTGGATGACTCATATACCTGCTAATGACTCCCATAGCATGTGCAATATCTGGCCTAGTGCATACCATAGCATACATCAAGCTTCCTACAACTGAAGCATAGGGTACCTTGGACATCTTATCCTCCTCTTCCTGTGTCTTAGGACACATCTCCTTAGTCAATTTCAAATGACCAGGTAAAGGTGTGTTGACAGCTTTAGCATTCTCCATAGAGAAACGTTGCAACATCTTCTCAACATAATCAGATTGAGATAGTGTCAATGTTCTATTCTTCCTATCTCTGCAAATCTTCATACCAAGGATTTTTTTTGCTGCCCCCAAATCCTTCATAGAAAATGCATGTGCTAACTAGCATTTTAGCCCCTTAACATGATCCATGTTAGACCCAACTACAAGCATATCATCAACATATAAACATAAAATAATGTAGCTATCATCATCTGACCTCTTAAAATAAACATAGTAATTTGAATGACACCTGTTATATCCATGCTCATGCATAAAACTGTCAAATTTCAAATACCATTGCCGAGGTGCTTGCTTCAAGCCATATAAACTTTTCTTCAATTTGTACACTAAGTTCTCCTTACCTTTGACCTCAAAACCCTGTGGTTGAGCTATATATATTTCTTCATCCAAATCACCATGAAGAAAGGTTGTTTTAACATCCATCTGCTCTAAATGCAAATCTTCAGTAGCCACAAGACTTAAAATAGTATAGATAGAAGTCATTTTAACAACAGGAGAAAATATATCATCAAAATCAATTCCTTTTTTTCTATGCAAATCCTTTTACAACTAACCTGTCCTTAAATCTTTTCTTACCTTCTTCCTCTTCTTTCAACCTGTAAACCCACTTATTTTGTAAAGCCTTTTTACTTGCAGGTAACTTGCACAAATCCCATATCTTATTTTTCAGCAAAGAGTCCATTTCATCTTTCATTGCAGACTCCCACTGAATCTTAGTATCCACCTGCACAGCTTCATCATAACTTTTAGGTTCACCAGCATTAGTAAGTAAAATAGAATACAAAGAGGGAGAAAACCTTTGTGGAGGTCTAATTTGCCTCATTGACCATCTAACATTCACTGGTGTGTGTGGTATTTGTTGTTGCGGTTATTGCACATCATGAGGGATGGCTAGAACATCAGCTTTTGGAGTATCATCTAGCACTACATAATCATCTTCTTTCTTCTCATGTTGCTGCAATAGATCTTTGTACAACACTTTCTCATTGAATATGACATCCTGAATTCTAACAATTTTAAAATTTTCAAAATCCCAAAGCCTATAACCAAATTCATTAATGCCATATCCAACAAAGGAACATTTTTTGATTTAGCTTCTAGCTTGGTTCTATTTTCAGAGTCTATATGAGCAAAAGCTTCACAACCAAAGGTCTTGAGAAAGGAATAACTCACCTTCTTACCAGTCCATGCTTCCTCTAGAATACCACAGCCCAAAGGAGTAGAGGGACCTCTATTAATCAAATACACTATAGTATTGACAGCCTCCACCCACATGTATAAGGGAAACCCAACATGCAACCTCATGCTCCTTGCGCACTCCATTATAGTCTTGTTCATGTGTTCAGCCACTCCATTTTCCTGTGGAGTCCTTGGAATAGTTTTCTATCTACGAATACCATTAGTTGAGCAATAATCTTCAAATTCATGACTGCAATACTCACCACCATTATCAGATCTGAGACATTTTAATTTCTTACCAGTCTCATTTTCAACCAAGCAATTCCATTTCTTAAAAGTTTGAAATACATCAGATTTCTATCTAAGGAAATAAGCCCATACTTTTTTAGTTGCATCATCAATAAATGTAACATAATAATGAGAGCCACCAAGGGAAGATACTTGAGCTAGTCCCCATACATCTGTATGCACAAGCTCTAATTTCTCCTTTTTGTTTTCCTTCCCAGTCTTTACAAAACTCACTCTCTTTTGTTTTCCATACACAAAACTTTCACAGAAATCCATATTCACACATTTTAGACCTGGTAAAAATTTCTTTGAATGAAGTAATTTCATACCTTTCTCACTCATGTGCCCAAGTCTTTTGTGCCACATCGTTGTATCAGAATCTACAACAGCTATTTGTTCTCCCTGCTCAACTATAGCAATTGTTCCTGAAAATTCATTTTTCTTTGAAACAATCAAAGTAGAAGGAACAATATGACCTGTACAAAGATATAAGGTGCCTACTTTCAGACCTTTTGCTACTACAAGGGAACCTTTTGAAACCTTCCAATTTTTATCATTAAAAGCAACTATACAACCCTCATCATCGAGTTGCTTGGCTGAAATTAAATTTCTACTCAGCCTTGGAACATGTCTTACCTCATGTAGTAGCCAATGATTCCCATTTTGCAACTTAATCTTAATTTTTCCCTTTCCAACAATCTGATAGGGTTCATTATCCCCCAAATAAACGAGCCCAAAATCCCCTTGGACATAATCAATGAAATAACTTCTATAAGGTGTAGCATGAAATGAAGCACCAGAATCTAAAACCCATGAATCATCAACACTCTCTAAAGATAGAAGCAAAGAATCCTCTTCAGATTTGTTACTTACCACATTTGCCTCCTTGTCTCCATCTAATTTATCTCCTTCATTTTTCTTTCAATTCTAGCAATCTTTCTTTTTGTGCCCTGGTTTCCCATAGTACCAGCAATCATTTGGTCCTCTCGATTGAGACCTCCTCCCCTTTGAATTTCCTCTTGATCTCCCACAATTTCCAGAGTTATTTCCTCTCTCAATTGTTCTGCCCCTGCTTTGTGCATTCAAAGCACTTCCTGATGTAGATCCACCTGAGGATTTTCTACGAGTTTCTTCACTTAAAATAACACCAATCACATCATCATATTTTAGGGTACTAGATCCAGGAATAGAATTACTCATGGCCATTACCAAGCCATTCCAGCTTTTAGGCAAAGAACACAAAATCAAGAGAGCCCTAATTTCTTCATCAAAATTGATACCCACAGGAGATAAATGACTAGTAATAGTATTAAACTCATTTAAATGATCTACAATAGATCCACTTTCTACCATTTTCATATTAAATAAATGCTTCATGAGAAATACCTTGTTTGAAGCAGAGGGCTTTTCATACAATGTCGCTAGGGTTTTCATCAAATCTTCTATCGTCTTTGCTTTTGTAATATTAAATGCCACCGATGGTGCCAAGCATAACTGAATGCTTTCGAGTGCCTTTCTGTCCAAAAGATCCCATTTAGCCTCTGACATAGTTCCTTGATTCTTGGCTTTTCCTTCCAACAGTTTCCATAAATCCTTCTGATATAGATAGTCTTCCATTTTCATCTTCCATAATTGGAAGTTCTGCCCATTAAACCTATCTACCCTCAGCTTACCCTCATTAGCCATCGCTCACACTCAATCGTGAGACTCCCACTTAATCATGAGACTTTCCTACAGAGGATAACTAAAAGACAACCTCACTTTAATACCACTTGTTAGGATAAACCACAGACATGAAAAAAAAAAAAAACTACATGCAAATATAACCAATAACTAAAAAATAATAGATCACACAGAAATGAACACAAGGCATCAAGATTTAACGTGGTTCACCCAATCCCTGGGCTACATCCACCAAATATCAAGTCTGATCTTATTACAATCCAGTGATTACAACTTGATTACAATTTGTAATCCCTTACAGCTCAATACCGCCGCAAGAACCAATTTTGCATCACAACATAATGAAAAAATACCTAACCCTAAACCCTTTTATACAAGTATTTTTATGTTTTTTTAGGGTTACAACATGTCGGCCATAACTTTAGTGGCAAATCTATGAATGGCGAATAGTACCAAAAAAATTTCTACGAATGGCGAGTCGTACCAATTTTTTTTTTTTTGCGGCAATGCCCTGAACCCCACTATTTATGAAGTATGTATAGTACTTTCCTGATCAGTCACCATAATCTAATAAATAGAAGGGTGCTTGTGTCATGTTGAGCCTATACATAAGGAGTTGGCCTTTTTGAAAAGCAGTTATAATAGCCAATCGGAGCAATAGTTTGAGAGTTACGACCTTCCAAATTTGGGCTACACAAAACATCTAAAATAATTGTCAAAGATGTATTTTGCCGACTCTTTATATATTGTTAGGGTCTGTTGGCCCTAGATATTAAGTTTTTATGTCTAGAACCTTCCCAGGTGGCATAAAATTGCCTATTTAAGAAAGGCCTGAACATTGTCTAGAACAACTCTGGGTGATAGTTTGTAGCTTAGTCTTATAGATTACTATAATGAAGGTACCCATGTGAGTTAACATATTTTACTTATGAATTCTGTAATTCCACATTTATGACACAAATAAGAAGTCCATATTTTGTTCTCACATTTTTTGTTGTTTCATTGTTTCTATTATTGTTTATGGTTTTAAGGGGAGCACCCTTCATCACTTTTCCCATGTAAAGATCTATTCAAGATTGGTGTTAAAGATCTAATGCCATTAATTTGAGACATCCTGCATACATTCCTACATTTATTTGGAGCATCCATACTTGTGGATTCAAGGATTCAAATCCTCCACAAGGATTTCAATATAAGCAAAGTGAATAGTTCTATTTACTTTATTTATTTATATTGCAATTTCAATTACATTTCAAGGTTGATTCCAAACTAGGGTTTGACCAAGGTAAAGCCCCCATTGAAAAAAAAAAATCATTTTTCTTACATATAAATGTGTTGAACAATAAATTAAAGTGCATTTTTGGATGCCCTTTTCATCAAACTTGTAGGATCCGTGAACATAAATTTCATCAGAGCAGTGCAGGTCAAGGTCAACATTTTGGGGCACAATTGTGCCCCAAGGTTAAATTATGCCCTGCTATTTGGGTCAAGGTTGACCTACCTCCAAAAGGACAAAAATATTCTCAATTTTCTTTGTCTCAACATTTCGAGTTTGGAATAGGTTGCAAAAATTCCTAAAATTGTACAAAGACATCACAAATTAGGATTTTCTAGATTCATCCTACATTGAGGTTTGTATGTGTCTTTTATTCGTCCAAGGTTTCAAGTAATTAATTTCTATAGAAGATTATAGGATTTCCTCCTTTCTTCATATTCTCCATTGTTTTATTCATTTTTTCATTGATCACTTTCTTTTGGTCAATCAAATTGAATCATTCTTTTTGGGAATTTAGGTTAAGGATAGGTCATATATTCCCCTTCATTCATATGTCTTTCTATCATCCATATTTTCTTGTATACATTTAGGTGATTTTTTTCCCACCTTATTCATTTTGGTGAAACTGACGCACTTACCAACTTTACTTTTGTGAAATTAGATGCCCTATTGTGTTTTGTGGTGTTATATTTCCTTTCATATTTGTTAGGTATTTTCTTGCATTAAGATTAGATTTAGTTTATGCTCTTGCACTTCAAGATTCAAAAATACAATAAAAATTAAAAATCTGTTTCAAAATTCATAAATATTTATGCTCTATGTTCTCTTAGTTTAGTTCATTTGCATTGTACTAGTTTAAGAGCTTTATTACTTCTAGTCCCACTTCTAATATTCTGGTTAGACAGAGTCATAGACTTATGGGTATCTTTGATCCAAAGTCTTCTTCTCCTTTCCTTAGGATCCTGGTGTTGAATACAATTGGTTAATTGTGTATTGTCTTTGATGTTACAGAAAATGTCATATCTTTACTAGTTCATAGAAGTTGAGTGTTCTCACTCAAGTAACAAAGGAAAGTTGGATGGAAGTAGTGTAAAATAAGCTCACTTGGTTACCAAAGGAACTTTGTGAAGATGTAGTGTTAAACAAGTTCACTTTGTTAACATAGGAAAATCATTTGTGAGTTAGTCTCTATTGAGTAGAGTCGGCTAACAAAGGATTTTCTTGTTTTGGCATATTGAGTTAAATGGATTTGTTTGTTGGTTCAATCTGACTAAGGAGATGATTATTGATTATTCTAAGTTGTATTCAAGTTGACTTGACAATGCATAAGATATAAATATAAGATGAAGTTGATGATTGGGTGTGAGAAAGTGTATGGAAGAATAGAACATGATAAGAGGAAGAGAATTAGAAGGATAAGAATAATATCCTTGAGGAGGTACAAAGATACATTCTATCAAGAACAATCAAGTATTCAAGCTAGAATTGATATCTGAAATAAGCAATACAATTACATCAAAAATTAGGTCATCTTATTGTTAATCTCTAACCATTGTAGAAGTGATTTAAATCTCTTAACAGAGTTGGCTTAATAGCTATTTGTAAATCCTCTAATAAGGTGGAATTTTGGTGCAGGAGCACCCTCTCATGAAACAATGAAATAAGGTTTTTTGGGTCACTTATGACCTTTTTCTAGTATACTATTTTATGTTTTCAATAAGGCAATGATTCTAGACTCCTAGGTTTACTCTTAACCCTTTTCTATGGCCCATTAGCAATTTGGGTGTTTCTACAAGCCCATTGCTCAACAAGGTCACAAGGGCAAAATTTATGTAATTGAATACATTTACTTGTAATCTAGGGTCTATTAGTGACATTGAGTCAATTAGGACTCATTTGGATAGTTAAAATTCCTTTAAGGCTTTAAAAGGGAAAAATACAACAAATGTTGCAAAAGTTGCTATGCAACTTTGCAAAATTTTGCATAATTAGGAAAATTGATTTTAATAAATCCCCCAATGGTCACAAGCTTTGAAAATTGGTTGGATCAGTTGGGGAGGACCTTCATATAGCCCTTTCAAGAAGTGGAAGGTAGAAGGTAAAAAATTTCCTTGAAATCAATAAAGAATAACCTTGTTTTCTACATTCTGGGAAAGTTTTTTGTACAACATAGACTTGTATAGATGAATAGGGGCTTGAGCCTAGTATTTTTGGATGCACAAGTGTGTTAGCTTTCAAATGAAACTAGTTTGAGGCCCTAAAATTCTTTAAAGCTCAAGTTATACCTTTTTTTGTTCAAACAACCTGAGTTTTGAGGGTTTGTAGGGTTTCTATAGAAATAGCTTTATAACTCTAGATTCCACCATAGGAAATTTATTGCCTTTGGTGGAATCCTTGTACCATTAGTCCTCTTTGAGATTATTTTTGTTTCAATTGATTAAATGCAAGGACAAGGAAGAAAAATGATACCCTAGGTGCATATACCATGCATGCACCATTACATTGTTTTGCTTCAACAAGCATTTGGGACCCCAAAACTAAATTTCATAGCCTTAAACTTTGGATTCAGCCTATTTGGAATGTTATTCAACCTATCTAATTGGTTTGATGTTTTTATCACATGTTTAAATGGTACTTCCTTTGTAAAAGTTCCCTAATTAACCCTTTAGGCCTAATTGTTATCCCAAGGGTTATGTCAGCATCTTTATTCATGAAGTCTTAGAACTTTGAAATCCTATAGTAAATATAAAATAATAACTATTTTTATTTTTAGGTTTCCTTTTTCAATCCTAAACCTTCAAGTTGCAAGCCAAAATTCCATTTCTTGGGCTACTAGCATTCCAAGGGTGTATTGAAGGAACTATGTCATTTCCTTATTTTTGGTTTCTCAAATTTAATGAAAATGACCATTTGATATAAGAGCAACATTTCTTGAGTCTTGTGTCAAGATTACTTGTTTTGGGTAAGTTTCATGTATTGAGTCCTCTTATGCAAACATGCAAGTGTAGGGTTCTAGGGTCTATGTTGGCTCTCAAACCTTCTTAAGGTCTAATTGTGGGTTGATCTCTCCCAACCTACCACTATGTCTACCTATTACTTGAATCAAGTGGTATCAAAGCCCATCTAAATCTTTGGGATTCTAAATTTTTTGTTAAAATGTTAGATGGAGAGAATGATGGATTGCCATCCAAGATGTCTAATGCAGATGTAGTGAAATATTGAAGGAGCAGAAGATAAAGGAAGATAAAAAAAGGAAACAAGATGAACTTAGAAACATTGAGATGCAACAAATTAGAGATGAATTGAAAAGGCTTAGAGAAGAGCTTGCCAAAGCTAGTAACTTTGAAGAATTTGATGAAGGGAGTGATGAAGAAATCTCTTTGGAGGAAGAAGAACAAATACCTCTAGATCAAAGGCTACTTTTGAGCACTCTTAAGTCCATGGAAAGAAGAACCATGGATTCCAAATTAGACTAACTAAATTATGATGGGAGAATGAACCTAGATATTGCAATTGATTGGGTGGATGACCTAAATAGTTTCTTTGAATGTGATGAGATTCCTAAGAATCATAGGACAAAGATAGCCAAGTCCAACTTGAAAGGCACTACTCTTACATGGTGCAATATCACCCAAGGTGATATAGTAAAGAATGAAAAAGGTGTAGTAACTACATGGATAAAGATGGAGAAGTTATTTAGGAAGGCCTATGTTCCTAAAGAATATGAAGTTCAACTTCATAGAAGAAGAATGAATCAAAGGAAAAAAAGACATGAAAATTTCAGCCTACACTAATGAGTTTCAAGAATTGGTGATGAGGACACAAGAGGGTGAATCTGAAAGTATCAAGTTGTCAAGATACTTGCAAGGTCTCAAGTTATCTATCCAAGATGAATTGAGTTTGACAACAATAACCACTATGCAGCAATGTGTGAAAGTTTCACTAAATGTGGAAGAAAAGTTCAACAGAAGAAATGAACAATCCAATAGAGGAAGAGGTGGAAATGATAGGGGTAGAAGCAACTCTTGGAAAAGAAGTCAATCATCCAATCAAGGAAAATCCATGGAGAAAAAAAACAAAGACCATGGTTAATCTAGCTAGAGAGGAAGCTCTAGAGGAGGAAGATCCTTCAATAGAGGAAGAGGGAAATGTAATGGACCTCCTAAGTGTTTTAGGTGCAATCAAATAGAACACTATCCAAACAACTGTCCTAAAAAGCCAAACGACAACAATCAAGAAGAAAGAAGGACCCAGTTGGTGCAAGAAGAAAGAAATTTAGAGGCTAAAGAAGGTGTGGCACTAATGATGAGACAATCATTCCTGTAAGTACCTCATGCTCAAGAACCAACAAAAAGGAATAACCTATTTAGGACAAGGATCAAATGCAAAAAAAGGGTATGTAATCTATTAATTGGTTCAAGATAATAAAAAAAATCTAGATTTTAAAGAAATGGTTCAAAAATTAGAACTAGAAATAATTCCTCATCCATATCCTTATAATGTTTCTTGGCTAAGAAAATGGAAGGAAACCCTTGTAACTGAACAAGCCATGTTAGAGTTCACTTTAGATGATTTCAAAGATAAAGTTTTATGTGATGTTGTAGAAATGGACGCTTTCCACCTTTCTTTGGAAGGCCATGGCAATATGATATGGATTCCATGTATAATTGTAGAAAAAATACATACATCATAGTGAGGGATGGGAAAAATTATAATCTCAAGCCTCTACCTCAACCTAAAAAGGAAAAAGAACCTTTGGCTATCATAGTGGGAGAAAAAGAAATGTTAAAAGCAATAAAATAAGAAAAGGAGGGATATGCATTAATTCTAAAAGCAAGGGATGAACCATTACCTAGAAAAGATGAATTAGTCCCAAAAGAAGTTCAAAAGCTTCTTGAAGAATACAAGGAAGTGGTTGTAAAAGATTTACCCTCATCCCTCCCACCCATTAGAGGCATAAGCCAACAAATAGAATTCATCACTGAAGCATCCTTGCCCAAAAAAGCCCAATACAAGCTCACTCTTGCTCAAAATGTTGAAATATCCAAACAAGTTGAAAAATTATTGGATAAAGGACTTATTCAAAAAATTCTTAGCCCATGTTTTGTCCATTCAATTTTGGCTCCCAAAAAGGATGGTAAATGGAGACTATGCACTAGTAGTAGAGCTCATCTATACCTTTTCTTCAAGGGTGGCATTTCAAGCTGGGCCCACAGATGACCAAGGACACGTGTCATCAACTTTCTAACTCACTATACATAACTCTTGAGCACCTTTTCATAATGAGCTAGCGATAACCAATGATTTGGCATTGATTGCATGGCAAAAATTTGAAATGTCCTTTGAAGGAAACAATAGTGAGCCCTTTGCTCATTAACTCGCTATAATTATTCATCGCACATCTCTTCATAGCAAGTTAATGAGCATCGTCGATCCATACTTGATCTTGTGGACAATAATTTATTGCAACAGTGGTGGGCCATTGCTCGCTAACTCTCTATACTTAACTTCCAAGCATTTTTCCACAGCAAGTTAACAGTGACCTTTGATCCTAGTTTGATCTCATGATAAAAAATCTTTATACTTTATACATGGGGAGTGGGTCCAAGATACTACTGTCGCTAAGCTAGCTCAACATGCTGGCATACAAATATATTTTCAAATCTCTTAATGACATCACATGTTTTTGGCCTTGCCTTTTCATGACTTTTAGGTGGGTCACTGCATCACTACTGACAAAAATACCACCAATCCTATTAGCGATATGGCGAGCTCTGACGAATCAAAATTTTTTGGCTCAAAGAGGCTCAGTAGGATAACACCACATAAGTTGATCTGCACAACTCAATGCTATCATGTCACTCATTTGGGGACCACCTCTAAGAACTTTTTGTTACATCACCATTTTTTGACTAGTCGATCACTACATCACTACTGGCAAAAATATCGACTATCTGGCTAGTGATATGGCAAATTTCAGTAACCATTAAAAATGACACCCCGAAAAAAAACTACAAAAGACATACCCTACGAAGAAATAAAAGTGAAGCCTACACCATATCTTCCTCTGGATCCTAAAAATCACTTCTTACTTTAAAAGAATGTCGTCTTTTGCAGAATCTAGGTATTCTCTATATTGCCACCGGCAAGTCGCATGGATTTTTTGGTAGTGACTTTGCGAGTTATCGGATTTAGTTGGACTCTAGTGACACCAATTGCAAGTTTTATCCATGTGCATCTCTTCTTGAAGCTGACAGGCCTGGGACATAGCACATGGTCATAATGTCTTCACGTTAACACATTTCACGACACCAGATTCCACTTTTCAGTATCACACATAATTCTTCAATGATCAATACCTTGCTATGTGTAACATGTGAGCATCTTTCCATAGTGAATATGGGATAAAAATGGATTCAAATTTGATCCGATGGTAGGATTAAAACCCCTTTTCAAAAAGACTTAACAACGACATCCAAGCAAGTAGGAAAAGAATATTTGCTCTGCGCCCCCTTTTCTTAAAATTTCACACCAAGATAAAACTTAAAAAGCCAAAACTAGGGTTTTTCACAAATTTTCAAAGGTATCAAAATATACTAAACCAAAACTTAAAACCCTATGATTTAACAAAAAACTCTCATTTGATTCTAAGAAAAATTGATACATAAAAAATCAGACCAATAGTGGCTCTATCTGGGGATGATAGACTACCAAAGTCTATACAAGAATTCAAAATCTATCGAGGAGTAGACCACATACTTGATGCAAAAATGACAACTTCTTTAGAGAGCACAGAGCAACACATAGAAACAAAAACCAAATTATACAAGGAAACTTACAGGGATTTAAAAAATATACAGAAAGTACAAGGAAGCCTAAAACTACTATTCATGGAAAATAGATACTTTAAGTACCTCTTCAAGAATTGTCCATGAACTGGCAATTGAAGAATACCTCCAGTTAATTCCCTCAAGAAATATGAATCTTCTCCATTCTTATCACAAATTTTATATGAACCAAACCAGATTGGGTCAAATTTTCCATGTTTTCCCTTATCTTCCATGTTGGTATTCCACATCAATACCATATCTCCTATTTCAAACTTTCTCTCAAAGGCCCTTTTATCATATAAGTGCTTCATCTATGATTTGAGCTTAGCATTCTGAACAGAGGAATCTCTTCTTGTCTCCTCTAACTGTTTGATGTCATCTAGTCTGAGTTTCATCTCATCAATGATATCATCTTCATATAACTGAATGAATTTATACATCTCCCTTAGATTATTTTGGGGAAGTCTGGCCTATATAACATAAACCAGGTGAAATGGGGCACAACCAAAGGCCTTTTTAATAGTAACCCTATCAGCCCATAGGGCTAGTGGCAATTTTGAATCACATGCCTTTTTTTTTTCCCCTAGAATTCTTTTGATAATATTTAATATACTCTTATTGCTTGATTCTGCCTAACCATTCCCTTGAGGATGATAAGGTGAGGATGTATATTCTGTAATGCCATATTTTCTATAAAACTCTTTGTATTCATCAAATCTAAAACACATAGCATTATCAGTAATTATCTTACGTGGGAAACCAAATCTAGTCATAATGTTATTCAAGATGAAATTGATCACCACTTTACTTGTAGCATTCTTGGTAGGGATTGCTTCAACCCATTTGGTGCAGTAATCAGTTGCCATCAGAATCCAAGAATGTCCACCACTGGATTTGTTTGATATTTCAGCTATGAAATCAATCCCCCACTACTTGAATGGTGCCTGTAATTCTATAGGTCTTAGTGGTAAATTTCTAGAAAATTTCAATTTTCCACTGAATCTTTGATAATTACTGCACATCTTAACAAATTCATGAGCATCTTTGAAGATTTTTGGCCACCAAAAACTAGATCTAAGGACTTTGTGGGATGTGGTTTTAGCCATGTCATGACCTCCACACACACCTTCATGCATATCTTTCAAAATCCTTGTAGCCTCAATTTCATCTACACACTTCAAAAGTACTCCTTCCATGCTCCTCCACCATAACTATCCTTGTACTATAACATATCTTATAGCATGTAACTTAAGGGATCTCCTTTGATTATCAGTTAACTCTGGTGGGAACTTCATTGTTTGCAAATAATAAATTACATCTTTGTACCAGTCAGAGATGCCCATATCATAGAGGTCTTCTCTACAATTATCATCCAATTGGTTAATATGATTTTCCTGTAGATTTGCTTCTGTCATCAACTTGGCCAAACCTTGACCTCTGACTAATTTAGTAATCTAGATGTCAATATTGAATTCTTATATTCTATTGATCCACCAACACCTCCTACTAGATACTTCTTGTTGTGAGAAAATGTCTTTCATAGCAATAGTAGGGACAAAAGCAATAACTACAGCTCCCATTAAATAACATCTGAAGGCCTTCACTCCTTTAACCAATGCATATGCCTATTTTTCATTAATATCATACTTTAGCTCAGCAGCTTGTAATGACTTGCTAAAGAATGCAATTGGTTGTTCATAACCTTCTTCATTTTTCTATAATAGTACTATAACAACAGTGTGAAATGAGGCAAAAGAAAATATATGCATTGGTTTGTCATAATTAGGAGCTCTGAGAATAGGGGCATCTTTAATAGCCTACTTAATTTTTTGAAATGCAATATTAGGTTCACCATCTCATTGTATCTTAGATCCTTTCTTTAGCATTTTGGATATGGGCCTACTAATCTCTACAAAATTTGTCACAAATCTCCTAAGAAAATTTATCTATCCAAAAAATGATTGGATGCCTTTGACACTCTTGGGTTTCTAAATCTTATCTATTGCTTCTACCCTTTCAGGGTCAATCCTCACTCCATGCTTTCCAACTAGAAGTCCTAACAATTTTCCTTCAGTGACACCAAAGTTACATTTCCTTGGATTTAAGGATATTCCATATTCAAGGGCTTTGATAAATACCTTTTCTAAGTGCATGCAATGATCATTTTCATCCTGGGAGTAAGCAGTAAGGTCATCCTAATACACAACTAGAAATTTTTCAATAATAATAGCAAAGGCCACATCCATGGCTCTTTGGAAAGTAGCTCTAGCATTAGTAAGCCCAAAAATCATTCTGACATAGACATATGTACCCCAGGGAGTAGTGAAGGCAGTCTTAAACTGTTCTGATTCTTTGACAACCACTTGATTATATCTTGAAAAACCATCCATCATGGACATCAATTTTGAACCAGTGACCCTTTGCAACATTGCTTCCATATTTGGAAAACCATAATTATCCTTTAATGAAGATATGTTAAGATTCCTAAAATCAACACATAACCTTATATCTCCATTTTTCTTTCTTACTAGTACTAGATTTGATACCCAAGAAGAATGTCTGATAGGCTTAATGATGCCAACATCTCTTAACTTAATCAGTTCTTCCTGCATTTTGGGAGCTAGGGTTGGATTTATTGGCCTTTGTTTTTGTCTAAAAGGCTTAGCATCTGGTTTCAAAGGGACTTCATGTTGAAATAGATCTTCCCTATAGGCCTTTCAGTCATCATATGACCATGCAAACACATGTCTATACTTCCTTAGTAGACCTATCAAACCCTGTCTTATCTTAGGAGACAATTTTTTACCAATATACACCTTCTTAGGGGTTTCTTTAGTTCCCAAATTTACCTCCTCCAAATCCTTAGCATTATATTCACTAGTATCCATTTGAGATCTATCATGATTGTCAAAGATAGTTTCTAGGACAACTAAACCTTTTGGTATTTTGTTTATTTTCAATTGCACAACTTCTTGTCCAAAAATAATGTCTCTTCCATCTATTTTTTCTACATATGCTACACAATCAATTTCTTGCCCTGATAACATATACTCGCAATTCAAAAACCTTAAAATATTTTTATCATCCTCAAATACTTGCTAATTTTGGACATTGTTAGGAACATAAGGCCTGATCTGAGTTTCAATTTTAGATACACTAGAAAATGTAATATCATCAGGTTTTATTGCTATATTTGCCAGCAAATCTGCCATCTTATTGCTGGACCTATCCTTCCAAATTATCCCAAATGCATCAAAACACTCAATCATATCCCATACTGCATTTCTATACTATTTTAACCTTTTTTTCTTTGACACATAAACATTTCTCACCTGGGATATAATTAACTTAGAATCCCTTATTACATGTTTACATTTTATCCCATGCTTATGAGCTAGTCTATGTCCTAATAGTAGAGCCTCATATTTTGCTATGTTATTAGTATAAGGGAAATTCAATGTGAAAGAAAACTTGTAAGTTACCCCAGCAGGAGAAATTAGTAAAATACCTACACCTACTTGATCTTTGCAATAAGCATCATTAAAGAACATGGCCCATAAGTCACCTTTATCTAACTTTGTATCAACTTCCATTTCTATCTGAGGTTTTTGCTTGCCTTTCTTTAGGGTCAAGACCTCAGCTCTAAACGGATTGACATCTGTATCCAAAAAATTTGTCATATCATCCTCAACTTCCTCTACTATCATATATATGCTTTTTGGTTCTCTATTGACCTTTACAAAATTCCCATCAATATTAAAAGTAGCAAATGATAGGTGACATTGTAAACTTCCTCCCATGGAAACACTACATTTTCTAGATGATAACATGCCATATTGAGGTGGTATGTCAACAACCAATATTCTCATAGTGAGTTCTTTATTTGGACATGATGTCAATCTATAAGGCAGGGCACTAATAGTACCTATGAATATAACTTCCCTCTTATCCATGGCACAAAATCTTCCTTGTGTAGTGTCAACCTTTAGACCTAATTCTTTCATTATCTCAAAAGGCATAATAGTACTAGAAGCACCAGAATCAATCATAGAATTCTTTAATGTCTTACCATTCACTAAGATGCTTAAGAAAAATGGTTCAAAATTTCCCAAACATTCATTGACAGAGTTATTTAAAAACATCTAAGGAATCTGAGATACAACCACTTCAGTATCCTGTTCCTTCACCTTTTCCTTTTTCATTCCTTTGGGAACATGATTTTCATTACATTCTTGACTTACCTTTATATTAGTATTCCCCAACTAGGCTATGGCTTTATCTCAGTGCTCTGGGATTCTCAGTAACTTAGACAAAGGAACCTTAATATTAATCTGAGAGAAAACAACAAACATATCTATAGAAGAATTAGAAAGGTTATCATTACTCACATTCCCTTTCTCATCATGCTTACTCAAAGTGTTTAAAGGATTATGATGACTCTTATCTTGCTCAGTGACATTCTGTGATATCTTCCCATCTCTTTTCTTGGAGATATTATTTGAGCACTCTATATTCTTAGGATTGCCCCCATTCCTTGGTTCCCATTTTTTATTGGCAAATTTACCCTTCATAGCAGGGGACTCTTTCGATTTTACAATTTCCCCTTTCTTAAGGTCAATCCCCTTTATAAAAATGCTAGCCACCTTATTCCCCTCATTTCCTTGACCCATACTCCTAGTTTGAACCTGAGCCACCATATTAGCAGTGATTTGGTCAATTTCTTCTCTAGAGGGTTTTCTCAGGGTCACTTCTTTCTTTGAACTGACCATGTTACACACATTATCCTCAACATCACTTTCATTAGAAAATACTTGTTGCTGATTGACACCATGAAAATATCTTTGATCATTTACATCTCTATCACAACCTTCATTGTCAAAAAAATGTGAATCAAACATGTTACATCCTACATCATCATTGGTTTCCTCCTATTCCTAACATTTTTCCACTATATTCTGATTTCCAAGAAATGACAAGGCTACCGCATAATATTCAGGGGCATGAGGTAATTGACAAGTGAAACACCATGTAGGTTCAACAGTGAATTTAGGAAAGGATCAGGGGTCACTTTGTTATTTGTATTCTTGGGGGGAGGGACATTAGGCTGACCATCTTTCCAATTGGTGGTATAAGGGAAATTTTGCAACCTATTTTGTCTACTAAAATTTTATTGGTAAGGGACCCTATTTTCAATGGGGTTCCTATCATTTTTTACCTGAGGAAGATTCAAACCTTTTATGGCATTGAGAATTTGACTCATTTCACTAGACCCTTACTTCTTCCCTCCAATAGCTTTTTGTTCTTCCCTTTTATTTCCCTTATTCCCAAATAACCTAGGATCATCTCTTTTTCTTTCTAACCTCCCTGAAATCCTCAAGTTAATTTCTATATTAATAGCAATTCTAAAAGAATCTCTTAAAGTCCTAGGCTCCTTATCCCTAAGCTAGTATGCCATTTTACCATCAAAAAAATTTAGATAAGTAATCAAAGATACCTTGTCATGAATCCTCATGGTTTGCATTAGCTTGTACATCCTTTTCTAGAATCTAGTATTAAATTCGGTGATAGATTCATTAGGAAACCTCTTAATATTATTGAATTCACTCAAAATATAACTCTAATTTTTCTTGTCACCATATTGCTCTTTGAAAAAATATTCAATATCTTTCCAATCAATAATAGATAATTCAGGGAGCCTCTTGAACCATTCTCTAGCATCTTTAGTTAGTGAGTGAACAAACAACTTCATAATGACATGTTCAACCTCAACCTCATAATCACTCATCATATCAAGAAAACTCCTCAAATGGTCCTCACAAGAGATAGTATTATTTCCATCAAATTTAGGTAATCTTTTCATCATTTCTTGTGGGATAGGATTAGGAAAACTAGGGATCCCATCAAAACACATTTTCCTATAACCTTCTAAGTGGATAGGTCTCCTTTGTACATCAATCTTAAGCTGATCAACATTATCTTTCTTATTATTACTCATAGTGTTACTAGTACTAGCATCACCAATAGATTTATTGTAATCTACTTTCTGTGAAGATGAAGACAAGAAAGAGAAAGGTACCCTAGTAGTATTCTGATTTGCATCATTAGATCTATCATTATCTTTAGGCAGAGCTACAGACTACTTCTTGGTATTCCAAGAATTTGATTTTATTGTTCATTTAAGCTATAGCAGCCTCATTTTATGCAATCTCCAATTTCTTGGCCAAAGAAAGCATCCCTTTCTTTCCTTCTTTTTTCCAATTCAATATCAGAGAGTGATATAGAATCATGGATCTAAAATGTCTTCACTGGCTCATTGATCTTAACACCAATCTCCTTTTGTTTTTCTTTGTCCTTAGTCCCTACAACTGGTTCCACATTTTTTACTCTATTATTATAAACTTTTAGAGTAGGGTAGTTCTTGATTTTCTATACTATAGGTCTCTCTAAATTTATTTTCTAAGCTTCTAGCAATTTTTGCTCCTGCCTCCTAAGCTATTCAACTTGTCCCACAAGCTTAGGCTACCATGCACCAGCTGCTATCTCATTTTTCTTCTTTAGAGCAGCAATTTGCCATAGTAATTCTTGTTTTTCTTATAGTTCTTTGTTATCACTTCTTCCCTCTCCTTTTGAAATTTCCTATTTATAGCTTCTTGTTCAGCAAGTTGTGCTTTCAAAATTTCATTCTCATCAGGATCAAGGATAGTGAACTCAGACCCATATGTTTTCTCATCATTAAAACTTTCAGGTTCTAGGTGTCTAGGTCTGACCTTCTCAAGGGAATAATCTGACATGAAAGGTTTGTACTATGCTAGAAAAGATTGTTACTAGTCCTACCCTCCAGACAAAAAACATGTGGTTGCACAATCTTCTCCTAGCATATCATCTCAGGGGTATTATAGAAATTGTCATCAGACAAAATTGGATGAGATCTTGGACCTTTGGAGAAAGGAACTATTTCAACAATAGAATGATGAGCATTATCCCTATACACTACTTGTTCCTGTGAATAGCTCCCCTTCTAAATTTGGTTTCCCATCACAGCCTAATTCTACCTTCCTCTAGGAGGGAGATCAGTTTGTAGTTTGATGGCCAGATTTTTCCTCACATTTGCTTGTGTATTTCTCTTATTCTCAATAATTTGGGACAATAATTTTCTTAATCTTGACACTAGTTAAAACCTTTTGAGTCGCCACCCACTCTATCAGAATGCGAAAAAGAATTAAACAAATGATAAATCCTTAGTGATAATTTTGGGCAAAATGTATACAAATTCCAAATCCATAGGAAACTTCAGTATAAAATTTTGCAACTCTACCCAAGGGGACACAGATCTCTAATAATTCATTTTTTATGACAATACTAAGTATAATTCTCCAGTAGAGTCAACATTTTGTTGGTGTTTGAAAACTACTGAACAACAAAATGTTCAATACTAGAATGATAACACTCACATAACCCAAGGATCAACTAATTCCTATTATCAAGTACATGCATAAACCATTTGAACCCAACTTCAACAAAACTGAAGGATGGTTTCCTACTCTTTTGGCTCTGCTAAACCAAGGTGGGTTTACCTAGGGATAATTCTAATAACAACTACTATGTAGAGGTTCTTTTAGTTTTATTCTGATTCTCATTTATTTCCCACTAACACATGCACAGTTCAATTCAATTCTTTCAATATTCTCAAACCTGTATGCATCCCTTATTTGCAGATCTGGTCATAATTCTCCTAGGATTTACGAATATTCCTAGAAATAGTAGCTACCTAAGACTTAGAGAATAGATATAAATGAGTATTGACTAGCATTTATAACCTTAAAAACAATTGAATAGAAAATGATTTTGATTTTATAATTGTCATGATATGTAGCAGCAAAATTTACCCTTTTTCACTTCTGACTTATATGACTAGTGCCTTATCCATTGGGTAGAAGATTGACTATTGGTAGGAGATCTAATTCAATTAACTTGTAAATGAATTAATCAAGTGTAATCATCCATTTCCATTCTTATGAAGTATCCTTTCTATAAACTCATAAACCCTACTGATTCATTGAAGCACTTCTATAATTCCTTGAATTAAACACAACACTGATATTAGCATACAACCCATCTAGATTGCATTTAGCCAAATTAAACCTTATTTAAAATGACTTCAAAGTAAACAAACCCATAAGAGGAAGACAAAAATTGATGACACAAATATAGTGTTAATACCCTTTTGTATTATCCTTTCAGATGACTAATACAATAACCAATAGAATTCAAAGGACAGCCCAGAATAACTTGTTGATTTTTCCATTTCAATATATCTTAAGAAAGTGCAACTAGAAAATAAACTCAAAACAACTACACACTATTGGACTGAATGTATTCTCTTAGAGACTTAAAAATTATACAAAATTTGGACCCTCACAATGCCTTGAAAACTCATTTATATAGCATGAGTTGCAACAAGCAAAGGGCAATTGTGATTTGACAAGTGTCCAACAAAACATCATACAAAAGAGAAAAATGGTCACAATAGAATGCTAGGCACATCAAATATTCTTTAGGTAGGTCTATTCTTGTTACTATTGTAAATCATCAACTTTTGATTTGTCTCTTGCTATTCTAGATCTTCAAAATATGTGGCTACCAAGCTGGCCAATGAAGGGTTATCTTGTGATGCCTCCAAGTCAGTTTTTTCCTGCGAGTTTTCACTGCTTTCGCCTTGAGCAAGTAATATTACTTTTTCACCCTCTTCTTTCTTCAATTCTGATGCTGATGTGTCAGCGAATTTCACCTCACCTTTGTGTTCCTTATCATCATCTAAACTTCCTTCTTTTAACTGCTTGTCCAAAGGAATATCTTCCATCTAGGTGTCAAACTGTATATCATCCGGCCAGTTGAACTGTAGGATACCACCTTGTTTCTTTAATATATAGTTAGTCTCCTTTTCAAAACCAACAAATTCTTACTTCAAAGAATCAAAAAATAACTTGACTTTAACCAATTCTTCTATCGTGGTGGCCCACCAGGCATACCCCTTTTCATTTATAGCTTTATTTATCCTTGTGCAAAAAAGGACATCCAGTTCTTTACTCCATTCATCCTTATTTTTCAATTTATTCTTTCTATCCAAGGCACAAGGAAATAGATCAAACTTTTAATTCTTTTACTTATTCAAATAAGAAACAACTTTCAGTTGTAGAGCAACTCTCCTGTTATCAAAATCTGAGAGGTCATTAGCAATATCATACAATTTTTCAATATGGTCATGGGAAGACCTTATAACTGAATAACATAAAAGGGTAATTTATTTTTCCCTTTTCCCCCACTTACTAACAATAGGCTTGAGGGTTTCATCATGGGTTTTCAGTTCCTCCCATGTACTTATTACTCTTTCCAACTGATCAAATAATAAGGGCCATTCAATTTTGTCTATTAAATACATTAGAGCCTTTCTAAGCTTATCCTCATACTGTGTATTTAACTCTACATGTAAGGCCCATTGTTTTCTTTTTTCTTCTTCAAAATCCGCAGCTGTGTAATATTCTGGCCTTTGAGGTGTGTCTGGTATTTCTACAAGGGGGGTGGATTTAAAAGGTTCCACTGGAGGACGGGGGTATGTTATTCTTGGCCTTGTGGACCTCCCCATTACCTTGTTTTCAAGTTCAATTCTCCTTTTTACCTCCGTATTATAGGCCTCAAGAATTGTTTCATATTTATTTTTTAATTCAGACATAACCTGTTCCTCCTTAGTAGTAGCCAAAAGAAACTTGGAAGAATCCACATTCCGATATGCTACTTGCACATGTGAGGTATCAGCAACCCTTCTTACAAGTATATTCCCCATCAACCCAAACCCAACTGGTTGTGATGATGTGGCTCTAGATCCTTTTCTCAATGACCAACTGACCAATGCAGCTTGATCTTCAATGAATGTAGTGCCTTGGAAATCTTTTTTATTTGGGTCTTGCAACTCCAACTTATTAGACATAGAATTGAAAATCAATGCATCTGTAATATCCCAATTGGGCAATAATAAAATGTTAGATGCCTTTATCATTCTCCTCCCCTCCTCAGGCCTTATATTCTGCAATTCTTTCATCATTTCTTCTTTAGTTTGGTTCTGCATGGAAGTTTCATCCATTTTTGGATGCTCTACTTTCATCTTTTTACATTTCTCCTAAAAAATGTTCATGTTTTCTCTACATGCAAACTGCTGAAAAGCCCTAGATTTCACAAAACTGTCATTAGCCAAAAATTGATGACTTGCTTGTTCTAATACAGGGTCCAATTCCCTGCCTCTATAATCAACTATTGTTAAATCCAAACTTGGGAGGGGAGGTTTTGGAGGGTTATCCTCATCTAATTCTTCTTGAGTAATTAAAATACCTCCTTGTGATCCCATCTATTCAATTTGTTCACCAGTGAGTTGTTCTTCTCCAATCCTCAAAGGGGATTGAGTGGGTGAATATTCCTCAACTTGAGGTGTTTCTTCTATTATTACCTTTTGCCTCTTGGGACTGGGCTCATTATGTCTCTCCTCTTGAGCTATAGTAGTGGATCCTATTATTTCCTTGCCTTTTTCTATAGGAACCCTTTTATTCTGAATTATAGTATACCTAGGCTTCTTTTGTACAATTATTTGACTAGCTCCTATATTTGCAGTAAAAGCCAATCTCCTCATGACTTCTCTGGCCTTATCAGGATAGGAATCAATAAAAAATTATTTCTTCTCATTCATGACTTCCATTATTTTAGGGAAGTTATTCATGAGCTTACTTATTTTGTCAGCCTCTGTATTAGCATTATCTAAAGGATTATATTTATGATCAAAACAATGAATGAATTCTAAGACCCAGGAATAAACTCTCCATTTTTCCTTTTTACTTTCCTGCTCCTACAATGAGAATTCATTCCTTCTAATGTCTTCTAGATAATAAGAATCATGCTTGACCTATCCTAGCTTAATTCTATGCCTCAATGTCTGATTGAAAAATCCTTCAGAATCACAAAAATGGGGATGAGAGACAGCCATCATATACTGCTCCAAAATTTTATGCAAAAAGAGCCAACCTCCTTTGGTAATCACCAACTAATGGGCCACTATGCAGGTAGGGAAAATTGACCTTAATTTCCTTTTCAACAAAAACATTTCTTCTACTCCCCCTAATTGCCACAAAACTTCAACCATTCCTACCTTCAAAGGTACTTGGTAATGCAAAATATGAGGACTCCCTTTAAAACCATAAATTCTGAAAATAGTAGAAACAGAGTAAGGGATGATATCTCCCCAATTATGTGAAACTTTCAAATTATGGGGGTTATCCATAGGCCTGATGAGACTCATTAGTACCTTAGGGATTCTGGGATTGTCACTTAATATGAGGCATCTCAATTTAGAAGCAAAATACCCATCAAATCTGACAAAACTGGCATTACTTGCATCCCAAGTCATATCTACACTTCACAACTAGACTGGCAGTGTTTCCCCATTCTCTTCTCTGTTCAATTCCATCTCATTACCAAAATATCCCACTCCTTTGAATAAAAATGTATACATTAATAGAGAGTAATGGCCAAAATTTTTTTCCACCTTGCCCATCACAATCCCAACTAAACCAATGTGAATTTCTTCAGCCAAAAAGGAAGCAATCTGAACCATCATGTACATGAGACCAATGGGCATGAACTCTTGCTCATCTTCACCAAAAACTCGGCACAGGGTCCTGTATATCTCTATAGCCCAGGAAGTGAAAAGATTCTTCTTAAAAGGTTCTCTAGAGGATGTAGTAATTAATGGAAAAGTTCCTATTGTACGAATATGTGCCCTCAGTGCACCTCCCCTAATTACATCCTTCTTTGCTTTGTATTTGTTCTCTAATTTTGGAAGATTGATTTGCACATGGTAATCTGATAATGGTTCTAGGTGAAAAACCTCTTTAACCTCTTCAAGACTAATTGAGATCAGAGGCACACCATCCTTTCTTCTTACAACCCTAATGGCTTGTCATAATTCTTGGCAATGGCTTCAAGAAAATCATAATTCATGAAAACACTTGGGATTGCTAACTTTCCCAAATCAAAATTCTAGACATTAGCATGTGGGGCAAACAACTTCTTTTTTGAAAACCACTTTTTAAACAAGATAAGACCAGTCTGAGTAGTTGTTGCATCCCTAACCCAGTTCCCCTTGTCATATAGGCCATCAGCAATTTTAAGCCTAGGATTTAAGGAAATTAATCTTTTAACTTGTGCAAGCTCTATAGTAGACTCTAAGAGTAGTTCTAATAAATCATCATGGAAATTCCTATCCATATAATTAATTTGCCTAGAAAATGCTTTCTTAGGAGGTATTTTGATAGTATTAAAAGAACTGGAAAGCCACAAATGTTGTAATATTAGTACTTACTTGACTGAACTCATTCTTCTCTAAACTTCTATAATTAATCTCAAACAATAGAGGAATAACTTCACACTTTTACCAATCTTAAGACAATACAATCAACAGGCTCTTGTGCTAAGAAAGCTTGCACTCTTTGTTTGCATGGGACTGGATTAATGAAAATCTCCTGTGTTACACTCTATTTTTTCACACACGAAGCTTTCGTTCATCATAAATGCACAAAATAGAAGAACAAAGTAGCATTGCACTTTCTTTTAAATTTGTGCCATTGATCCTCAAAAAAATCCTACAATCCAGGAATGAAAACTAGGCTGACTCAATGTTCTTCTTAGCACGTTGGCAGTCAAACCAATAAAATGCCTCCATCTGTACCTTTCCTTCAAGGTTGGCATTTCAAGTTGGGCCCATGGATGACCAAGGACACATGTCATCAACTTGCTAACTCGCTAAACATAACTCTCGAGCACCTTTTCATAATGAGCTAATGATAACCACTTATTTGGCATTGATCGCATGGGACAAATTTGAAACATCCTTTGAAGGAAACAACAGTGGGCCCCTCGCTTGTTAACTCGCTATACTTATTCATCGCACATCTCTTCATAGTGAGTTAACAAGCATTGTCAATCCATACTTGATGTTGTGGACAGCAATTTATTGCAATATTGGTGGGCCATTTCTTGCTAACTCGCTATACTTTACTTCCAAAAAAAATTCCATAGCGAGTTAACGATGACTTTTGATCTTGGTTTGATCTCATGATCAGAAATCTTTATACTTTATACATGGGGAGTGGGTCCAAGATACTACTGTCACTGAGCTGGCTCAACACACTGGCATACATATATATTTTCTAATCTCTTAATGACATCACATGTCTTTGGCCTTGCCCCATTCATGACTTCTAGGTTGGTCACTGCATCGCTACCAAAAAAAATACCAACAATCTAGCTAGTGATATTGCCAGCTCTGACGAATCAAAATTTACTAGCTCAAAGAGGCTCAGTAGGATACCACCACATAAGTTTACTTGCACAACTTAGCACTATCATGTCACTTATTCAGGGCCCACCTCTAAGAACTTTCTATTACATCACCATTTTTTGACTAGTCGCTACATCGCTACTGGTGAAAATACCAACTATCTGGCTAGCGATATGGAAAATTCTGGTAACCATTAAAAATGATGCCCTGGAAAAAAAACTATGAAAGACATAGCTTGTAGAGAAATAAAAGCAAAGCCTACACCATATCTTCCTTAGGATCCTAAAAATCACTTCTTACTTTAAAAGAATGTCATCTTTTGCAGAATCTAGGGATTCGCTATATCGCCACTAGCAAGTTGCATGGATTTTTTGGTAGCGACTTGGCGAGTTTCCAGATTTAGTTGAACTCTAGTGACATAACTTGCAATTTTTTTCCACATGGATCTCTTCTTGAAGCTAACAGGCCTAAGACATAGCACATGGTCATAATGTCTTCATGTTAACACATTTCATGGCAGCGGATTCCACTTTTTAGTATCACACATAATTCTTCGATGATCGCTACCTCGCTATGCATAACATGTGAGCATCTTGCCATAGCAAATATGGGACAACCATGGATTCAAATCATATCCGATGGAAGGATTAAAATCGCTTTTCAAAAAGACTTAACAACGATGCCCAAGCAAGTAGGAAAATAATATTCGCTCCTCACCCCCTTTTTTAAAGATTTCGCACCAAGATAAAACTTAAAAAGCCAAACCTAGGGTTTTTCACAAATTTTCAAAGGTATCAAAATATACTAAACCAAAACCTAAAACCCTATTACTTAACAAAAAACTCTCATCTAATTTTTATTTTATTTTTTATTCTAAGAAAAATTGATACATAAAAAATCAGACCAACACCACATTTGTGGCAATAATAAGAAGTCCATATTTTGTTCTTGCATTTACTATTGTTTCTTTGTTTCTATTATAAGTTTATGGTATTAAGGGGAGTCCCCTACATCAAGTGGTATCAGAACTAGGTTTCTTGAGTGTGTGGATAGATCATCGATTGTGAGGCAGTTTGCACCAAGACTATGGTTTGGCTTGAGCATGTAGATAGATCACTGATTGTGAGGTAGTTTGCACTAGGGTTTCAAAAGAAGCACAAAAATGCCTCCACTAAGAGAGTGTGGTAGAAGAGCTATAGGTGTTACACCTGAGGGTTTTTTAGCCCTCCAAAGGAAAATGCAAGTGTTGAAAGAACAAATGAAAAGAGGAATAAATCTTCCTATAATAGATGAAAGCAAAGATGGGGATGAATTAGAAGAAAATTCTGAAGTAGACGCAATTCTAAATCCAAAGGAAGAGAGGCTTTTTAGGGCCATCTTCGAGATTGGAAAAAGACCTAGCTTTGAGGTTCCCACATTTTCAAGAAATCTTAACCTAGAAGAGTTGATTGATTGGATCAATGAACTAGAGGAGCACTTTGAGTATAAAGATATTCAAGATCTAGATAGGGTCAAGTTTGTGAAAAAAAAACTAAAGGGACATGCAAAGATCTGGTGGCAAGAGGTTTAGTTGGAGAAAAATACAAAGGGAAAGGAAAAAATCACTAGATGGGATCGGATCATAGCTAAAATGAAGTGACAATTCATTCCTATGGATTATGAGCTTGATCTATTAAAAAAAAAACAAGGAATGAAGCAAGCAAGAAAATTTGTTCAAGAGTATACCAAAGAGTTTTACCGAGTTCTCATTAGAACTAGCCATGCAAAAGCTAATAAGGAGAAAGTCACCCATTATCTTAATGGGTTAAGGCCAAGCATTTAGGATGAGCTAAGTCTAGTTTGGGTGAGGAGTATTGAGGAGCAATACTAGTTAGCCCTAAGAGTTGAGGAGAAATTCAGCAATAAGTTTGACAATAAGAATAGTGGAAGAGGTCATGCTGGAAGATTTTACAGAAAATTTTATAGAGGCCATAATAATAATCAGAGGAACATGGATGAGGCTAGAAATAGCAATAAAAATCAAAGGGGAAACAATTCCAATCATTTCAATAATTATAATAATAGAGATTAGAAAGGAAGAGGCAGAGGACAAGGATCTGGAAAAGGAGGCTTTTGTGGAAAATGTTTTCACTATGAAGAAGAATGGTATAGAACATTTGAATGTACCTAGTGCCAAGGAATGACAAATTGAAGAATAGAAGGTCAAGTGAAAGTTGCACATGTTGATGAAGATGCTAGATCCTCACATACTAAGGATGCTAAAAGAGGAGAAATTCTAGTTAATAGAAGAGTCCAACTGAGTGGTGAGAATGAACTTGGTCAAAGGAGTTTGTTTCACACAAAGTGTAGATGTGAAGATAAGTGTTGTGATGTGATCATTGATGGTGGAAGTACTAAAAATCTGGTGTCAAAAATGATGATCACCAAGTAGAAGATAAAGAGATAGAAACACTCACATCCATACCATATTGCTTGGGTATAGGATGACCACAAGGTTATGGTGAATGAGTAGTGCTCAGTGAAGTTCAAGATTGGGAGCTACTAGGATATGGTACTATGTGATATCATACCTATGGACATATGTCATATGTTGCTAGGTAGGTCATGGTAGTTTGACAAGGATGTTGTACATGATGGATGAGAAAATACCTACACTCTAACTAAGGATGGAGTGAAACATAAGTTGAATCTATTGAAGGATAAAGAAGAAAAGGTATGTAGTGCTGTCAGAATATGTCTTGTTGATGGAAAAGAGTTTCTTAAAGATATGAAGCATGAGCATATGTGTTTTTCTATAATTAGTAAAGATAGTAAAGAAGAAGTAAAGGAGGCACCTATACAAGTTGTAGATATGTTGGGAGATTTTTCTAATATTGTATTAGATATTGTACCTGATGGATTGACCCACATGAGGAAGATCAGGCACTAGATGGATTTGGTTCTAGGAGCTAGTTTTCCAAACAAGAAAGTGTGCAGAATGACACTAGTAGAAAGTGAAGAGTTGAATAGGAAATTTCAAGAGTTGTTGTAGAAGGGGTTGATTTGAGAGAGTTTGAGTCCATGTGTTGTACCAATAGTATTAGCACCAAAGAAGAATGGAAAATGGAGGATGTGCATAGATTCTTGTGCTATCAACAACATCAAAAGAAAGAATAGATTTCCATTGCCAAGGATGGATGATATTATGGACTATTTAAGTGGAGCTCAGTATTTCACAAAGATAGATATGAAGAGTGGGTACCATCCAATTTGTAGCAGAGAAGGTGATGAGTGGAAGACTACTTTTTAGACAAGGGAAGTACTATATGAGTGGTTAATCATGCCTTTTGGGCTAACCAATGCACCAAGCACTTTCATGAGGCTCATGAATGATGTACTAAAGGATTTTCTAGGTAAGTTTGTCATTGTTTACTTAGATGATATATTGATCTTTAATAAGACATTAGAGGAGCATTTGATTCATATTTGGAAGGTGTTAGATTATTTAAGGGTATAAAAATTGTTGATAAACCTGAAGAAGTGCAATTTTGTAAAGAAAGAGTTGGTGTACCTAGGATTTGTAGTCTCAGGAGAAGGTTTGAAAATGGACCCAGATAAAGTGAAGGCTATCCTTGAGTGGCCTACTCCAAGGAGCATGTTAGAGGTAAGATCTTTTAATGGACATGCTACATTTTATAGAAAGTTCATAAGAAGTTTTAGCTGTATTTTTGGACCCTTGATGGCAACAATGAGAGGAGATAGGAAAGAGTTTAAGTGGACTATAGGAGTAGATAAGAGTTTCAATCTATTGAAATAGAAAGTTACAGAGTAGCCTATTTTAGCACTTCTTCATATTAACAAGGTATTTCAAGTAGACTATGACGCTAGTGGTACTACAATAGGAGAGATTTTGAGCCAAGAAGGTAGACCAGTTGCTTATTTTAGTGAGAAGTTGAATGATGCAAAAAGAAAATATTCTATTTATGATTGCGAATTTTATGCTATAGTTCAAGCATTGAAGAAGTAGAGACACTATCTTCTTCCCAAGGAGTTTAATTTGTGTATTGATCATCAGGCTTTGCAATATTTGAATAGTCAAGGAAAATTGAACCAAAGGCATTTAAAGTGGGTTAAGTTTTTACATAGTTATACATTTGTTTTGAAACATAGTAGTGGAAAGTCTAACAAAGTTGTAGATGCTCTTAGTAGAAGACAAATTTTTCTTACAAAAATGTAGATAGAGGTGGTTAGGTTCAAGGAACTTAGTACATTGCATCCAGATGATCCTAATTTTGGTGAAGCATGGAAGGCTTGTGCAGAACCTATTAAATTTGACATGACAAAGTGGTTGGATTTTATGAGCCAAGATAATATGTTGTTCAAATGAAGCCAATTGTGCATTCCAAGAAGTTCAATGAGAGAGAAACTCATCAAAAAGAAGCATAGTGGAGGATTGGCTAGATATTTTGGTAGAGATAACATAATAGCTTTCGTTGTTGAAAATTATTACTAGCCATAGTTACATCAAGATTTGATGAAGTTTGTACAAAGTTGCCAAGTATGTCAGATGGTGAAAGGAGTGAAGTAGAATATAGAGTTGTGTTAGCCATTACTTGTACTAGAGAAGTCATGGGAGGATGTCAGCATGGATTCTGTCCTTGGATTACTAAAGTCACAACATGGGCATGATTCTATTTTTTTGGTGGTAGATAGGTTTTCAAAGATGACACATTTTATTCCTTGCAAGAAAACTAGTGATGTTGTTCATATCACAAAGTTGTTTTTTAGAGAAGTGGTGATACTACATGGTCTACCAAAGAGTATAGTTTCAGATCGAGATACCAAATTTGTTGGGTATTTCAAGCATACATTGCAGAAGAAGTTGAAGATAGATTTGAAGTTTAGTTCATCACGTCATCTACAGACTAATGGGTAGAAAAAGTTTGTGAATCATAGTTTAGGAAACTTGTTGAGATGCTTGGTTGGAGATAAACCAAAAGGATGGGATATGATTTTACCATAGGTGGAATTTCCATATAATAACTCTGTCAATAGGAGATTGTGTATGGGAGTAGTTCTAGAAATGTTTCTGAATTGAGAAAGTTGGATAAGGGAGAGATAAGTAGTGCTGAAGTAGAAGATTTTGTTGAACATTTGAAGAACATCCATGAGGAGGTGAGGAAGCACATCATAAAGATGAATACATAGTATAAGGATAAGGTAGATGTGAAAAGGAGATATAAGGAATTTTAGATTGGAGATGAAGTCACAATTCATTTGAGAAAGGACCATTTTCCAGTAGGTACATATAATAAGCTAAAGATGAAGAAGTTTGGACTGTGCAAGATAGTGAAGAGGCATGATTTTGAAAAAGCATTTCAATTGGAGTTGCCCACTGAATTGAATATTTAACTAGTATTTAATATTTCAAATTTGATAGATTATTATGAAGGAGGTGATGGAGATGAAATTGCAGAAGCACAGTGGAGCATTCTAGTAGCTAGTTTGACTACAAAGGAGATTGAGGAGATACCGGATAGTCATTTTGGAAAAAGTACCAAAAATAGGACTTATGAGGAATATTTGGTCAAATGGAAGGGGAGACTAGTTGAGGATTCATCATGGCTAGCATAGCAGGAGGTTAGCCATCTTGGTTTTCCTCCGAACACGTGAGACATAATGGGGTTACTTCTTAAATTACCTCGAGTATTTGTTGCAGGAGCATCCTAGGTATAAGAGCAATCTTGCAAGACCCAAAAATATTTTAGTTTTAGTTTTTTCTATTTTAATAAGGACTAGTATATAGGGTGGTTACTATTTATGGGAACTTACTATTTTTAGTAAGTTTGTCATATGAGCTCAGAATGTTCTCATTTTCTACTAGAAGGTTCATTTTAGAGTTGTAAGCCTACCATAAAATCTCATTGCTCAAGCATTAGTATTAGAGAAGTTATTGTGGATTTTCAGTGGAAAAGTTTGTAGAAAAATATTTAGGCTCCCTATTGCAGGCCTTAGAGTGTCTAGATGAGGTCCAAAAACTCAATAGAAGGGTGCTAGTGCCATTTTGAGCCTATAGATTAGAGGCTACCATTTCTGAAAAGTGGTTATAATAGCCAATTAGAACAACGGTTTCTAAGTTATGGCCTTTAGAAGTTAGTCCACCAAAATTTCTAAAATAAAATTTCAAAGATGTATTTGGCCAACTCTATCTGTATTGTTAGGGTGTATTGGTCCTAGGTATTAAGTTTAAGCATCTAGAACCTTATCGGGCAGCATAAAATTATCTATTTAAGAAAGGCCCAAACATTGTCTAGGAGAGATCTGGGTAATAGTTTGCAACATTGTCTTGCAAATTACTATAATAAAAGGTGCCCATTTGGGCTAGCATATTATAAAAGAAAATTTTGTAATTCTACATTTAGAGTGATAATAAGAAGTCCATATTTTTTTGTCACAATTGCTATTGTTTCTTTGTTTCTCTTATGTGTTTAAGGTATTAAGGGGAGTCCCCTACATCAAGTGGTATCATAGCTAGGTTTCTTGAGTGTGTAGATAGATCGATTATTGTGAGGCAATTTATGCTAGGACCATGGTTTGTGATAAGCATGTAGATAGATCACTAATTGTGAGGTAGTTTGCATTAGAGTTTCAACGAAAGCATGAAAATGCCTCCATAAAGAGAGCACGGTGGAATAGTTGTAAGTGCTACACCTAAGGATTTTTGAGCCCTCCAAAGGAAAATGCAAGTGTTCCAAGAACAAATACAAAGAGGAATAAATCTTCCTATAAGAGATGAAAGTGAGGATGAGGACAAAGTAGAAGAAAATGCCAAAGAAAAGGCAATTCTAAATCTAGAGGAAGAGATTCTTTTTAGGGCCATCTCTAAGATTGGAAAAAGACCTAAGTTTGAGGTTCCCACATTTTTAGGAAATCTTAACCCAAAAGAGCTGATCAATTGGATCAATGAACTAGAGGAGTACTTTGAGTATGAAGATATTGAGGATCTTGATAGGGTTAAGTTTGCGAAGAAAAAACTAAATGGACATGCAAAGATCTATTAAAAAAGATGCAAGGAATGAAGAAAGCGAGAAAATATATTCTAGATTATATTGAAGACTTTTATCGAGTTCTCATTAGAACTGGCCATGCAAAAGCTGATAAGGAGAAAGTTTGTTGTTATCTTAATGGGTTAAGGCCAAGCATTTAAGATGAGCTAGGTCTATTTTAGATGAGCATTATTGAGGAGGCATACCAATTTTTCCTAAGAGTTGAGGAGAAATTGAGCAAGAAGTTTCACAATAAAAATAATAGAAGAGGTCATGGTGGAAGATCTAGTGGATGATCTTATGGAGGCCATAATGATGATCAGAAGAACAAGGATGAGGTCAGAGGAAACAATCATAACCAAAGGGGAAAAAATTCCAATCATTTTCATCATTAGAATAATAGAGATTAGAGAGGAGAGGACAAGGATCTTGAAAAGGAGGCTTCTACAGAAAAAAGAATTCACTATAGAGAAGAAGGGCATAGAGCATTTGAATGTACCTAGCACCAAGGAAGGAAAAATCAAAGAGTAGAAGATTAGGCTAGAGTTGCACATGTTGTTGAAGATGCCAGATCCTCACATTTTGAGTGGTGAGAGTGAATCTAATCAAAGAAGGTGTTTGTTTTGCACAAGGTGTAGATGTGAAGATAAGTGTTGTGATATGATCATCGATGGTATAAGTACTGACAATCTAGTGTCAAAAATGATGGTTACCAAGTTGAAGCTAAAGTTATAGAAACACCCAAGCCCATATTGTGTTGCTTGGGTGCAAGATGACCACAAGGTTATGGTGAATGAGTAGTGCTCAATGAAGTTCAAGACTGGAAGCTACCAAGATGAGGTACTATGTAATATCATACCTATGGAAATATGTCATATGTTATTGGGTAGGTTGTGGTAGTTTGACAAGCATGTTGTACATGATGGATGAGAAAATACCTACACTTTGACCAAGGATGGGGTGAAACATAAGTTGAAGCCATTGAAGGAAAAAGAAGAAAACTATGTAGTGCTTCAAAGATTGATGGGAAACTTGCTGAGATGCTTGGTTAGAGATAAACCAAAAGGATGGGATATGATTTTACCACATGTGAAATTTATATATAATAATTTTGTCAATAGTAGTACTAGTAAATCACCATTCTAGATTTTCTATGGGATTAGTCCCAAAAATGTTTTTGAATTGAGGAAGTTGGATAAGGGAGAGATAAGTAGTGCCGAATCAGAAGATTTTGCTAAATATTTGAAGAACATCCATGAGGAGGTGAGGAAGCACATCATAAAGATGAATACACATTGTAAGGCTAAGGTAGATGTGAAAAGGAGATACAAGGAATTTTAGATTGGAGATGAAGTCATGGTTCATTTGAGAAAGGAGCATTTTCTAGTAGGTACATATAATAAGTTGAAGATGAAGAAGTTTGGACCATGCAAGATAGTGAAGAGGCATGATTCTAGAAATGTGTATGAAGTGGAGTTGCCTATTGAATTGAATATTTCACCAGTGTTTAATAATTTAGATTTGATATACTATCATGAAGAAGGTGATGGAGATTAAGTTGTAGAAGCACAATGGGGCATTCCAATAGCTAGTTCAGCTACAAAGGAGATTGAGGAGATACTAGATAGTTGTGTTGGAAAAAGTACTAGAAGTAGAACTTATGATGAATATTTGGTCAAATAGAAGGGGAGACTAGTTGAGGATTCATCATGGCTAGCAAAGGAGGAGGTTAACAATCTTGGTTTTCCTTTGAACACCTAAGACATGATGAGGTTACTTCTCAAATTACCCTAGGTATCTAATGCAGGAGAATCCTGGGTGTAAGAGCAATCTTGCATCACCCAAAAATATTTTATTTTTAGTATTTCTATTTTAATAAGGACTAGTAGATAGGGTGGTTACTATTTATGAGAACTTACTATTTTCAATAATTTTGTCATATGAGCTTGGAATGTTCTCATTTTCTATGAAAAAGTTCATTTTGGTGTTGTAAGCCTACCATAAAAATCTCATTGCTCAAGCACTAGTATCAAAAAAGTTATTGTGGATTTTTGGTGGATAAATTTGTAAAAAAATCTTTAGGCTCCCTATTGGAGGCCTTAGAGTGCTCGGATGAGGTCCAAAAACTCGATGGAAGGGTGCAAGTGCCATTCCTAGCCTATACATTAGGAGCTGGCATTTCTTAAAAGTGGTTATTATAGCCAATTGGAGCAATGGCTCATGAGTTATGGCCTTCAAAAGTTGGGGTACTAAAATTCCCAGAATAAATTTGTCAAATATGTATTTGGCTGATTCTATGTGTATTGTTATGGTTTTTCGGCCCTAGGTATTAAGTTTAAGCATCTAGAACCTTCCTAGGCAGCCTAAAATTGTCTATTTAAGAAAGACCCGAACATTTTCTAGGAGAGCACTGGGTGATAGTTCACAGCATTGTCTTGCAAATTACTATAATGAAGGTGCACATTTGGGTTAGCATATTGTAATTGAGAATTCTATAATTCTACATTTGTAGTGATAATAAGAAGTCCATATTTTTTTCTCACATTTTTTATTGTTTCTTTGTTTTTGTTATGAGTTTATGGTATTAAGGGGAGTCCCCTACATCAAATCTACTTATTCTTGGCCTACTTTCCTAAATTTTCTTTCTTGTTGTAGCTTGAGTAGTAGGTTCTTAGTCTCTTCTATAGTTGTGTCAAATTGATTGGAAGATGTAATCTCAAGTGCAGACTTTATGTACTTTATTAGCTCTCTATTAGAGGCCTTTAATATCTTCTCTTCTCTTAGCTCTTAAAACTTTTCCTAAGTCTTCTCATTGGTTAACTTCCACATATTCATCATAGAGTCATGAAATGGAATGCCAACATCTAATGTTCTAATTTGGAAGTCATCTTTTGAGAGCTCATAAAATCTTCCTTCTTTTTGAGGCTTTGTAATCTCAACTAGCATATGGCCAATTGTCGAATCTATAGATAAGGTAGTGATTGTCTTTTTCTTCTTTGCCTTCTTTGATGGCTAAGAGGAGTTGACTTGTGGGATCAAGTTCTTTGATGGGGCCACATCATCATATCTCCTTTTCTTCCTATCAATGGTCTCATCTATCCAAGACTCTATAGATAGAACATTAATAATAGATTTTAGTGTTGTGGGGCTAAACAACTTCCTTGGAATTAGTGAAGTTTTCCTACTCTGAGAAGAAATAGGGAAGGTGGCTACCTTAGTTACCAAAAGTGCTAAGGTATCCCCTTGTTGAGATGCAACTTGGTCTTGGCCATCCATAGGATTAGTATCACCATCAAAATTGATGACTTGAATAGGGGATGATGGCATAACCATTGATTTCTCTTATTCCTTCCCGTTATCCATGCCATCTTCCTTCTCTCTAGTATTTCAAATGTTCAAAAGAGGTTCGGCTCCATAGGTAGGAGTAAATAGAACATTCTTTTTTGTAGGTTGGTCTCCTCCTTGGCCAATGGATTGTGATGACCATAAAGATGTTGTTGTAGTGGCCATTATGGTTGTTGTTGCTGCTAACTAGGAAGCTCCCAATGATACTCCATCCTTTGAACTAGAAGTTTTAGTCCTCTTCTTCCTCACCTAGGTCCACTCCACCCATTTGTCTATTCTCTTAATTATCCCTCACATGAGAACCTCCAATATGTTGATGACTAGCTTTCCAGTTGGGGTAGGTGGAATTGGTGTGTTCTTGATCTTCTCATAAGATGTGGGGTGCACATAGGCTCCATCATCTACTAGGTTAGAGACATCATAATAATTGTTATACAATTTTATTTCATCAATAGTTAGTCTTGATGAAAATATCTCCCTGGTTTGGTACTCATTGAGACATCTAGAATAGAAATCTTCAATATTTAGGATATGCCTATAGGCATACCCCAACTTCAGATGATCCCTTACAAAATTCACTAGATCATATTAAGCCCTAAGAACCTCATAATCTAACAAATTTATCTTTCCTTCAAAACTTTATACCAGATTTTGAGCATCTATTTTGGAGGCACATGAATATTGGCCTACCACAATAGTAAATGGACTCTAGATAATCTTCTTAAAATTTGAACATAGGGTGTTCACCTCTAGGATTTATTAACACAGATCACCTAGAACTACTTTTTCCTCTAGATATCTAGGCAACCTCTTGGGAAAACCATCATAGGCTCCTACTCACAAATAGGAGAAGCTCATAAACTAGATGAATGAGCATCCAAATTGGCTTAGAGAAAAAATTGCATCTGGTGAGAACTACCTTTCTAGGCATCCTTGTAATTCTTAGCACAACCTCATTGTAAAAGAATCATTAATAGAAACATACTCCTCATAGCTTTTTTGTAGTTGTAGATGTGGGTAAAAGTCATAGACTTTGGTGCACTCATCATAATTAACATATGTGGGAGAGAAAGAAACACTTATCTTTTTTGAAAAGTTATTTTCCTTTTATTCAGAATCACAAAATAGGGAGTAACCCTTTTTCTAGATTGCACATTCCATTCTTCCACTTTCTACCTAAGGCTTGTAACACTTCTTTTCCTTCATAATGAGTACACATGTTCAACACTTACTTCTCTAGGAATACCTTTTGAGCATCTCCATAGGAAATTAAAATTTTAGGGTAACTTAACTTTCTATTCTAAAATCCCCTAGAAAATTAGCTCATTTTGTTACCCTTAGGCGAAAAACTCCTTTCTAAGCAAAATTTTTTGGACTAAGGCACAACAAACATCATTCAACTTTTAACTTCAATCTGATGGTCTTGAAGCTAGATCTCGAGCATGCCTCACTTATTATGATCCTTTAAATAGTTATTTCAACACTATATTTACATTAATTAATCATTCAGGCTAGGATTTGGCTTAAGATCATATAGCCACAAAAATAGAACAAAATGGCTTCACCTCCATGAATATGCAATAGTAAAACCATAAATCCATATTCCCTAGCAACATTTAATCTTATCTCCATAGATCTAAATGAGAATCACCCTAGCGTCTATCCATAGCTTTGTAAATCCTTGGGCATTGTCAAAACCATATTCACATTCCTTTTAGTCACTTTCCTTGGCTTTAACATTCGGATTCATACTTGGTGTAGTTCTTTCAATGGGAGAATCAGCTTGGGAGTTCAAAATCCATGAGATACAAAATGTTAGGAAAAAATTATAGATAATAAATTGTTGAACACTTACTTCTAATTGGGAGGACACAAGATCACACCCCAACCATTACTAAATAACCTAACCCCCATGTGCACCAAAAAAACTAGGAACCTACTTAGAAAGATTAGGTAAATGCATTGCAAAGGGATACCCAAAAAACAAAGTAAGTAGAGAACTTGGGAAAGATGAGAAGTACGTGACCTAAATAAACCTAGACACCACTATGTTTGAAATATATTTACTTCTACCAATGACTTCAAGCTTAAAAGTGGGAAGACTAAAACTTGGCAATAAGATATATGCATGATATATTTAGTTTATCATTTACCTTTTGAGTGAGACATGTACATGTTTATTATTTTATATTTATATATGTATTGACATGTGTATGTACATGTTTATGGTCCATTTATGATACATGACATATATTTATATGATTCTTATGATTAGACATTTTATATATGTTTCTACTTTATGCTCCATGTGATATATATTTGTAGTTAATGATTAGACATGTGTTATCTAGATATATGTTTCTAATTTATGATTACAAAAACATTTGATTTGTTCAATTTTTAAGTGATTTAATTTGTAGGTTTATATTTCTTATATGTCGTTGATTGAATTATATAGTAAATATATATTAATAACATGTGAATGATTACATTTGCAATCTAGATTCAATTACATAGTCTAGATATTAATTACATGTGATTGATTTAATTTCTAAGTGATTCAATAACATAGTTTAGATATTAATTACATGTGATTTATTTGATTTATAAGTGATTCAATTACATGTGATTTTTTTAATATTTAAGTGGTTCAATTACACAGTTTAGATACTAATTACATGTGATTGATTTAATTTCTAAGTGTTTTAATTTCATTGTCTAGATATTAATTATATGTGATTGATTTATGTGATGTAGTATGTTATAATTGAGATTAAAGTCCTAAAATGAAATAAACACATTTATAAGTCCTAACTTCATGAAAGAAACATAAACATACAAGGAACTTAAACATGAAATGAACATATTATATATGAACACATGTGATATAAGTGGAGTAAACATAAAATTGTAAATAAAATGAACAGTCATGGACAAGTCCTAAATATGAAATGAACATGCATATATAGGTATATAAGTCTTAAAAATAAAATGAATGTATACATGTGTCTACACATACACATGTATAAGTCCTAGGAATGTGTTTAGATATATTCATGAATCCTTCTAACTAGCTAGAAATATTTCTTTCTAATAGGTAGATGCGAACTCAAACAAGAATTCATCATCTCTTCAATCATTTAATTGAATATTTCCCAAAAATAATTCAAATTATCCCTTAGGTTCTTCTCAAAGTGAAATTTCCTCACAATGATGATTGATTGAAAGACTCTGGATGTGTCATACTTGGTGATCTACTTTCCATCTTTACCATCTACATTCATTTTGATAGATAGATCAGGGTTCTAGTTTGCAATTACAAAGTACTCATGGATGGATTTTTTTTATGAAACCTTGATGTGATAAGATGAAGTTTTCCTTGAGTGAACATATCATTGAATTGAGGAAAGTTGTAAAGATGGAAAGTAGATCACCAAGCGTGACACAACTAGAGTCTTTCAATCGGATCATCGTTGTGAGGCAATTGTACTTTGAGAAGAGCCTAAGGGATAAGCTAAATCAGTTTTGGGAAAAATTCAATCAAATGATTGAAGAGATGATGAATTCTTGTTTGAGTTGGCATCTACCAATTAGAAAGAAATATCTCTAGCTGGTTAGAAGGATTGTTCAAAGAAGAACACCCTTTTCTATTTAGGAAGATGTAAAGATTGACTTTTTTGAAGATGATGAGGTATGTATTAATTTTCATGAGAAGATAGATGGATCTAATATAGAAATTTTAGACCATCTTATTGTGAGAAATGATATTTATGATTATGAAGATTTACATATGGTTGTCAATATAGATCTAAATTTATATGTTGTTTCTGAGATGATTGAGGATGTAGAAGTTATTGGTGACATGTTTAGAGATCTACATGTTACTTCTAATTTGGATTTACATTTTATTCATATAGATTTTACCATAGTTGACATTGTTGAGGATTTACATGTTTCTACTATTGTGGATTTGTGCTACGTATTTCTGATTTGGTTTTGGATTTTCATAATGTTGTTAACATGGTTTTCATGTTTAAGGAAGTTACTATTTCTGGTTGTGATTAGTTGCAAGAATGTTTACTGAAGCATTATGTTAAGTTTATTCCTGGGACTGAGCATGTTTATTGGATAGCTATGGTACATAATATTTTGATATTTGAGTGGATGAAGCATAGATGGTTGATTTTCATATTTGTTCTCTTTTCCTTCATGGATTGGAAGCTTTTTGTGAAGATGAAGTTTAGTGCTGATATTTCTTTGGCATAAAAGTGTGGGACACTTTTCTATTTACCTTGGGAGTCTCATGTAGGAGAATCAAGCTTGGATCTTGTGGACTATTTTTTTGTGTAGTTAGAGTTATGTTTTTCACCTCCCTATGAACCTTTCCCTATGTGCACATAATGATTGGAGTTAGAACTCTTTTGGTGGATGTAGGTAACATGTTATTTATTTCCTAGGAGTTTTTAGAGATAGTTATACAATCTTGGGTCTATGAGATTTATCTTGTGTACTCTTAGATATGGATCATTGAATGGCACTAGGGCCTATGAATAAGGCCCCATAATATTATATTTTATTATGAGTTAGTTGTGGTTGTCAATATGTCACCTATCCTCAATTTTATGTAATCTATCAGGGTGACTTGTGCCTTGAGTTATATTTAATGTGAGTGTTTATTTATTTTATCTTTCTAGGCTTACATGTAGCTTGATTAAGTATAAATAGAGGGTCTTGTGATGTTGAGATTCATTCAATTAATTTGTTGTGGAAATTGTGTTAGAAATAATAGTCCACAAAGATAACCAAGAGGGAGGGTGGGGGGAGGGGGTGAATCAATTATCCAATAATTAAAAAAATTATCTTATTTAAATAAACTTAACCATTTGACCAAAGTAAGCAGCAACCATAATGAGATGCACATAGACAATTACACTAGATATGTTAACTAGGGACACCCATTATCAAAGGGAAAACCCTGATGGGAATGATGCCCAAAAGATGATGTACTAATATAAATATTCATTATTAGAGCATGGACCCTATTAGGAATCTATTACAATATTTAGTGCATATGAATCTCCCTTAGGAGACTTTGAATCCCTGTTAGGAGATTCCAACCCTATTAGGAGTTGTTGTATAATGTATGCAAGAAGAGCTCACTACCCAAACAAGTAATTTATTATTATGTTCCTCTTTCCTCTATTATATCAACCAAACCAATCATTATTAGATCATGTAGACTAGGTTGCAATTCTTGGATCCAAATATCAATTCTTGTGTAATATCCTCCCCTAATTTGAGCTTTGACTTGTAGAAGTTTAACTTAAGGAATATTGTCAAACACTTTGTATGCAAACTCATAAAGTTAATTTCCTCAATAAATTTCTTTCCAATGAGTAGATTTACGAACAACTATGAAGTGACATTAAAATGCATAATACACATCATAACATTTTCACAAACACTTGGCACACATTCAACAGTATATGAAAAATTTGGAAACTCTTTCAATCCGCTAATAAAGGGTGATTTTTAAATGTAGATGTGCACTTACAGCTGCCTTAAAGGCTGCAACAACTATTCAGACTTGTATTCAACAATTATTATGCAAAGTATCAAAATTTGACAGAAGAAACCTGGAATTAGTTGCCATAGTATTTTGCAGATGTAGTCGGCAGCCCTCCAAACTTCTAATCAATAAAAAAAACAAGTAAACTTGATACCAACGCTGTTCACGCCGTACTATAGCAAAATACTATTCATGCTGACTGTAGCAAAATATTGTTCATGCGGCACTATAGCAATAACTAACTTCAGATCTGCATCTCAAACCTTTGTAAATTTTTTTATGCAAACGCCCCAAATGAAACCCAGTGTATTTCCTGAAGTGAAAACACCCTTGATCCTCCCGACTATGTCTTCCAACAGCAAAGAGAATGCTAGCAAAGAGGGATTCCATCCTCTAAGCCTGATAATCAGATATCCAGCAACATAACATTAATCTTCATCCAAGCATACAAAAAAAAAGCTCTTCCATTTCTTTTATAGTGTTCTCACAAGAGCTCAATCCTTCGTTTTCTCAATGTGGGATAAAACATAACTCCCTTTATGTACCTTATGTCTCCAATGTGTTATAAAAATAAAGGGAACTGTTTTAATTTAAATATTTCCCACAAACTATAGTCTATGCATTGATAAAGTTAAATATTTAAATTTAATTTTATAAAATGGCTTTATCAATGCATAACAAATCTTATCAATGATAAATAAGTTTTCTTGTCAATTTTAAACAATTACCATCGATATACCACTGTGACTGAATGTCCGGCCATGTCCAAGATGACTTACTATAAATAGTAAGTATGCCCAAAGTTGCCCCAGAACCCCTCAGAAAGACCTGCAACTGAAACTGTCTAGGCCAAATGGCCTCTAAGCCCCTTTAATGTCCTAGTTAGCCTATGGGACTATGGGGAAATAGGCTAATGAAAACATCATGCTATGAATGCTAGAAATGGGACATTATAGTCCGCCCTTCCCAAAATTGCTTGTCCTCAAGAAATTTCAACTCTGGATGCTGCAATATTTGCTCATTTTCCCAAGTAGCATCCTCGACAGGTAGGTTCCTCCACTTCACTAGATACTCCCTAATAGTCCTCTTGCAAAACACCCTCTCCCTGGAGTCAAGTATGGCCTCGGGAACCAAGATAAGCTTTCCCTCATCATCAAGAGGTGGCAATACTACTGAAGGCACCACATTGTGACCCAATGCCTTCTTAAGGCGTGACACATGGAACACATTATGCACTTTACTGTCTGCAGGCAACTCCAACTCATAAGCTACTTCGCCCACTCTCCTGATTACTTTGAATGGTCCATAGTAGCGTGGTTTCAATTTCTCTGCTCCACTCTTCTTGAGAGAGGACTATCTATATGGCTGTAACATGAGGTACACCATATCTCCCACCTCAAAAGACCTCTCAACCCTGTGCTGATCAGCATATTGCTTCTGCTGATTTTGTGCCTTTTGCAAATTTTCCTTCAAGGATCGCATAATGTCCTGGCACTCCTGCAAAGTATCCTTGGCCTTAGGCACCCTGCTGTCCCCAAATAACAAATCTTAAAAATTAGGAGCATCATACTTGTACAGTGCCATAAAAGGGGACATTTGAATAGACATATGGAAAGAGGTATTATAGCAGTACTCCCCTAGATGTAGCCACTTCACCCAAGCCTTCTGCTCTCCTACAATGTAGTTTCGAAGGTACCCCTCAACCCATTTGTTCACTATCTCTATCTGCCCATCAGTTTGGGGGTGGTAGCTGGTACTCAGAGTGAGCTCTGTTCCACATAACCTGAACAACTCTTGCCGAAAGTGGCTCATAAATCTGTTGTCTCTGTCACTGACTATGCTCCATGGTATCCCATGTAGTCTGAATACCTCTCGAAAAAATAGTTCTGTTGTTTGTGCTGCTAAATATGTAGACAAAATTGCAAAGAAATGTGCAAATTTTGTCAATCTTTCTACCACAACAAAGATACAATCCTGACCCTATGCCTTGGGGAGGCCTGTGATAAAATCCATGGAAATGCTATCCCACTTCTTCTCTGGTATGGGTAGGGGCTGTAGTAAACCACCCAGAAAAGAATGTTCCTGTTTGTTCTGCTAACACACAGGGCATTCCCTCACAAACTAAAGCACCTCTGATTTGAGTCCTTTCCAAGTGAAGTGCTCTCTCACCTACTGATATGTCTTAAAGAATCTGGGATGTCCTACCATTGGTGAATCATGAAATGCCCTCAAAATCTTCTGCTTCATAGCAGACCCGGGTACTAAATAAATCCTTTCCTTGTAGATGATTAGATCATTTATGACAGTGTATCAACTATCTTGAATAGCTCCCTCAATAATGCTAGATGCCCAACTATCCTTAGCATATTCTACCAAGATCATCTCTCTCAAATCATCCATGACTATCCCAACAGCAAGCAAATGAGGCCTTCTAGATAAAGCATCTGCAACAATATTTTTCTTCCCTTTGACATAGGCTATGTCGAAATCATAGGCCTATAATTTACTCACCCATTTCTGTTGCCTGTCATTAAGGTCCTTCTGTCCAAAGAAATGTTTCAAGCTATTATGATATGTTTTTACTGTGAATTGGCTTTCCACTAAGTACTACCTGAACTTAGCTAGTATGTGCATGATTGCTAGCATCTCTTTGTCATAGATGCTGTAGGTTCTCTCCACACCTCATAATTTTTTACTCTCATATGCAATGGGATGTTTTTCTTGCATGAGAATAGCTCCTATGCCCTCTCCTGAGGCATCACACTACAACTCAAAGGGCCTGGTGAAATCTGGAATGGCTAAAATAGGACATGTACTCATCAACTCCTTAAAGCTGTCAAAACAATCCTGAGCCCTCTCTAACCACTTGAAACTTTATTTCCATGTCAAATCTATAAGTGGTGCTACTATCTATGAAAATCCCTTCACAAATCTACAGTAGAACCCACAAAGCTCGAGAAATCCCTTGAGTTGTGAAGTGTTCCTCGGTGGTGGCCAATCCAGAATGGCCCTCATCTTGTCTGGGTCAACCCGAACACTTCTTGCACTAATAATATGCCCTAGATAGAGCAACTCTGTCATCCCAAACTCACATTTACTCATCTTGGCATATAATGCCTCCCTCTCTAGAATACTGAGCACTGTATCAATATGCTTCAAATGTTCCTCCCAAGTACGGCTGTATATCAATATATCATCAAAAAATATCAACACAAACTTCCTCAACTGATCTCTGAACACTCTATTCATACAGGACTGGAAAGTGGTAGGGGCATTTGTCAACCCAAAGGGCATGACTAAGAACTCAAAATGTCCATAGTGGCATCTAAAAGCTATCTTCTCCACATCCACCTCTCTAACCCGTATCTGATGGTAGTCAAATCTCAAATCAATCTTGGAGAAGTACCATGCACCATGCAATTCATCAATAAGCTCATCGATGCGTGGGATAGGGTATCGGTTCTTGATTGTCTTCTTGTTTAGCTCCCTATAATCAATGCACATCTTCATTGTACCATCCTTCTTCTTCACCAATACTACTGAAGCAGCAAAAGGACTTTTGCTTGGCTGTATGTGCCCCATGTCAATCAACTCCTTAATTGCCTTTTCTATTTCATCCTTACATCTCTTCGGATGGTGGTAAGGTGTGATGATAACTGGCTTAGCCCCTTCCTCTAATTCAATAACATGCTTGATTCCCCTATCCGGGGGTCTCCCTGGAGGTATCTCACCAAACACCTTAGTATGTTTGGTTATTATTTTTTGTACATTAGGTGGATACTCTTATTTATGCTACTCTGTCATCTCAGGCATTACTCTAAACTCTGCTGCCCACTACACCTGATCATGTCTAAAGAAACTCTGCATCCGCTTGAGTGACACCACTCAAAGTCTCCCATCTGACAAACCTCTGAGCACTATCTTCTTACCATTTTCCTCAAACCTCATTTCCATTTTCTTAAGGTTAAATGTAAACTCTACCGGAGACTTCATCCAGTTCATCCCAAGCACCATATCCTGATCACCAATGTTGACCACAAAGAAATCTCCTATCAAGTCATAATCTCCCAAACGAAGCTGCAAGTTGGAAATTTTCTTGGTACATTCAATTTTGAAGCCATCGGTAACCATCACCTTAAATCCCCTATGCTCCTCTGTATGTAGCCCTCTGCATGTCACAAACTTCTCATCAATGAAGTTATGTGTCACCCCTGTATCAATAAGTGCCACAACTCTCTATCCATCCAAGGTTCCCCTAACTCTAAAAGTGATGGCCTCCTATATACTTGAAAACTGAGCTATCGTGCTATCATCGCGTGCTTCCTCCTGTGAAGAACTATCATCATCTCCATCTGATTCAGATGACTGCTCTGAATCTCCATCTACTGACTCTTCTGCTGAAAAGTACTCCACCTGCTTAGCTTTTGCTTTCAATGGAAACTTATGTGACAAATCCCAAGGCTCCCTGCAATGAAAACAAAGCTTCTTCTTCCTGAGATCATTAAGTGTCTCATTTTCCAACCTCTTACTTTCCTCCTTAGCTGGCTGAACCTCTTTATGAAAAGGTTTCCTGTCCTTATCTTTCCTTGAAGGGAAACTCTTTGCCTGGAATTTATTTTTTGAAGATGAAGAGGAATCCATGTCACAAGCTTTCTTAATGGCTTCCTGCAAAGTGGAAGGGTTGAGAGCTTTAATCCACCCTCTCAACGGATCAGCTAACCCATCCATAAATAGAACTAGTATCCTTCGTTTAGATACATCTGTTCTTAACACTGCAAGTTTCTAAAACTCTGAAATGTATGTTTCCAATGATCCCCATTGTTTAAGCTGAGCTAACTCCTTGAAATGGAGTTCTGGATCCTTTCTATCAAAACATTCAATCAACCTCTCTGTAAACTCCACATATGAGGTAATGTGTGCATGTCCCATAGTGACCATACCATGATCCCACCACTCGTGTGCTAACCCATCCAGATGAATTGATGCGTACTTAATAGCTTCTTCCTCAGGCATAGGGTTCAATTGAAAGTATGTGTCAAGCTTTTGAACCCAAGCTCTTGCTGTAGACTTTCCTGAGCCATCATAATATGGTAACTCAAGTCTCCCTACTTTCTTCCGTAGCTCATAGTTCTGGTTCCTGTCATGTCCACGTGGCATATGTTTCATCCGCACATCCATATACTCCCTAAAGGTAATTGTAGCAGTAAAATCTGGCCCTCCGGCTTCCCAATCTCTCCTCAACTAGTCCTGTATATCAGTAATCTGGGGCTCTGGTATGAGTTTCTCTGGAGCTCTAGGAGGAAATGTAGGAATCATGGGCCTTGAACTCACTGTCCTAGCTCGCTGGGGTGCATGACCAAAATTGTTCCCAACTTGTTCATCTCCATTATGTGTCCCATCCTGATCATTTCCATTCTGATTGTTACCATTCTAATTATTTCCTCCACCCATGTTAGCATTCAACCCCATTTGACAAGCCATCATCTGCATCATAAGATTCAATCTCTGATTCTATTCCTGTGCCCTTTGTTCTGCTACTCGCTGACCCTATACCAAGGTCTCTAATAACTGTAAGAATTTTTCCTCTCCAGGCTCTGGACCAGCATTCCCACCTCCACCTAATCTTGTATTCCTATCATCTCAGTCACCCATATTGCTGTCTTGATCAAAGAATACCTCCACTGTGTCTGTATGACTGGATTCTATACCCCCCTGTACGGATGAACTAGACTGTTTGCTTTGCAGGTATGAACTCCTACTTTTTCTTGCTCTAGTATTGCAAAAATTATAAGGCCCCTATTGCATGCTCAAACATAAATGCTCTGATTTTAGTGTTTTGACATTTCATCAAACACTTTCCCCTCTATCCGCCAATTCCAAATTTCCTATGAGACCTCCACAGGATGGCAGGACTTATAACTCTGATACCACTATAATATCCTCCCCTGATTTGAACTTTGACTTGTAGAAGTTTAACTTAAAGAATATTGTCAAACACTTTGTATGCAAACTCATAAAGCTAATTTCCTCAATAATTTTCTTTCCAATGAGTAGATTTACGAACAACTATGAAGTGACATTAAAATGCATAATACACATCATAACATTTTCACAAACACTTGACACACATTCAATAGTATATGAAAAATTTGGAAAATCTTTCAATCCGCTGATAAAGGATGATTTTTAAATGTAGATGTGCACTTACAACTACCTTAAAGGTTGCAACAACTATTCAAACTTGTATTCAACAATTATTATGCAAAGTATCAAAATTTGACAGAAGAAACCTGGAATTAGTTGCCATAGTATTTTGCAGATGTAGTCGGCAGCCCTCCAAACTTCTAATCGGCCAGAAAAACAAGTAAAATTGATACCAACACTATTCACACCATACTGTAGAAAAATATTGTTCACGCCAACTGTAGAAAAATACTGTTCATGTGGCACTATAGCAATAACTAACTTCAGATCTGCATCTCAAACCCTTGTAAATTTCTTTATGCGAATGCCCCAAATGAAACCCAGTGTGTTTCCTGAAGTGAAAACACCCTTGATCCTCTTGACTGTTTCTTCCAACAGTGAAGAGAATGCGAGCAAAGAGGGATTCCGTCCTCCAAGCTCGATAATCAGATATCCAGCAACATAACATTAATCTTCATCCAAGCATACAAAAAAAAAGCTCTTCCATTTCTTTTATAGTGTTCTCACAAGAGCTCAATCCTTCGTTTTCTCAATGTGGGATAAAACATAACTCCCTTTATGTACCTTATGTCTCCAATGCATTATAAAAATAAAGGGAACTCTTTTAATTTAAATATTTCCCACAAACTATAGTCTATGCATTAATAAAGTTAAATATTTAAATTTAACTTTATAAAATGTCTTTATCAATGCATAACAAATCTTATCAATGATAAATAAGTTTTCCTGTCAATTTTAAACAATTACCATCGACATACCACTGTGACTGAATGTTCGGCCATGTCCAAGATGACTTACTATAAATAGTAAGTATGCCCAAAGTTGCCCTAGAACCCCTCAGAAAGACTTGCAACTGAAACTGTCTAGGCCAAATGGCCTCTAAGCCCCTTTAATGTCCTAGTTAGCCTATGAGACTATGGGGAAATAGGCTAACAAAAACATCATCCTATGAATGCTAGAAAGGGGACATTACACCTTGAATCACCCAATAAAACTTCAGTAATGAAGTTTACTTCACTTCTGCTCTATTTTTCTCAATTTCTCATTCCACTCTTTGTGTTTCTTATAATCACTTCTCTTGTTTACTCATGATAAAGTAAAATGTCCTTCCTTTATACTAAATCCATGAAACAATTTCCTAAGTTGGTTGTTATACCTTCTCAATTAATTATTATAGGACCACATTATGAACACATTTCACTTAACAATAACATTAATCTTTTACCTTGCAAATGAAATAACTTTTTGTACACATAATATTATGATGAGTGATCTTAGCTACATCATCATCAACATGTCTTCTTTACATCCTCAACCTTGATTCTTAGAATAAAAATTATGCTAAGGGATATTACACATTTACTAGAATATGCCTTTGTAAACTCTATCTCAGAATAGACATCACCAAAACTTACATAACTTCTTCCAAACTTAACATTTCTTCATTTGACATTAACTTCACATACTAGATACTTAGAAGTATCTCCCATAACCTCAAATATTGATAATACTCAACTAGCCATCTATACCAACTTGATCTTTATGTTGTACTTCTATCAGATACCATAGAAGACAAGTATATTGACATCAACAACAAACACAATCGTGAAGGCAACATATCATCATTGTAACATATCTACATTAGTCCCCCATAGGAATATCATTAGAATTCATGCTTCCAACAATCTCCCCCTTTGTCATAGATGGTAACATAGATGAAACACATCTAGCTCAAAAAATACTGATTACAAAAGACTTAATATTTCTTTTCAAATCCTCTTCATCAATCATTCTCCCCCATTGATATACCTTAATGTGCTTTCCATCAAATTTTCATTGCATGTTGTACTTCTTCCAAACATGTCATATTTATTTTTTATGCTAACTTTTATTTTTCATGCTAATTTATCCCCCATTGACATCCATGTCAAAGGTTTTAGCAATCATGAAACACTGCAAAAAATAATTCTTACTTTCTCAAGTGTCCAAAGACAGTGTTCAAAATGACATCCAACAAGAGTCCTAGATGACTCTATCCATCAAAGACACTACCCCATATAGGAAGCATTAACATTTAGTCTAGGCAAACAATAGTGCTCTATTACACTAGACTGATGCACTCTTGCATCTTCTACTCAGATGTAGGAAGGGGAATAGCCCCTAACATACCTCAAAAATACTCAAAACTCTCTTTGGGAAGAGGCTTAGTGAAAATATCTACAATCTTATCTTTGGTGCTTACATACTCCAATCTAATTTCCTTTCCTACAACTTTCTCTCCCAATATGTGATACTTGATAGAAATGTGCTTGGTCTTAGAATACAACAATATATTCTTAGAGATATTTATTATGCTTGTGTTGTCACAATATATGACAATAGGTTCACTAATTTCTATCCTTATATCCTTCATCATATGTTTCATCCAAACAACTTGATTACAATTGTTTACTGCTACAACATATTCTACTTTTTTTGTACTTTGTGAGATAAAATCATGCTTTTATCTTAGCCAAGAAACTAATCTTCCTCCAAGAAAGAAGGCTCCACCACTAGTGCTCTTTCTATCATGCATACTACCTACCCAATCAACATTAGTATAAGCATATAGAGTAAAATCATCAGATTTCTTATACCACAATCTAAACTCTAGTGTTCCTTTTATATATCTAAATATCCTTTTGATTTCTACATAATGTGCTTCTTTGGTATCAGCTTGAAATCTTATAACAATTCTAACTACATTTTCTATATCTAGCCATGTGTGAGTAAGATATTGTAATCCTTTGATCATAAATTTGTACTACTTTTGCTCAATAGTAGGTGTCTCATCCTTTATAGATATCTTGTATCCGATTACCATAGGTGTTCCAATGGGTTTACATGTTTTCAAACCAAACCGTTTTGGTAACTCCTTCAAATACTTAGTCTAAAAAATAAAGATTCCTTCTTAATTATGTACAATCTATAATCTTGGAAAATATTTCATTTCTCCTATCATACTCATTTCAAATTCCTTCCTCATTTTTTCTAAAAACTTGTCACTTTCATCATCATTTCCTCCAAATATTATATCATCAAAAAATATTACCAAAATCATCAATCTATCATCAATTTCTTTCCAATAGAGATTACTATCTACCATACCTTTTCTATATCCAAGCTTTGTCAGATGCTTGTCCAAGCTTGGATACTAGGTTCTAGGTGCTTTCTTCAAGCCATACAATGCTTTCTTTAGTTTGCATACTATGTCCTTTTTATATGTTAAAGGAAACCTTTAGGTTTCTCTATGTACACTTCTTCTTCAAGTCCGCCATTTAGAAATGCTGACTTGACATCCATTTGATACACTTTGAATTTCTTATATGCTACATATGATAAGAATAACCTTACTACTTCTATTCTATCCACAGGAGCATAGATCTCATCAGAGTCTATTCCTTCTTGTTGTGAGTAACCTTTACATACCAATCTTTCTTTGTTCCTTACAACTTCACCTTACTTATTCATCTTGTTTTTGAATACCCATTTGGTTCCTATCACATTCTTGTCTACTGATCTAAGGAAAAATTCCCATGACTCTTTTACTATCTATTCTCATTCCTCTTTCATAGCTTTTTTCTAGTGATCATCTACATTTCTAGGTTCAACTTGGGATATCAAACATAGTTCTTCATTAACTTCACTTCTTGTCATCGCTCCTTTATCCATACTTCTGATGATCTAGTTGGATGGATGGTTGTTTGTCATATTCTTTCCTAAAGTAGCAGTTTTTATCTTAACTCTTGGCTCTTTTGTAGGTTCCAAACTTTGTTCCTTCCTTTTCTCTCCTTCATTCTACAAACCATTATTAGTCTCAAGGAATACTTCATCATTTATTGGCTGAGTAACATCATCATTCGAATTGTAATCAATCATTCTCTCTTGTATCTTGAATTTCTCATCAATTTTCACATTTGCACTTTCCATAATAGTCTTAGTTCTCATATTATAACACCTATAAGCCTTTCTTTTTAATGAATAACTACCAAAATTTTTGAAATACTTAACTATAGGTGAGTGACCAAACCATAGTTCATAAGGGGTCTTGTTTGTGTCTTTCCTAACCTATACTCTGTTCATAGTGTATTCATAGCTTCTCTCCAAAACATGTTGGATACATAGTTCTTAGCTAACATAGCTCTTTTTGCTTCTATAACTAACATGTTTATTCTCTCTTCTATACCAATCTATTTAGGGATTCTCAAAGCTGATAACTATTTTTTGATTCCATTAGCTTCATAAAACATGTTAAATTCATTTGAAGTAAACTCTCCTCTACCTAATCTTAAACATTTAATCTTTATGTCTGATTCATTATCAACTCTATTCTTGAATATCTTGAACTTATCAAATGCCTCAGTTTTCTCTCTTAGAAGTGCAACTCACATTCTAAAAAAGTCATCAACTAAAGTCATGAAATATCTTTCACCATAGAATCCTTTAGTCTTTGTAGGACCGCTGAATTTTTATGTACAATCTCCAATTTTTCTATAGTAGTAAACTTCTTGGGGGGAAAATAAGTTCTATTATGCTTTGCTAAAACACACTCCTTGCAAATTGTGTTAGTAGGCTTTACAATCTTAGGAAAATCTCTAAGTGAAAACATACTACTAGTGTTCACAATGTTGTCAAATTTTATATGAAAAAATTTCTTATTCTATAGCCAATTGTCATCTACCTTAACAACCAAACATGTCATTTTAGTAGGTTTCAACTAAAATACATTACCTATAGTTCTAGTTCCTATTCCAATTACCTTTCCATCTTTGTCTCTGATCATGTACGTCTTCTTTGTATACTACAATTGATAACCTTTTTCCACTAGTTGTTTGACACTCAAAAGATTGTGCTTCAAACCATCAACAAAATATACATCCCCAATGTTAGTTTTACCATCAATTTTTATAGATGCTATACTTTTAACTTGGCATGTTGCATTATTTCCAACTCTGACAAAGCCTCCATCATGACTTTTGATGTTAACAAATTTGTTCATATCACTAGTCATATGATGTGAACAACCACTGTCAATTATACAATCATATTTCTTTTCAACCTATGATACTAAAGTCATTTTCTCTAGAATTTCTTATTTAATAGCCACAAATCCAATTTCATAATTAGAATCATCTTCTTCATTTTTCATACAAACATTCTCTATCTTTTCTAGGTTTAAGATCACATCTATACTTTTTCTCTCCTTTAGGACACTAAGATGCATAATGACCATATTCATTACAAGTCCAACATTTAAATATTTTCTTACCACCTTTTTCTCTTCTTACCATAAGGGCTACTCCATCTTCAATCATTCTATCCTCATTTTTTGTGTTACAAATAGAATTATCTCTTCTAGAACTTGTGCTCCTTGATAGACCAAGTCGAATATTCAAGGCATTGAAAGCTATTTTAGTTCTAGTCAATTCTCTAGACTGTCTAAGCTCATTCTCAATGGCTTCAAGTCTTCCAAGTAGCATCTCCTTTGTGAAATCTTTGGTACAAGATATCAACAACTATATCATTTGAACTGCTGACTTAAATGATCATGTTAAGCTTTTCAATATCTTCCATATCACCTCATCATCTTCTTTGGTTCCTCCTTAAGGTGTAATACCTATAGTATTTTCTAATATCCTACTTATATATGTTCTTATATATTCATCTTCCATCATTTTAGCATCTTGAAATGCACAAATCCAACTTTGTAGTCTCAACTTGATAGAATGTTTATCACCTTCAAAACTAGTTTCTAAAGCTTTCCGAATCAAATGTCAAGTAGCAAGTGACTTTACTTGATTGTATTAAATTTAAGGAACTGAAGTCAATAGGGCTTCTCTAGCTCTCATGTCACACATAAAAAGATCTCTCTCTTCCTTGATACAAATTTACAAATCTTTCTTAGTAATGATTATGTTTGATGTTTTTGTCAAGATCCAATATCTCTGACTCATACACAATAGATGTGTGTTCATCTTTTCCTTCCAACTATCATAATTTTTTCCATCAAACTTTAGACTATCCTTTTTTAACATGCTTGCCATGGATCTCCCAAAGTTGTTAAACTTTATCTTCAAGGACTTGATGATCTAATAACAATTGTTAGAAATAATAGTCCACCAAGACAATTGAGAGGAGGGGGAGGGGGGTGAATCAGTTATCCAATAATTAAAAAATTTATCATATTTAAATGAACTTAACCATTAAACCAACATAAGCAGCAAACATAATGAGATGCACATTGGCAATTACACTAGATATGTTAACTAGGGAAACTCTTGATCAGAGGGAAAACCCCAGTGGGAATGATGCCCATAAGATGATGTACTAATATAAACATTCATTGTTAGAGGATGGACCTTTTTAGGATTCTATTACAACATTTAGTACATATGAGTCATACCATATCTAAACCATACCATATACTATTCCTTTGGTTTGATGAGCTCATAAGCCAATAAAGAACATTATCTCATTAAACATAGACATCTCAAACTCTTTATTCATTTTTTAGAAAATGACTCGCACAACAATCCATTTCCTCAAAATATAATATCATCAACAAATATTCCTTCTATTATGACCTTGTCTCCACCTTCACTTTTCAAGTATAAATTATTTTTATCACTTGTTCTAACAAATCCACTTACTGCAATGCTGAATTCTGGTAACATTGACTTGATTTCTAAAGTTAGTGGGATTTCAAATTTTGGTAAAAATATATTTAAAGATATTAAAATTGCTAAGGAAGTTTATAGTAGATTTCCTATGAAGAAATAGGAGAAGTTTAATCTAGTTAAGAAGTGTATTAGTTTCTTTGAAATTCATCAAATTAAGAAGAGATGGTGTAAAATGCTAAGGGCTATTATGGAGTTGTAGGAACATAAAATAGGTTAATGTCTAACATACTATGAGTAAATCACAAACTCAATAATCATACATTAACAACCTCTAGTCTATCATGAAAGCCAAATGAATCAAAACAAGAAAGCAAATCTAAAACTCCCTCTTTCATTTGTAGCTCCCATGTCCTTCTTTCTTCTCCATATGACATAGCTCCAAATTTCCTATAGTGCACACAGTGTTGAAGCAAAAGCATATTATAGTGATGATGCTATGAGAATACTTGAAGTTTTGGTTTTAGCTTGAGAGAAATGATGTCATAATATAAAGAAGTTAAGGACAAAAAATGAGAGATAGAATGCTCATTTTATAATCAACACATAAAGTGAGAGCATTGGATTTGTCGCCCTTGGATATGAAACTTGGTAAGAGATTCCTTTGAGAATCCATGATGCATATGACAAAATATTCCAAGTCTAAGATCTATGATGCATGGAAGTCAAACATGGCTAAAAATGGAAGATGATCTATGATGCATCATATGACACCTCAAACCCACTTAAAGCCAATAATCTATGACAAAGGAAGCCAATTATGGATGTGCATAAGAGAATAAGAATATTGGATTATAAAATATCTTATCCAAGTGTCAAAGGAGAATCCATGAGGTATCACAACCATGTGTCATGATGATGTCAATATTGTGTAGAATATTTGAATTAAAAATCCATTATCCCACACAAATAGAAATTGGTGAAAATGAATTTAATGATGGAAAATATGACTTAGGAAATTAAGACTTTCCATGGTTTGCAGATGATGAACCAATTAATTAATAAAATATCAATTAATGGATAAGGTTAGTTAGGAAGAATAATTAGTAATGACATAGGGTTAAGTTAAGGGTTATTTAATCCTATAGAGAAAATTAGTAGATGATTGGCCAATCTGATTAAATAAGTGCAATAGTATCCTTTGATGAAAATGATGACGATGATATGGATTGAATAGGATGATGACAGGTAGACCAAAGACATGGTCAAATTGATCGATTAATTGAAATTGATAACATGCCAAGGACACATGACATGAACTAAAGATATGTAACATTTAATTGATATTGTAAATGCTATAGGATTGAGATTGATTGATATGGTTGATCATGATAACATTGATAGACATTGTCAAAGTTACTAAAATGGTGGATAATGTCATGATCTTACATTGAAAGACTCAACAATGCCCAAGACTAGATAACATGAATGATAGTTTTCCTTAGTATTGGGAGCCATAATAGTACTAAGGTCAGATTGATAAGATTTGATAGATTGATAGGTTTCCAAGGCACTAAAAGCCACAAAAATTCCTAGGATTAGACAAATGATGATTGATTTTGGATGTTTGATAAGTTTTGTGATGATTTAGACTGATTTGGAGTAATTTTGAGTTGATTTGGGGTGATTGTGAGTTGATTTGAAATGGTTTTGAGTTGATATGAAATGATTTCAAGTTGATTTGATATGATTATGAGTTGATTTGATATGATTTTTGATGATGTTGAAATGGTTCCAAAATTATTTTAAATTGATGTGAAAGAGGACATGAATTATGATAGACACTATTGAGATGCAATTAGGTTGGCCAGAAGATCAGAGTTAGTGTAAAGAGAAAATGGGATGAATTAGTATGATGAAGTGATGTCGATTTAGGGGCCTGAGAGTATTTTCAAAGGTTACCACTCAAGATAGTGACCAAATAATGAAAATGATAACTCAATTTTTCAAAATGAGGATACAAATCCAATGCAACTAACAGTTTAAAAATCAGAGTTGAAACAAAAAGTTATGGCCTCTGGAGTGCAACATAGGGGTTTCAAGAGTAGTTATGGGTATCCTACTATCCAAAGTGTACCCAAAACTCACCCGATTGCACACAGTGCACACTTGGCAAGCCCAAGTGGGCTATGATAGTACCAAGTGTGCCCATGGTGCACTTGGGAAGCCCAAGGGTGCTCAAAAAGTGTAGAATGTGCCCTAGAAGGCTCTAGGGGCCAAAAATAGCCGAACCGAATTCAGAATGACCTAAAACTTTATATGCATGCCCCAACTGGTGGAAAGAGGTTAGAGCATGAGTGAAATTAGTCAAACATGACCACATTCTATCAAAATTTGTTAAAAAATGGGTAGACTAAGGTTGGACTAGGTGGAAAGCCCTAGAAGGTTGATGGATAGTGTAGAGTGATGCAAGAATGTATGAATGCAAGATGGAGATCATTTGGTGTATTAGAACACATGATCATAGTGATGAATGAAGATATGAATGAAAGAAGATGTAAGAGATGAGATGAGGACTGATTAGAATGAGGTTAAGATTTTTTCTTTCAAATATTACGCTATGTGTCAAATGGAGCTTCATTTTGATGAAATTGTATATATGAACCATTTTTTAGTGTCCAAATTTTGCCCCTCGTTGATACAATGTGATTTAGAGCATTGTATCAAAGAACAATGATAATAAGGTCATAACAATATGCCCCAGTAGGAATGATATATATGGGTGCCCCCTCAAGAAATTGATTGAGATATGCATATGGTAGGTCAATTTGTTGATAATGAGATGCAAGGTAGCAGACGAAGAAGACACAGAAGATGGAGGAGATGAGGCGAGGAATTGTTAGTATGATGGGAAGACTTTTTCTTTTGTAAAGTACACTACATGTCAAATGGAATGCAACACATCATGGCATAAAGGGCTAGAGCGCTAATGCAAACCTTTTGCATAAACAAGCATGATGTAGACAAAAATTGACCTTGTCCTTCCTGAGGCATATGTACATGCCCAAAACTCTCAAAGGTACATTGTAATAGATAGAAAATAAAGGATGATCATGAACCATCCCAACTAGTCTCATAGATTAGTTTATATCATTGAGTAGTATAGGATCATGATTGAAGAAAAATAAAGCAAAAAAAAATCACTCACTAAACAACATGAGCCAACAACTATTGTTATCCATTATTACTTTCTTTTTAGTGTTTGAAGTCTTTAGATAGTGTTTGATAGGTTGATCATGTGATTGTGGATTCAATTGATAGGTTCATGGTGACATGTTGGATTAATTGTTGGTTCACATTACTCAGATATTGTGATTGTCATTGAAGTGTTGTGCTTTGATTTTTAGTCTACAAAAGAGAAAATATTCATGCAAAAGGAGTGATTATCCACAATGACTATTTACAAGGTTTATTATAAATTTTCAGTGGGTTTTGTCATTTTTAGGGTTTTTGGGGATAATTGATGTTTATGGTGAGACTGGTTTCTTTAGGACATTTTACGATTTTTAGGGTTTACTTCAAGACATTTTATGATTTTTAGTATTTTTTTTAGGACATTTTATGATTTTTAGTATTTTTTTAAAGGACATTTTATGATTTTTAGTGCTTTTTTCAGGATCATATTTGAATGTTCAAAATTTTTTTAGGATCATATTTGAATTTTTAGGATTTTTTCAAGATCATATAAGCATATATGAGTGTTAGCTCCAATCTATTATGTGATAATTCCAATGGATAAAAAATGCTTAGGGATATGCCTCTAGTTCAAGTTTAAACTCATGTACTGTGTAGGTAATATGCCCCCAGACATGATGTAAACTATGTAAAAAGGCTAATGACAAGGTATGTAGAGACTGGTGATGCATTAGGTAAGATAACAATGGTTATTAACTAGTTTGTGAGCCATGGTAAGGGACTAGGGATGTCTTACAATATGAAAGACATGATTAGGGAATGACCAAGGGGGAAAAAATACTAGATGGAATCCTAATAGATGGAGGAGCAACAACTATTTACACATGGCACCTATTTGCGAAGTTTTCACCATGGTACTTTCTCAAAGCACCTATTTACCAGGTTTTCACTTTTGGACAAAAAAATTCTCTTGACTCAAATTTTTGTGCCAAGATGTCTATTTGCCAAGTTTTCATCAAGGCATCCATTTTTTCATGACTTTTTTCTATTTTTTTGATATTTTTTAGGACTTTTTGCCATTTTTTGATTTTTTTAGGACTTTTAGATGGACTCAAGAATGTTATTGACAAATGCTGAGAAGATATAAGTTATTGGTGTTGCTAGCTGATAATCTCTAGACCCACAATTAACATAACTATGCAGGAGTCATTCTAAATTTGTAGCTAAGATCAATTCACTAGAAAGGCCTCAAAATATACTATCATGTGTCGTATGCAAGATAGTTTTTGACTCTTATGAATCAAGGCATCTGAGAATAATTGGGTCAAAATATTCTTTGTATGGGATGTCACTGATGATGATGAGCTCAAAGGCTTGATGGATAGAGGTTTTATTTTGGGTGTTGGATAGGTTAGGTAGTTGGATTTGGGGATACACAACTAAATACAAAGAAGGATTGGGAGGATTGAGACCAACGACTTCTCACATGAACGCTGATCAAGAGAGATGCAAAAGACTTTGTGGCATGTTGAACACTAGAACATTAATATTCATGGCATCATCTTTTCCATATTGTATCCTTGGGAGTTGCTTAGCTTTTGATTTTTCATGGTCTAATGGCACCTTTTGGTTTTCACAAAGAGACCTACTTTTGTCATTTTTTTCTCTTTTTTTTGGCAACTAGTAGGTGGAGTTGGCTTCCTAAAATATGCCAATGTGTTCACTTTAGGAGAAATTGCTTCTTTATGATCACCAATTTTAATGTCTTCATAGATTGCAAAGTTTCTTGCAAGAGCGTCATCATTTTTAGATCGATAAAAAATTGGTGGTCCACGTTGGACCCAATCCAATAGTTTAGGATTAATTGAGGGGATGTCATCATCAGTGTTAAATGGGCTTTGGCTAAAGGTATAGATATGGGCATTGGATTCAATGGTATAATTGGGGTCATAGTTAGAAGCTAGAGGGCTATTGGTTTTGGGTGGGGTATCCTTAGATGCATTTTCATCATTCAAAACATCTATAGTCTTACACATAGGTTCCATAGTACTAGGAGGACCTATTTGTAATAGTTTAAATCCAAGCCCCAAACTAGGAGGTCATCCTTTTGCAGTGATAGGCTCAATTATACCTTGTTTCTGAGATCCAAGACCACTACATCCATCATAAACCTATTTTTGCATGATAGTAAACCCCCAAGTCCATACTTGCTAGGAGATATCAAAGTGGGTTTTTGTTCTGCTTGTACTTTCTCAATACAAATGGAAGTATTCTCATTGGTACAAGTGGTATTTTTTGTACTAATTTGAAAATGTTGTGCTTGCAGTGGGTGTGATTTACCATAAGATTGGGGATAAACAGGTGACTCCCTGGTGTGGAATACTTGAGACATAAAGTACTCTTCACACCCATTATCTTCAACCTTCATCTTTTCTTTGGCCTTACTGAGGAGTATATTACCATCCACATACTTACAGGAATCTGTGGGTTGTGTTTCATTGTTTGTTGGGACTTGGTATGTAGTAGCATCTCTTAGATTATCACAAAACTAGAAAGGGTTTGGATCGCCAGGGATGGTAACCTCCACATCATTATAGGAAAACTTCATACATTGATGATATGTAGAGGATACTGCTTTCATAGCATGAAGCCAAGGGCGTCCTAGTATAATGTTGTAGTTTATTTCTATATCCAGGACCTAGAATAAAGTGTTCTCAGTAGCTGGACCAACTCTCATAGGTATGATGATTACCCCCATAGAGAAGCATTCCCTATCATCATAGGCTTTGATTGTGATCCTTTGAGAGGGATTTACATCATTTTAAGGATAACCCAAATGTTTGACCACTTTAACTATACAAATATTCAATCTCGCTCCTCCATCTATCAAGACATGTCTGGCTTTAACATTACAGGCAAAGACTTCAACGTGAAGGGGATCATTGTGGTTTGGTTTATCTTTAGGAATATCCCAAGGGGAAAATGTGATATATTGTGATGCAGAGAGGTTCCCTATCATGGCTTGGAACTAGAAAACATTGATGTTATTTGGGACTACTGACTCTTTAAAGGCCTGATCGAAGATCTTTTGATGTTGGGGAAATGCACGTAGTAGGTCCAAGATGGATATTTGAGTAGGGGTCTTTCCGAGCTATTCAAAAAGGGTATAATTAGATGAAGTAGGAGCACTGAATTTATTAGGGGGTGCAGGTTTAGTAGAAGTAGTAGTTCTAGATGGGGCTCCAGGGAGGGTGATCTTGGTACAACATGTAGTGATAGCACAACGAGGATCTTTAGCCTTTAAGGAAAATGTAGATATGTAGGAATCTAACTCATTGAAATAGTTGATAGTGTAGTCATATTCAGTGCACGTGTAAGTCACGTTACCTTGTTAGTTTGAGTTTGAAATGGAGGGTTTCTCCTTGTCATGATTACCCAAAGGATCTTTGAAGATAGTGTGAACAAAGTTGGATGCTAGCAATGATGGATCAAATGTGATTACACCATCATCAATGAGGTCTTGTATTGCATGCTTTATTTGGAAACATGATGAGGTCTTATGTCCTTTGGTGCGATGGTAATCACAATTTTTTTTGTCATCCCATCAAGCTACTTTAGTTAATGGCTCATCTTTGATTGGAGGTAACTGTAGGAAGTTATTATTGAGTAACTATTGTAGTATAGTCTCAAGAGGTATCCCCTAATGGTGTGAATTTCCTATCCTTGGTTCTAGGGTGTCTTTAGGGTTTGTCCTACATGGAAGTCTCAGTTTTCTATTGTGGAGCTAATGTTTGATTGGGAGTTTGTGAATTCATAGGATTTGCCCCATTCAAAGTCAATTGAGGTTGTGTTGTGCTAATCATAAGGGCATCCACAATGCCATCATTGGTCACATTCTTGTTTTTGGAGAAATTTTTTTCCTTGTCATTAGACGAGTTGGTGTTTGTGTTTTCCTTATTTATCTTGAGGATTCCCTTATAGATAAGAGCTTCTTCAATACTAGCCCATTTTTTCATCAATTTAGAAATGGTGCTTGGACTTTTGATTTTGAGCTCATACATTGAGTTAGGGACTAAGTTTTCAATGCACAAGTTTACTTGTTTTTCTTCGGGAATGTCTAGTGAGCATTGACTGACTAAGCTTCTCCAATGTAGTAAGAATGTGATAAATGTATCTCCCATCTTTTGTTTAGTTGAGAACAAATTAGAAAGTGTCACCTCATTCATAATGTTAAAGGAAAAGTGGGAGATGAACTTGTCTACTAGCTCTAACCAAGATTTGATAGTACTAGGAATTTTGGAGTACCATTCAAGTGCTGGCCCACCTAGAGAGCAAGGGAACAATCTCATGACGTAAGTGGGCTCATCACTGAGTTTAGTACAAGAGGCATGGAATTCTTGGATGTGATCAATAGGGTTGCCTTTTCCTTGATATTTTTCAAACCTTGGAGCCTCAAAGTGTTTTGGGAATGGAGGCATATATAGACTTTTGTCAAATGGATTAGGATGTAGGTCCCTTTCTATATACAGAGCCTATTTCTTTTGGACTCCCAATGCCTCAACTTGTTTGGAAAGCTGATTGAATTTTTGCAATAGCTCTTGATTAGGGTTTTGAATGATAGATTTCCCCTCAAATCTCTTATGCTTATGAGTAGACTATTTGTTGTGGTGGGAGCTATGTCTACTTAGTTCTGACATTTATGTGTTTGATCAGTCTGGTGATGTGTTACTAGGTGGTGGAGGTATGTTGGCACCTCAAAGAAAAAAGGGGCCCTATTGTGACACATGTTGAGGTAATTATTATGGTATTTGATGTAGCACTTGTTGCGGTATCAACTACAATTGATGTAAAATGTGTTGTTGATGTGCCATTTGTTGTGGTTGTTGTTGGGGTACCTCTGTTGGTTGTATGTGAGACCATGTATGTGATTATTGTTTTAGAGGTATCTGTTGAGTTTTTTGTGGCACACATTGTTGTTGTAATAAATTTTGTTGGTATGCAATTTGTTTCTCAAGTCATCTTTGATATTCCAACTATTGTTTGAGTTGATCTTGTTGTTGTTGGAATTGTTGTTGATACATTATGTGGAAGTCAAGTGGGTTTACATTGGATTTTGTGTTAGGGACATTGGATCCTTGCAACACTTGAGGTTGTTATTTTTGTGGTTGATGTTGCTATTGATATATCGCATGTGTGTTGGAAACATTAAGTCATTTGACTATTGTGGGTTGATGTTGTCAGGGTAGTTGGTTATGTCCTTGAGAAGTGATCACCATGTTGGTATTGTTGCTTTGGCACCTTTGTATGTTAGAGGTTTCTCCTTGGGACATCATATTGACTTGACAATGGGGTGCATTCCTTTTGGGAATAGGTGTAATGTCAATAAGAATTTTCTTTTGTGCATCAATAGGGATTGTTTTAGTTGACATTTCACATAGTGTACTCGTGGGAGGCTCCATAACATTTGATGTCATAACACTTGGTAGAGTTAGGAGCAAAGGTGCACTTTGTTGATTTGTCTCCAAAGGAGGTATGTATAGCATCCCTAGAGCACAAGTCCCTTTAGGTGTGTCTTTTTTTTGCATCATGTGACTAAAATGAAGTCTTAATATCCTCTTGGGATATTTAGGGAGAGTCTTGTTTCCCTTCATTGGTTGTGGTTCATCAAACAAGGGATTAATGTTGATGTGTTCAAATGTACTTTGAAGGATTTCTATTGTTGGTTCTTGATGAGACCTTATAGGTGCCATTATTGTATTCAAAAACTCCAAAGGTTTTTTTCCCTTATCTAAGTCCAAATTGATCATGGGTTGTATGTTTTCAATTTTTGTGTTGATTTGATTTTTGGACTTAGGTCCTTCTACATTTGGGTTGAATTTGACAATTTCTTGGGCTACCAAAAGTTTGAAGTTCTTGCAATTTCTTTTGTCTTGACATGCCCTAGCCATTTCTTCATCAGTGATGCCATCATTAGTGTTAGAGTCATCATTTAGGTGTATATTACCTTGTTGTATGTTTGATGTGTTATAGTCAAAGGTACTTGTATTGGGTTTTCTAAATTCAAAGGAGTGCATTTGTTCATCCTTGGGTGTGGTTGGTACACTTCCACCTCCGAGTGGTATCGGCAGGAATATAGGTTCAAAGTTAGGACCCCATTGAACCATCCCATGTGTAGGGGAAGTGTTTGAATTAAATCTCATGGTAGGTGCATTATTTAAGGTTTTTTGCATCATCTCTTGGTTATGGTGATCTTGTGAATACATGTTTAAGGGGCCCACAAGTAATGGTTGGGATGCCTCAATTTGGTATTTGTCAAAGTTTTGTTGGGTTTTCTTGCTCTTCTTTTTTCTTGGATGAGGTTATGGTTATGTTGACACCTCAAAAAAAAATGGTTGATAAAGTTTTTTGGGTGTCTGAGCTAATTGTGTCCTAGTAAGTTCTGGCATGATACCTAAGGATGCAGATGAAGTGGAGGAAAACCTAAATGGACTTTTTACCTCTCAACTGTGCACCTAAACTATCAACTATGCTCAAACAATACCAAGTTCACTCTTGGTGCACTTGGGGCCTTGAAGGTAAGCAGTTGATAATGCAGTGGGTGAACATAGGTGTTAGGGTGCCTAAAATGCAAAATGTGAATGTTTTGAGTGATTTAGAGTGTTTTGCAAGGTTTTGGGATGCAATGAAGCCTATGGAAGTGCATATTAGGGTTTTGGAACTTAGAATGAAGTCCCTAATTACCTAGTGTGCTTTGAAACTACCAAGTGTGCTATGAAACTGCCAACTACAAACTTGAATTGTGTAGTTGGTAAATCAGGGGTGTAGTTGCTAAAACATGTTAAAACTTTATAATGAGGATGTAGGTAGACAAGATATGACTCTTTTTTTTTTTAAGGTGTTTAAGGATGTTATGAAACCTAGGAAAATGCCAAATGAAGTATGGTTTTGATATGAAAGGTGCAAATGTCCTAGGGAAACTATGAAAATGAAAATGCGAAGTGACATTTTGGAGATTGACTAAAGGAGATGAAAATGATGCTATAGTATGAAAAATGAAGGTTAGGGTTGGATTTTGGACTTGGTAATGATGCTAGGGGTTGATGTATGAAAGGTGGACTATGCAAGAGATGGTTTTCTAGGGTTGATAATGATGTTTGGGATATGCAAAATGAGGATAAGTGATCAAGAAGACAATTTGGTTGATAGACAAGTTGATAGGGTTTAATAGTGGAAATGATGCTAAGGTTTTGAACAATGAAAGATAAGGGGGATATACCACTAGGGTAAGTCAAAATGACATTTAGGGACACTAGGAATTTGATTATGCTAATGAAAAAGGTATATGCATGGTTTTGAACTTAGGTGAAATCTTTAGAAAGTATTTTGTCTAAGAGTATAACCTTGTGATAATGGACTTTGGAACTTGACCAAAAGAGTGATAAAAGACAAAAAGATCAAAATGATAAAGATGAAAAGGTCAAATATATCAAGACATAGATAGAGTTTGATGAAAGAAAATGATAAGAAAAGATAAAAAGACTAGTCAAGATCCATCATCCATCAACACTAGGAGATACTCTAAGACTCATACTTTGTTCAGATTTTTGATTAAGTTCAAAGGTTTTGGGGTTTATAATGACATTTAGGTGGCTCAAAATGGTAGTTATGCTGATTGGATATGTAATATGCAAAGGTCCTAAGATGCAAAATGAGATTTTGGGTGTAAGATGCAGTTTTGGGCCATGTGCAGAATGAGGACCTTCAAAGGCTCCTAAATGCAATTTTGGCATCCTAAAATGCAGTTTGGAGGCCCAAAATGGTCATATAGGTGCCCAAATATGCTCTAATAGCTCCAAGTATTATCCAATAGTATTGAATACACCTATGTTGTAGTTGGGGCTAGTTTTGGTGCAGTTGGTAGTTTCATGGTGCAATTGGGAAGTTGGGTTGAATATCTACTAAATCTGAGAGAGGTGGTTGCCAAATTGCTATGCCAGGAAGCTAGGATGCAAGGGTTGATGTTAGGATGGGTAAGGAGATTTATAATGGGGGTTAAAATGTAATGGATGGTTTCCTAAGTGATGAAAATGGTGGCTAGGAGATATAGGATGCAAATAAAGGCATGTTGAGATAGGTGGGCCTATCCAGGTACCTAAGGACACTGTTGAAGGCTCAAAATGCTATATGAAAGCCCAAACTAGGTTCTTAGACTACCAAGTGCACCCAAATAGTACCAAAAATGAATATGGTGTTTTTGGGGCTAGTTTGAGTGTAGTTCATAGTTTTAGATTGCATTTGGGAAGTTGGGCTAAAACTAAGGCAATTTTAGGTGTTGGGGTTTCTAGATTGATGTCATAGTAAGCTAAAAAGTAGAGGAAAATGTTAAGAGTAGAATGGAGGTTCAAAATGATGTTTATGACACTAATAATGATGGTTGAAGTATGAAAGAGGAAGCTTGGGCATGCAAAGATGCAAGGTGGGAGATGCTAAGTTCAAATTTTGAGGTTGAAATGCAAAAACTAAGGGAGGCAAACTAACCCCTAATGAATACAACATGAAAGGCGAGGGATACTAAGTGAGGATTAAAAGATGCAAGTATGAGGCTTAATCTATGGTGAATGCAAGTGGGTTCTATGCAAGGATGAAATTGATGCAGGAGAATCCTAGGTTGCCTATTATCCTAGTCATTTTGTTCACCTAGCAATTCCTTCATGTGCCTAGCAAATCCTTCATGTGCCTAGTAGTCCTTCATGTGCCTAGCAATATTTTTTTTTTTCATGTGCTGAGTTACTGTAGCATTCCTTCATGTGCCAAGTTTCCCAATGGATGCCGAGTGATTATTCATGTCTCGAGTTATCCAGTGGATGCCAAGTGATTCTTCATATGCCGAGTTACCCAGTGGATGCTGAGTGATTCTTCATGTGTCGAGTTACCTAGTGGATGTCGAGTGATTCTTCATGTGCCGAGTTACCCAGTGGATGCTGAGTGATTCTTCATGTGTTGAGTTACTAAGTGTACATCAAGTGTCAGTATTTGGACATGATTTTACGAGCCGACTTGTGGGATTTATTTCATTCATGACATTTATGTTAAGATCTTTTCTTGGGATGAGTCCAGACCATTGTTGGGTCAGCCTTCATCTTATGTAATGTTCTAGAATGATCTATGAGTCATTTTGGAAAGTATAAATAGAGAGTTTAGGCTTAGAGCTAAGTAAGTTTTTAGTAGGGAAGAAGTTTGAGGGAGAGAAGATTAAGGAGCAGAACTAAAAGTACAAATTTGTTGTTGGATCTTTGTACTTGAATGTATTGTAATTGGCCATAACCTAGAAGGCCTCACAACTGGGCATGTATGAAGATATATTTGACGAATCAATAGAAGTATTTTCTCTTCTCTCTCCTTTGGTTGTTGTTCTTTGTGTTCATTTCCATTGTGTTAACTCTTGTAGGGTGGTTTGGATAGCTGGCTGAGCCTTTGGCCCTAGTTATTCATCCATCTACCTACGTCAGTTGGTATTAGAGCTTGAGGTTCATCCTTGTGGAGATTGGATTATGTAGAACCCTGATTTGGATTTGGTTGTAGGGTGGAAGATCTATGAATTTGACCTATAACTTGCAGAGGGTTATGATCTTGTAGGAACCTAATTTGTGAAGATGGTTCATGGTAGAGGAAATAATTTTGATAATGCTATATTGGATTAGTTGAGACAAATTGTAGCCAGATTAGATGCTGTGGAGATAGCCTAGAGGAGAGGAGCATATCTTGATGATGTAAGTGATGATGAAGCAGCATCACCAAACCATAATCTAGAACCTGAGGAAGATCAAGATGAGGAAAGATTGTTGAGAGTATTGTCTAGAGCAAATTCAGAACTTGCTGTAGAAGTTGTTCATTATGATGGAAAATTGGATACCAATGATGTGATAGATTGGATTTTTGATATGGAGAATTTTTTTGAGTATGAAAACACTCATGATAGTAGAAAGGTGAAGATTGTAGTCACTAGGTTGAAAGGTTATGCATCACTATGGTGGGAGCACTTGAAAACTGATAGAAAAAGGAGAGGAAAGAAGAAGATCAGAACTTGGCCAAAGATGGTGAACAAGGTAAAGAAAAAATTCCTTCCTGCTGATTACCAAGTTAGCTTGTTGAGAAAGATGCAAAATTTGAAACAAAAAGACATGATTATAAAAGAATATACTGAGGAATTCTATAGATTAGACATCAGATCTGGACATGTGGATGATGATGTTGAGAAAATTGCAAGGTACATTAACGGATTGAGATTTGAAATACAACATGAAAAAAGTTTTTTGAAGCTAGAAAGTGTATAAGAAGAATATCAATATGCCTAGAAAGTGTAAGGAAACTCAGGTGTGGAAACAACTTCCTACACTAATCTCTTAAGAGAAGTATGGTGTAAATCCTATTAAAATATTTTACACTTACAGATTCAATATCATGTAACTAACAATATTGCAGCCAACCAAGCATAAAGAAAATAGATAGAGAAAGAAACGCATAACACAAAGATTTTCTGGTGGGGAAAAACCTCTCGGTAAAACAACACCACCCCTCCAGAACTTGCACAATGTATTATCTTCAACACAAGGTTATAATACACTTGCAATGCAAGTTCAACAATGACAATAGAAGACTCCAGTAGCAACTCATAGTACCAACAATACACTTTTTCACATCCACCTCTTCGCAACCCTAAAAATGCTTATATCATGCACTTGACTTTTAGGGCTACTCCCAAAGGTAACCATATTAGGGTTTTACCATTCTCTGAGAGAATAGGAACCCCAAATTTTTTTTGAGTGTATAGTACTCAAATTTATTAGTTTCCATATGTCTGCAGCTGTTATTGAATCTTCCTAACATAGCTCTTATTTTTTATAGGAATCTGTCATAACCATTTTAGTAATGATCTCCTTATGCAAAATTCAAGATGCCAAAACATCAACATTATTTGCAAGAAATACATATTACAAACAAATAATAAGAATAGTAATTATAAGGTTGAGACACCTTATTCCTAACATAAAGATGAGGAGATCTTGACAAAGAAGCATGAACAAAGACAAAGAGGTAGAGCTGGTAGATTCCAGAGAGGCAGAGGTAGATCTTATGGAGAAAGTGATAGATTTGATAGTTCTATGTAGGATAAAGGCAAATCTGGATGGAAGAATGATGACAAAGGCAAGACTGAATGGAAAAGTGGTAATTCTTACCGAGGAGGCACTAATTCTTATCAAGGAAGAGCTAATTCTTATTCTAGAGGTGGATTTCATGATAATTCTTTTAGATGTAGCAAAGAAGGGCATAGATCCTTTGAATGTAGATCTTTTCAAGGTGGGTAGAATAATAGATATGCTATGATTCAAGAAGACATTGAGAGTTCACTAAGTGGACCCAAGGCTGGAGAAAATTTGGTGAGAAGAACATTATGTAATAAGGGAGGTGATGAGGAACCTATTTTAAGGAGAAGTCCTTTCAAGACAAGATGTAAGATGGCTGAAAAATGTTGTAAAGTGATCATTGATAGTGAAAGTTCTACAAATCTAGCATTAGAAGAGTTGGTTACCAAGCTGTAGTTGGAGAGGCTGAAACATCCCAAACCTTATCATGTTTCATGGATCAAAGATGAGCATAAGATATTGGTAAGTGAGAAATGCCTTGTGAAATTCAAGATTGGACATTATGTTGATGAAGTTTTGTGTGATATTATGCCCATGGATTGTTGTCATATTTTGTTGGGTAGACCTTGGCAATATGATAGATATGTTGTACATGATGGAAGATTGAATCAATATACTCTTTGGGTAAATGGGAAGAAACAAACTATAATGCCCTGCCCGGAGATCCTTGGAAACAAGGATGAAATCCAAGCCGAGAATGTTTTTTTTTACAAGTATGAATGCACATGACAACATCATACAAGGATCACAACGATCGCAACAGAAGACTTCACCACCATCTCGGCAACCAACGAATCTCCAAACGCCACTACCAAACTGACACACACAAACAAAGCCAATGAAATGTCCCTTTCTTTGATTTTATATGATATTTCAAGCCTCTAATCAGATCATTAAAATCAAAAAACCAATATTTCAAAGATCCACCAATTTCTCAATAAACCCCAAATCGGGTATGCCAAAAATAGTGCCAAAAACTTCATAGCTTCACATATTATTAGTAAATTTGAAAATGGAAATTTTTATAGAAATTTCAGCAGCATAACAGCCTACAAAATGACATTTTCAAATCTGTATAACATTTACACAATAGCTCCCAAATGGAGCATAAAAACAATGCTCATCGAGCTCCCGAAAACAACATAGAATAGCCCAGAAACACCACAAAAACACTAATAATCTATCACAGAAGTATAATCATGACCAAATACATATATTCAGCTCTATTTTAACATCTAAAAGTCTGAAATACAGAAGCAACCCAAACTGATATGAAATACTCAACTATAAACATCAAACTCTTACAAAAAACACACCCGAAAACCCACAAATCTGCACTGTTCAGCACAAAGAAAAACTCTGTATGAGCATGCACATGGAATGGTTTCAAAATCCCATCATTAGCCTTCTTAGAAACCTACAAACTCCCATTCTTGGGTCTCCTTCTCCATAGGTTTGGCAGCCTTTGAAGAACAACAAAGAAATGAGCAAAATCAAGTTCTGGAATGAACCCAAAATGCCTCCAAACCCCTTAAAAGAGGGCATAACCCTAACTCACATCCAAGAGGGCTTAATAAAACATATTTTAATATTTATTAGTCCATTAGCTTCCCTATATTATCCCTTTTTTATGAAACTTCACCTTTTTGGGCCTTACTACCTTAGAAAAGTTTATTATTTTTAATTATTTGAAAAGGGACATGACAAGTCCTCCCCTCCCAAATATTGCTTGTCCTCAAGCAATGGCTGAAAAATAAACCAATCAATCCACCTGGATCCCAAATGTAGTCATGAACTATACTACTATCAATTAACATAGGCTCCTGCAATATCCTTTGCAATATAACCAAGAGGAATCCATAACCAAACTGACAATTATAGCTCAACCAAACTCCAAAATCACCACTACCACAGTTAGAAACCCATGAGACACAAGCTCTTAGAACATCAGAACCCAAGTAAAGTGGAAAAATCAAACTGTCAACATAGTAAATACCATCAACACATCCCACTAGCCTATACAAAATTTACAATCCAACTCTGCAACAATGGTGAATGCTCTCATATGGAACTATACCAAGTATGGAGAATCCACACACTATACAACTCCTACAGTCAACACAACTCTACAAATCATTGGCCACTGTGTCATAACCATAACTCCCATGCACTACTGATGGTGAAAAGACATTACAAGATAAATAGTAAGAAATGGAACCCAAACCAAATTTTCCATGAACAAGTGATACAGCCCACTGTGACTAACCACCAGCTAAGTCAAGAGATGTCATATCCAAAGGAGTAGAATCAATAACAAAAACTGTTGAGGCAGGACTCCCAAAATCCCACTCTAAGTTATGTATTATCAAGCTATCAACTTCAGAACCTATCGCCATGTCATGCCCATCACAACTCTCATCTTGAGGCGTCAAACCATCCCATAACTGATGACAAGCACTATGAACCAAAGTACATCTCTTTATCATCATCTCATCAACATGGTCATCAAAGGTAAATTGATGAGCATACCACATAGTGTAGTGTCGATGGAATGCACCAATCTCAGTCGGTGGCTCAGACTGCAATCCAGATGAAACTAACTACAATCGATCACTAACCAAGTTAGAATTGACTACTACCTCCAAAGACATTGCCAAGGGAGTAATATTACTAGCAAGAACCATGCAAACTGCCGGCTCACCAATACCACAAGTGATCTTTGATACATCTCTAGTCTCTGTGCCATTAGTACTAGAGGCCACCACCATGTCAAGCATACCACAACAATCTGCTGCAACACCCAACTCAATTGAATCTAACTTTAGTGGAAATGAATCTAATATGCCAATGTTAGTATCAAGGATGGATGCATCCCCATCTCCACTGTCTCTAACAATCTCGACCATGGACATCCTTAGATCACTAGACACTACAGCTTGTGACTATACAAAATTTGCTAAAGATTGCAGTTGCTCCAACTCCATGGCCACCTTTGTCAAATGAAACTGTGACTCCTTGAAAGCCAACTGTGTACTCTTAAGAATCTCAGAAGTCACCTCGAGTTGCTGAGTAAGCTCACTCACCTCATCTTCCTTGGCCAATAATGTGTCATATGCTATACTCCCCCACTCCGTAAGATAATCTCTGTCAGCTACCAACTGCATATAATTCTGTCTCAAAATCTGAATAGCCTCCCATAAAGAGTGGATCTCTGTCAAGGAAAGATAACTACCTTCCTTCTCATCACTAGTAGGAGAACCCCATCCATAAATTGCTAACAACTGATGAGTAGCATCAAAATGATGGCAAGTGATAGCAATGTATTGGTCACTAACTCTCAACTAATTAGACACATGATGGCACTGGCTTGACTATCTCCTACAAACCTCCTCTGATGCATTGTCTAAAGGAGTATCCTCAAAGTTACTAGTCTCTAGAGTATTACCATCCATATACTGTGAATCAACTCTAAAGCTCATATCAACATACGGAGTATCAAAAATTGTAGCACTGCTATCCAACTCCTCTATACCCAAGGAAACTAAGTCTTCAAAATTGCCCACTACATCCTCCTAGATGTCATCAATGCCAATATGATCCTGGGACTCATCTGTACACACTACCAAATATGAAAGATCATCAACACATTCCAGCAAGTATGGTTGAATGGATATATGAACAAATCCCAACACCAGTGTATAAAAACTAATACCAACATCGGACAAGCTGCTGGCACAAGAAAAGACAACACCGTGCAATCTGCTAATCAAATCCATGATAGCACCCAAACAAACACTACTACCAAAAAGTGTTAAAGATCTCCAGTCAATTGAATCCCAAATGCCAATATAAAAATCTCTAGTCCATATCCGTAAACTAAAATCAGCTGGTAACTCAAGAAAACTCCTCACCTTAGTAATATGACCAATACCAACTAACTCCACATACTTGTCATGATGAGTAATGAAGTCACAATACTGCCTTTGTTCACTTTCAGCTGGCTAGACAAATCATGTGAAGTACTACCAGCCTCAACCTCATGTGATGAAGCATCTAACTGTGCCTGGTACTCTTTCTCAGCAAATTCATGAATGCTTAATGTCTGCTCATCTCTACCAGGTATCTCACCATCATGCACAACAATATCCTCATAATCATTATCTAAACCCACTATGCTGTAGTCACTGCCTGTTGTAACTATACCATCCTAAATACTTATGACATCACCCTTTGATGACCTATATACAATTGTCTTAATTTGAGTATCAAGTTGACCATTACTATCAATCTGCGTAATATCCTTTTTCACTACCTCCTGTGGTGGAGTAGAATTTGAGACCTTTGCCTAGCTATAAGCTAGTTTCTCAAACTCCTCATGCAAGTTCTTGGTAATTGTGTCATCTGCCCTGTGAGAAAATCTACCAAATAGAAATCCAGTCAACTTATCCACCTTAGCTGGGTTGGACAACATGTCATTCATCATACGGTGGTGCTCAACCAACTGTTCAGACATGTCATGGCTTATTTTCCTAAGTTTATCTCGAATGTCTAAATAACCATCCTTTCTACTATTCTGACTCTAGATATCAATTATCCAAGATCGTGTCCTCTGAGACTCTGTACTATACCTATCCATTCTGGATAAAGTAGAGTGTAACCCCAATAGGTTATAACTTCTTCAAACACCAAGAACTAACATGCAATTGATTAGAAGTAACATGAAACCATAGATTTTGACATGCAACTAATTAGAAGCAACATGCAACCACCAAATTCATGAAGAACTAATATGAAAATGATTAGAAGTAGCATGCAACCATAGATTTTTACATGCAGCTGATTAGAAGCAACATTCAACCATAAATTATGACATGCAAACTTCTACAAACCCTCAGGCTGGTAAGATCATAGCTTTGATACCACTAAAATGTCCCTTTCTCTGATTTTATATGATATTTCAAGCCTCTAATCAGATCTTTAAAATCAAACAACCAATATTTCAAAGATCCACCAATTTCTCAATAAACCCCAAATCAGGTATGCCGAAAATAGTGCCAAAAACTTCATAGCTTCACATATTATTAGTAAATCTGAAAGTGAAAATTTTTATAGGAATTTCAGTAGCATAACAGCCTACAAAATGAAATTTTCAGATCTATATAACATTTACACAACAGCTCTCAAACGGAGGATAAAAACAATGCTCATCGAGCTCCCGAAAACAACATAAAATAGCCCAAAAATACCACAAAAACACTAATAATCTATCACAAAAGTATAATCATGACCAAATACATATATTCAGCTCTATTTTAACATCTAAAAGTCTAAAATACAGTAGCAACCCAAACTGATATGAAATACTCAACTGGAAACACCAAACTCTTACAAAAAACACACCCGAAAACTCACAAATCTGCACTATTCAGCACAAAGGCAAACTCTGTATGAGCATGCACATGGAATTTCTTGAAACTCCCATCCTTAGCCTTCCTAAAAATATAAAAATTCCTATTCTTGGGTCTCCTTCTCCACAAGTTTGGCAGCCTCTGAAGAACAACAAAGAAATGAGCAAAATCAAGTTTTGGAATGAGCCCAGAATGCCTCCAAACCCCTTAAAAGAGGGCATAACCCTAACTCACATCCAAGAGGGGTTAATAAAACATATTTTAATATTTATTAGTCCATTAGCTTCCATATATTATCCCCTTTTTTTGAAACTTCACCTTTTTGGGCCTTACTACCTTAGAAAAGATTATTATTTTTAATTATTTGAAAAGGGACATGATAGCCAACAATGAGAATGCACATGATGAGGGCACAATAAAAAACCACTCATCAACAAAAAACCAAGATGGGGTAAAATTCAAAAACCTAAAATTTGGCTAAGCCTGAAATCCTGAAGCCCTGAAAATTGGCTAAGTTTGGATTTCTAAAGCCCTAAAATTTCCTAGAATCCATAACTTATCTCTGAGAGGTCTAAAACCTATCTCAAACAATTTTTCACATCTATTAAAATATATCTTAAGTATAAGAAATTATATATATCTCAACTCATACTTAAACAATATATTTTAAACTCCAAGAGACTAAAATAGAAACATGAAAACTCGATTTTAAGAGAAACCAACAGAATTCAAAATGCAATAGCATAGGGTTGAAGAATGCCCAAAAGGGTATCCAAAACCACTCTCAAAAAGTTTGAATCATGTTGAAAAGTTCCTGCTTTCGGCATGCATAGGTTTTTCACAAAAATCGTGCAACACTTTTTACTAAGGCAGGGCGACAGTTCTCCTTAGGGCGTGTGACACTCTTCCAGTGTCATACGACATTTCTCATGAAGGCATGCGACACTTTTCAGCATCGTACGACATTTCTCAAGGAGGTGTCCGACACTCTTCCAGTGTCATACAAAATTTTTCAAGAAGGCATACGATACTTTACAGTGTCGTACGACATAGTTTGCATGGGCGTGCGATACTTTTTAAAGTGTCGCACCATGCTGAACAAATGTCGCCCATAGAAACATGAAAACACTCCCAGAAGCAAAAAGGACCAAAAATAGAGCAAAGAACCTCCACACCAGGGAGTACCGGATCCACACGAATCAAGGAATGGACACTCGAGTGCAAGAACAACACAGAAAGAAGAACATCAATCTGTCTAAACTACAGTAGCAAAGAACACACTGAAATAAACATCACAGCGAACTAAACAACCAAACTAAGTGTGTAGTTCCTCCCAACCATCAATAGCATCATAAGACCACCGTGGGTCCTAGCCATCCCCTGCACATAACATCCCAAGCCACCGACCAGATCGTCAGTACTGTCGTAATAGGGATGTCACTACTAAAAACATGCAACAATATAAGCATAAGGAAATCTAACATGCTAGTGATAACGCATAAGATAATCCTACAGCAGATAACATCACCTATCACATGCTAAACAATAGTAAGCAACAAATATACTACCAAAGAAAATAACATCATCTAATCATATGCTAAAAATCATGATAAGAGAATGCGTCAAGTAAACTAACATCATCTAAACATGATATCCAAGCATTCCAATGAAAACATAAATCATAAGAAAGCATACTCTAAAACTTGAAGTACCAAATGAAAACATCCAGCAATGGTCACACTAGGACAAAAGATCATCTTTGTACACTGATCCCTAGTAGTGGTGAAGGTAGCTACGCCTCCCAACCACATGGCATCCGTAGGTCCACACCCGCCATGCTAATGGAGATAATGATCCAACCACAAATACACATAAAACACAACATCCATGGCTAACACTCACGCCAGACAGTATGATGGCTGCAACTAAGAACCTAAGACAATGCAAGGAGTACAGGTCCTGGTCAGACACTCAAAAGGCTACTAAGTAGGGGCTAACATCTTGGAGAGTCACTTGGAATTGAAAAGCTCAAGCTCAAATCGTGTGTCCTCAAACTTAAAAGGGTGCTCACACATTGTGTCCTCAAACTTAATCGGGTGCTCACACATTTTACTTATCTTAAGTTTTATTAACAATCGTACATTTTATTTAGTTATCACTTGCTTAAAACTTCTTATCCTCCGTCAACCTCCAGCGCCATGAATGCCGAGCTGCAAGATAGAAGCCCCCTCCAGATGCTACCCTACCCTACCCATGCTCATCCTACAATAAGTGCCCGTGGGCATGCCTACTTCCATCCCAACCCTAATGATCATAACTTTTGGCAAATCCACCGAAGATCGAGCCTTGCAAGTCACCCAACAAATGTACGTGCACGTACTCATGTGTGGCGCACCACCATCATGAAGATCATAACACAAGGATAAGAATGAGAACACAATGCAAAGAAAACACCCAACTAAAAGCAACACGGGAAGGATGGATTCTACACAAATCCCAAAGCTAATAAAATCATATATCATGAAATCACTCAATCGGCCTCAATTAGAGAGTATGGATTCTACATGAATCCTAATGATGTAACAAGACCAAACATCATGAACCTACTCAACCGGCCTCAATCTGAGAGTATGGATTCTACACGAATCCTAGCATTCACAAAACAAAAGCAAAGGTCTAAAAGACACAAAAACAACAGGTATAAAATCACTCAACCGAATACAACGTCAGGAGTACAGATGCAACATGCATCCCAATGCAACATAAAAGTGCAATAGTGGTCTGACTGATATCCAAATGTATCATCCAGGTCCACGACCCACATTGTGCCAAGAAAACTCGAGAAAATAGGGTGGCACGCAAAATGAGGTAAAAACTCCAAAAGTTTGGAAAATTTCAAAATTAAAACCCATTTGGCCTTTGGGTTCAAAAACTTTAAAAATCCAAAAATAAATGGAATCGGACATCATATGCAAAAAATGGGCAGCATAATGGTGCAAAATCCCAAACCCTCATTCCAAAAAATAGTGAAATGTTCATATCGGCCCAACCGGCTAGAACTAGCATACAAAAACAGAGGGGAACACTAGTTCTTAGCCTCCAAACAAATGGCTACAAAAAATAGAAGTAGAAACAGAGTCGGAACAATAAAATGGGAAAGCCCTACCTCATAGCCAAAAGGGAAAAACGAAAAATTGAACTAGAAAATAAAATGCTCGCAGAAGTGGCCAAAAATTGAGGCAATCCAAGGTTTCCCTGAGCTGGATCAAACAAGCCCAACCTCGTGACGATCCCATGTCTTTAGCTCCCACAACGAACAAAATAGTAAATCCTCATGAAGAGGATTTTGGGTTTTTACTCTCCAACCTTCCAATTTGAAAGTGAGAAGTGAGGAATTAAATTCCTCTTTGGATACTTATTCACTTTTCGGGTGAATAATCGATTAGGGCATTTAACCAGCCAATCTAGTTAAACCTCGAATTGACCCAAATGAAAACAAGCTATTCCTATAAATAGGAATTGATCTATGGCAAAGCTGCCAAAAATTAAAATAAGTCAGTTAAAAAGCCCAAAAACCCAAAAACACATAAATCTCCTTAATAACTTTCACGACGATGCGAACCTCTAAATGCACAGACATGCTTACTAGTCTAATCACATAATGCAAATGAGTTCAGATTTAATAATCACCGAAAGGTTTAATTTAAACATTTTAATAAAGGATACGTCAACCATATAAGTCAACATTGGTAAAATATGAATGGTTGAATCACTAACTCCATGTGCCACTGCTAGGGATATAAATCCTACACACTAAACAACATGATCAAGTGCAATTGCATAAAATAACATAGCCGAAGCAATAAATTCATTAAATCACCTAATTTAACCATTTAACTAATTATATTAAAATAATCTATTTACATCACTCACGTTCGCATAAAGCATAACAATGTAGGAATGAAGTAAATAACCATAGCATTAAATCCATCACATAACATAATCAGAGGTATGTCCAAATACCAGATAACCAGATATCATCATAAAACACATTGTCATCTCAAAATGGCATCATCATGCAATATGATTAACTAAACATCATAGTAGTCTAATATCTATGATACTAAAATCAAAGACTAACATCTGACCCTCAGGTCATCTCAAATGTAAACATAACATGAGTAACAAATATCTCTCTAATAAAAAATGTAACAAAGTAAATGTCCACAACACATAACCAAATAATCCAACAAGAACAATCCATTCTAATAACTTAAGCATTTAATAAGGCACTTAAAACACATAAGCGAATACAGTCAAAAACATGACTAACCACTACTATAGGAACCTAGTTCCGTGTAGCATGGTAAAAAGTACACAGTGCAATCTCTACACACATCTCAAGGTAATCATGGAACAACCTCATGATACCACATCGATCCTGGTAACTACTGGCACAAACCTCCATGAACCAAAAATCACATCATAATCTCATAGATCAGTCAAAAACATAATCAAAGCAACTGATACAAAATAAATCCAAACACCTCGACGGTGTAGACCACTTAGGGTCACAATCATGATCCATCACAACAAAAGATCAACAAGGTTGCATCCATTAGGACGACTTACAAAAGTCAAATGGGAGAGGCACTACACAAACATTATTGCCTTTGGTTGAAGTTCTAGATGAGGTTAATTGTACTACTATAAAAATTTGCATGGTTAATGGGAAACCATTTGAAAAAGAACTGAAAAAGAATTAGGTTTTTTTTTCTATAATTCCAAGAAAAGTGAGTTTTGTCAGTGGTGACCGAGTGATAGATGGTAGTATTGACCAAGTGCTAGGAGAAATTGTAGAGTTGTTGAATGAGTATAAAGGCATTATTTCTGAAGATATTCCTAATGGTTTACCTCCAGTAAGATGTATAAGTCATTGTATGGATCTGATCCCTGGAGCTAGTTTTCCAAACAAAGCACCATATAGATTGGCACCTGTAGAGAATGAAGGACTTAACAGACAAGTGCATGAGTTATCGTAGAAAGGTTTGATTAGAGAAAGCTTGAGTCCATGTATTGTACCTACTGTATTAGCACCTAAAAAGAATGGAGAATGGAGAATGTGTACTGATTCCAGAGCCATTAAAAAGATAATAGTGAAATATAGGTTTCCTATGCCAAGAATGGATGACATAATGGATTGTTTGAGTGGAGCAAAGTATTTTACCAAGATTGATTTGAAGAGTGGCTATCATCAGATTAGAATCAGTGAAGGTGATGAATGGAAGACTACTTTCAAGATAAAAGTTTGTTTTGTATGAATGGTTGGTTATGCCTTTTGGTTTGACTAATGCACCTAGTACTTTCATGAGGTTGATGAATGAAGTTCTGAAAAGATTCTTGGGTAAGTTTGTGATTGTTTATTTGGATGATATTTTGATATTCAACAAGACTAAAGAAGAACATCTTGAGCATATTAGGCAAGTATTACAGAGGTTGAAAGATGAAAAGTTGTTGATTAATCTTAAAAAGTGTTCTTTTATGCAAGAGGAGATTGTGTATTTGGGATTTGTGATTTTAGCTGATGGTTTGAAGATGGATCCTAAGAAGGTTAGAGCAATTTTGGAATGGCCTACACCTGAGAATGTGAGTGAGGTAAGATCATTTCATGGTTTGGCTAGTTTTTATAGAAAGTTTATAAAGAATTTCAATATTGTTTTTAATGCTATGACTGAAACAATAAGGGGAGATAAAAAGGAATTCAAGTGGATACATGGAGCTGATAAGAGTTTTAAGACTTTGAAAAAAAAGGTTGCTAAACTACCTATATTGGATTTACTTGATTTCAACAAAGTATTTCAAGTTGAATGTGATGCAAGTGGTAATGCAATAGGAGCTGTATTAAGTCAAGAAGGTAAGTTTGTTGTTTTCTTTAGTGAAAAGTTTAATGATGCTAAAAGGAAATATTTTGTGTATGATCAAGAGTTTTATGCCATTGTTCAAGCATTGAAGAAATGTAGACATTATTTGATGCCTAGGGAGTTTGTGTTATATCTTGATCATAAAGCTTTACAATACTTGAGAAGTCAACATAAATTGAATCAAAGACATATGAAGTGGGTTGAGTATTTGCAGAGTTTTACATTTGCGATCAAGCATAAGAGTGGAGTTACTAACAAAGTTGCTGATGCATTGAGTAGAAGATGTTCTTTGTTGACTAAAATGAAGGTTGAAGTTCTTGGTTTTGATGAGATAAAAGAGTTATATGATGCTGATCCTGATTTTTCTCAGGCATGGAGAGAGTGCAGAGCACCAAATCTAACAGATCACATATGTAAGTATGATGAGTATTTCATTCAAGAAAGTATATTGTTCAAAGGTATTCAGTTGTGTATTCCTAGAAGTCCTATGAGGTTGAATTTGATTAAGGAAAATCATAGTGGTGGATTAGCTAGACATTTTGGAATTGATAAGACATTGAGTTTTCTGAAAGAGAAGTATTATTGGCAAAAAATGTATAAGGATGTTCAGAAATTTGTAAAGAGTTGTGGAGTTTGTCAAGTTGCAAAAGGAGTGAGTCAAAATACTAGTTTGTATACACCTAAAACTATTCCTAAGAAACCTTGGACTGACATCAATATGGATTTTGTTCTTAGATTGCCTAAAACAGTGAAAGGGTATGATTCCATATTTTTTGTAGTGGATAGATTTTCTAAGATGACTCATTTTATACCATGTAAGAAGACATCAGATGTCAAGCATGTTGCTGAAATTTTCTTTAAAGAGATTGTGAGATTACATGGATTACCAAGAAACATTATTTTAGATAGAGACATTAAGTTTGTTGATTATTTCTAGAAGACTTTGTGGAAGAAGATGGGTACTGAATTGAAGTTTAGTTCTACATTCCATCCACAAACAGATGGATAGACAGAGGTTGTGAATAGAAGCTTGGGTAATTTGCTAAGATGTTTAGTTGGGAATAAGCCAAGTAATTGGGAGATGGTATTGGCACAAGCTGAATTTGCATATAATAATTCTATAAATAGGAGTACAGGGAAGACACCTTTTGAGATTATTACCAGAATGCATACTAGAGGTATATTAGATTTGAGAGATGTTGCTGGTGAAGAAAAGAAAAGTGCTACAGGAGAAGAATTTTTGAATTTTATGGAGTCCTAATCAGAAGTATAAAGGGAATGCTGATCAGTCTAGAAGACACCATGATTTTTAAGGTAGTGATGAGGTGATGGTTCATCTAAAGAAAGGAAGATTCCCAGTTGGAACATATAGCAAGTTGAAGATGAAGAAATTTGGACCTTGTAAGATACTGAAGAAGTTTGATAGCGGTAATGCTTATGAAGTTGAGTTAATCGATGACATGGATATATCTCCTATATTTAGTATTGCTGATTTGTATAAGTATCATGAGTCAGAGGATGAAGTTGTTATACCAGATGATTATCCTAAGAAATAGATTGAGGAAGTTGAACATATATTGGATCAGAGAGTTGGCAAGAGTACAAGAGGAAAAGATTACTATGAATATTTGGTGAAGTGGAAGAACAGATCTATTGAAAATGCTTCATGGATTTCTCAATTCGAGTTGGATTCAACTCAGGTTGGGACATCTCAATGATTCAAGAGAATCATTTCTTTCAACCCCAGTTGTCTGATGTAGGAGCATCTTGGGTAACCCTTTTATCCTACTCATTTTGTTCACCTAGAAATTCCTTCATGTGCCTAGCAAATCCTTCATGTGCCTAGCAGTCCTTCATGCGCCTAGCAATCCTATTTTATTCATGTGTTGAGTTACTATAGCATTCCTTCATGTGCCAAGTTACCTAGTGTATTCTGAGTGTCAGTAGTTGGATTTGATTTTGTGAACCAACTTGCAGGATTTATTTCATTCGCGACATTTATATTAAGATCTTTTCTTAGGATGAGTCCAGACTATTGTTGAGTTGGCCTTCCTCTTATGTAATGTTCTAGAATCTTCTGTAAACCATTTTGGCAAGTATAAATAAAAATTTTAGGCTTAGAGCTAAGTAATTTTTTAGTAGAAAAGAAGTTTGAGGGAGAGCAGATTAAGGAGAAGAACTAAAAGTGTGAATTTGTTGTTGGATCTTTGTAATTGAATGTATTTTAATTAGCCATAACCTAGAAGGCCTCACAATTGGGCATGTATGAAGATATACTTGACAAATCAATAGAAGCATTTGCTCTTCTCTCTCCTTTGGTTGTTGTTCTTTGTGTTCATTTCATTGTGTTAACTCTTGTAGGGTGGTTTGGATAGTTGGGTGAGCCTTTGGCCCTAGTTATTTGTCCATCTGCTTGCATCAGTAACCTATGTTATGCCAAGCACATTTAGGATCACAAATGGCCATGCATTCCAAGTCTTGAGTGCATAAGAGAAAAGTTTATAAAGATTTGACAAAAGTTGTAATGTTTTGACAAGGTTTGAGGTGTAAATTTGAGAGTTGGTTATTATCTTGATTAATATTTAACACACATGCAAGACACATTAAGACAAGAATGGTTGTTGTTAAGAGTGAACAAACACACCACAACCTAGGCTTTAATATTGTATCCACTAATTTCCTACTTGAACTGAAGTTCATCCATACTTATCTAGAACAAAAAACCTAGGAACTTGGCACCATAAGCTCCCCCTTACAGTGCACTCACTTCTTAGGGCTTCCAAGATTTTCTTCCCAAGGGGCATGACTTCCCAAGGGGCATGACTTCCCAAGGGACTGTTGCCTCTACTAAGGACTACAAGAATGTAGGATGTCTTCATGGGCATGGGTGATCCCTTAAGATAGTGGATAGAAAGGATTTTGGCCACTAAAACATAGTTTTTAGTAAGGGCATTCCATTCAACAAGTGAATGATAAACATCCTCAAAAGGTCTCCCAGCCCTAAGAACTAGGGTTTGATGCACCACAAGGGTACTAGAGGAGAGCTATCACTCAACAATACCACTGACACAAATTTCATCATAATCAAGTTTTATATAGTGGCTAGAATTTTGACTTGGATTTTGGCTCATTACCACTCTGAATTCATCCCTTGGCATCCCCAATATCAAGTATCTTGGTCCAAGGCAAGCTTCCTATAGAAGTTACATAGATTTCTCTTACACCCAAGATCCACAAATTGCAAGGGGACAGGATACATCCATGAAACTCCTAGGGATTTAAACACTATAGGCATGCCAAGTAGAAAGTAAAAAGTTCATTTTTACATGAAAAAAAGTGTTATCTAATCTAGGAAATCCACACACATGGTTTTAATAGACACACAAGGTCTTCGACATCATCTTGCAAATAAGCATTAGTAGTTTGTTAAGATCATGTCTTCATTCAATGATTGCCACATGCTACAAATAGACCATCAGTAACACAAAATCATCTAACTTATGTTCTAGAAGCAAATAGAAGTCCTAAATGCAAATTCTGAGTGATATGTATGCTCTCTATGAACCAAGTGCGCTCTAACAGAGTAGATTGCATCCTAGAAGGCCAAAATGGCTCAAAATGCACTCAAGTGAACTCAAATAGTGCTAACTACACCCATGGTGTAGTTGGGGCTAGTTTGGGCATAGTTGGTAGTTTTTAGGCATAGTTGGGAGCCCAAGTGTAGACTGTGTGGAATTGTTCCCTAAATGATACCCAGAAACTAAATTTTTCAAATCTACCCTCCCAAGTGTGCCTAGACAGTGCAGACTATGCCCATCATGTAGTTGGGGCTAATAAGGACATACTTCGTAGTTTTGGGTGTAGTTGGCTAGTTAAGAATATAAACAGGAGTTATGGTGTCTCCTAGGCCCTTAAAACTACTCCTAGGGGTTCCAAGTGTGCCCTGACAGAGTAGAGTGCATCCTAGGGTAGCAAGCTAAAAAATGCATAGAATGAAAGCATATAACCATATTACTAGACCCCGTAACTAATATAGGTGTGATAAGGAAGTGTAGATAGTGGTTATACCCTTCCAAGTTAACTCCTTCCTCGCACCTACAAGCACAAAACAAGAAAACCCAAGTTAGATAAGCATGTCCACATCATGCTCACCAAATGTAAGACCTAGAAAATGGGCTAATGTCAAATCACAAACCCAATAAACATATGTTAACACCCTCTAGTCTACCATGAAAGGCAAATGAATCAAAACAAGAAGGAAAATCAAAAACTCCCTCTTTCATCTATAGCTCCCATGTCCTTCTTTCTTCTCCACATGATGTAGCTCCAAATTTGTTATAGTGCACAAAATGTTGAAGAAAACATCTGTGATAGTGATGATGCTATGAGAATACTTGAAGTTATGGTTTTAGCTTGAGAGAAATGGTGTTAGAATATAAAGAAGCTAAGGACTAGAAATGAGAGAAAGAAAGCTCATTTGATAATCAACACATAAAGTGAGAGCATTGGATTTTTCACCCTTTGATATGTGACTTGGTAAGAGATTCCTTTGAGAATCCATGATGCATATGACACAAGATGCCAAGTGTAAGATTCTATGATGCATGGAAGTCAAACATGGCTAAAAATGGAAGAGGATCTATGACGCATCATATGACACCTCAAACCCACTTAAAGCCAATAATCTATGACAAGGGAAGCCAAATATGGATGTGCATAAGAGAATAAGTATATTAGATTATAACATATCTTAGCCAAGTGTCAAAGGAGAATCCTTGAGGTGTCACACCCATGTGTCATGATGATGTCAATATTGTGTAGAATATTTGAATTAAAAATCCATTATCCGATACAAATAGAAATTGGTGAAAATGAATTTAATGATGAAAAATATGACTTAAAAAATTAAAAATTTCCATGGTTTACGAATGATGAACCAATTAATTAATAAATTATTAATTAATTGACAAAGTTAGTTAGGAAGAATAATTAGTAATGACATAGGATTAAGTTGTGGGTTATTTATTCCTATAGATAAAATTAGTAGATGATTGGCCAATTTCATTAAATAAGTGTGATAGTATCCTTTGATGAAAATGATGGTGATCATATGGATTGAATAGGATGATGATAGGTAGACCAAAGCCATGGTCAAATTGATCGATTGATTGAAATTGATAACATGCCAAGGACACATGACATGAACTAAAGATATGTAACATTTAATTGATATTGTAAATGCTATAGGATTGAGATTGATTGATATGGTTGATCATAGTAACATCAGTGAACACTATCAATGTTACTAAAATGGTGGATAATGTAATGATCTAACATTGAAAGACTCAAAAATTCCAAATATTAGATGACATGAATGATAGTTTGACCCAGCACTGAGAGCTATGACAGTACTAAGGTTAGATTGATAAGATTTGATAGGTTTACAAGGCATTGAAAGCCACAAAAATGCCTAGGATTAGACAAATGATGATTTATTTTGGATGTTTGATATCTTTCATGATGATTCAAACTGATTTGGAGTGATTTTGAGTTGATTTGGGGTGATTTTGAGTTGATTTGAAATTATTTTGAGTTGATATGAAATGATTTCAAGTTGATTTGATATGATTGTGAGTTGATTTGATATGATTTTTGATGATGTTGAAATGGTTACAAAATGTAGTAAAATTGATGTGAAAGATGATGTAAATGATGATAGACACTATTGAGATGTAATTAGGTTGGCCAAAATATCAGAGTTAGTGGAATGAGAAAATGGGATGAATTAGTATGAAGAAGTGATATCGATTCAAGGGCCCAAGAGTATTTTCAAGAGTTACCACTTAAGATAGTGACAAAATAATGAAAATGATAGCTCAATTTTTTCACAAAAAAGATACAATTCCAACGCAATTGATAGTTGAAAAATTAGAGTTGAAATGCAAAAGTTATGGCCTCTAGAGTGTAACATAGGGGTTCCAGGAGTAGTTTTGGGCATCCTACTACCCCAAGTGCACTAAAAACTCACCCAAATGCACCCAGTGTGACCTTGCTAAGACCAAGTGGGCTATGGGAAGCCCAAGTGTGCTCAAAAAGTGTAAAATGTGCCCTAGAAGGCTCTAGGGGCCAAAAATAGCCTGACTGGACTCAGAATGACCTAAAACTTTGTATGCATGCCCCAAATGGTGGAAAGAAGTTAGAACATGATTGAAATCAGTCAGACATGATCATATTTGGTCAATTTTTTTCAAAAAATGGTCAGATTGAGGTTGGACTAGGTGGAAATCCCTAGAAGGTTGACAGATAGTGTAGAATGATTCATGAATGTATGAATGCAAGATGAAGATCATTTGGTGTATTGGAACACATGATCATAGTGATGAATAAAGATATGAATGAAAGAAGACCTAAGAGATGAGATGAGGACCATTTAGAATGATGTGAAGACTTTTGCTTTCAAAGAGTGCACTATATGTCAAATGGAGCTTCATTTTGATGAAATCGTAGATGCAAACCATTTTTGAGCATCTACAAGAGTATATTACTCTAGATGGAAGACTCTCAAGAGTTTGAAACTATCAATTTTTTTTTATTAATCATTTTAGGCATTGGGAAAAGGTTTATGTTCCATTCTATCTTTATAATTCTCTAGTTAAGGGTCTTGAAAAAAATTGCAAGAATCTAATTAAAACTATTATTCATGAAGGTTTAATGAACATGATTGCTAAGTATTGTGGAAAGAACAAATTTGGGGAACCAATGGTGGTCAAAGAGTAGGAAAAATTAAAAGGGGAGATTTTTAGGAAATCTATGAAGTTAGATTCTAAAGATTCCTCTTATTACCCTTCTGAGTTGGATAAGGAAATAAACAAACATAAAAAAATTAAAGTGTCTAAGTTGGAAGGGAGTTCTTATTTGAATTTTATAGGTAGGTTGGAGAAGAATACAACTCATTATAATTATTATATGAAATAGGATTTTGAGAAGGTGAAAGTGTTGAAGGGGAGAAGAAAAGTGCTCACCGTAAGGAAGAATAGGTTGATTCTAAGAGAGAGAAGAAAGAAAAACCTATTTTAGAACCTATTTTTCCTCTTAATCCAAAACATATCCATTTATGATCAAATAGGAATTTAATCTTTAATACCATTCTCTAAGTGCTTTCTTCAATCTATACAGGGATTTGTGTAGCTTCCATACCATGTTCCTCTAATTGAAGTTAATAAATCATTTACATTGTTCAATGTAGACTTCTTCCTCTATAATTTCGTTCAAAAATGTAGATGTGGAATCCACTTGGTAGAGCTTCAATATTTCATATCCATCATATACCTATATTTTTCTGACTCCTTCTAATCTAGCATTGGCGCAAAGGTTTCTTCATAGTCAATACCTTCTTTTTGTGTATAACATTTACATACAAGTCTAGCCTTGTTTCTCATTATTTATCATTTTCATTAAACTTGTTCCTAAAAATCCACTTTGTTTCAATCACATTTTTGTCTTTAGATACTAGTACTAGTGTCCATGTATTATTCTTTTGAATTTGATTAATCTCCTCATTCATTGCAATAATTGAATCTTCATTTTCAAGAGCATCTTTTACTATTCTAGGATCAAATTCACAAATTAAACATGTATTATGATCTATCAACTTACTTTTTGTCATAACTCCAACACTTTTATCTCCATTTATCTAGTTTTTTGAATGGTGTCTTCTAGCTTATCATTCTAAAATATGCTCAGGTCTTAGTTCTCTAGTATCATCATCACTCAATTGGGGCTCATTATACTACTTAGTATGCTCTTGTTGTTGTTTAGGTACTATAGGTTATTTCTCAAAAGCTCTCTATTATTGTTTGGTAAGCCAATACAATGACTCATTTTGGTTCTAGAGTAAAGTTTCAAGTACACCTTATTATACATAGAAAAATATATTATAGTTTATAGGTTCTTTCTTTCTCTCCACATCATTCTTATATTAAAAGTCATCAATTATAACATTTTCACTTCCAACCATAGCATCAATCACTAGTTGAGTACAACACTCAAGAAGTGAAGAAGAGCAGATTTTCTCTAGACTTTTTATAAAACTTCTTATAAAAATAGAGTTAGGACATCTGATAGAATTTGGAAACTTGAGACCTAAAGAATCTTGAAGGCCTTGGAAAAGGGTATTTCAATCTAGAATTTTTTTGGCACCTTCTTGAAGAAATATTTATACAAAACCAAATCCAATCCATTGGAAAGGCTAACTGAGGGCTCCTATGCCTAATAGGAGTTTTTCATGGGTTTAAAGAGTTTGTATAGAAATATAATCAATGGATTGTGGTAAATAGATGGAGAGAAGTCTAAGACACCCTAGGAAGATCCTCAAAACCATAAGAGAGAAATTAAGTCATTAAGGAGGCCTAAAATCAAGTTTCAAGATAGTGTGCAAGTCTAAATAGGTAGGTGAGTCTAAGGAAAAGTTATCTCTAACTGATTAAGTTTAAATTGTGTAAGTAGGGGATATCTAGGAGTGCATATCAACTATCTACATGACCCTAGACTTGTCCTATAAAATTGGTATTAGAGAAATTTTGATTTTGGGAAATATCAGTGTATGTTTGACTATGAAGGAGAAACCTCCATAGGATCCATGATGGTGACAAATGCAGAGTTGGCTAAGATGATTCAAGAATATGATGACAAAAATCTAGAGTTGTAGGCTAATTTAACAGTCTTAGAGATAACACTTGAGATAGTAACTCTCAATATTGAAGCAGTGACCAAGAAGGTCATTCAGTAGGAGGAATGTAGTAGGCAGAAGCAATAGGTTTTTGATGAAGAGGACACACCCACACCTAATCCTATAATAGAAGAAGAACCATTTCTTAGAGCCATTAAAGTATTGAATTAGGAAGCCTTAGAAGGAGTGCCACTTTTTAGTGGGAAGCTAGATACTAACTGTAGACACCTAAAAACCTTTAGAAAATAAAGTATTTTTATTTTCTGAAAAAGTCCTGATGACATCATCATTAATTAATTAATTAATTAATTAATTAATTAATTAATTTTTATGCCATTAAATTCCTTTATCTTAATTAAAAATATTTAATTAAGGAATCCCTCCCAAAAATGTTTAAATCTTATTTAAACATTATTTCCTTATTTATTAATTATTTAATTAATAAATTGACCAAAAATCCTAAAATAAATAAAAAATTTATTTTTTGCCCAAAAATTGGCCAATTTCCTTATGACCAATAACCTCTTCCAAAATCTTCTAATCCTTCTTTAATTTCGATTAAAGGCTAATCTCATCATTTCCTACCCCTAACCCCAACTCAAAATATTTAATTAAAATTAAATATTAATCCTCATGTTTATTAAAAAAGTTTTAATAAATACCTCCTCAACCCAAACCCTTGAAATAAATAAAACTTTATTTATTTCCTAAAAATCTAATTTATCCTCACCTTAAGAAGTTCTAGACTCTTCTAGAAAGTCTTCATCCTCATCCTAGGAAATTCTAGACTATTCTAGAAAGTCTTTATCCTTATCCAAAATCTAGAATCTTCTAGAAGATGTCTTTAAACCTAATCCTAATCCCCTCCTAACCTTGTCACATTCCCTAAACATGGGTTAAAACTTACTAACCCAAGCCAAAGTTAACAAATATCTCTTCTTTCACCCACCCTCATTAAATGCCATCCACTTGCCTATCCTTAAGCTAATCCTAAACCATCCTAATCCATCCTCTAATCATTTGCACAAGCCTAAACAAGCTTAAAACATTTCTAATCAAGTCCAAGTTGAATTTGCTCTCATCACCCTCAAAATATCTCAACCATAAAACTTTATGAAGTCCACTAGGTCATAAATGACTCTTACAAGCCCTTTTATTGCTCTTACAAGTCATTATGAGGGTCTTTATGAAGATTTTATCTCTTGAGCCTCCTTTGTTGACTCATCCTTGCCCTTTCCTCCATCCTCTCACCATGTGACATGTGTCACTCCTTGATTGGCTATAAGGAAGCACAATCCATGTGCTCTCCTCTCATGCAATCTGAGCCTTCCATAAGCTTTTTCCCATCCTTGCATCTTAGCCCTCAATCCCTCAAGCCTCTTGCCTATAAATTGGATCCTTCCCCTTTGCAAAATAACACAATCCATGAAGTAAAGTTATAATGCTATTTTGAGAGCCAAATCCATACTAAAGCCATCTATCCACACCAAAAATCCACAATCATCCATTGAAGCCTTTGGAAGCATATTGAGCATACATCCTATCTTTTTAGACAAAGCTACTCAACAAGAGAGCTTCTCATTGAGAGAGCCCATTAATGGCTCATATTTTCAATTGAGATCTCATCTTAGTCTATCTTGAAGTTTATGAATTTTGTTTAGTTTGTAGAAGCTTTATTTAAATTTGGTTTCTATTAGCATACTAACATTGCTCATATACATTTTGGCACGCCCGGTGGGACCCCGCATGGGTCATCTTCATTAGCTTTTTTAGTCAAGTTTTGTATGTCATTTGCTGACTTTGGCTAATTTTTCTTGTTTTTGTGATTGGTAGGATTGTATAAATTGGTTTTGTAGGTCCACATGAGCATGAAGAAGACAAAGGAACTCATAATCTATCTCATAGTGTTTGCAGATTTTTCAAGCTTATAGGTGGACAAAGAACTTGAAATTCTTCTTCTTCTTCTTGTCTATATTCTTCTTATTCCATCTACTTCTTCTTCTTCTTCTTGTGGGAGATCTTGGCCATTTTTTTTTTAAGAAAGCAAAATCATACACACTTCTTTTTAGTGCTTAAAATGAACCCCCAAATCATACTTAAATCCATTGAAAAACTAAAAATTTGCAAAAAAGAAAAAATCTTTTAACAAGTGAAACTAAACTAATCTAATCATTTGCATCCTTGCAACATCAAGGTTTTAGATACATTCATGCAAAATTAGGAACACTTCATTTTTGGGAATTTAAAAAGAACTTCAAGTTTCCATTTCAAAAGGTTCAAAATCAACACTAAGTGCACACTAAAGTTCTTTTAAAAAATCTCATAAAAACTAAGAGTCCTAAATGGTTGCCAAAAATTGTCCTAAAAGCTTTTTTATTTGTTCCAAACAAATGTCTTATTGCAAAATCTTGAATGTTTCTTAAGATTTTCATGCATCAAAACAATCTAGGAATATCATTTTTGGGCTTAAAATATGCAAACTAGAACACAAAATCTTGAATGAAAACCAAAGTCCAAAGAGTCATTTTCACTTTTGAGTCCAAAACAATCTTGAATGATCTAAGGTTAAAACAAAGCACTTCAAAGTTCTTAAAACAACACACAAAATCTCAATCTTGAATGCTCAAAAGAAAACACTTGAATGTTTAACCACTTTTCTTTGAATGCATGTTGCTAAAATCACTCTTGAATGCCATGGATTAAAATCAAATTTTCCTTGAATGCATGGTTAAAACAACAAATTCAATCTTGAATTCTAAGGATCAATTAACTATTGCAATATCAAACACTTCATTTGGAGCTTCTAAAAATTGAACAAAACAAATCTCTTTTCCACATGCAATCTAGGTAAAGTTTGATTTTTGGACATTTAAGAAACCTTGTTAAGTTAAAATACAAATTTGCAAAAATCAATTTGAGTAGTTCCTTGGACTCACCTCTTTTCTAATCACCCATCAAATATTAACCATTGGTTGCAATCTCAGCGCCATTTATGGGGATGGGTCTACTTGAAAAAGGTGTTAAATGTTCCACAATCTAACTCACTCACTTGGTCTTTGAATTTTTGCTTTAACTTTATCAAAATTCTTAAATGATCAAAACTCTAGATTAAATCGATCACACTTCAAGTTTGGGCACTAAAATTGAACAACAACTGACGTGGAGAGCCTCCGGGCGCGCGCTTGAAATCGAATCTCACACACTTTTGTTTTGGGCTTAAAACAAACTCACACTCAATCTTGAATGCCTTAAAGAAAATTAATCGATACTTGACGTGGAGGGCCTCTGGGCGCGCGAGTTTGCTTTTGTTGACCCTAACTCTTCTTATTGTTTTCATTCTTTGATCGATTTACTTTTGTTGGCGCTTCAAGTTGGAATAAACATTGTATCTTAAACATGAGTGCTTGCAAAGTCTAGATCAGAAAACTTAAGCGTCAGTTGGTAAAAGAACAAATGTGTTTTAGCCCAAGGTCATCCAAGTCTTCTCTCCCCTTGTCGTCTTTCGAGGCCATCTTGGGTGCATAAGATTAGGATCCAAAACCTTGTTTCTTTTTAGGAGGCCTGCTTGGGGATTTCATCACCCCTTGGACGACCTCAACTCCAGCGTTCTGGCGGAGTATAAGAATCGGAAGGTGAATCGAAAGACACCTCTCTTGGGATCAAGATTTTGTCACTCGGGCTAAGCCTCAAGGAACTTTATACCCTTGAGAAGTGAAAGAGGAGAAGTGGGTTACCGCTCCTCTCGGCTGTGTGACATCTTTTTGGTCTCATCTACGGATTTGGGCCTCACGTACCTTGGGTATATCGAGGACTCCTTAGCTAAACCAACTTTCAGCCTTGTAGACAACCATCTAGGATGTTAATGTGTTTGAGGTGACTGATCGAAACATTTGTAGAACATACACACTCCTTGGCACAAGTATCACTTTCTGAGAATCAAAAACTTCTATCTGGTTGTTTCTATCTATTGCTTGATCTTTTATTTGTTGAATGAATGTTTTCCAAACTTGGTCAATCCTAGCTTAGGGCATACTTAGCGTAGTCACTGCCTATTCCAGAAGTTGAATGAGTTGAAGCAAAACAACCAAGATCTCTCAAAGCCAAGAAGATTTAGAAATTGATGTCAGAGCAACCCAAACCCAAACAGAAGTTCCACAAAGTTAAACTCAAACCATCTCTAGCATACCAAGAACTTTCAGCCAAGAGAAAAGAAATAACACCAAGCCCACGAATTGCCAAATTCCACAAAGCAGAGGACAAAGCTACCGACGAAGCACTTCAAGAGGCCTGGTTAGAGCGCACCATCAAATTTAGCCAACATCCAGGAGTTAATCCTGCTTATGCCTTACCAACTAGGCATGATTTCTATGATTAGACACCCTTGTTTCTTCCCATCTTCTTGGATTAGCTTCACTTTAGAGTCATCTTTATAGAAAAGCCAGCCATCTTAGGTTATCCCCTTAAGCATTATTAGCTCATCCATCTCATTTAGAATCAAACCATCTAGCCAGCAATCAACACCACACATCCAAGCCTTCAAAATTGTTGTCACTTTTGCCAAAAGTTTGCCACTCCTAAAATCTTCCAAATCCATCAATCTCACCAAGGTTATCCCTTTGACAGAGCTTTGTCTAGGGTAATCCAGCTTTGTCACTTGTTATCCCTCATCACCTTGAGCTAAAGGTTGGGATCCACAAGTGGTCAATCTCGTGTTCTTCCTAAAGGATCATCAGTCTATCCTTAAGTTGACACAATCACCACCAAGCTTGCACATAGGAAAGCAGACCTTTCGTGCTTTGGCAACATATCTTTGAAGTTAGAATCTCCAACCCAATCCTCCTTAGGTTTTTTCATATAGCTTTGCCTTAACCTAGGAAATCATTTGCATAGAGAAGCCTTCCCCCTTTTGCATCCATCAGCATTATTGCATCTCATCCCTAGGAGCATTTTTCATGCCACCCATCACTCGCTTAGCCAAGAAGAAAGAAACAATGGAGCCCTATCATTTGGATCGAACAGCCTCACCCCCCTTGAGCACTCAGCCATCCTTCAACCCAGAGAAAGCTATGCCATCACGTACTGACATTGAAGCTTTCATGAACCAACCAGGAAATGCAGTATTGGTAAATGCCATTATAGACAAGAACAAAGAGACAATCATGGCTAATTTTCGAAGGGAAAATGTAGGAACCTTTGACTTTGGAAGACCCCCTCCATTATCAGATCCATCTCACCCATTGTTTGGGCAGCTACCACCACCCATAGGCTCTTATGATCCAAATTATCCTCAATATATGCCAAAAGAAGAGCCTCCAGCCAATCCATATGATCCAACAGACCCAAACATACCATCATCCACCCAAGTTGAAATCTCCATGCCGCAAGCCAACCCAGCCACCACCACTCCATCCTTGGTTCATACCTCTCCGCTCCAAACCCCCTTTACCCAAAATAGCTCACCGTTCACCCCCTTCACTATTGCTGTTGCTGCTCCCCAAACTAGCCTTCCAAATCCACCCATCTCCCAAATCAGTGCTAGCATCTTTGGCCAACCTCAGCAATATACAACAGGGATGCCACCCATGGGGCCAAGTAATCAACCTTTCATCACCCCCAGCTTGTTCACTGCAGCCCAACACACAATCCCATCATTTCCATTAGGTCTTGGGAGCTCAATACCATTAGCCACAAATCTACAAGCTACTACCCTCACTCCACAAAGCTATCAAATCCCACAAGCTACTACCAATTTTCTACCAAGCTCCCAAGTGACCCCAGCCCCTGCCACCACTCTACCAAGCTTCCAAATCCAACCACAAAGCTATCAAACCCCATCAGTTCCATTCCCAAGCTTTCAATTCCCACCACCTCCACCACCAACTAATCCATTACCTCCAATTACCAACTACTTTTCAATGCCACTTCTAGGAGGTAATCCACCACCCCAGCCAACCACCAATTATTTGCAGATACCATCCCAAATGGGGGCACAACCCACATATATTGGTCAAACCCCACAAGCCCCCCGATCCTTTCCCCAAGCCTCTCAACCATCTTATACCTTACCTCCACAAAGCAATCCATTTATCCCACAGCCAGCTTCTGTTCCTCAATCCCAACCTCAAATCCCATATCAACAGCAACCCTCGCAGCACATGCAGCAATATGCGCCACCTCCCCCTCAGCAACCTGTCATCCATCATGCAACTGCCCAAACAATGTACAATCCCTATCAGCAAATCCCTCATAGCCATCCATATTCAGCGACCCCATCCAGCACATACCTACCTCAAGGCACTCCTACATTAGGGGCACCCCAGCCATCACCTATCAATTCAGAATGGGAGCAAATGAAGATAGCTCTGAAAGCCATCCAAGAAGGGAATGATCCGAAGACATTCAAGTTTGAGAATGTGTGTCCTTACCCATTTGACAGAGCCATTACCATGACACCATTTCCCAAACACTTTGAGGTACCCAAATTTGACAAATTCAGAGGAAAAGGAGACCCTGTCACACATATCAAAGAATTTTACATGCACTGCCAAGACGTAGCATACAATGATGTCTTCCTCTTGCGCCTTTTTCCCAAAAGCTTAGCTGGACCAGCTCTTGAATGGTTTTATAGAATACCCTATGGCACAATTAAAAACTTTGCTGAATTATCTGAGGCATTTGTAGCCCAATATGCCCATCTTGTTGAAACAGAGCTATCAATAGTTGATCTTGTCCACACCAAGCAAAAAGGTGGAGAAAGCCTTGCCGAATACCTGCAAAGATGGCAAACCCTTACCACCCGCATATCCTGCACCTTGCCAGAACGCCATGTTGTGAAAATGTTTATTGATAATGCCCATCCTAGCTTGGCTCACCACATGACCATGAACTGTTTGCAAACCTACAAAGATATCAAAGAGAAAGGAATGATCCTTGAGCAAGGACTCATTAAAGATGGTGTGGTCAAGCTTTACAAGGAAGCCAACCAAAATCAATCACATTCCAATGACAAGTCTAGGTATTGGAACAAAAACAAGCACGTTGCAACAGATGGCGTCACTGACACCAGACATGTGAATATTGTTGGTCCTTCTCACAACCAGTCCAACCCACCATATCAACCAAAAAATCAACAAGCTATCAACTACCAACAACAGAATAACCAAAGCTATCAAAACCACAATCCAAGACCCAACTTCCAAGGGTCTAGCAATCAAGCTAATGCCATCAATGTAGCTGCAGGACAAAAGCCTAGATTCCAACCTACACCTAGAAACTATACACCCCTTGGTGAACCATTGGATGTCATTTTTGAGAAATTAGTCAAAGAAAACCTCATCAAATTTCCTCCTACCCAGCAAATTGACCCAAGCCAATCCAAAGCTGCATGGTACAAAGATAATGAGTACTGCAAATTTCATAGGGTAAAAGGTCACACTACCCTCAGATGCATGAAACTAAAAGACTATGTGCAGGACCTCATTGATCGGAAGGAAATCACTGTTGGTGCCCAAACCTCTCCCAATGCAGGCTTACAGATCTATCAAAATGCTTTTCCTCCACACCACAACCAAAATCCTGGAAAAGCACCTATCCAAACCAACAACAACAACACCAACAACCGTCAGCCAAACCAACAGCATGGGAAGAACAATGACCACACTTCATCCTATATAGACTATGGTAGCCTTATAGGTTGTATATCCGAGAAAGAGCCTTCCGTCAATGTTATCAATATCCAAGGACCAAACAATGAGTGTGCAGTCACCACTCGAAGAGCGCGATTTAACATCACAGGCCCACCTGTTACACCAACACCATCAGCTCCATCAAAAAGCCAGTACAATATCTTGGAACACCTTGGGAACATGCCAGCCCAAATCTCCATTTTAGACCTTCTTCGCACTAGTCCTGTGTACAAGAACATCCTTGATAGTGCTCTCATAGAATCTCGTGTCCCTTTTGATATCAATGCTACTGATTTTCGTAATCTTGTTGGACACCTCTCATCCTCATGTGCCCTATCATTCAAACCCACCGACATACCCGTGGTCGAGCCAGATCACACCCTTCCGCTTCGCATAGCCATCATGGTATCCAACTTTGCTGTAAAAAGAGTAATGATAGATAATGGATCAGCCTTGAATATTTGCACCCTAAAATTCATAAAACAAGTTGGGTATACTGAGGCAGATATCATCAGTGAGGTTATCACCATCAAAGCTTATGACAACTTGGAAAGAACCACAGAAGGAACTATTTTGCTGCCAATCAAGGTTGGGCCAGTCATCCAAGAAACACTCTGCCATGTTATTGATCTAAACCTACCATTTAACATCCTCCTTGGTCGCCCATCGATTCATGCCATGAAAGCCGTTCCATCCACTTACCATCAGTGCATCAAATTTCTGCATCAAGGCACTGAGGTAACCATCCATGCCGATCCAGAACCCTTTGCTTACTGCAATGCGGTTGAAGCTTCATATACAAACCATTGCCCTGGAATTGATATTGGCACATCCATCGCCAGCTCATCCCACACTTATAATGACCCAGAAACCATCCTCGCCTCTACCCTGTCTACCGTGAAGATCAATAACAAAGGTTGTGGAGAGTATAGTCTGTCAGATGCATTTGTTGTCGGGGCACTCCCACTTGATCCACATGCCCATGGACGACCGACATATCACAAAGCTAAGGAGGTTCCACCTCCTCGATACAAACAGTTTGGCCCAACAACCTTTGTATCCTCAAAAATCCCTCTTCATGAGGAGCTCACTCCAGATATCAACAAATGGTTACATAAGGATGCACCTCAAAGAAATCAAGCACGCCTTGATCACTTCAGCCAAAAGTATCCCCAAGAACATAAGCTCATCACTGACAAATGGAACTATCAAGGTGGTGGTCTAGGACCAGAAGAAAGAGGCATGCAGTGCCCCATCGATGCACATAAGTGGGAATCGAAGTTAGGTCTTGGCTTTGGCATATCCACAACTGGGGGCATCAATGAGAACGGTCACGCTTTTTTGAACATTCACCGCAACCTTGTCGAAATCGAAGACATTCCTGAGGAAGTTGAAAAGAGAGCCTACGACGATATCCTAGACCAAATCTCCCTCGGAGACTCTGTTCTCCAAGAACTATCCATCCACCTCATTGACCTACCACTCGCCCATCCACAACTCATAGATTGGGACCAACCAAGTGTCATACACATCGATGAGTTCACATCAGAGGAGGCACTTCTAAGATTCATGGGAGCTGAAACTCCTCACAAGAAAACAAAGCCAGATTCTACTATATCTACAAGCTAGATCCCAAGGGGTATTTTGGAGAAAATCCCCAACCTAGTTCCGATACACCCAAAATTGGAACTAAGGTGAATCTGAGACTAGCTAAGGCAACGAAGAGAACCCCTCAGCAAGAAAATCCAGAGCCACAAGAAGAACATGAGGATTTAGCATTGCCTCCTCAAGATAATCGACCAGAGGTGTCTTCTATTCTAATTGAGGATACTCGAGAAGTCAACATTGGTTCTTCAGAGATCCCCAGACTTGTTCACATTGCTGCATCCCTATCACAAGACCAAGTTGACCTCCTCTTTGAGGTCTTAAGAGAGAATATTGGCCGATTTGCATGGTCATATCAGGACATGCCAGGACTTGATCCAAAGCTTGTAGTTCATCATCTTGCAGTTGATCCAAAGATCAAGCCCGTCAGACAAAAGCTTAGAAAAATGCACCCCAAGGTGGCATTATTGGTCAAAGCTGAATTAGAAAGAATGCTAGCTGCTAAGGTTATCCGAACTATCGACTACTCAGAGTGGATCTCCAACATGGTCCCTGTCACTAAACCTTCTGGTGACATCAGAATCTGCACTGATTTTAGAGATCTTAACAAAGCTTGTCCAAAAGATGATTTTCCCTTGCCCAACATAGATATGATTGTAGATCTTACAGCTGGACATGAAATTTTGTCCCTCATGGATGGATTTTCTGGGTATAATCAAATCAAGATTGCAGAAGAGGATTAGCATAAGACAGCATTCACTACCCCTTGGGGAACCTTTTGCTAAAACATGATGCCTTTTGGCCTAAAGAATGCTGGGGCTACCTATCAAAGAGCTATGACAGCCATTTTTTATGATCTCATCCATAGCATTTTGGAGGATTATGTGGATGATATCTTGGTCAAGTCTCATACCTTCATGGATCATCTTGCTGACCTGGAGAAAGTCTTTGATAGGTTAGCCAAATATCATCTCATGCTGAATCCCAAGAAATGTGTCTTTGGGGTCACATCTGGCAAGCTTCTAGGTTTCATAGTTTCTAAACGAGGTATAGAGATTGACCCCAAGAAGGTCAAGGCTATCTTAGACATGCCTCCTCCCCAGACACTGCGACAGCTTCGCTCTCTTCAAGGAAAGCTCCAATCTGTTCGGCGCTTCATCTCCCAGCTTGCAGATAAGTGTACACCATTTTCACATTTACTGAAGAAGGATGAGAACTTCAAGTGGGATCCTTTATGTCAACGCAGCTTCGACCATCTCAAGCAATATCTCATCAATCCCCCTATCTTGGTTCCACCAGTTCCTGGTCGTCCCCTGATTTTGTACATATCAGCAACACCTACTGCTCTAGGGGCACTTCTAGCACAGCTTGATGACTACAACAGAGAAAGAGCCATCTACTACATTAGTAGAACCCTAGTTGGTTATGAACTCAATTACACTCCTATGGAAAAAGCTTGTTTGGCAGTTGTTTTCTCAACTCAAAAACTTCGCCATTACATGCTAAGTCATACCATCCAACTAGTCTCCAAGATTGACCTTCTCAAGTATATGCTCTCTAGAACAGCACTTACAGGCCGATTGGCCAAATGGGTTATGCTCCTTAGTGAATTTGACATCCAGTATGTGGATAGAAAGGCAATCAAAGGGCAAGCTATAGCAGATCACCTAGCTGATGCACCTCTAATAGATGTTTATCCGTTGATCACAGAATTTCCAGATGAGCATATCTGTCTAATTGAAGAACAACCCCCATGGAAACTTTATTTTGATGGCTCATACACATCTCATGGATCAGGGGCAGGAATATTGTTGGTCACACCTCAAGGAGATTACATTCCAAAAGCCTTCAAGCTACAATTCCCTAGCACCAACAATATAGCTGAATATGAGGCCCTCATAGCAGGATTAAAGATAGCTGTAGAATGGAACATTGTTGAGCTACAAATCTTTGGCGATTCTCAGCTCATCATCAAGCAAGCCCTAAATGAATATCAAACCAAAGATGAAAAGCTATTACCCTACAAAGAGCTAGTTGATCAGCTAACCCAACATTTTACAAAGCTTCAGTTTACACAAGTGCCTCGAATACAGAACAAAGCAGCAGATGCTATGGCTACTATAGGCTCGCTCTTGGAAATTCCCCAAGCAGCTACACAATATGAGTTTTTAGTGGAGCAGCTCCTCACACCCGCTTATGCGAATGAGGATTCAAACCGTGTTTGTATCTTGGTTGGTCCCCAATCCCCTTGGTACCATGAGATTCATGCTTACCTTAACGATGGTATCATATCCCCTCACCTCACACGTACCCAACGCCAGAACCTCATCCGAAAATCATCCCGCTATGTTATCATAGCCAATACCCTATATCGTCGGGGTTATCACGATACTCTCTCTCGATGTTTAGACCAAAATGAGGCCGCGATGGTGTTAAAGGAAGTACACTCTGGACTTTGCGGTGCCCACACGAGTGGTATTGTCCTAGCGCGACAAATCCTTAGAGCAGGCTACTATTGGCCTACCATTGAAGAAGACTCTTGTGACTTTGTCAGAAAGTGTCTCCCATGTCAGCAGCATGCAAATCTTGTGCACGCTCCGGCACAGGATCTACAGCCTATTGCACCACCTTGGCCTTTCGCTTGTTGGGGCCTTGACCTAGTTGGAACTATCACACCCCTCTCATCTGATGGACATAAATGGATAATAACAGCTACAGACTATTTCACTAAATGGGTGGAAGCAGTCCCCCTAGTCTCAGCTACAGGAGTTCAGGTCTCCAAGTTCATCTTGTACCACATTGTTTGCCGCTTCGGCATCCCATCCACCATCTTCACCGACCACGGAGGTAACTTTGAAAATCTCAACATGGAAGAATTATGCACTTCCCTCCGCATCCATCACCGCTTTTCTAGCCCATATTTCCCACAAGGTAACGGCCAGGCAGAGGCAACTAACAAAACCCTCCTCAAAATTCTAAAGAAAGTTGTCAATGATTCCGGCCGTGATTGGCACCTACAAATAAATCCAGCCTTATGGACCTATCGAACTTCCTTTCGTACATCCACAGGCACAACTCCATACTCCCTAGTCTATGGTGCCGAAGCGGTACTACCTATAGAGGTTGAACTTCCCTCCTTGCGCATATCTTTGCAAGGGCAAATATCAGATGAAGAATATAGAGTAGCTCGACTCACCCAGCTAGATCTCTTAGACGAGAAGCGGCAACAAGCCTATGATCATCTCACAGTCTATCAAACTCGTCTCAAAAGAAATTTCAACAAGAAGGTGCTTCCACGACACTTTCAGCCAGGTGACATGGTCCTCAAAGAAAACATGAAAGTCCAAGTAGATCGAGAAAAGAAAGGCAATTTTGAACCTACATGGCTTGGTCCTTATGTTGTCACTGCTTCCTTTGGCTCTGGAGCTTATCAGCTATCTACACCAGAAGGAGAACTCTTGAATGATCCTACTAACATCATTCATCTCAAGAAGTTCTATGCTTGAAGATCCTTGGTATACCTAGCTTTTGAAAAACACAAAAGAAAAAAATAGTAAAGAGAAATAAGCGTCCAATGGTGAAAACTTGGCAATTCAAGCACCTTGGATAGGTACCTTGGTGAAAACCTGGTAATTCAGGCGCCTTGTGTACTAAAGACTAATCCATTATCTATCACTATCCTATCCCTCATCCATTTACCCACCATCCCATAAGACACACTTGCTTGTTCCCTTGGTGTTCCAACCAAATATCCAAAATCTGATGAAGCTTGTAAATACCTCCTGTACAGCTTGTAAATCTTGTACCAAAGCTTGTATTATACCTTGTAAATCTTGTACCATACCTTGTCTATCCAAATCTTGTCCAACGTTTGTACCATATTCCAGCCTATAAATAATCTTGTATCCTAGCTTGTATACTATCACGTGCACACACAAAATTCCATTTTCCTTAAGCTTTTCGCAAACCATCTACCTATCCACCTATCACCTATTATAGACATCCCATCCTTCACAAACATTTCCATCTCACAAAAACCAAAACATGAACAAACTTGTACATTTGTAACATATCTTGGTCCATCAGCTTGTACATCCTCTTTAACTTAGTACCATTGTATCTATCCAGCGTTCATGTCAGTTTGTCCTTGATCAGCATCTTGCACCCATCACACATCTTGGTTAGCTATTCCAATGCATCCTTTAGCTAGATTTCCTGTCGCCAAAGTGTTATCTTTCTTAGTTCAGCTTGCCAGACGCACCACTCATCCCGATCCACCAACTTAGGTGCTCTCCGATAGGTCCTTGCAGGATATAGCTTTCCTCAAGTCTAATCTTGGTCCGTTAGTACCTCGTCCTACCCATCTCGTTGGCAAACAACTCTCTTTTGGATTTTCACTTTCTTTTGATTTGGAATCTCCCCTTTTGGGTCTTGAAGTATCTTTTCCAAGCAATCTCCTTGTTCCCTCCTCAAGGTTGCCACGATCTTCCATATCATGGTATGCTGCGAATGGGGCAATTAGAGTGTAAGGTCTTGATCAGGTCTTTCGTTTGTTTTTCTTTTCTGCTTGTGGGTTCTCCAGTGTCGTTTCCACGCTGCTTCCTCTAGGATTCATGTGTGATGCTGGGGCAATCCTTGTGTGTTTGTTTTGAGTTAGTTTGTTAGTCCTTTGGACGGTTGGTGAAAAGGCCTTGATGTTCTTGGTAACCTTGGCAATTAACCAATAGTCCTATAGCAAATCTAGTGCTCAACTACATGGTGGTACTTCTCTTTGAAGTATCCCCCCGCTCAAAAAGCTTCAATGGTTTTCCTTCATCTCCATTATCCCCCACCCATATCCAGCATCTGTCTCTCCTACCCTAGCTGATGCATCAGTATCTCTTTGAATCACTCATCACTCTTAGCTTTAGGGATCCACAATCCTAGTCTTAGGGATCCACCAATCCAAATCAACCCACCAAGCCTCATCTTTCGAGATCCACAATCCTAGTCCTAGGGATCTCCGAAACCCATCTTCCACCAATCTAACTCTTTGAAATCCTATTCCATCAGCTTTATAATCCCCTCATCCATCTCCCTATCCTGGATTCCTTTTTATAGCGCTCTGCTCCTTCATCCTCCACCTTCCCTAAGGTCTTAAGCTTGCTTCCTCTTGTGCATCTGATTCTCCTTTATCATTCTCCCATAGTGAGAGTTTGAGCTAATTCAGCCCCTTCTCTTTGCCAATCTAAGTCTCCTTGCTCATCCCATATTCTTGTACTTTTCAAGAAGCCATCGAGCCTCACTTTCTCTCCCCGCTGCCTTCTTGAGGGGGCATCTCACAGTCCATTCTCTCCTCTTCTGCTCTAGCCTTGGGCATCTTATTTTCTTATCTTTGATGTCATGCCACTTGCGGCATCACATCAAAGAGGGGCAAAATGTAGACACCTAAAAACCTTTAGAAAATAAAGTATTTTTATTTTCTGAAAAAGTCCTGATGACATCATCATTTATTAATTAATTAATTAATTAATTAATTAATTAATTTTTATGCCATTAAATTCCTTTATCTTAATTAAAAATATTTAATTAAGGAATCCCTCCCAAAAATGTTTAAATCTTATTTAAACATTATTTCCTTATTTATTAATTATTTAATTAATAAATTGACCAAAAATCCTAAAATAAATAAAAAATTTATTTTTTGCCCAAAAATTGGCCAATTTCCTTATGACCAATAACCTCTTCCAAAATCTTCTAATCCTTCTTTAATTTCGATTAAAGGCTAATCTCATCATTTCCTACCCCTAACCCCAACTCAAAATATTTAATTAAAATTAAATATTAATCCTCATGTTTATTAAAAAAGTTTTAATAAATACCTCCTCAACCCAAACCCTTGAAATAAATAAAACTTTATTTATTTCCTAAAAATCTAATTTATCCTCACCTTAAGAAGTTCTAGACTCTTCTAGAAAGTTTTCATCCTCATCCTAGGAAATTCTAGACTATTCTAGAAAGTCTTTATCCTCATCCAAAATCTAGAATCTTCTAGAAGATGTCTTTAAACCTAATCCTAATCCCCTCCTAACCTTGTCACATTCCCTAAACATGGGTTAAAACTTACTAACCCAAGCCAAAGTTAACAAATATCTCTTCTTTCACCCACCCTCATTAAATGCCATCCACTTGCCTATCCTTAAGCTAATCCTAAACCATCCTAATCCATCCTCTAATCATTTGCACAAGCCTAAACAAGCTTAAAACATTTCTAATCAAGTACAAGTCGAATTTGCTCTCATCACCCTCAAAATATCTCAACCATAAAACTTTATGAAGTCCACTAGGTCATAAATGACTCTTACAAGCCCTTTTATTGCTCTTACAAGTCATTATGAGGGTCTTTATGAAGATTTTATCTCTTGAGCCTCCTTTGTTGACTCATCCTTGCCCTTTCCTCCATCCTCTCACCATGTGACATGTGTCACTCCTTGATTGGCTATAAGGAAGCACAATCCATGTGCTCTCCTCTCATGCAATCTGAGCCTTCCATAAGCTTTTTCCCATCCTTGCATCTTAGCCCTCAATCCCTCAAGCCTCTTGCCTATAAATTGGATCCTTCCCCTTTGCAAAATAACACAATCCATGAAGTAAAGTTATAATGCTATTTTGAGAGCCAAATCCATACTAAAGCCATCTATCCACACCAAAAATCCACAATCATCCATTGAAGCCTTTGGAAGCATATTGAGCATACATCCTATCTTTTTAGACAAAGCTACTCAACAAGAGAGCTTCTCATTGAGAGAGCCCATTAATGGCTCATATTTTCAATTGAGATCTCATCTTAGTCTATCTTGAAGTTTATGAATTTTGTTTAGTTTGTAGAAGCTTTATTTAAATTTGGTTTCTATTAGCATACTAACATTGCTCATATACACTAACCATGTCTTGGAATGGTTAGAAGACATGGAAAACTATTTTGAAAGTGAAAATTTGATTGAAGGCCAAAAGGTAAAGATAAAAAAGGAAATGATGAGAGAAGTAGCTCTCACATTGTGTAAGTTCATTCAAGATGAAAGATAGAAAGAGGGGAAGAAACCCTATGCAAATTGGAAGAGTATGGTGATCCAAATACAACAAACCTACCTTCCTAAAGACTTTGAAGTGTAGTTTCATACCAAAAAGAAAAATCTCAAAAAAAAGGGATAATGATGTCACAAGTTATATTGAGGAGTTTTAGAAATTTTACCTAAGATCCAATGTGCAAGAGGTTGAAAGCATTAAGACAACCAAGTATATTAATGGCTTAAGGTGGAATATACAAGAGAAACTTTAGTTGTGGAGTCCTAATACGTTAAAAAAATGTTATCAACTAGCACGTAAGGTAAAGGAGAAGTTGAAGAAGAAGCAAGACTTCAGCAATAGGAGTAGGGGAAAAGGAAGAGAGCAAAGCATTCAGAGTGGTAATTTTGGTGGTGGAAGAGGCAAAGAAACTAGACACCAAGGGGACTATAAGACAAATGAATAGAGTGGCTCAAGTAGTTCAAAATGTGGATTTAACCAAAGAGGAAGAGACAATAATAGTTTTACGGGTAGAAATGATAGTCAAGGTAGAGGACCTTCATACTTTTACACAATGAGGTATTACAAATATAACCAAGGCATCCTCTATTCCCATAGAAGACTTCTACCTCAAGGTAAAGAAAGGTGGCTTATGCTCAAGAGGATGGTGGTAACAAGAAGATAGTTGATCTCCCACTTGATTTAGAAGGTGAGAATCTAATGTTCAGAAGAACACTCATAAGGGAGCCTATGAAGGAGGATCCAAGCCAAAGGACAACCCTATTTAGGGTCAAGTGCAAGGTGCAAAATAAGGTATATAAAGTTATCATTAACATTGGGTCTACTGATAACATAATTTCAGAGGAAGTAGTAGTAAAGTTAAAACTTAAAAGACTCCTCCATAATAGTCCCTATAGAGTCACATGGCTAAATAAGGATTAGCATATAGTGGTGAAGGAACAAGAATGGTTTTACATCAACATTGGTAGGTGTTGGTCATGATTTTACCTCATGTTTTATGATTATTTCATTTTGTAAGTTTTCCTAGTTTTTATGAGAAAATTAGGGTTTAGTTCCTTTTCAAATGATTAGCCCTAACAAAAACCCTATATAAACCAAATTCATTCCCTAAGAGAGCCCTTTAGGTCATATGTTTTACCTTTTAAAAATGAGCAGGGAAAATCATTTCTAAAAAAGTATATTTTTTGAAAACCTTTCAAAGACTTTTTTGATTTTTTCTTATAAATCTCCTGAAATGATCTTTATTGTCAATTTTTTAAGATCTCCGATGGTCGCTTTGTTATTGTAGAAAGTTGCATTCATTTTATCACATGCGACATAGTGACCTCTAGGGCCAAGTTCCATTTTGACAAGGTTTTAGCATGCTTTGTGTATATCATCAGATCACTTAAAAATGTATAGTAGGCACCAAGTCAGTATTAGAATTTACTACATGTGACATGGCAGCCAAGTGGGACATAATTAGTTATTAAGCATGGTTTTGAAGGTAAATCGCCTGCACCATCAAATCTTTCAAGGGTCAATGGGGGTCACTATGTCACCACTGAGAGTTACAAGATTTTTACCAGTCATGACATGGTGACCTCCCACAAAAAGGAGAAACACAATGGGGCCAAAAGTGAAAAAGATGCTACAAATTTTGTATGTCATTAATGAGCCTTGCCAATATTATGTAATGTCAGATGTGTCAAATGTCGTAAAGAGTGTACCATGGAAAGAATGTGTGTTACTTCATGATGCCAAATTTCCTCAAAAATTATGGTGGTCATTATGTTGCCACCAAAAATTTTGAGAACTTCGCCCAGTAGCAACATGGCAACATCCCATGAAAGGAAAACATAATGGGACCTATTTTCAAAAAAAAATAAAAAAGGGTTAACTATGCTATGTGGATTCACATTCAAAAGAGGATTTGTGTTGATTAACACCATTAGATCTTCTTAGATTGATGGTGGGCACGATGTTGTTATAGTGACTTGCTCAATCTTTAGTGCATGCAACATGGTGATCAAAGGAAAATAAGAAGGACCCACCAAAGTTGCATTAAAAAACTTGTAAAATGTACATCATTAGATCAAAGATGCATCAATGAAGGTCATTATGTCACATGTAGGAGTTGCTCGATGTTTATGCATAGTGACATAGTGAGTGTGACATATGTCCATGAGCACTAGTGGGTCTAGAATAAGTTGCCAACACTAGATGAAAAATCTTATGTGGAGAAACTTGATTGGCTTGATTGCCAACCTAGAAAATTGAAAGTGAGTTATTCATGATTTTATTCCTAAATTGTTAGATTTTTTAGAATCAATGGTTTATTTTCAAAATTAGAAGGTCATGCCACTGTATTTCTCCTTACAATTCATTTATGAAAATTGAAAGATCCCCATGTGAACTAGAACCAAAGATATATTGCAAGATTTCACAATTTCTTCTCTATGAAAATGAATTTTAGATTTTCAGAGAGCTAAGAGCCATTGAAGAATTGTTCCTTGTGTGATTAAAATGTGAAAGAATTTCTAGTATCCACAGTGTATTGTAGAATTGCAGTGAAAGACTAATGAACAACAAAGTAAGTATCTGAATCCATTAGACAATAAAGAATTTTGGTAATTTGTGTCACTAGTAAACATGCCTCCAAAGAAAGTTTTCTCAGGAAAGGTATATTATGCAAGTAGAAATATACATGATGACATTCTTGAATTATTTCCTGAGTCTACAAATGATTCTTCCTAGATGAAAAAGATAAGTTCTATGAACCCTAGTCTCAAGATTGTGGATAGCTTATATGATAGAGGGAATTGGATTAGGGATGCTACTATAACTAAAATAGGGCTCCAACTTTTTAAGAAGTGGTTCTTAGAAAGAAATTTGTTTTCTCCCCATGGAAACATTTGAAATTTTGATTTGGGAAAACTAGTGGTCCCTAGTGTCTTTATGGATTTTGACCTACTCATGGCCATTGCCCAAAATTATGACCCAACAGCTAGGATAGTGAGAAGAATAGATGGGGAATGCCTAGTATGAATAAATGTTGAATAAAATTGAGAAGTTTTTAGTTTATAACCTTTTTTAGATTATCATGTAGCCACTGACCTACTAGGACTAGAGAAAGAATATTTTTCTAAGAGGGATAAGATCAAGCAGGATGCACTGAGGGCACATTTGGGTTCAATTGGAAATTTTCTAGTGATTATTGCATCTACTAAAGAGCCCTTTAAAAAGGATTTTTTAAATTCTAGGGCCATAGAAATATATATGAATTTGTGTAGGCTTTTTGGCGAGGATGAAAATTTTTTTATGCCAATAAAATTTATGTATATGATGAATCAGATCCCCTCTTTTGATGTTGATATTATTTTTTATTTTGCATCATATATAGCAGAGGAAATTCATATAGGGTTAGTTGGAATTGTGAAGAGTAAGATGGAAAAGACTTTTGGTCATTATTTACTATTAATGCACATATTCCTATTTAAAGGAGTTACATATTTTGAAGAGGAGATGGTCTTGAAATGAAAGTATGAAGAGGAGGCTCTGCTAGTCTAGTTGTGCAATGCAAACATGACCTAGGATGCAGAGAAGGATAGTTTTGTTATGTTTGATAGGTATTTTTCCTCTATATTGAGAAGCCTCTTATTAAGGGACAATCCAAAAATCCCCAAGGTGCTGATGGATTTCATCAGATCCATGGACAATCCTTATGATATAAAAGTATCACATAATTGGGCTGATATCATACGTTACCCTATTTCTTCATTTTTTAGTGGATATGGTTTCCAAGGGATTCCCCATGTACTTCCCTACCAGGTGCCTTTGAAGGTAGGGATAGCTAAGGTGCTATGGAAACTAGGGAGATTGGAGGAAGCACAATTGGCTAGAAGAAGTAGAGGCTCAATTTTCCCCACTTGTACTAAACCCCATTATTTCATAATCACAGAAGGTGGTTGGTTATTATTGTATAAATTCCTAGACCAGTACAAGATGGCTACGTCTCATCCCCATTTTTGTGATATTGAAGGATATTTTGATGAGTTAAGAAAAAGGGCTAAGGTTGGTACAAAAGACTACCAATTCTATTTCCTTGAAGACATAATAAGGAATGAGTTCTCTCTAAAAGAGTAGGAGATCAAAAAGGAAAAAAGGAGGGTTTATTCTAGGGTTTTGGAATTCATTCATTGTTTGGATAATAATTACAAGCCTCTAGCTAATGCAAAAATAGAGGTGGATGGGTTAAATAAACTAATGACCACTTTTACTAAAATTATGGAGGTCGTGAATGAAAAGAAACTATTCTTTATCAATTCTTTTCTAGATAGGAAATTATCTTTTACTCCTGAAATAGGATCAGGGTAGTTGATTTTTCAAAAGAGACCTGGCTATGGCATGATCCAAAATAAAAGAACCACTATAGAATAAGGAATACATATAATTGGATCAACTAGTGTTGTTCTTGAGGAAAGACCTAATGATCCCTTGCCCAAGAAGTAGAAAATAGAAAAGGAGAAAACACCTCAAATTGAGGAATATCCGCCCACTTAGTCCCTATTACAAATAGGAGATGAGTAGCTCACTAGAGAGTAGGTGGAGTAGTTGGGAAAATTATAGAGCAAGGGATTTGGACCTTGTAATGGAACATGCTTGCCATGAATTCATCTCTAATGATGATTTTGTCAAATCCATATCCTTTTACCAATTTTCTTGGAGAAAAAACATTGGAATGTTTGAGGAAAGATGTAGTAAATTGAAAACAAAGCATCCAGAAATGGAAAAGGCATATGTACATAACCAATTCAAGGAAGAGATGATGTAGGAATTCAAGAACATAACGCTTAAAGAAGGGAGACAAAAGATAAAGGCATCCAAGTTATTATTGAAACCCAATTGGGATATTGTATATGCTATGGTTTTTAATTTTGTTACAGATAAAATGAGTCAAGAGGAAAAGGGGAAGAAAGAAATGAAAGGTGCTAAATTTAGTGAGGACCGTGCTACATTGATCATTTGGTCAATGAGAAAAGGATCTAGGACTGGCTCTTCCTAGCTTGATGATATTAACGTGATAGGTGGCTTAATTGTGAATAGAGTTGAAGAAACTACTAGTGTAGTAGCTATACATCTAGGTGTTGGATCAACTAGCTATGACTTAGCCAAAGCTCAAAGAGATGAAAGGGAAAGGTTGGAATTACAAGATAAATATGAGAAATTTCTAGCTGCATACAATAAAGAAGCTCAAAAAAGGATTGAACTAGAGAATAAATTGATGGAATGATCCACCAAGTGAAGAATTGCTTATCCTCACCCACCAGTGGAGCCTTTTAAATCCACTCCTCTCATTGAGATTCTAGATACACCACAAAGGCCATAATATTGCACTATAGAAGACTTTGAAGAAGAAGAAAACAAATTAAGGGTATTGCATGTGGAGTTGGATGCACAATATGAGGAAAAGCTAAGGAAAGTTCTCATGTATTTAGTTGATAAAGTTAATTGGTCCTCATTTTATGAGAAATTAGCAAAGACAATAAATATATGGTATGAGATAAAGGTGAAAGATGAAGCCTTGAAGCCAATTATCAATAAGTAGAGCAAGAGGATCAAAGAGGTTACTTTTTCATGTTTTTCTATCATCAATTTATCATATGAACATATAGAAAAGATTGATGATGTTGCCAATAATCTCTCAAAATTTGACAATAAAAGAATAGAGTTACAAAGGAGGATCATTAGCTATCTAGACAAGTATAAGTGTGTTACTTTTAGATTTTTCCTACATGCCATAGACAAAAAGGATAAATTGAAAAATAAAGAGGAATGGGCTCAAGAATTGAATGACTTATTCTACTTAAGGATGGATAGAGTCATTAATGAAAAAGGGAATGCATGATGGGCATATACTACTAAAGAAATTGTAAAAGTTCAATTATTATTTGATTCCTTAAGGAAATATCTTGTTGAAATTGAAAAAGTGTAAGAATATGTTATAAAGAAATAGCATGATCTTCAACATTTTAATTGGCCAGATGACACACTTTTTGACAAGTGAATGGCAGATTTAGTTCATGCAAAGTAGTTAGAATATGTTGAAACTGATGATGAAGAGATGGAACAAGATGAAGAACATTTAATTGATATATCAATAAAAGCTAAAGAGGACAAGGAAAAGAAACCAATTAAAATTACCAAAGTGGAGCCCCAAAGTGATGACTTGGCAATAGAACAACTGATGGTAATTGTCAATTTGTTATTTCAAGAGGACACATACAAAATATCTCAAGTCTAGGTCAGCTAACAAGTACTAGAATAAGGCCCCCCACATGCAGAGTTAGTAATCACACACTTTGATTATGTACACCAATAGCAAGGTCAATCATGAAATCCTCTTGGATACAAAAGATGTAATAGGAAGTGGTCCCACCAGGGAATATTCATAATGAAAGACATTCTATTGCACAAATTTTTGTCCTTTATGATAGCAACGATGTAAATATTTTTGTCTTAAGTATAGCTATCTATATTCTCTATACCTAAAGCTTGTTGCATCTCACCCTATATAAGTGAGATCCCAAGGTTAGAGAAAAGGTCCAAGAATTTTGTAATTTTTCCTTGTTCAAAAGTGCAGTCGATCCATTTTTATGTGTAGTTTCTAAGTTTACTTTCAAGCTTTTTAATTTTCTAATGTTTTCATATCAATGATAGAATCAATAAGATATTTTGAGTTTCAATGATTTTCTATTAGTTATTGTATCATTCTTTTCAAAGGATAATACAAAAGGGCACTTACACTACATCTACATTAACAATTTCTGTCTCTATTTAATGAGTTTTCTTTTACTTTGAGATCTATTAAATAAGCTTTAATTGATTAAATGAAATCTAGAGAGGTTGAATATTGATTCTATTGTTGCTTTTAATTCAACAAGTTAAGGAAGTGCTTCAATCAATCAATAGGGTCTATTAGTTTATAAAATGGATATTTCATAAGAGTGGGAATTGAAGATTATAGTTGATAAAATTCATTTACAAGTTATTTGAATTAGATCCCTTGCTAATAATCAACTTTGTGTAGCAATAGACAAGGCACTAGCCATATAAATCAAAGACAAACTAACGTGAATTTTTCTACATGTATCAAATTCATATTCTAATCTAAATTAGTTAAATAGTATCAAGTATATAATGGTGGTCATCATCTATCTATGGGAATTTATTGGTTATTGTTAGTTGTTTTAGCTCATCTTTGTTACACATAAATCAGAGAAATTGGACCATATATTTTGTTTCTAGGGTTTAAGGATAAGTGTTAGGAATTTAATTAAATCCCTAAGGTACTCCCACCTTGATTTTGTAGAGCCAAAAGACATGGTTTATTATGCTAATCATAAGCATTGGCAACCTCTAGGTATAAAAAAATTTGTTGTCTATTGGTAATAATAATTATTGTTAAATAAGGATCCAATAGTAGGTATAAGGATAGAGTTTTATGTCATATACTACCCATGGATGCATTCCATTTCCTTTTAGGGAGGCCATGGCAATATGATAGAAAAGCCAAATATGATGGCAAGAGGAATGTGTACAAGTTCAAAAAAGGAGAAGACTCATATCTATTTAGTATTCATTGGAGGGAGAAAGAAATTAATTAGTGGGACCTAATGTCCTAATAGTAGGTGAGAAAGAGTTCCTAAATACCATGAAGAGAGGGGAAGGCACATGGTATGTCATTATTGTCAAGCCACAAAATGCACTAAACATAATTAGATCATAGTTGCCTAAGGAGGTGTAGGACCTGCTGAATTAGTTTGATGACATTATAAGTGATGGTAAGAACACATTTCCACCTAAGAGAGCTATCATCCATCAAATAGACTTCATCCTTGGAGAAAATTTTCCTAATAAGGTAGCTTATAAGGTGACACCTGGTCAACATGAGGAGATAGCCAAAAAAGTGCAACAATTGTTGGATCATGGATTGATTAGGAAAAGTGTGATCCCATGTGTAGTGCCAACTATCTTGGTGCCAAAGAAGGGAGGTACTTAGAGGATGTGTAAAAGTTCAAGGGAAATCAATAAGATAACAATTAGGTACAGATTCCCAGTCCCAAGAATTTAAGACTTGAATTTTTTGGCAATGCAAAGTACTTCATCAAAATTGACTTAAGGAGTGGATATCATCAAATAAGGATTAAGGACAAAGATTGATGGAAAAAATATTTTAAGACTACTGAAGGGTTGTATGAGTAGCTAGTGATGCCCTTTGGTTTGTCAAATTACCCCTCCACATTCATGAGGCTCATGAATGCATTTTTTTTCTGATTACTTTGGTAAGTTTGTTGTTATTTACCTTGATGGTATCTTGAAAAGAGAAGAAAATTGAAGGTATTTGAGTCTAGTTTTGGAAATATTTTTTGATGCTAATCTCACCATCAACTTAAAAAAGTTCAATTTTATGAAGGAAGAACTGGTCTACTTGGGTTTTTTCATCTCACAAAGACAACTAAAGATGGATCCTAGCAAGGTGGAGGCTATACTTAGTTAGAAAACAGCTAACACTACCTCAAAATTAGGGAGCTTCCATGGCCTAGCACAATTCTATAGGAAGTTAATTAAGTAGTATAATGATATTTATACACCATTGTTGGACACCATTAAAGGTGAGATTATAACTAAATTAAAATGGATTGATGAAGCCACTAGGGACTTTGAATTGTTGAAACAATAGATTTCCACCCAACATAGTTTGGTCCTACCTAGCTTTGAAAAATTGTTCACTATTGAATGTGATGCCAGTAACCTTTCCATTGTATTAGTCCTTAGCCAAGAGGGTAAGCTAGTTGCATTTCATAGTGAAAAGTTGAATAAAGGCAAGATGATGTATTCTTCCTATAACCTTGAGATGTATGACTTGGTCCAAGCCTTGAGGAAATGGAGGAATTACCTATTTCCTAAAGAGTTTTTTGTATACTTTGATAAATAGGCCTTAAGCTTTCTAAATTCCCAAGATAAGTTTGGCCACAAGTACATGAAGTGGGTGGGGTATATTTAGACATATACCTTTACCATTAAGCATGAAAAAGACATTGCAAACAAAGTTGCAAATTCCCTTAGTCATAGAATGTTGACTATAGAAGAAGTGCATATTAGGAGTGTGGGAATAGAGAACCTCAAGGAGCTGTACCCTAATGATCTACACTTTTCCAAGCCCTATCAGGTGGGTACTAATTATACTAATTATTTCCATCATGAATATTTTGACTTCACCTTACAGGAAGGCCTCTTGTTCAAAGGAAAACAACTATGTCTCCCAAGGGGATCCATCAAAGAGAACTTGATCCAAGAGAAGCACAATGGTGATTTGAGTGGGCACTTTAGAGTGCATAGGACTATGGATTTGGTCCAAAGTTTCTACTATTGGCCTACCTCGATCATGGATGTGAAGAAGTATGTTGAATATTGCATGGTTTTTCAGAAATCCAAGGGAGTTGCCACCAATGTAGGGCTCTACTAGCTATTTCCCATTCCTCAAAGACCTTGGGAATATTTGAGCATGGAATTTGTGGTGGGGCTACCTAAAACCAAGAAAGGTTTTGACAGTGTTTTTCTCACTATGGACAGGTTCAACAAAATAGCTCACTTTGTTCCATGTATAACCACTCATGATGCATGTTCCACAACTAACTTTTTTTTAGGGAATTAGTAAATATACATGGACTTCCCCTTAGCATTGTGTTTGATAGGGACACTAAATCTATGAGTCATCTTTGGAAGAATCTATGGCATAAGTTGGGCACTAACATTTCATTTGGATTCACCTACCATCCTCAAATTTATGGGTAGATAGAAGTGGTTAATAGGATCCTAGGAGCCTTTTAAGGTTCTTGACTAAAGAATATGGTTAGGGTTGGGACCACAGTACTTCCCAAGAAGAGTATGCTTACAATGATACTATAAATAGTTCTACTAGGAAGAGTCCTTTTGAAGTGGTTTATGGAGTGTATCCTAAAGGAATTCTTGAACTAAGGGACATGAAAGGAGGTGCAAATTTTAGTGTAGTAGCCAAAGTCTTTTCTCTTTCCATGAAAGAGGTTCATGATATAGTAAAACACACATTGGACTAGAATATAATAAAGATGAAGTAATGGGAAGATGAAATGAAGAGAGATTTGCAATTTTTAGTTTGGGACTATGTCATGGTCCATATTAATAAGCTTAGGTTGTCCAAAGAAGACCCACACAAAATAAAAATGAGAAAGGTGGTCTCATGCATGATTCTAGCCAAGTATGGAGCCAATGCCTATTAGGTTGTTCGACTAGTAGATATGGACTAATCCACTACATTCAATGTTGTAGATCTGGTAGCCTAGAAAGGTCCTATTCCATCTTCCATTCTAGTAGAGGATGCAAACCTACAAGACATTTTAGCTCATTTACCCAAGTCATCTACAAGAAAACTATAAGCAAAGAAGATTTTAAGTTACAAGGTGATTGGAAACAAGACTTACTTGAATCACCTTGTAAAGTTCCATGGGAAAAAATGTACTAAAGCTACTTGGGTTGCAGAAGGAAACTTCAAGAAGAAGCGCACTAACCTTTCTCTTATTCCCTCTTAAAGTCCTAGAAGGACTTTTAGTTCATTGGGGGAGTATGGTATAGGAGAACCTAGGATATGTCATTAAGAAGAAATAAGAGTCTTGATAAGACCTATTAGGAATAAGGAGTCATGCATGTGAAGCACCAATATAATATATGATAGGAAATTAGATGCAATGTTGCATTTATTGTCAATTGGGGGCAAAAGTATAAAAGTTGGTTTAGAGGTCTAAATAAGAATAGTAGGGTAGTTAGGCATGGAAATAGCCTAAATAATTTCCATGATTTATTTTATTCTAAAGATAAAGTTTTTCAAAGCCCAAGGTATCAAATGCAAAAGTTGTCAATTTTGCAAAAATTAAACATTGACAATTTTCACACTTTTTTGTAATTTTTCTTATTAAAGTTACAAAGTTGGCTAAAAGACACTAGGAAGTTACCAACAAGGGTGAGTTGGTTTAGTTAGTTGAAAAAAGAGTATGTAAATCCCTCCAATTCCTTTTTATATAGTTAGGAGTTTTGGAGATGTATAGATGCATACAATAGACAAGCAAATCCATGACAGTGTGAATGAAACATTGACTTTTTGATTAGCATGAGATTGGATCAAAAAATTTGTTTTGGTTTTTAGTTTTTAAATTGTAAAAAAAAAATTTCTTGTTTTTTTTTGGGAGGGTTTAGCATTCAATTTGTGTTCTTAGTAATTTTTTTTACAAAAGTGCTTATTTGTTGGTCAGTATTGGGGCAGACTTGGCAACATGGTGTCTACTAGTATTTCCCATAGTTGAAACTTTGTGAGACTTTGAGAAATGCTTGAAGACACCTTGTACTTTGTATAATATAAAGGTTTGAGTAGGAGTGAAGGGCCAAGCTATTTTGTTCAAAGCCCTAAGTGAGATAGTGTTGTACTCGACTAGAAATTAAGCCAAGGAGAGAAGATTTCTTGCAAGGGTGAAGTGAACTAATTAGGATGGGTGTTGTAGAAGCTTAGAGGATAGAGTGAAGTTACTTTGGTTTTAGGGAGGAACTTTGAAATTTTATAAGAAGTGAGGAAGAGTATATTTTTTCTTGAGTGGTTTTAATTGTTGTTAAAGCCTAACAAATCCTTAAAAATATGGTTAGGGCATCTAATAGAAGTTGGGAACTTGAGACCTCAAGAATCTTGAAGGCCTTGGAAAAGGGTATTTCAATATAGAGTTTTTTGGCACCTTCTTGAGGAAAAATTTGCGCAAAACCTAATTAAGTCCATTGGGGGGGCTAATTAAGGGTTCTTAGGCCTAATAGAAGTTTTCCTTGGGTTTAAAGAGATTTCATATAAACCTAATGAATGGATTATGGTAAATGTATGGAGATAATTCTTAGATACCCTAGGAAGATCCTTCAACCCTTGAATAAAAAGTAAGTCATTAAGGATGCCTAAAATGAAGTTTCAAGGTAGCGTGCAAGCCTGAATAGGTAGGTGAGTCTAAGGAAATGTTATCTCTAAGTGATTAGGGTTAACTTGTGTAAGTAGGGGATATCTAGGAGTGCATATCTACTATACCTAGAGTAGTCCTATCAATCACTTAATCCATAAACTTGTATTCTTTTCTCCTGTTAGAGTACCCTAGGAATATCCCTTAATATTTTTTTTAATCAAAATTTTCATACCAAGAATTCTTCTGTATATAACACCTACTTCTAAATATTTTTAAATAACTTATATTTTATTTGTTTCCATATATAATTAATAATATTTCTTGTTTTTACCATTCTTTAAGTGTACTCAGTTGAGGTTATAGATAGAAATATTGATTGTTTCTCTCTAGAACATTTGTGTAACTCCTTTCTCAATTAGAAATATTTTAGCACAATTAACAATAGATCTTTCTCCTTTTATCAACACCATTCTATTGTGGTGTCCTCAATATAAATACCTATCTTTTAATTCCATTATCAATAGAAAAGCTACTAAATTCATCACATGTAAACTCAACATCTCTATTAGATTTTAAGAATTTTATTTTCTTACCAGATTCCTTCTCTACTCTTTCCTTATACCACTTGGAAATTTGAAATGCATCAAATTTTGCTTTTAAACATACTATAGCCCCCATTCTTGAATAATCATTAACAAATAGAATGAAGTATCTATCACCATAATAACTTTCAACTCTCATAGGACCATGAAGATTAGTACAAATCAAATCCAATATGTTATAAGATGAATATTCTTTTCTTGAAAAACTTGACTTAGTCATCTTAACAAGTTGACATTCTTTACACATAATATTATTAGGCTTATGCAAAATTAGTAAACCTCTTATTTTATTTCTCCTACTCACTTTAATAAAATTATGAAAGTTCACATGAGAGAGCGTCTTATTGTTGGAATTACAAGTGGGAAGAGAGTAAACTTTTCGTTCTGAAAATCCCCCAAGCGAGAGGGTAAAACTGGGGTGGGAATGACACTCACAAATCTTCACTACTACAGCAATAAAGTTTATCTACTAAAGGTTACAATGATTTGACCATGAATCATGGTCTGCCCTATGAAAGACTTACCCTGTTAAAGGCTTACAAAGATTGTTAAGTCTTACCTTGTTACATGATTTTAACACCCTATTAGAAGTGTGCCTCATTAGAGGACTTCAACTTACTATTAAGTAAGCACCTTGTTAAAGGGTTTCATATAGCCTATTAGGACTACTCTATTAAGAGATTTAACTAAAATCACCTGTTAAAATGTCTCAAAATAGATCCTACAATTGTCACTTGCTTTCTTAATAACAGATCACCTCTACTCAATGTCTAATTGATCCTTTATGCCTAGATGTATCCAATAGTGTATCCTTTTCTCTATCCTCTATTCTTCTCTAATTGATTTTGCAATTCACTCTTACTTCTAAGTCACCTCTACTCAATGTCTAATTGATCCTTTATGACCAGATGTATCCAATATTGTATCATTTTCTCTATCCTCTATTCTTCTCTAATTGATTCTGCAATTCACTCTTACTTCTAAGTCACCTTGAATTCTCTACAAACTATCTTATTCACTCTTCCAATTCAATCATTCACCCATCATACACTATAAAGAGTTTAGGACTTCTTTCTCCTTAAGAAGACTTAGGTGGCTTAGGGTTAGGTATGAATCTATGGCTAAGATTCATCTATTTTACCACTTAAATCTTCCCATTTTCTGATTGGCTACATGTAATTACATAGGGAATCCAAATATAGATTCATCCTTATCTCCAAAAGATTTTAATCTATCCTTAAGTTAGCTTAAAAATGGTTTACATAGTTGTTTGTGCCATTACAAACAAATATGTCAAAATTGTTTCACTCGGCATATGAAGTCACTAATGCTCGACATGCACTGTATTTCTATTCTTGAATCAACACCTACATTATTTGCCATCCACTATTTAATTAGCTCCTGAATCACTCAATATAGTCCATTTTCTTGAGACTTGAGTGACTCGACACATGAGTGACTTGGCACTCATTGCAACTCAACATGGTCTATTATTTACATGTTTTTCTTGGCATGTATTGCTAGTTCAGCATGAGCTAAGTAAATGGCTTAAGTGTGTTGACACTCACTTGTCAAAACCAATCTCATATCAACAATATCCCCCTTTGACATGAGTGTCAAAAACACTTAAATATGCAATATTCTACTTAACTTCTCAAGCATAACATATCCATGACTCAACTTATATATAAAACTTCAAAATTTCAAAATTCTACAATAACCTATATACCTCAAAATTGATAACTCCCCCTAAGTTAACATGTCTATTTTGTGTCCAAAAATCTATGCTCCTCCCTGACTTCAATGTGTTGTATCTAATACTCTTTCATCTGATATGCTCTATCTTGGCTGATATCTATATCTATTTACTATTTTCTTCAATGATGTATCTCAAAAATGTATATCACCCCAATGATATAACTTTACTACTAGGCTTCCTCTTTGTTATTTCTTCCTTTCTTTTATTCTCCACCTATATAATATCTTCCCCATGTTATATTTCTCCCCCTTACTTTATCTCCCCCTTTTGACACTTATATCAAATGGGCTATACACGTATAGTGTATTTTTCCAAAAAGGATTTATTGACTTTCAATATGATCTTGTGAGTTGCATCCCAATTGTCACATGCAACTGTCCAATGACTTGATTTGGATTGCAATCTTGGCAACAAGGTGCACTAGGACATCTAAAGTAGAAAGATTAGGGTCTTTCTTTAGTAGAGTCTCGACATAACCTAGTTCCTTGTGTAGTATCTCCATGTGTAGGGTAAGGGATGCCTATATCCATGTCAATTTGGCTCTTATGCTAGCCTCATCTACTATTAGTATAGCTAATTGACTTTGTGTTTGAAGCAATGTTCTAAAATGCTTCTCACTTTCAGTTGGGTTTTGAGGTAGCTTATTACTTGATATGTTAAGGTTTCTCTTTAGACTCAAAATATGGCTCCTAGTCTCTTGAGTAAAGAGTGTAGGATCACATAATTTTGTGTATAATGAGAATATATTTTGAAGTACCTTCTTCACTATTAGGATAAACTACAGACAGAAATAAAACTACATGCAACTATAACCAATAACAGAAAATAATAGATCACACAGAAATGAACACAAGGCACCAAGATTTAATGTGGTTCACCCAATCCCTAGGCTATGTCCACCAAAACAACAAGTCCAATCTTATTACAATCTAGTGATTACAACCTGATTAAAATTCATAATCCCTTACAGCTCAATACCGCTGCAAGAAGCAATTTCACATCACAACGTAATGAAAAATACCCAACCCTAAACCCTTTTATACAAGTATTAAACCACTTTAGGGTTATAACATGTCGGTCATATGTCGGCCATAATATGTTGGCTACCATGTCGGCCACGACCCAAATTTTTTTTGAACCCCAATATTTATGAAGTATGTACAGTACTTTCCTGATTAGTCACCATAATCTAACAATCTCCCACTTGGGGAAGGCACCGGGGAGATTTGAACCCATGACCAAGCCAAAACTAGGCTCTGATACCAATTGTAGGGCCCATTTACCATTGCACCAAAAGCCATGACTATTAGTGAACATGGAACACCACATAATTAACCACCTGTGGGCAGGGGAGCACATCGCATCACCCAACATTCACCTCTTTATCTTCTTCTTCTTCCTCCTCTTCCTCCTCTATACCTTCTCCAAATTTTTCCTTTAGCTTCTTCACTATCTTATCTTTCTTCTTGAGTTTGGAGGCAATTTTCAATTCCATGGTAATCTTTAACTTTACCATCTCATAATTGCCAAACATCTTTGCACTTTTATCAATTTCTTTAGCTAGGAGTACAATGATGGCAACTGAGGGTTCATCAATATTAATTTCATACCCAAGTGGTCTTAACCATCTGACCCTTGGTGTGGTAGCTTGCAAAAATGTGTAATCATCATCAACAAGAAAATATATGTCATTATAATGTTGTCCAACCAAAGAAACTAGTATCCTCATTCTTTCTTTCATTGATTTCTTAAAATCTTCAAAATAACTTGTCATCAGAGTCACAAAGTTTTCTCCCATCTGCTTGATGAGCTCATTGATCTGCACTGTAATTGATCTATTGGTCTTCCATCCTACAATACCAAAAGAGGGAAATGTATTATGTACATAGAAAAATATAAAAACTAGAGTTGAACCAAATTTGCATTGAGCACTCTTAGTATTCTTGATATCTCTAAGATTTTCCATCAGTTGTTGTAATTGAAGCTCAACTAGATCATATGTATGATATTTCTTTACAATTTTGTAGCCAACATCCACAACAATGTAGGGTACACTATTCAATTTACTAGATTGATAGAATTTATTAGGGATTACCCTTACAACAAAGTTTAGGAGTGGATTAGTGATGGTATCTATAGTCATACCTCTTTTATCCCAAACTACTCTAGTGTTCTTTTCAATTACTTCCTTGGAGTCACTTCTAAGTGTCTTTGGCCAATCTAGGGTTGGATAACTAGTTACCCTATGAATTATTCTTTTGGTGATCTTAATAGGTCCTCCTTAAAGCCATAAAGAACTACCATGAATTCTGCTTAGAATAATTCTTATCCACTCAGTTTTAAACACATTTGAAAAATCTAGGGCTCATGTCAAACCCTTTTCTCAATGATTTAATATTCCCCCTTTAGAAAACCATTCTCACACAATTTGTTATATGCATATCTAATTTCTATGTCTCCTATACCTCCTATTTTCAAATTGTAACACTTCCTAACATCTTGCACCATAATAACATCTGGTGGGATCATTGAAAAAGTGGTAGAAGTATCCTTTAGGCTATGTTAGGGATGGCTTTAAAAATGGGTTATTTCACTTCATTACTAACATGTTGGATATTTAAAACTTCCTTCCCTTCAACATTTTTTGATATAGATTCCATCTTGTCAATCTAGGGTTTATGCAATATAAAACTATGTAGCTCAGCTTATGATAAAAATCTTGTGAAATCTGTATGCTAGTGTGATATCATTGCTAAAATCTTTGCAAGTGCCTTGAATAAGTTTCTAAATCACCTTCTACTCTACTCACTCTTTCTTAAATTCAAAATGATGAATAATGAGAAGAAATCAATCATATACCCTTTTAAAACCTTGCATTTAATGCTTTAGTGCTTATACATCTCTAAGCTCAACATCAACTCAATTTTATAATCACTTAATAGCTACTATGAGTTTGGAATCAACTAGATAGCTTGGCAGCTTGGCATTAACTAACATTCCACTCAGGATACATATGAAACATTTCATACTTGGAAACAACATGAAAAACTTAAAGTTTCAACTTGAATTTTCAACAACATCTTGCATCTTTATTCATGCTAATGTATTCTTTTTAGTACTATCTCCTTTGGAACTAATGTATGATATAACACTTGAATTTTAGTCCTACATACCTCTTGATTGCCTAGTTTGATGAGGTGTGATCACCTAATCCATTGGGTGAAGTGATCCTTTCTTCATTAGATGTGTTGAAAGTATCTTTCTTTTTCCATGTCTTGCTCATCTCATCTGTGATGTGTTCAACATTTTCCTTGCCTTTGCCTTTATCAAATTCACAACTTGGTGCCTTTGACCTAGTTGGACAATGCTTATTGATGTGACTAGTCTTCAAATAGCTAAAACATTTAGCTTGACTCAACTATCTTTTGTAGTTGCCACTAAAGTGTGTCCTAATATGGTTCTTAGGAATATGCCCATATTCTTGACAATAGTGACAACTATATTTTGTATTATAATCCCAATTATAAAAGTTTCCATTGTTTCTTAATTTTGTTGGCTTGTTTGATGACCACATGGATTTGGATCTACATTCAAAGTTTCTATGTCCATACTTCTGATAGTTGTAGAAATATCCTTCAAATCTTTGTTTATGCATGGTCCTAGTTCTACATTCATGTGCCTAATGACCTTGCTTGTTACACTTATGAAAATGTTTCATGTTCTTAGGCTTGACATTCGAGTTTGTATTCTTGCTCCTGCATACATTAATAGTATGTCCTTTCTTTCCACAATTATGAAAAGTAAGTTTGGAGTGCTTACCTTTTATGTTCCTTTCTTCAGAAACTTTGTACGATTCTCCTTATTCAGTGCTTGTGTAGTCCAATCCTGATGTATCTTTGTGTGATCTAGGGGATCTCAGTAATTGCTCAAAGTATTTGAAGGCTTCATTTGGCTTCTTGACACTTTTAGAAAATTGCTTTTCTCTTTCTAGGTCACTCTACAATTGTTCATTTTGTAACTTCAATGTAGTTATTTCAATGTCCTTGAAATTTAGTTCATAGTTGGCATCCATCATTTGACTTAGAGTATCCAATTGCATGTTGGAGATCTTGGTTAACTCTATTAACTTCTCTTCCAATCTATGTGCTAGAATTCTCTTGTCTTCTTCAATCATGACTTTGTCTTCCATGGCTTTCTTCTTTTGTTTAGTCACCTCACATAGTAGTATAGCTTGTGATTCTTTCTGTAGCTTGAGATTTCTAATTTCCTCAGCTTGAATTCTATTCTTTTCCATTAGATCTGAAACTTCTACATCAAATTCATTAGTATTTCCATCTACAAATAGCTTGGTAGTGTCTATCTCTTTATATCGTGTGTCATTTTCCACAATAGCAATCTCTTTCCTTCTGTTCAAGGATTTCTTTAGTTCCTCTCTTGCCTCATTCTGTTGATGTAGTATGAGATATATTTCAATCTCCTAGTTCTCAATAGTTTTTTCCAACTTGTAGACTTCCATTTCAAGATCTTTCCTCTAATATGCAAAGCTTCTCTTTCAGAGAACAAGGCTCTAATACCAATTGTTGGAATTACAAGTGGGAAGAGAGAAAACTTCTAGGTGGAAGAGGGGGGGGGGGAGGGGTTGGGTGGTGAATCAAGAGTTTAAAATTGGACCCATAAAACTTTCACCACTCATTCATCATATGCATTTAATATGTAAACTGAAATAATATGTAAAGCATATGCATCTAAGTCATGTAAACATGTAATCAATCACACACATAACACCAAATATGATCACCTAGAAACCCTCCAAGTGAGAAGGTAAAATTGGGGTGGAAATAACACCCACAAATCTTCACTACTACAACAATAAAGTGTATCCAATGAAGGTTACAATGATTTGACCATGAATCATGGTCTACCTTGTGAAAGGCCTACCCTATTAAATGCTTACAAAGACTATTAAGTCTTACCTTGTTAGAGGATTTTAACACCTTGTTAGAAGTGTGTTTGGTTAGAGGACTTCAACTTGAAATTAAGTAAGCCCCCTATTAAATGATTTCATATAGCCTATTAGGATGAGTATGGTAAGAGATTTAACTAAAATCACCTATTAAAATGTCTTAGCATAGTGTTGGAATTATGGTATAATTTTTCATTAGTGCAAACACTTATTCAATTCTGAATACTTATCTAGCTCATCACTTAGTCTACAATGTATACCACGCATTCTGTGGTTACCTTATAAGTTCAACAGGTAAATAGTTCTCACCGAGCATTTCAGAGGATACCAAGTAAATGAAGAACTTAGTGTTCACTGAGCAAAGCAAGGTAAATGAAGAACTCATTGTTCATCGAGAAAAGCAAGGTAAATGAAGAACTTAGTGTTCACCCAGAAAAGTAAGGTAAATGAAGAACTCAATGTTCACTGAACAAAGCAAGTTAAACAAAGAAGTTAGTGTCTACTGAGTGGCACTATATTTATCGAGTCACCAATGGTTACCAAGTCCCAAGCAGTGTTGTGTGGCTAGTATGAACTGAGCCTCTACTTCTAACGAGTGCATGATGATGCTGAGTAATGTAGTGGATGCTGAGTATTAGAAGGTCACTGAGTTAGCTTGAGAAACCTGAGTTTTCTACTATCTGGCTGACTCAGTAATGTATTGTTCACTTATGTTTTGGCTAACCTTGCAGTTGTAAATAATGAAATGGTATATATGTAATGTATGATATCATTTTTAGTATGATATATATGAGGTGTGTTAAAAAGATATAAAAGGAAGAGATTGATGTTCACATGTAAAGAAGGAATTGCAAATCAGTAGCAAAATAAAAGGGACTTAGCAAGGTCAACATAGGAGAAGAAAAGTTATATCTATCACATCAAGTGATCAATGCAAAAAGGATCTTATTAGCAAATAATTGTAAGCATATCCAATGCTTCATCCTAATAGGTGAATCAATTTATAAATCCTTTAATAGGGTAGACTGAACAGTCTTTTTGTAAATCTCCTAACAGAGTGCATACTTTACTATATGTTTGTAAATCCTCTAACAAGGTGGATCTAGTAGTCCTACTTGCTCCTAACAGGGTAGATCACCAGAAGTGATTATTGCAAGCCTTAACAAGCCAACTTTATACTGTAGTATTGAAGTTTTGTGGGCATCATCCCCACCCTAGTTTTACTTTCTATTTGGAAGGTTTTTGGGTCACCAAATCTCTATGTACATGTGCAATGAATATTTATTCTTTCAATTATGCAGTAGATTAGATGAATAAATGGTGAATGGTTAAAATGTTGAATTGTTTGAAAGTTTTATGAGTTACTGATTCAATCCTCCCCTCTCAGTAACCTGTCTTATCCTTAATATTTCCAACAATTGGTATCAGAGCTTTGTGGTTCTCAAGATAAAATTTTGACAACTTGAGAAAAGATCAAGGGCAATGGAGATATTCAGACATGACAAATCTATTGAAAATGAAAAGCTAGATTTAGGAATGGCCATGGCTCAAATTAAAGAAGCAAAGGAGCATCTTTCTCAATCTCTAAAAAGAAGGAAGGAACTTGCAAGCCAAATGAATGATCATCAATATGTTGAAGAAAAGATTGAAGACCTTTTACCATCAAGCAATTCAAATGAAGCTAATGAAGCAATCAAGGAACTCCTAGCAAAGAATGGTTCTCTGTAGGAAGAAGTAAGGAAGCTTAAAAGAGAACAAGAAATCCAATCAATCAGGCTATGTGAAGCTTTGGAACAGAGAAACAAGGCAAATGAAGATTTAGAGGTAAGGAATAATCAAGTCCTTTAGCATGAAAATCTTGTAGGTCAACTATCTAATGCAAATGAAGAAATTTTGAATCTAAGATCTAAGAATAAAAGTTTGAGAAATGATTTAATCACTGAAAGACAAATCAATGCAAGCTTACAAAGTAATCTAAGATTTGAAAGACAAATCAATGAAAGTTTGGAAAATGACTTGATCACTAAAAAACAAGTCAATGAAAGAATGATGAAATCTCAAACAGACATGAACCAATTGAATCAACAAAATGAGTAGAATCTTCATAGACAAAAAGGTAAAACTGCTCTTGGATACAAGGAAGAAGGTGAATCCTCCAAACAAGGTGCCCAAAGGAATCAAAGATCCACTTGCAATCATTGTGATAAGATAGGTCATACATCAAACAAATGTTGGAGTAATGGAAAAGGAAAATTCAATGGCAAATGCTTCAACTGCAATTAGCATGGTCACAAAGCTAATGAATGCAAAGTGAAACCAAAATTTTAAAGCAAATGTCACAAATGCAATAAACAAGGTCACAAGGCATTTGAATGTAAATAAAAAAAATTCAATCCAGCAGAACAAATTGTCAAAGCAATATTTGGTTGGGACTACAATACTTGGTGTAGGTGTCACTATTGTGAAGAATATGGACACATTGGGATAAACTGTGCAAGACATCACCTAAGAAAGAAGGATACAACTATAAAATGTTACACATGTATTGAACTTGATCATATAGCCAAGAATTGCATGAATATTGGAAGAATCAAAGATGAAAAGAAAGCTAAAGCTGATAATATTTGAAAGTAGATGAGACAATAATGGATTCCTAAATCTACCGAGCAAGACAGTTCAAATGATGGTCATATCACTCAAGAAATGGGTGACTCCACCATTTCCAATTAGATTTAAGAAGAATCAAGAACTGCATCCTCTAGCCATATCTTAAGTAGTTTCAATGTAAAAGAGTGCAAATGGTTAAAATCAGTATTTTAGATACAAGGACTAAAGAAAAGTTATCATTCACCATGTTGCATTTACCGAGCAAGGTTGGTTAAAGACCTTACCGAGCTAGGTTGGGAGTATCAAAGATTTTGTTTGGACACCGAGTTGTAAGGTTTTACTGAGTAAATCAATGATAGACTAGCAAGCACTATGTCATCTCATCTACCTTTGTACTGAGCATTAATGATAGTATTTCCATCAAAAGGGCAGAATTCGTTTTCATTTTTCACCGCAACTTAAGAATACTCATAGCTAAAAGATCTCTAGTGAATCTAGAGCAAATTCCAAGCAATTTCAAGTGATTTTCAAGTGGAGAATTTGTTCAAGATTTTCTTATACTTATCGAGCAGCTATGGCATCCACAAGCACCAGTAGCACCAAGGCAAAAGAGGTTTAGAAATGTTGATAAAGGGTAGAGAATGGAAAGTGCCCAACTTCAAGATTGTTTCAGCCATTGCAGAATCACTCGACCCAACTGGAGCTCAATCACAAATACCTCCTAAGGTACTTCTTATCAATGATACTTGTACTCATTTCAGATGTTCTATTCAAGAAATCAAAAACCTAGAGATGGACAATGTCCTAGGTGAAATGAGTGTAGATGGCTCTCTGAAACCTAAGTTCAAGCATCTTGAAACCAAAGGCTTGACTCATATCTCACATATGCCTAGTAACTTCCAAACCAAATGGATTAGGTATATCTTGAGTTGGGTGCATAATGGACAATTATGGTTAGAGTAGCCAGTGCCAATCACAAACAAGATGATTCATAAAGTCATGGGTCTCCCTATGCTCAACAAAGAAAAGGCCACCAAACCCCTAGGTTGGGAGGAGCTATAGAAGAAAACCCTAGCCAAGTGGGATGGTAGAGGTTTGAAGGTAAACACTGTATCTAATGTCGAACTAAGATTTGGCATTCATGTAATTGCATATAAATTATACAGTTTTAGTAGATTGAATAGTGTACCTTGTGAAGTTGTGGATTTGGCCCTCAAGATTGTAAAGAAAAACCTTGAATTTGATCTATCCAAGGTATTGCTGAAACAATTGAATAAAAATATGAAAAGTATAAGGACTTCCAAGAATAACTCTTGTAAATTCAGTTCTCTATTGATCCATTTATTTTTCTACATTCAAAAATTCTTTCCATCTAAAGGAACTGTCGTATGGAGAAAAGACATTCCAATTTTGTATCAGAAAATTGAGTTTGTATCAGAGATGGGTGAAAATTTTGATAGCATTATGGACAATTATTTTGAAGACTTCAAGGAGAGGATGAATAATAGGTTCATAATTCCTCCTAAGTTTGTTGAGAATTACAGAGATGATGTATGCTTCATGGTTGACTATGATAAGGTGTACATCCAGGTAGTCAGACCTTGAGTTGCATGGGTAAAACCTCTTCCCTATGAGGTAAATATTGATGAAGCCAGAGACATCATAGAAGCAATGGTAAATGAGCTAGTAGACCCAAGGAAACCTATTTTTGGAACCTATGATGAAGCAAAGGCCAGAATTGAGCTTGAAATCAAGCTACCACAGGCCATAAGCAAAGGCAAGAGGAAGATAGCAAAATTGAAAACTGCATCTAGCCCTCTTATGCTAACAGAAGGTAAAGGTGAGGAAAAAGGAGATGATGAAGAAGAAGGAGGAGGAGAAAAAAAAGAAGAACATGAAACTAAAGAAGAACCTCCAAAGAAGAAAGGTAAGGTAATAATTACCAAACCTAAGAAGAAGCCTACTGCAGTATTCACAAGAAGAACTAGAAAAGGTAAGTAGGAACCTATACTAGTCAGGCTTGCACCCACATTTGAGCAAAGGCTTAAACAATTGGAAGAAGGAGCAGGCATCACAAATTTCAAGGCATTGAAATTTGAAACCAGAATAGATGCTAAGAAAATGCAGATAGAGGAACTGGTACTTAGCAAGATGGGAAAATGAAAATACTCCCTGGACCAGCTTGCCTTCCAAATCTCAAAAGAAGTATTGGAGAGATTACAATCAAGATGGGAATCAGCCACCCAAATGGTAAAAGACATCTATGAACAATCCCTGAAGAATCTTCAACCAAGTCTTACTGGAGAAAAAGTAAAAACTACAATGAAAAACCATGAAGCCCAGTGAAGACCCAATGGAAATAAAGATGGTGACAATAGTGATAGTGATGATATTGATGGCACTCCATCTATCATAGTCTCACTAGGAGAGTTGCATGCATTAATGGAAGAAGACAAGGAGGAAGAAGAAATGAAGGAAGAAGCTGAAGAGGAAGATAAGGAGGAAGATGATCTAGTAAAAATTGCAGTAGCAGTGATTGCATCCCTTCCTCACTCTCCACCAAAAACTATTTCATCCACTAAGGAGATAGCTTCTACAAGTGAGATTGTGAGCACAATTGCCACATCAATTTCTCAATCTTCACTAACTTCCTCCTAGCTCCAGGTATCTAAGACACATGTGCCAAGCACTTCATCTACTAAGCTGACTGTTACTTCTTTAGCTACTGAGCCAGTCTCCTCATCTCCATCATCACCAATCAGTGTAATAGTAAGTTCTACAATTTTGATTCCAGCTTGTTCTACAATTTTTTCAGCATTATTTGCATCAACTTCAAATCCAATTAGTTCAGATACTGCATTACCAAGTGTATCATCATTCTTGGGAAGTATTCCAATTTTTGATCTGGTCAATACTCCTATTGGCACTCAATCCTCAAGTCCTATCCAAGTTTTCACTACTAGTATGCCCATCTCTACTATTGTGTCTATTCCTAAGGTCAAACCAATCATCACAAAAGTCAAACAAAAGCAATCATTAAGACTTTTGATCACTAGAAAGGAAATTCCTAAAGATATTGACTTAGACAGAGATAGTGATTCCAAAAATTGACTATGAAAATACTACCATTGAAGAGATGAGGTATGCTAGTCAACTAATAGAGATGAAGGCTACATAGAAGCAATTAAGGTTTGAAAGGGATAAGGAGTACAAAATAATTGAGAATGCCAGGAATATAATTACAGAAGCTATAGGTGTTGAAGTAGATTCTACTTAACACATTTTGATTCAGTTAGAAGAGGCTGTAAATAAATTCAATGAGGACACCTCTAGTCAAGAAAAATTTATTAAAAAAGCTGAAAGAAAATTTGATAATAAGGTGCTTGAGCACATTGCTCAGCACATTGCAATAAAATAGGTAGAATTGTCCACAATTGTGGTCAATCTTGAAAATTCTTTTAATAATGTAACTTCCCTTTTTTCCAAACTTTGTGATGTTACTGAGTATACCAAGGAGATTAAAGAAAAATTAAGTAAAATTGATGAGGATATGAAGGTCAGTGCCCAAATGTTGCAACTTGACCGCAATTCAAGTTCATCCCATCATCTCCGAATCAGATTTTTGTTAGAAAAGCAGGCAAAATTGTTGAGAGAGGAAGCAAGGATCAGATCTACCTTGATTGACATTTAGAATATGATCCTTCCTATCATGGACACAATGCAAAAACACATTGTATACTCTAAAACATTGATCCATGACAACAATTTTTCAGTTGAAGGTTATGTGATTGAACTTTTAGCTAAAGTTCAGATAGCACTCTCCAACTGCAAAATTTTGCAAGAAAATTGGGATAAGACTTTGGCTCTTATTCTCAAGGTACATTCTGAGTTTATCTTTCATTTTGGTGTTTTTGTACAAATACATATTGCTTATTTTGGCATTATTGTCAAAAAGGGGGAGATAGAGTACCAAAGAAAATATTAGAGAAAAGAGATGGAGATATATGTAAATAAGGAAGCCTTGTGTAAAAATAGAAATATTTGTAAATATTTTGTGCATATTGTATGGGGGAGATAAATGTAAATCAGTACGACAAATTTTGCATATAAGTTTTGGCTCATAAGTGCTTTTTTCACTAATGCCAAAGGGGGAGATTGTTGGAATTATGGTATATTTGTCATTAGTGCAAACACTTATTCAATTTTGAATGCTTATCTAGCTCATCACTTAGTCTACAATGTACACTGAGTATTCAATAGTTACCTTATAAGTTCAACAGGTAAACAGTTCTCACTGAACTTTTCTGAGGATACCAAGTAAATGAAGAACTTAGTGTTCACCGAGCAAAGCAAGGTAAATGAAGAAGTCAGTGTTCACCGAGAAAAGCAAGGTAAATGAAGAACTTAGTGTTCACCGAGCAAAGCAAGGTAAATGAAGAACTCAGTGTTCACCGAGAAAAGCAAGGTAAACAAAGAAGTTAGTTTCTACCAAGTGGCACTATATCTACCGAGTCACCAATGGTTACTGAGTTCTAAGCAGTGTTGTGTGGCTAGTATGAATTGAGCCTCTACTTCTACAAATTGCATGATGATGCTGAGTAATGTAGTGGATGTCAAGTATTAGAAGGTCACCGAGTCAGCTTGAGGAGCTCGAGTTTTCTACTATCTGGCTGACTCAATAATGTTTTGTTCACTTATGTTTTGGCCGACCTTGCAATTGTACATAATGAAATGGTATATATGTAATGTATGATATCATTTGTAGTATGATATATACGAGGTGTGTGAAAAAGATATAAAAGAAAGAGATTGATGTTCGCATGCAAAGAAGGAATTGCAAATTAGCAGTAAAATAAAAGGGACTCACCAAGGTCAACATAGGAGCAAAAAAGTTATATCTATCACATCAAATGATCAATAGAAAAAAGATCTTATCAACAAATAGTTGTAAGTAGATCCACTGCTTCATCCTAATAGGTGAATCAGTTTATAAATCCTTTAATAGGGTAGACTTAATAGTCTTTCTATAAATCTCCTAATAGAGTGCATACTTTACTATATGTTTGTAAATCCTCTAACAAGGTGGATCTAGCAGTCCTGCTTGCTCCTAATAGGGAAAATCACTAGAAGTGATCATTGTAAGCCTTAACAGGCCAACTTTATACTGTAGTAATTAAGTTTTGTGGGCATCATCCCCACCCTAGTTTTACTTTCTATTTGGAAGGTTTTAGGGTTACCAAATCTCTATGTACATTTGCAATGAATGTTTGTTCTTTTAGTTATGCAGTAGATTAGATGAATAAATGGTGAATGGTTAAAATGCTGAATTGTTTGAAAGTTTAATAAGTTATTGATTCACCCCTCCCCTCTCAATAACCTGTCTTATCCTGAATATTTCCAACACATAGATACTATGATTGGCACTTACTTTCTTGATAACAGATCACCTCTACTCAATGTCTAATTGATCCTTTATGATCAAATGTATCCAATGCTGCATCCTTTTCTCTATCCTCTATTCTTTTGTAACTAATTTTGCAATTCACTCTTGCTTCTAAGTCACCTTGAATGCTTTAAAAACTATCTTGTTCACTCTTCCAATTCAATCATTCACCCATCATACACTATAAAATGTTTAGGGCTTTGTCCTTGTTAAGAGGACTTAGGTGGCTTAGGGTTAGGTATGAATCTACTACTGAGATTCATCCATTTTTCCACTTAAACCTTCACATTTTTTGATTGGCTACATGTAATTACATAGGGAATCCAAATATATATTCATTGTTATCTCCAAAATATAGTAATCCATCCTTAAGTTGGCTCAAAAATGGTTTACATATTTGTTTGTGTCATTACAAACAAATATGTCAAAACTATTTCACTTGGCATATGAAGTCACTGATCCTTGGCATGCACTATATTTTTGTTCTTGACTCAACACCTACATTACTTGACATCCACTATTTACTCGGCTCCTAAATCACTTGGATAGTCTATCTTCTCAACACTTGAGTGACTCAACACATGAGTGACTTAACACTCATTGCAACTTGGCATGGTCTATTATTTACATGTTGTGCTTGGCATGTATTACTAGTTTGACATGAACTAAGTAAATGGCTTAAGTGTGTTGACACTCACATGTCAAAACCAATCTGAGATCAACACTTATGTCATAACCAACCATCTTAAACTCTAGAAAACAAGCATGTATTTTTAGTAGAATCTAAGTAGAATAAGTTACCTCTTTTTTTGATCACTAGTTCCAATCATTTTTCCTTCACCCTTATTTTCACCTTTCTATCCGTGGATTATATTTGGTGACTTGTATTATTCATTTGTGCAACAAGAAAAAAATTGTAATTAAAAATTTGAACCCAATAAGCATCATCCAAGTTCAAAAAACCCAACATCATACTCTTCAAGTTTATAAAACTTATCAATATCACGAATCATATGATGTGAGAAACCACTATCAATAATCCAAGTATCATTTTTACTAACATGAGATATTAGTGTTTTTTCTTCTTGATACCTTTCATACTCTAAATATTCTTTCATAGCGATGAATATAGCTTTCTCATCTTCATCTTGATCATCAAACTCTATCTCAATGTGTTCTTCCTTGGCTAGGTAACAAGACTTCTTTCCTTTGTCTTTATAATATTTTTTCCTTCAGTATTTTCTCTCTCTCTTTTCACTCTAATCATTCTGACTCTTGTTAGAACATCTAGATTCAATATGACCAACTTCATTACATTTGAAACAAATTAAGGGTAGTTTACCTTTGAACTTTCCTTTTCTTCTCAATAGTCTTATATCCAGTAGTGCTTCAAGATCATCTTGATCTTCCTCATCACAAGTATAGCCACTTTAATATTTTAAATGGTCGATATTATTTTCTTCTCTCTAACTCCCAATTGTTAGAGATGACTTAAAATAAATTTAATCTTTATGAAAACTATTATCAAAGTTACTCAACTCAAATGTAGTTAATCTACCAACCAAAGCATCAAGAGTAAGATTATTGCTAGGAATGGATCTTAGTGCTTGAATAGTAGAAAGTCTAATAGCCTCAATAGGAAATAAGGTTATTACGACTTTACATATAACAAATTTCTTGATTTGGTTACTATGTTATGAAATTGTCTCACCTTCTTTCATCTCAATGACGTCAAAATTTCCTTTTACACTTTCTACTTTTTCCCTTGGTACATTTTGATATCATCTATGAACAAGTATAAGCTTATTTCACATCCCTTTAGTAGTAGCATATTATTTGATAGCATCAAATTCAACATCATTAAGAGAAGAATAAATATTTATCACCATGTTGTCATGTTCTTTATTTTCTCTCATCTTCTCAGTTGTCATAAGAGGGGTTGGATTTGTGTACTAGTTGTCTAGATAATCTAATGCATGGTTTAGACAATTCCTTATGGTTACAATATCATCATTCTTTGCTATGATGAAAAGTTATGTTTTCTCAACTTAGAAACCTCTCTCTTATAAATCTTTGAATCTTTAGCATAAATCCCTTTAAAATCTCTCCATCAAGCATTGAGCTTTGAAAAAAATTATTAGGGGAGGGGGGATGGCTGAATTATTTATAACCAATTATCCTACAAGTCCTTGAATTAATTTTCACAATTTTACAACTTTATACTTTCAATGCATAAGATCAGTAACAATACTAAACTTCACATTAAAATCCAACTTTCTTATTACCTAAAAACTATTAAGATTGTATTCTTCATATGCAAACTATTAACAAATTTTTTTTCATGTGGAAACCTTATTATGGGAAAAACAATTTAGGGATTAGCAACCCAAAATTTTCTCTCTTATAAAGTGATATTTTTAATGTAATGATGGGTAGGTAGCTTTCTTAATCCTTAACTTATCAAGGACTTGCTTAGGATTTATCTTAGTCTATTAGGGTTGTAAGAATTTTCCTAAGAGAAAGATTCACCCAAGATCATAGAACTCAAACACAAGCACAACTGTAGACCAAAAATGGATATGATTAATTAATTAGAGTATGCCCAAATACATTGCTCTATCTAGTATATGATGTGATGTCCAAACACACTAGGAGTGTCTGTATATAAAGGCCTCTTAGGAAGCACCTAAAATGTCTCTAGAAACAACCAGGAGATAAGATAAGCATTGAAAAATAAGCACACACCTTATCCAACATTCTAAATGAATGGATAAAATTAAGAATTTTGTAGACACCATGTGCTTAATTAGTGTGCTAACTTCTATGTTGTTGACACCATGTGCAACATACTCAACATGTTGTCAACATGACAACCCACCAGAGTGCACATACTCCTAGGTGACTAATAAATAAATGTTAAAATATGTGTTAACCTAAGTAAACTTAAGTAAGTGTAAATATTAAATACTTATTTACACCAACAAGGGTTCCCTTTGATATCTTAATTCCTAAGGGATCTATTGGGAGTCAAAATCACCTTCTCAATTTGAGTATCATTCCAAGCTTTCAAGCCCCTAAAAGAACATTTAATGCATGTGTACCTGGCTATTTGTATAAGGCCTAAGAGGTGTTTAATGTTTCTAATACATTGCATTTAGTATATCCACTCATCCCATGAGGGAAAACTATCATTCTATGAAGTTTCATCTTGAGCGATCTTCAAATCTACATTTTTGCCTGTGTCAAACAACAACAAGAGGCCTAGTTTGCAATTGAATATCTTGCACCTGATTAAGTGTCATGACTTGCCTCTTTGGAAATGTTTATTAAACATATCAAAGAACCTATGTTTATGATTTCAAGTCATTTCAACATGTTTTGACTAGGTTTTGAATCCCTCAAAGTTGGTTGTTTACAGTTGTGTAAATTTTTTAGAATTTTGGGAGGTCCTATTTGATCAGTTATAACTTTGACCTAGTTGACTAAAATGAGAAAATTACTTTTCCATTACATTCTAGAGGTTAGATACTTTTTATGTTTCTTATTGAGCTTATGATGAATCCATTTGATTAGTTTTCGAACATGATTCCAAATGCAATTTCTAAAGTTTTACTGGTGTTACAAAATGCAAATTGATCGATACCCCTATTTAGGATGTCATAACTTTGGATATTTGATAGGTGAAATCAAATTTATTATACCATTATATTCTTCTCTAAAAATTCTTGAAGTATGCAAGTTTTCAAATCTTGACAAATATGTCTATACACTTTCCCAGGTCCATTCCATTTGTGAAAATCACTTTTATGCCATTGTTTGTAGTCTTGCAAAGCCAAGTAGCTCATGTTGACCACTCGTCAAAATGTGCCTTGTTATTTTTCATGAACCCAAATCCCAAATTTATACTCTTCTCATGAAAGTGAACCAATTCCCTAGTTTTTGTGCCCCCAAGTGTTAGTTTGACCTATTTTCGTAGCCAAAACCAAATGCAATTTATGTTTTGTGACATGTTTTCTCATAGACAGTTCTGAGAAGGAAACTTTGATGATCAATATCTTTTGACACAAGTTTCTTCATGACATTAAATCTAATAAGTTACAACAATATGAAATAGAGAATCAATATATCTATTTTTAGATCCTAGTCAACCATTTAGTTTAGTTTTTAAAGCCAATTAGAGGAGCTCTTGACGCGAAATTTACATTTTTGCATGAGGCTTTAAAATGAGTTGTTTGTTGGTAAAGCAGTGATTGATTTGGAATCCAGTTAGTATGATAAGCTTGATACTTCAATTTGATAGTTTGGGTGCTTCAAATTAAATTTTTTTAGTCAAACCCACTTTGGGGCTCGACTTAGTTTAGCAAATTAATAAGGTTTCATGGAATTTTCAAGATGATTAAAAGGGATTAGAATGAATTTGATTTATTAAAATATTATAATCCAAAGGTGATATAGAAAATATATTTTTTCTGACCAAGTAACTAAGACATTTGTTTCTGAATGCACACCATTGTTATTTTGAAAAGGGATATGTGGGACTATACAAACAATCAGTACTAGAGAGATTTGAAAAGATGAAGGAAGACCCAAGTTTTATACCTATCCAATGCCACATTTTAGTGAAAGGGCCAAGCATTGAATATGAACATGGGTGGACCAATTACCAAGTTTATAATTTGTTGCCATTAATCAAGAAGATGTCATCATAATGGATAATCAAATGCATTGGAGAAAATTGTTGAAGATTGATGCTTATTAATTTGAAGTTCTCACCCATTTCAAGAGATGTTTTTTTTCCAAATGTAGATGCTTACTCCTTCTCTTTATGTCTAGTCATTCCTTACAACCAACCCATTAGCATACCCTACTCCACTTGGTGTGAGAATGTGAGGTAAAAGATCCTTGACATTCAAGCTTTGAAAAAAGTGCATAATATAGATATGACCTTCAAAAAGAGGGTATCATTTTCTGAGGAAAACTCTATGGCATGAAAAGCATGATATTTCCAAAAAACTTCATACTCACTGCATAGAGTGTCGAGACCGCCACCATCAAAGGTTCTGAAACAATGATCCACACTTTATCATTTTTACACTTCCCATTCAATTCCATTTCTTTATCTACAAGATGATCATGCAACCATTTGTGTCATTCAAGGAGAGGCTCATTCTATTGGTCCAGATCTTCAAAAGGTTCCTCATTACATAGAAAAATCCTGTTGTAGTCCCAATCTTTGAGCACATTCAATGTAAACAAAGGAGGGAGTTATCATGGCATTAGGGCAGCTCATCTAAGCTTGATAAGCATGAGCCACACAAGCCACATAAACCATCCAAATAAAATGTCATTCTCTACACAAATAAGGCCTAGTCATTGGCAGGATAGATTTCTAATAGTGCAGAATGTTAACTTTTTCTTAGTAACAATGTGAGAGCATATGTGATATATATCATGATAAGCCATAGTTATTGGATTAGATCCATCTTGACAATACATATTTTGTGATGAAATTTGGAAGGGAAGCATCTTTAATTGTGTATTCTAGATAATGCAAAAGAAAAGTTGTGACGGATTAATGCCACATTGAGTAGGTATGGTAATATTGTAATGTTTAAATAAAAATCCATTTGATATTTAAATTTCTTTAGGACATGAGGCTTTTAGAAGCCACAAGAAGCTCACATGGGGCCTATGGCTGACCAAAATGACACATGGAGAAAGTTTGACCAAACATACATAGACTAAAATGATGATGTGGCAAACATGTGAACCCATGGACCAACTGAATCATGGCACATGGTACAAGTTGGGAAAATTAGAAAGGTGACACTTGGCAAGGACCCTTAAGACATTGCACAGATGCCAAGATCATCATGTGGTAAACAACAACATGTGGTTTAAGGTTACTATGTCACTAGTGACATGGAAGTGCTAAGATGACATAGTGATATAGCAATAAGCTACCACTTGGTAATGATGATGTGGCATGAAGGACAAGGTGATGACTTGTACAAAGGTGCCACATGTCACGATGTCACTATATCGTGATGAATTAGTGGCCATGATGATGTGGATAACACTATAAGGATACAATCAAAGAATGCTACATGGAAGCAGGTCCAAAATGATGTGGCAGAATGAGGACTAATTAGGTGGTGCCCCATGGTGCCAGGGTGGTAGAGGTACTAACAAAATAGTTGACAAGGTAGGAGAAAAATGAATTATGATGTGACATCTATCACAAGAAAGTCAAACCAAGTTTGACCTAGATGGAAAATGAGGAAAAAAATCAAAGTGCAAAATTTTAATTTTTTATTATTTTCTTCCAAATCATGTGCAGTCAGTTTTAAATCAAAATGGTATATAACCTATAGTTTAAACCTTAGGATAAATTTAAATATTTGTCATAATGATGTAGACTAGGAAGCCATGTGAGGGACCTGATTTCAAATGAAGATCTTGAGCATCTCTAATATGCAGATATAGGACTATTATATATTGTCAAAACTAGGAGAGAATGGATTTTCTAGTTTTGAAGTTTGTTTCTATAGAAGAAGCCACTAGTTCAAGTTATGCAAAGTTTTATCTCAGATACCCATTTTTTAGTTCCATTTAGTTAGGGAAGTTCAAATTTGATTTCTAATGAAATGGTGAACTTGAGGAACACTAGAGGTAGTGGGGATGTAGTTATGGACAATTTTTCTCATTTCCAAGTTAGTTTGATGAAGGTATTATCAAAATTTTAGATGCATTTCAAATCTTTTGGCAAAATGAGAGATTTCATCATTTAGAAGAAATATTTCGAAGATTGTTATAGACAATGATGAAAATCATATTAGATTTTAGTTATAGAAAGATGAGATATGTTTTACAAAAGTAGGGAATGAAGATTAAAGTTGGAACATATTGCTTCTAGATCAAATTTAGAATTACATTCATTTCCTATATCTCTCTCTTTCTCATCCATTGTATGAGTTCTAGTGTTTACTATGAGAATAGTTTGTTCCAGTTCTAGAGAAAGTTTCTCATTGCTATGATAACATTTCTCTTGTAATGAATAGAAAGTAATAAGAATATAGATATTTCTAATCTATTAGGCATTTTCTATGTTCCAATTTCATGCATCTTATTATATTTGTTTCAAAGAAATGAATACAATGAGCAAAATTCTCCTTAGTTTCATTCTGATTCTCGTCTCCTACCTTTGTAATCTACAATTTTTTGTGGTTTAGGGACAAAGAACTTAGACCCATTAACATCCCCTTAAGGTTGTATGTCTGATATGTTTTCTTGTTGAAATAAAGAGCCAAGTGTTGGATACAATTGTTAATTGTGTATTGTCCTATATGTTGCACAAATGTAATATCACTCATCAGATAGAGTCTACCGGGCTTCCAAGGTTAACAAAGAAAATTAATGTGTACCGAGCCTCTAAGGCTAACAAAGGAAAATTAATGTCTACCGAGCTTCCAAGGTTAACAAAGGAAAGTTAATGTCTACCAAGCTCTCAAGGTTAACAAAGAAAAATTAATATCTACCAAGCTTCCAAGGTTAAAAAAGGAAAGTTAATGTCTACCGAGCTCTCAAGGTTAACAAAGGAAAGTTAATGTCTACTGAGCTCTCAACGTTAACAAACAAAAGTTAATGTCTATCGAGCTTCCAAGGTTAACAAAGGAAAGTTAATGTCTACCGAGCTCTCAAGGTTAACAAAGGAAAGTTTATGTCTACTGAGCTCCCAAGGTTCACAAAGGAAAGTTAATGTCTACCAAGCTCACATGGTTAGAAAAGGAAGGTTAGTGCTAACCAAGCTCACTTGGTCTCCAAAGGATTTTTGCAAGGTTTGCAATGTTTACTGAGCTTCACTTGGTTAACACTAGAAAATCATTCTGGAGTAGTGGTTACCGAGCTGGGTTAGCCAACAAAGGATTTTACTATTTTGATATTAAGTTTAATTGTTTCATGTGGCCAATTGATGTAATTATTTTTTTTGTTATTGTAACCTATATTTAAGCCAACTTGATAATCTGCAAGGTATATATATAGATGTTCAAGTTGTGAATTGGAGTAAGAGTGAATATATGGATGAGGATGAAATAAGCGAATATTGAGAAAATTCTGATGAAGGATTAGATATCCTGGAGGAGCTGCAAAGTTGTATTCAATCAGTAAGGATTCAGTAAAGCAAAAAAAAATATGTAATCAGCAAAAGTTAAGCTGCATATCATTCAGGTCACCTCATTGTTGCTTTCTAATCATTGTAACAGTGAATCTAGAATCTCTTAATAGAGTTGGTTTAATAGCCATTTTGTAAATCCTCTAACAAGGTGATAGTTTAGTTGAATTGTTCTCAAGACCTCTAACCAGGCCACTCCTAATAGGGTGATTAAATCCTCTAACAAGGTCACACCTAATCGTGTGTTTTGTAACCTTTAATAGGGTTGGCTCCTAAAAGGGCTCACTTCAGAAGAGTGAAAATTGGTGACTAGTTACTTTGTTGTTTTTCCCATATTGGGTTTCCATGTTAAATCTGGTGTCTCCTATGTTCATTTATCTTAATCTTTGCAAGCATGTTAATGACTATGAATGCTAGATAATCAGTAATTAGTTAATCTACTGAGTTACAGTATTCTTGCATTGTTTACCAAGTATTAGCAATAAGTGAAGACATCTAAGGGATTTACTTTTGGAATTGAATTTTGTGGTAACTGATTCACCCCTCCCCTCTTAGTTACTTCATCTATATTTCAACAATTGGTATCAGAGCTTTTGATGCTTGTAGGAGAAGATTTCAAGGATCTAAACCAAAGATCAAGATGTCTTATAAGAGGGAAATTCCAAGACTAAATAGGGACAACTTCTCATCATGGCAAGGGTCGATGAGACTTCATCTAGCTTCTATTGGATATATAGGATTAAAATACCTTGATGAAAAATATGCAGAACTAGCTGGTACACTATCTGTCAATGATATTACTGAAAAGAAGACCCACAATATTATGATGATAGATATAGCATCTACTCTAAGTTATGAAGAATTTGATGACATCAAAGATTGCAAATTTTCTTTTGAAATGTGGGAAAAGCTAAAAGAAATCTATGGAAGAGATGATAATGTAAGAAGAGCCAAAGCAGAAAGTTTGAGAGGACAATTTGATTAGATGAGGATGAGAGAGGATGAAAACATTGCAAAATATGTTGAAAGAGTCAAAGCATGTGTCAGTACGATCAAAGCATCTGGAGGAGATATCAAGGAAGAGATAGTTATAAGTAAAGTTCTTGGAACTCTACTTCCCATCTATGTAATCAAAGTTTTTGCAATTCAAGAAAGAAGATGTGAAGCAAATCATAAGATAAATCAAGAGGCCATAGTTGGAAGATTAACTGCATTTGAATTAGAAAACTTTGACAACTATGTTCCATCTTCCAAAAAAATTGAGTCAGCATTTGAAGCTAAGTTTTCACTCAAGGAGAAAAGTAAAAAGAAAAAGGAATCTCAGTCAGAAAGTGAAGATGAATCAGACCAAAGTTTAGATAGTGATCTTGAGGTGATTGAAGCTCTACTAGAAAGAAAATATTCTAGAGATAGAGGAAAATGTAAAGGTAAAGATCCTCTAATCTATTTTTCATGTGAAGAAGTTGGTCATATTGCTGCTAGGTGCCCAAAAAAGCAGAACAAAGATGACAAGAAAGACTTCAAATCATTCAAGGATAAAGGTAAGAAAACATGTTTTATGGCTAAAGATTCTAATGATTCTAATGATGATGAAGAAGATGAAATTGTCTACATTGCTCTGAAAGATGAGTCTGATAATGATGAAGAAATGACACTCATTTCTCATATGAGAAAAAATGATACATGGATCATAGATAGTGGTTTTTCTCATCACATGATTGGTGATAAAACTAAGTTTGAATACTTTGAAGGCTATGATGGTGGCAGTGTAAGATTTGGTAACAATGAACCTTGCTGTATAAAAGGAAGATGAAGAATCTCTCTAACCAAAGAACTTATTGTAGACACCTAAAAACCTTTAGAAAATAAAGTATTTTTATTTTTTGAAAAAGTCCTGATGACATCATCATTTATTAATTAATTATTTAATTAATTAATTAATTAATTAATTTTTATGCCATTAAATCCCTTTATCTTAATTAAAAATATTTAATTAAGGAATCCCTCCCAAAAATGTTTAAATCTTATTTCAACATAATTTTCTTATTTATTAATTATTTAATTAATAAATTGACCAAAAAACCCAAAATAAATAAAAAAATTATTTTTTGCCCAAAACTTGGCCAATTTCCTTAAGACCACTAACCTCTTCCAAAATCTCCTAATCCTTCTTTAATTTTAATTAAAGGCTAATCCCATCATTTCCTACCCCTAATCCCAACTCAAAATATTTAATTAAGATTAAATATTAATCCTCATGTTTATTAAAAAAGTTTTAATAAATATCTCCTCAACCCAAACCCTTGAAATAAATAAAACTTTATTTATTTCCTAAAAAACTAATTTATCCTCATCCTAAGAAGTTCTAGACTCTTCTAGAAAGTCTTCATCCTCATCCTAGGAAATTCTAGACTATTCTAGAAAGTCTTTATCCTCATCCAAAGTCTAGACTCTTCTAGAAGATGTCTTTAAACCTAATCCTAATCCCCTCCTAACCTTGTCACATTCCCTAAACATGGGTTAAGAATTACTAACCCAAGCCAAAGTTAACAAATATCTCCTCCTCCACCCACCCTCATTAAATGCCATCCACTTGCCTATCCCTAAGCTAATCCTAAACCATCCTAATCCATCCTCTAATCATTTGCACAAGCCTAAGCAAGCTTAAAACCCTCCTAATCAAGTCCAAGTCAAAATTGCTCTCATCACCCTCAAAATATCTCAACCATAAAACTTTATGAAGTCCACTAGGCCATAAATGACTCTTCCAAGCCCTTTTATTGCTCTTACAAGCACTTATGAAGGGTCTTTATGAAGATTTTATCCCTTGAGCCTCCTTTGTTGACTCATCCTTCCCCTTTCCTCCATCCTCTCACCATTTGACATGTGTCACTCCTTGATTGGTTGTAAGGAAGCACAATCCATGTGCTCTCCTCTCATGCAATCTAATCCCTCCATGAGCTTTTTCCCATCCTTGCATCTTAGCCCTCAATCCCTCAAGCCTCTTGCCTATAAATTGGATCCTTCCCCTTTGCAAAATAACACAATCCATGAAGTAAAGTCATAATTCCATTTTGAGAAGCCATTTTACATCAAAACCATACACTCACACCCAAATTCCAACTCCATTTGAAGCCCTTTTTGAAGCATAAGCTTGAGAATACATCCTATCTATTTAGACAAAGCTACTCAACAAGAGAGCTTCTTATTGAGGGAGTCCATTAATGGCTCATATTCTCAATTAAGAGCTCATCTTAGTCTATCTTGAAGTTTATGAATTTTGTTTAGTTTGTAGAAGCTTTATTTAATTTTGGTTTCTATTAGCATACTAACATTGCTCATATACACTTATATGTGATAATGCCTATTGGGTAGAAGGACTAAAACATAATTTTTTGAGTGTGGCACAACTACTCAATAATGGATTCAAAGTGGAATTCATGAATGGAAAAGCAAGACTGTTGGATGGCAAAGGAAAACTGATTGGATCAGGCACTCAAACAAAAGGTAACTTATTTTATCTTGAACCTGGTGAATGTTCATGTTTTATTGCTCATGTTGAAGAAAGTTGGTTATGGTATAAAAGGTTGTGTCATGTAAATTTTGATAACTTGGTAAAGATAAGCAAATTCAGGAAAGTGAGAGGCATTCCTAACATAAAGAAACCTGAGGTCGATTTATGTAAGAATTGTCAAATTGGTAAAATGGGAAAGACTAGTTTTAAAAGTAAAAATTATCAGTCTGATGATATATTAGAAATTGTGCATACTGATTTATGTGGACCCATTGGAATTGAAAGCTATACTAGAGAAAAGTTCTTCCTTCTTTTTGTTGATGATTACTCAAGAATGATGACTTTCATGTATCTAAAGAACAAATTAGAAGCATTTGATAAATTCAAATGGTATTTGGCCAGAGTAGAAAAGGAAATAGGAAAAAGATTAAAATTCTCGAGGTCAGACAGAGGAGGAGAATTCATTTCACATGAGTTCAATAACTTTTGCATTGAAAAAGGAATCAAAAGATAGGTATCAGCCCCTGGAACTCCTGAATAAAATGGAATTGCTGAAAGGAGAAATAGATCTATCATGGATTGTGCAAGAAGCTTAATGATTGAAAAGAACATTGCTATCAAATACTAGAAGGAATCTATTAGCACTATAGTTCATACCTTGAACTGAGTATAGCTTAAAAAGGACTCATTCAAAACTCCCTATGAGCTATGTTATGGCTATAAACCTAATGTAAGTTATCTAAAAGTATTTGGAAGTAAATGTTACATTTTGAAAAAATTCTAGAAAAGGAAAATTTGATGTAAAAGGTGATGAAAGAATATTTTTAGGATACTCTTGCAAAAGTAAAGCATATAGATGTTTGAACTTGTCTACTTAGAAAGTCATAGAAAGTGAACATGTGAAAGTTTGTGAGTTTGCAAAAAGGAATAAAGAAGAAAGCAAAAAGGAACCAGAAGATTATAGAAGGTTTTTTTTCACTGAACCTGATATAGTACCAGTCAATCAGGAATTTTCTACTCCTGAGTCATCAATAACCGAGTTACAAGTAGTTCAAACCAAGCTATAGCAACTCGAGTTACATTCATAATGTATCAAGCAAGTGCCTACCGAATCTGAAGGACCCAAGCCAATATCCACCAAGCCAGAATAGCCAAAACCTGAAATTGAAGTACAAGAGGATAATAATGAAATTCTCTCAAAAGCCAAGGAACTTGTATTAGCAAAATATGTCAGGAGACATCATTCAACAGATCAGATCATTGGAGATAAATTTGAAGGAACTATGACAAGAAGCAAGTTGAAAGGTACTTGTTTACTAGTTGATTTTGAACTTAGAAACATTAATGATGCATTGGGAAATGATAGTTGGATTGAGGCTATGAATGAAGAGATAGTACAGATACAGAAAAAAAAGACATGGACTCTTGTACCTAGGCCTAAAGATAAAAATGTGATTGGAACTAAGTGGGTATTCAAAAACAAGTTGGATGAAGATGGTAAGGTATCAAGAAACAAAGCAAGACTAGTATGCAAAGGTTATGCTCAAGAAGAAGGAATAGACTATGGAGAAACTTTTTCTCCTATTGCAAGATTGGAAGGAGTCAGAACCTTACTAGCATATACTACACACAAAGAATTTAAAGTTTATCACATGGATGTCAAGTTAGCATTCCTCAATGGAAGGAGTCAGAACCTTACTAGCATATACTACACACAAAGAATTTAAAGTTTATCACATGGATGTCAAGTTAGCATTCCTCAATGGTATACTGGATGAAGAAGTTTACATCGAACAACCTGCAGGTTTTGTTGATCCAAATAAGAAGAACATGGTCTTCAAATTACACAAGACATTGTATAGGCTGAAACAAGCCCCTAGAGCATGGTATGAAAGATTGCATAACTATCTTATTTATATTGGTTTTCAAAGAACTAATGATAACAGTAGCTTGTATATAAAGGAAGGACCAGATAATAAGATTGTTTTGGTAGAAATATTTGTAGATGATACTATTTTCACAGAGAATGATGATCTATGCAAAGAATTTTTAGAGCAAATGAACAAGGAATTTGAAATGTCTATGTTTGGTGAAATCAAATTCTTTGTTGATCTTCAAATTCAGCAGAATAAAAATGGTATCTACATCACTCAATCAAAATACATTAAGGAGATATTGAAAAAGCTTGGTATGGAAGATTGTAAACTAGTTGGGATTCCTATGTGTACTAGATTAAAACTTACCAAGGAAGATGAATCAAAAGAAGTAGATCAAACATTGTATAGATCTATGATTGGAAAGTTGCAGTATGTAGTTCATACTAGGCCAGATATTGCCCTTGTAGTTGGTATTGTAGCAAGATTTTCAGCAAAACCAATAGAAAATCACATGATGGCAATGAAAAGAATAATGAGATATTTGAAAGGAACTAAAGATTATGGTTTATGGTACAAATTTGGAAGTAATCTGGATTTGAAAGTGTTTACTAATGTTGATTGGGTAGGAAATCTTGATGATAGGAAAAGTACAAGTGGAGGAGCATTCATTCTTGGAAAGAGGTTGGCTTCTTGGACAAGAAAAAAGAAAAATTGTACATCCCAATCTACAATAGAGGTAGAGTATGTTGCTACAGCAGTAAACTGTTCTAATATTGTTTGGTTTAAATAGTTGTTGGGAGGCATGAAGGTAGAAATAAAAGAACCAGTTGTTATGTTCTGTGATAATACAAGTGCAATCAACATATCTAAGAATCCAATGATGCATTCCAAAACTAAGCACATTGCAATAAAATATCATTTTGTTAGAGAATTGGTGCAAGACAAGGAGATCAAATTGGAATATGTTCATACAAAGGAACAAATTGCTGACATGTTCACAAAGCCATTACCTAAGGATGCATTCTTGTATCTAAGAGGTAAGTTAGGGGTCACTCCCCTATCTGAAGTTCACTAAAATAAAGTTTTAGTGATGCATCAACGCATACCAAGTAAAAGATCTATCATTTGATGCAGCATAATCTAGACATGTTGCATATGAATCAATACTACAGGTACATTAAAATTCATTTGAGTTGTGTTGTCTTTGGCATGTGTTGTCAAAGAGGGAGAGTTATACTATCATATCTTTCTGAAATTTGTTTGAGAGGAAGAGTTTGCTATGGAATTCCTTCACAGAAGGAGATTACTGAAAGAGGGAGAGTTTGTTATCTAATAAAGAAAGTACTCTTGACAAAAAAACAAAAAAAGACTTGTTCGACTTGTTTTCAAATTTCATTCTACTATGACATGTTGTGTTTCCATCAATGCCAAAGAGGGAGATTGTTGGATACAATTGTTAATTGTGTATTGTCCTTGATGTTGTCCAAATGTCATATCAGTCATCAGACAGATTCTACCGAGCTTTGAAGGTTAACAAAAAAAATTAATTTCTACTGAGCTTCCAAGGTTAACAAAGGAAAATTAATGTCTACCGAGCTTCCAAGGTTAACAAAGGAAAGTTAATATCTACCGAGCTCTCAAGGTTAACAAAGGAAAATTAATGTCTATCGAGCTTCCAAGGTTAAGAAAGGAAAGTTAATGTCTACCAAGCTCTCAAGGTTAACAAAGGAAATTTAATATCTACCGAGCTCTCAAGGTTAACAAAGGAAAGTTAATGTGTACTGAGCTTCCAAGGTTAACAAAGGAAAGTTAATGTCTACCAAGCTCTCAAGGTTAACAAATGAAAGTTAATGTCTACTGAGCTCTCAAGGTTCACAAAGGAAAGTTAATGTCTACTGAGCTCACATGGTCAACAAAGGAAGGTTAGTGCTGACCGAGCTCACTCAATCTCCAAAGGATTTTTGTAAGGTCCGTAGTGTTTATCGAGCTTCACTTGGTTAACACTAGAAAATAATTCTAGAGTAGTGGTTACCGAGCTACGTCAACTAGCAAAGGATTTTACTGTTTTGATAATAAGTTTAATTGTTTCATGTGGCCGACTAATGTAATGATTTTTTTTGTTATTGTAATCTATATTTAAGTTGATTTGATAATCTAAAAGGTATATATATATAGATGTTCAAGTTGTGAATTGGAGTAAGAGTGAATATATGGATGAGGATGAAATAAGAAAATATTGAGCAAATTCTAATGAAGGAGAAAAAAAAGATTTGTAATCAGCAAAAGTTAAGTTGCATATCATTCAGGTCACCTCATTGTTGCTTTCTAATCATTGTAATAGTGAATCTACAATCTCTTAACAGAGTTGGTTTAATAGCCATTTTTTAAATCCTCTAACAAGGTGATAGTTCAGTTGAATTATTCTCAAGACCTCTAACCAAGCTACTCCTAATAGGATGATTAAATCCTCTAACTAGGTCACACCTAATAGTGTGTTTTGTAACCTTTAATAGGGTTGGCTCCTAACAAGGCTCACTTTAGAAGAGTGAAAATTGGTGACTAGTTACTTGGTGGTTTTTCCCATATTGGGTTTCCACATTAAATCTGGTGTCTCCTATGTTCATTTATCTTAATCTTTGCAAGCATGTTAATGACTATGAATGCTAGATAATCAGTAATTAGTTAATCTACTGAGTTACAGTATTCCTGCACTGATTACCAAGTATCAGCAGTAAGTGAAGACATCTAAGGGATTTACTTTTGAAGTTGAATTTTGTGGTAAGTGATTCACCCCTCCCCTCTCAGTTACTTCATCTATATTTCAACACCAAGTAAATGCTTAATCTATTTGATAGGGTTGTTGGTTATTTGAGAATGATACTTCATGAGAATGAGGTCTTTATGAACATTGATGTCTAATTCCCAAAGTGATAAGATAGTTCTAATATCTTGATTTGTGGAATATGTTACTGGTATCATAGATGTATGTGTGTGATTCATGAAATTGCCTAATAGATAAGGCACTAATTAGATGCATAGTCAACTTGTTTTTACTATTGCATATTTGGGGATTTTTGGAAATCAACATTAATCATCCATTTCCCTTTCCATTGAAGAGCTAAAAGGATGCCCTCACTTGGCATATCAATTTCTTATGTCATGTCATTGGCTATTTCATGTCTATGATCTTTACATAAGTATAAAAGATATAAGGGTTTAATCTACTTTGTTTAGATACAGCCTGTGCTTTGAATACTGGTACCATATAAGGAATCTGATAAGTCCACCCACCTAGGTTTAACATAGCCTGAAGTAGAAGAAGGGTCTAGCCTTATAGTTGGCCTAGTGTCTGAAAGGATATGTTGTAGATGGGAAGTAGTTTCCCTTAGATGTAGTATGTTCTCATTAGGGTATTTTGAAACCATAACATTTCAAAACACCAACAAAATGGCAACTCTACTAGGGGGTCTATGAAGAAATTCATTGTTAAAAGTACTTGAATCTTTGGTATAAATTGTAATTTTAGAATCTTAGGATTGATAAACCTTCAGAATTTGAAAAAGATTCAATACACTAGGAAGAATTTTCTATAGTAGCAATTTTTTGAAGTGTTTCCTATTTCTTTGCTAAATATTTGTGTCTCCTAGTAATGTCTTATCCATTTGCAATAGTAGCTTTGAAGGTTGAGTGTAAATTGTGTTGTTAAGAGAGGTCATCTTCAATCAATTTTGGAATTTTTTTTTCAAAGTGTTGTTGTAAAATTAGAATCAATAATGAATAAAAGATTTTGTGCTTTTTTTTAAGTTTGTAACTCTACAAGAGTGGTTTGATGATTTGTATTTCTCCTACATCTGAAGGTCTAGTTCAAACTTTTAAGAAAATAAATTATGTTTTATTTCTCACATGCATGAGTGGTGACTTTAAATCTCTATACCTATTGTTTCCTAGTTGATTTCATTGTAATATTTTGAAGGAATTTCAAGTTATATGGGTAGATCTGAAGCTTTTGATAGTCTCTTGAAAAGGAAGTTTAAGTTCTTGATAAGTTGTAAGGTGTTGTTTGCAATCTACTATTATAAGATAGGTGAGAACCCGATTTCTTTAGGAAGCTCAACTTTATAGGAATTATTGCCATACTTTGAAATTATTTTACAAGGACCCAATCTTCTCATCTATAGATTATATGATATCCCTTTTTGCAACCTTTCTGTGTTTAGGTACACCATCACAATATCCCCTATTTGAAATTTGTTATGCCCTTAATGTTGGTGTATATAGGGTTATGAATAGTCAACATGTAGCTATCTTAATACTTAATTAAGTCAAGTTATCATTATTATATTACTATTTAGGTAGGTAGGTCTATCTAGGTGTTATTTAGAGTTGTGTCTATTCAACTTAAGCATAATTAAGTATATATAGGAGGTTGTGAGTCTTATTTCAACATCATATTGTGAAGTGTGTTCTCATTTGAGATATTTGGAGGTTTAATCCCCCTCAAAGTGGCCTATTACACTCAATTATTATCAAGTATTTATATAATATTTCATATTGTTTCTTCCATTGTGCAAGTTATTTCATTACAAGTTGTATTAGAGCATGATCTTGGCACCATAAAGGCAAGATTTTTTTCAACATTGGGGCAATTTTGGGAAGAGAATAATTTTTAGATTTTAGTGATTTTTAAAAGAGTTTTTAAGGGTCTTTGAAGACCATATTAGAGAAGATATAGTCCAAACTTTAGACGAATTGGAGAAAATTTGAGAAAATTATTGCAAAATTACTATTTCTACACAATTTATTGAGATCTTCATATTTCTCACATCCTATTAAATTGGATTATAACTTGTATTGGGTTTTTGAATACATAGTAAAGGAGCTTAAATTTCAAAGCTTGGAGAAATTGAAAAAAAAAAAGCAAGATATTGCAAAATTAGGGAAATTCTCTCTCAAGATAGAAAATTTGCTAATATTTTTTGGGATTTCTTTTCCAAGTAAGGGTATCTTGGCCCTAGTAAGTTATAGTAAATAAATAAATCAAAGAATTTATATTTCATTTGTGTGATTTATTTCAAAAATATTGGTCTCCATCATGACTAGGCCTTTAGCAAGAGGCAAAAATAATGCTACCACACTAGGGAAATCCTCTGATCAAGATTGGGAAGCAACAAAGGATAGTAATTCCAATGAAGAACTTAGTAAGTTCAAGGAAGATTTTAAGAGAGAAGATATATTAGATATACGAAACATGTTAAGCACCTATATGAATGAAACAAGGAAGGATCTCTCAAGAAATCAAGGTGAAACCTTCAAGTCAACTAATAATGACACCAATTGTATTAATCCTACGGGATCTAGGGATTATTTTCCAAAGGTGATTATGCACAAATTTGATGGTAAGGATCCTCTAAATTGGATTATTCAAATGAAGATTTTCTTTGAAATACATAAAATCCCATATGGACAAAAGATCATGATGGCTTCCTTATATCTAGAATCAAATCAATTCATTTGGTATTGTTGTCTTTGTACTCATAAGAGGAAAAAAGGTCTCACTATATCATGGTCAATGTTTCCAAAAGAACTCTAAGCACAATATAACAATAGTGTGGCAGAAAACTTATTTACCCAACTCGCTAAGATTCAACAAACATGATCAGTTAAGGATTAAATTCCAAAATTCCAAAATCTATCCTTAAGAGTGGATACAATTACAAAGGAGAAATTGAATTATTTATTTTTGGGTGGTCTCAAGGATCACATTCATGAGGTACACATGTTTTTTCCTAGCTCAGTAAATGAGTCTTTTATATTGGCAGGCAGGGTAGAGGAGAAGTTCTTGATTCCTAGAAAGAAAGCGGATAATGTGACAAGAGAAAAAGGATATTCAGCACCTTCTCTCCCTTAACCTACTAGGTTGACTCCACAAAAAATTGAGGAGAAAAGAAAAAATGGTTGTGTTTCAATTGTGATAGCAAAAAGGACATAAATGTAGTGAAATGAAATTGTTTTATATTGAAGGTCCAAGTGAGGAAGAAGAGGATGAGCCCATATCAAAGGAGGATAGGGAATCAAGTGAGGAATCACATGATTCTGAACCAATAATTTCTTATCATGAACTTTCAAGTTTTAGTGCACCACAAAATCTCAAGGTAGTAGGTTTCATAAAGAAGTAGTCTTAATCGACTCAAGTAGTACTCATAATTTCATCAACAAAAAGTTGGAAACTCTTCTAAATTTTTATATATATCTAGCCCTAGGGTTTTAGGTTTTGATTGTAGATGGGGGCATAGTTAGTTTTTTAGGGAAGTGTCATAGCATCAAATTATCCATGGGAGATTATCAACTTGATACCCCAATGTATGCAATATCCATGAGTGTAGCGGATATTGTTTTGGGAGTACAATGGCTTAATACACTAGGAAAAATTGACATGAACTTCAAAGAACTATTCTTGCGATTTCAATCAAAAGGAAAAGTAGTGGAGCTAAGGGGATTGAAGGAAAAATCCCCACAAATGGTAAGCTCTCATCAAATGCAAAAGATTCTTAAGAAAGGTGTAGATGGATTTGTTGCCTAGCTATGTTCATTAGAAGTCTCTCAATCTAATATTTTTATTCATCTAGATTTACAAGAAATAATTGATCATCATTCAATGATTCTTAGAGATATGGCTAACAAACTTCTTCCTAAGAGGGATCATTACCATGCCATACAACTAGTTCTAGGGAGCTAGCTACCAAACATTAGCCCTTATAGGTACCCACACATACAAAAAAGTGAGATAGAAAAAATTCTTAAGGAAATGCTAGAGGCAAGAATTATCAAGCATAGCCAAAGTGCTTACTCCTCACCTATTGTGATGGTTCATAAGAAGGATGAAACTTGGCACATGTGTCTAGATTATAGAGTGCTCAACAAGTACACCATTAAAGATAAGTTTCCTATTCCAGTCATCGATGATCTTCTAGATGAATTAAATGTAGCTATATATTTTACCAAGTTAGATCTTAGATTAGATTATCACCAAATTTAGATTAAGGAGGAAAATATTTGTAAGACAATATTTCAAACTCATGAGTGTCATTATGAATTTTTGGTGATGTCATTAAATCTTACCAATTCACCATCTACATTTCAAGGTTTGATGAATTCCATTTTTAAGAAGTTCTTGAGAAAGTTTGTGTTAGTTTTTTTTGATGAAATATTAATTTATAGAAAGACTTGGGAAGAACATTTGCAGCATGTAGATCAAGAATTATAATTACTCAAAGACCATCAACTCTATGTTAAATCATCCAAGTGTGCTTTTTCTCTTAAGGAGGTGGAGTATTTAGGACACATAGTTTCACATGAAGGAGTAAAGGTGGACCCTAACAAAATTAAGGCTATAATGGAATGGTCTATTCCAAAAATTATTAAGAAGTTGAGGGGTTTCTTGGGATTGATAGGATACTATAGAAGATTTGTGAAGAATTATGGTTGTATAGTAGCACCCCTTACCACTCTATTGAAGAAGGATTCTTTTCATTGGAATGAATCTACCAATGTATCATTTGAGCAATTGAAGAAAGCTATGTACACCTCCAATACTTGCCACTCTAGACTTCACCAAGGAATTCATTTTGGAATGTGATGCTTCTAAAAATGGGATAGGAGTAGTTCTCATGCAAGAAGGTTGACCAATTCATTTTGAGAGTCATCAATTAAAAGGTAAAAATCAACTCAAACCTATTTATGAGAAGGAAATGTTAGCAATCCTTCATGCAGTTAAATGATGGAAGCCTCATTTAATGGGTTAACACTTAAAGGTTAAGACAAATTATGATAGCCTAAAATATTGTTTGGAACAAAGAATATCATCAGAAGAGCAACAAAAATGGGTCACTAAGATGTTGGCATATGACTTTGAAATTGTATACAAGAAAGGGAAGGAAAATATTGTGGTCAGTGTACTTTCCAAGAAGGATGAAAAAATGAAGCCTTATTGTGTGCCCTTTCAATATTACAATAAAATTGGGTGGTAGAAGCCAAAGAAGAGTGGAAAAATGATGTTGCAACAAGTAATCTCATCTAATAAATAAAAAGTGACCCTAGTAGTTCAGATAAGTTTTGTTTGAAGGGAGATATTCTTTGATATGAAGAGTTCTTGTATCTTTGCAAGAATTATACTCTATAATACAATATTCTAAAAGAAATACATGAGTCCCCAACTAGTGGTCATTCAGGATTTTAGAAGACATATCATCAGGTCAAGCAAGATTTTTTTGGGAAGGGCTAAAGGTGATGTTCAAAAATTCATGGCTAAATGTTTGGTTTGTCAAATAAATAAGTGGGAACAATTAAGAGACCAAGTCTCTTGCAGCCTTTATCTATTCCTAGCCAACAATGGGAAGAGGTATCCATGGACTTCATCATAAGGCTTCCCAAATCTAAAGGTCATAATGTCATCATGGTAGTAGCTGATCGCCTCACTAAATATGCACATTTCATTGCATTATCACATCATTTTACAACAAGTATAGTGGAAAAAATTTTCTTGGAGGATATCCAAAAGCTACATGGTACACCTAAGGTTATTTTTAGTGATCACGATCCTATCTTTACTAGTCACTTTTGGAAAGATTTATTCTCATGTTTGGGTATTCAATTAGCTCACAGTTCTTCATACCATCCTCAATCAGATGGGAAAATTGATGTTGTTAATAAATGTTTAGAAGGATATCTAGACTATTTCACTTAAAAAAAATAGTCTCTATGGGTAGATTGACTACCTCTAGTAGAATGGTGGTACAATAATTCTTTTCATAGCTTAGCAAAAATGCCTCTATTGTTGGCACTTTATGGATAGCATCCTCATTCCATCACATCATCTTTAAAGGTGTCACCAAGAGTTCAGGTAGTAAAGGACCACTTGCATCATCAACAATAGGCACTTTTAGGACTCATGGAGAATTTAACTATGGCACAAAATTGAATGAAACAACAAGTTGACCAACATTGTAGTGAAAGAAATTTTGAATTTGAGGACTGGGTCTTCTTGAGATTGTAGCCTTAAAAAAAAATCTCAATTAAGAAACAAAAAAAGAATAATAAATCGTCTCTGAGATATTATGGACCATACCAAATCATGAAAAAGATTGGTAGTGTTACCTACAAGCTTGAGTTGCTACCAACAAAAAAGATACATCATGTCTTTCATGTTTCTTCTTTGAAGAATATAATTGGGTAGAATATTCCTACTCAAACAGTACCACCAAAACTTGATGAAGAAGGAAGAACAATTTTGGAACCAGAGTGAATTCTTCAAATGCATTCAAAGAAGCTAAGGAATAGAACCCTGACTCGGTATCTCATCCAATGGAAGAACATACTAATTGAAGAGGCAACATGGGAGAATGAGGAGTTCATTCAAAAGAATCCACACTTGGTTAGTATTGAGGAAAATGCTTCTTGCATGAGAGGGGGCATGTTACACCCTTAATATTGGTGTATATAGGGTTATGAATAATCAACTTGTGGTTATCTTAATCCTTGATTAAGTCATGTTATCATTATTATATTATTATTTAGGTAGGTAGGTTGGCCTAGGTGTTATTTAGGGTTGTGTCTATTCAACCTAAGAATAATTGGGTATATATAGGAGATTGTGAGTCTTATTTCAATATCATATTGTGAAGTGTGTTCTCATTGGAGATATGTGGAGGTTGCCCCCTCAAAGTGGCCTATTACTCTCGGTTATTATCAAGTATTTATATAATAATTCATATATTTCTTCTATTGTGAAAGTTATTTCATTACAAAATTGAACATCTCTTTTTAATGCATCCATATTTTTCTTCAATTTGCCTCACATGTTTATGGACTTTCCTCATGGATTGAGAAAACTCCTTATAATAGAAACTAACATGTGCTCCATCCTTCAGCTCTCTCAACTCAAATATCCCTCTAGGATGCAAACCATAAACAACTTCAAAAGAACTCTTCCTTGTTGATATATTCATTGTGTCTTTGTATGCATATTTAGCCTATCAAATGAGTTTATCCCATGCTTAACCATACTCCTTTGTGAGACACTTGATAAAGTTTCCAAGACTCCTATTAATTACCTCAGTTGGGCCATCTATTTGTGGGTGATAGGAAGATCCAAAAGAGAGGTTATTTCCAAGCATTTTCCACATTATCTTCCAAAAGTGACTCATGAATTTGGTACCCTTGTCTAAAACAATGCTCATAGATAGTCCATGGATTATAAATACCTCTCTGAAAAATAAGTAAGAAATCTAAAAAGCATCATGTATAGTCTTGCAAGGTACAAAATGGGCCATCTTACTAAATCTATCCACAATCACATAAATGATATCATACCCCTACCTTGTCTTTGGTAAGCTAACTACAAAATTCATAGAGATGCACTCATGTGGTCTGCTAGGGATTGGAAGTTGTTGATAAATACTAGCATTGGTGTATGTGCCCTTTTCCTTTTAACACTCTATACAACTCTCCACATACTATCTGGTATCTCTAGTCATCCTAGGCCAAAAATACAACCTAGTGACTAACTCTTGAGTCTTATGGACTACAAAATGACCACTAAGTGCCCCATTATTCTTTTCTTGGATCAAATTTTTCCTCATTGATCCTCTAGGAAAACAAAGTTGACTTCCCTTAAACAATAAACTGTTCTACAACATATAATCAAAAAAATCACCATGATAGTTGTTTTTGAACTCCTTAGATACCTTATATATTTGAGCAAAATCTTCATCATCAAGATAGAAGTATTTGAAGCTTTCAAAGCCTATGCTTTCAAGTTGAACATCTTGAACTATGAGGAATCTCTTACTCAATGCATCAACTACCTTATTCTGTACCCCCTTGTTATGTTTGATGGTAAATGCATAGGCTTGTAGGTATTCTACCCATTTCATATGCTTGTTGCTGAGTTTTTCTTGGGAGTTAAGGAAATTGAGAGCTTGGTTGTCTAAGTATACAAAAAATTCCTTTGGAAGAAAATAGTGCTTTCACTTCCTTAGATCTTGGACTAGATCATTCTACTCTAATTCATAGGAAGAATACTTTCTCTTTGCATCTTTAAGCTTCTCACTATGAAAAGTGAAATACCTTCCTTCTTGGCTTAGAACAGCTCCAATAGCCACTTAATGGCATCACAGTCCACTTGGAAAAGTTACTCAAAGCTAGAGAGCACTAGTGTAGGTAGTTCTACTATCTTCCTTTTGCATGTCTCAAAACCATGATCAGCTTGTGATGTCCAATGGAACCTTCTCTTCATTCCACCCTTGATTGTGTCTAACATAGGAGCCCATATGCCACTAATAAATCTAATAAAGTTACTATAATATTCAGCCAAAACATGGAAGCTTCTTACATATGATGCAGTCTTGGGAGTAGGCTGACTTAGGATGAAATCCACCTTTTCTTGATCTATTTTGAGGTTACCTTGAGACAAAACAAAGCTGAGATAAACTAGCTCCTATTTTATGAAGTCACACTTCTCCAAGTTTATCATTATCTTTTCTTCATGCAATTTCATAAAAATATTTTGGAAATGCTTGATATGCTCCTCTTTAGTCTTAATAAAAATTAAGATGTATTCTAAATAGACAATAACAAACTTACCAATGTAACATGCCAATGCCTTTTTCATAAGTCTCATGAAAGTAGATGGAGAATTACACAAACCAGATGACATTACAATCCATTCATACAAAACTTTGGTAGTCTTGAGAGTTATTTTCCATTCATCCCCATCATTGATTTTGTTTTGGTGGTAGCCACTTTTTGAATCTATCTTGGTGAAATATTTTTCTTCCCTTAGATATTCCATTAGGTCTTCAATTATAGGTATTGGGAACCTATACCTAATGGTGACTCTATTAATGGCTTTAAAATTAGAAGAAATTTGCCAATTTCCTCCTTTCTTCAATACAAAAATAGTAGGGTCTACACATGGGCTAATATTTTCCCTAATTAGGCCTTGGTTAAGGAGATCTTGAATTTGTTAGCAATTTTCCTCATCTTTTTGAGGGGTTATCTTATAGGCATCTTTGTTCGGTAGGGTAGCTCTTGGATTAAAGTTTATTTGGTGGATAACAAGTCTTTTAGTAGGTAGGGTGGTAGGCTTCCCATCACTAACAATAACCTTGTACACTTCAAGAACTTTGTGTACTTCGCTTCATATCTATGTTTTCTTGGTAGAAGCCTCATCCTTGGGTTTCCAAACCAATGCAAATCCAACCCCATATTCTTTCTTCTATGATCTTTAAGATATCTTTCTCACCAACCATGAGCACACTTGGACATGAGGTCTTCATCTATCCTTCTTCTATCAGGACTGAATCTTGAAAGTCGCCCCATTCTTCTTGAATGAGTAGGAATTTTTGGTTTCATTATGTATGGATTATTAGAAATAGGGATTACTGGGGGGGAGTGAATCAGTAATCTAAAAACTTTAGTCACCAACTGGATATTATTCCTTACTTTAAACCATGCATAGCAAAGTAATAAAGTAATGTTGAATAGTAATAGTAAAAATGCACAAAAATAACTCATAACACCATATCTTTTTAACTAGGGAAACCTTAGCCAAGGGAAAACCTCGATGGGGATGATACCCACTAGATAATATACTAATATATAAGGTCCTTCTTAGAAGATGGACCATGTTAGTAGTCAATGAGAAAATTTAGTATAAGGAGTACCTATTAGGAGATTCCAACCCTGTTAGGAGTTGTCATATAATAAATGCAAGATGATCCCACTAACCAAAAATGCACTTCCAATTACAAGAAGAGCTCATTTCCCAAACATGTAATCAAACTTCTAGAATATAAGTATTGTATCTTCTTCCCTAACTAATCTTTGATCTTTAGCTTGATCTTCGATCATAAAATAGCTCATATAAAACTTTTCATATATCACTTTTACAAAAGTTTGTATACAATTTCTCAACATCACAATTATGTAACAACAAAATAGCATCCTTCTTATTGCAAGATGTCCTTTTAATAAATAGCATGCCTTTACACAAATTTCTACTAGGTTTTCTAAGACCACAATAAACTTTTTCAAGTTAGAGTAAACATCTAGGATGTTGGCCCTCATTGGACAAGTAATTATCTTGTAAACAAAACAATTCTTTCCTTCAATTTCCCTATCCTATTTTACTTCAAACATGATTACCTCTATCTCGTACAGTCTATAATAACTTTTGAGGTTATACACATCATCACCAACATGTATACTATCTCCATTTAACTTTGGTAGTCATAATATGATGTCAGCAACAAGTTATAAACAAAACAATACACTGATGTAAACCAAATTCTGTACTTGGACAATTTTCTTATTACCAAACACTAAGTATCTTTATTTTTGAGGTTTCCTATGATGATGTACGTCATGTTTTTCTAGAAATGACAACAATTACATATCTCTATTAGCCAATTGTCAACAATCTCCCCCTTTGGCATTGATGGCAACAAAATAGGGAAATTTGGCTAAGTGATAAAAACTTAATAGAACATAAGTAAATAGCACCTTACATTACATCTATTACAATTTGTCCAACATTGCATAAGCTCCCCCTTATAATATACTTTACAATTTTTCTACAACTACTCCCCCTTTGACATCAATGAAAAAGGTCAAAATGTCAGGTTTCTGTCCAAAAATATTGTCCTTCCTTGTGTTGATATGATCTTCATGCAATCATCAAAGTTTTCCTTAATATTGTTCATACCTTTAGTCCATGTTTCCTTGGTGGATTTAGGTAAGGTGAAAATTGCACATAAAGCATATGATGCAATCTTAATTGTGTTAAGATCTTAATACAAAAAGTTAGAATATGTGTCCTTGGCCTTGACACATTCCTACAATTGTTTCTCAACAAAAGATATTTTCAAAGCAATAGATTCTCTGAAATCTAATATTCTCTTCAAAATTTGTTCCTTCCAAAGTTCTAGTTTCCTGATATCATTATGGATACTAGCCACTTATTCTTCAAAATCATCAACTTTGCAAGATAGATGTTGGATCTGGCTGGATAAATCTTCTAGCTCACTCATCTTTCTTTCTATCTAACTATTGATTTCCTTAATCAGCTTGTGTGATAAGTTACACTTGATATACAAGGTTTTGCCATCCTATTGACATTTCTAAAGTTCTTTGATACAATTATTAAGATTAACCAAGTCATTTTTAATGTTTTTATAGATGGCGCTAAACAAGTTAGCATCATGGGAAATCTATGCCTTTGCTTCTGAAACATTTAAAAAATAAGTAAACTCTTCAGTAAATAATTTCAGCACTTCTTGTGTCCTCTATTCAGGATCTGATTTGATGTGTTGTATTACCAAAGTACTATGCATTCTATCAATAACTTCCATTAAGGTTTTGTGTAAGCTCTTCACTATTATATTCTTCTATATAAACTTGGAAAGGGATGAGATTAAATCTTTTTTATCATCATCATCAATAGCTAAACTAGAAAGAGAGAGTGGAGTGAATGGACTAGATTGTTTAGTATCATCCTTTCTTTATTTCTTAGCTGCTAGATTTTCTTCTTTCACCCTTCTCTCTTCTTCTTTCGTTTCTCTTTACTCTCTTTCCTTTACTATCTTCTCTTCCAATATCTTCTTCTCATATTACTTTATTTTCTTTCTCATTTCTTCTTCTGCTATTCTCCTCTTTTCCTCCTCTTCCTTTCTCTTCTTTTCTTCCTCAAGCAATTTCCACTTGGCTTCTTCTATTTTCCTTTTCTCTTCTTCAAGTAACCCCTTCTCCTCATCAATCTATCTTAGTTTATCCTCAATATCATCAGTTTTGAGTTCATTAGGTTCAAAACCTCCAAAAGCATTGGTGTCATCAATCTTAATGGTAAAATTGATTTGATCAATTTGAATAATGTCACCACTCACTGACACTTTCGAGGTTCTAGGTGTTTGAGGAAATGTTGCCTTTAATTATATCAACATCTGACTGATTACTACTACAATCTCACTTCTTATTGTATCTTTTTCACCAACCATAAATAGAAATGTTCTCACTTTATTTCTTAAATATGCTGCAAGGTTATTCAACACTATTTTAATCACTTCTTTGTCATTAGTTTTGCAAATAGTTCTAAGCAAAGAATTTTGAAGTCATAGATCTTCTCCCCTTGCAAAAGCCTTCTTCTGAATGAGTCTTTCATAGACTTTTTGGTTAATTAAGCTCTCAAAATCCTTCAATTTTAGATTGTTTGCTATGACATATTTCATAGTAGAGATATTAATCCAATCCTTCTCAAAATTATTATACAACTCATAAAACAATTTCATCTAAACAAAGTTACCTTCATTAGAAATAGTTATGTTGATCTTCTCTATCTTTAGCTTCCAAGGTTTTCAAGCTTTTCCTACTAATTGCTTTGGTGGGGTCACTTTCTTTGCTTGCTTGATCTCTTGTTCTTCTTCCTCTTCATCATTGGACTCAACAATTGTCAACAATGTTTTCTATCTTTTTCCTAGTTTGATGGCTTGTTGTTTTACCCTCTTTTTTTTAGTAGTGACCTCTTCCACCAATATTTCATATTTTCTCATAGGTTCACTAGGCTACATATCTGACACTACTACATATCAAATCCTCTATTCTAAAGACGTCTCAACAATAGATATTGACAAAGGTTGAATATTTAGTATTCCTTCCTTCATCATTTTCCTTACAGCCTTAGACTCACACTTTATCATACCAGCCTCTGATAGTACTTTCTTCATAATATATTCTATATTTTTGTGTGATGCCTTCTCCATAGATGCCCGATGAGCTGACTAGGTAATCTCATCATATGTACCAAATATTTATTCTTCTTTGTCTTTATGTGAATTCAACAATATATCAATATAACCAACTACTATATCATCATTTAATTCATAACCCAAGGGATCAAGAAATGTTTCTTAAGGTTCCACTACTTGAATATAGGTGAAATCTATATCAACCATAATAAAAATGTGTTCTTTAAATTTTTCAACAATTTTAGGTGCAATTCTAAATCTCTATTTCGTTTCATTCTTAAATGCTCTCATTATTAGGTTGCCATTGTCCAATATCTTATCTGCAAGATGCCTTCTGCATACTTCTATACTATTTTCCTTTGTACATCTGTCACTGCTCATTATTTCTGTGACTAATAAATAAGGAATTCTTTTAAGTACATGAAAGAACATGTGATTGATTAATGACTAGAATCTAAACATACCATTCTTTTTCCTCTTGATCTTTTCTAGGTTTTCTAAGAGTTGCATTCACAGAATTTCACTAAGATTCACTTGTTCCTTCTTATAAGATACATAGATGAATCTGGCTAATAGTTCATTAATCTTTGAGCTTGCACATATAGAATAGGCAATGATTCTACTAAAAAATCTTAAATCATCTTTCTTGATGGTGTTGATGACAATAGCCTTTCCATTATACATTGATTTAGTATAACTCTCAACTTTCTTCTTGACCATTTTCTCACCTTTAAGTATACTACCTTGTTTACTAAGACTAGTTACCTTATGAATAAGGTCAACAGAAATGTCAATTACATTGTCATCCATAGTTTGCCATCATATGTCCTACTCAATATTATATGTATCTACTCATTTGTGTCTAACTCATGGTAGAAGAGATATTTTAACATGTCTAGTTCCCTTAAATGTTTAAATCCAGGCTTCATAGTCATGTCATGATTGAAAACTAATTTCATGTCTTTGTTCATGAATTCACTACCAATTGACTCAAACTTACTATTCAGCTAACATCCTACATCTTCAAGATATACAATGTTGTTTAGAGTGATAGACAATTATGAGTTAGGGTTTCCTTCAATAGTTTTTACAAAAAAACCTTCAATTTAGGTCTATCCTTGTTCTCAACATTGTGCACTACTAACATATCCATGATTCTATCAATTATGAACTTTTATTGAACAAATTTATGAAAGAATGATAAAATACCTCTTTTCAAAAATAGAGTTTTCTTCAAAATTGCTCTAACAAATTGTTTCTAAGTGATCTTCACTTTGGATATATTCACTGTGAAGTGAAAACCAGTTCTATACTCCATTTATTCCATCAACTTGAACTTGCATTAATTGTATACTTTGCAAACACAAAAAACCTATCAATTACATTCTATAATCAAATAACTATTCAACATCATCTATTTGATATTCAAATTCCACCCAAGGTTTTCCATAGCTATTTTCCATCATGACAAAACTCTACTAAACTTTGCATCACAAAATTCTCTATAAAAACATAATTTTCATCTTCTATTACAAAATTAATCTTTCTCTATAATACTAGTAACTCTAAATTCCTTCATAAGTTTCTTAGATGAGCTCCAAATCACAAGTGAGCTTAGGTACCATCTAAACTTATCTCAATACACTTTTTCCCAACTTCACTAACTTTAATTTGGATTTTGGATGAAATTCTCCAATTTTGATGATATGAACAAGCTTAATTCAACTTAATTTAATCAAACTCAACAATTAACTTTGATCTTCTTGTCTCATCATCATCTATCTTTTCCTTTGAGATATCTACTCCTTTTACAAATGCCTCATTAAGTTCTTCTTGAAGTTCACTAAAAATGTTTCTTTGTTCCTCATTGTCCTTGTTGGTTCCAAAATTCCTTTCATGGTTTATTTTATCATTTCTAACATTCTTTTCATCATTCCTTCCCTTCCTAAAGTTTCTTCCATTGTTCCTTCTATCTCTAAAGTTTCTGTCCATTTTGTAGTACCTTGTTTTGTGTCTAAAGTTATTGCATAATTGACATACTGGTGCTTTTTTTCTAGGATTCTATTGATCATCAAGTGCATGACAATTCTAACCAATGTGTCCTTAGTTGTTACACTTATAACACATGATCAGTCTTCTATCTCCATAAGATCTTCCTTCTCTCGATGTCCTTTCATTAGATCTTCTTCTATCTACAAGGTTAGTATTATAATACCCCAAAATTGGCACATTGCCATGTTAAGAAATTCTCATCTATTTAATCAACCCTAAGTCCTATTTTACTAGGCCATTTTGATTCTGATACTTGCTACTTGACCTAAGTGTAAAATGCCAAAAACCCTAATCTACATTAATCAATCTCTTTATTTTATTCCTAAGTATTGACTCAAATTAGCTACATTAAACCTATTGATTAAGTTTAATTTAATTATAATTGTTTGTACTTAAATTAAATTAAATTATCTCTTTAGCTAATGTAAAAAGTAATTAATGTATTTGATTTAATAAGATAATGTCCTCATTTTAATTATTGAGTTTAATTGATTCAATTAATTAAGATTATGCATTTATGAGGTCATATTCTAATTTATTAAATTAAATATCTTCTCCAAAATCTTCTCTTTAATTAAAAAATGGAAATTCTAAGTGTACCATCTCTCGAATTGGAATTAACTTAGTTAACTTGTTCTCACACTCAAGTGAAACTCAATTAACTCTCCATCACACTCAGATTTGAATCTAGTAAACCTCACTTGCATTGGGAATTTTCCATTCTGACTAAATCTCATCTTCAACCTTGATCATTCATTCTAATTGATCTCAACCATTGATCGATTATGGGATTCTACTTAAGGAGCCTTCAATTCCTCGTTACAGAGGTTGAACTAATTGTGCACTGAACTTATGCTAAAATATTCACTTGCTCATACTTTCATAGCTTTTACATTTTCTAGTATATTAATATCTTCTAGATTCTAATATGCATACATATAGTATAATTTTCTTCCTTTTGTTCTTAGCTTAATATGCATTTCATATAGATTAATATTGCATTCTCATATAGCTTATCAAATCCTTCATACTAGAGGTTTGGTTGCTAGCTTCTCATTCTTAGAGCAATAGCACAATCCATCTAGTTAGGAGGCAATAGGTCACCTTGCCAAATATTTTTGGATGAACAATTCAATGTTCAATCTAGGATGATTTTGCATAAAATGACCATGTTGAACTGTGGTTGATTAATTGGCCATAATTAATGCATACATTTTTGGCACCCACCAGAGGGCCAAGAAATCGAGTATTTGGCCTTATTTATTATTTTTTCTACATTTTTAATTATTCTATCACTATCGTCCATACAATTTTCCAAGTGTATAATTGTGTGTTTTCTTGTGTGGTAGACACCATTTTCTAGTACAAGCCTGTGCAAGATTTTGTTGAAAATTTTGTGTTAGCAAATGCAAATGTAATTTTCAAAATTTAGGCTATCATCATGTTTTGACTAACAAGTTGTTTTTGAAACACTTTCATTTCTAATTTCTGATTTTCAACTACTTAATAGTGGTTTGCTTGAAACATGTACTGATTGTGTGATTGTAGGACATTTGTCAAAGATACACATGTCAAAGAAATCTTTTCAAACCCACTTAAACATCACATTTTCTTTTACTACTTTCTTAAACATAGTATAAATAGGGCTTGTGAACTTCATAGGGTACAAGATGGAGCAATAGGGGAGTATGCTCTTTACTACTTGCAAATGATGCCCAAGAGTAAATTGGAAACCTAGACACCTTTGAAAGATGATAACCGAGGGAGGTAAGAAAGTTAGTGGTTCTCCTATATAAGTCTTTTTCTATGATAGGATGGTGATTTCCTTTTAGGAAATACAAATCATGAGAAAGGAAAAATCTAGATGGTTAAGATAACTTTGTGATTGACATGCCTTTCATGTTTTGGTAAGGTGACAAGGTAGAGGAGTATGCTCTTTTCTCTTGAGGTAAATCAAAAACTTGGTCCCTTAGACCTGAACCACCAGTCCGAGTCAACCTTTAGAGGGCCTTCCAAAGTGATCTAACCTCTGGGAATGACCCAAGTGAGCACACTCCTTTCATGGGAGATTCCAACTCACTATAATAAAGAAGCTTTGTAGAGAAAAAGAATCCAAAGCCATATTAATTTCCTCTTCTTTATTTTGATACCACATATCAAGAAGAGGCTTTGTAAATTGCATTGGCCAGTGTCAACCCTAATCTTTCTAGTCAAGTGTGTGCACTTACAGATGTTGATGTGGGCTTCTAGCCTTAACTTCACTTGTGAGGCTACTAGGGGTTAATATGAATGAAAGTCGAGCAAAAGCCTCTTAGTCAGTTGCTACCAAATTCACCTCTGAAAGGTGGCATAATCTTTGTGCAAGGAGGGGGAGGAATCTCTCCTATAGATACCCACCATAGGCATATACCTAGACATTAAAAGGTGGTATTGTTAGTCTTAGGATGGTTTTGAAATTTGAGTGCCAACACACTTAACCACTCTCTACATTGGAGCTGAGCACACTATGTATGCTGAGCCACAACATGTGTCGAGTCTAGAAAATCCAACAGGTGTCGACTAGCCTTCAAGTGCCAAGTGACTTCAGATGCCAAGCATGATACATGTGCCAAATGATATTTAAGTGTTGAGTCACAAATGATGCCGAGAAAAATAGAAACACAATAGGAGCCAAGTGAGACAGTTTTGTTACATGTGCCAAGCATCAAAAAATAGTAAGTACTGAGTAACGCAGAATGCACATATGAGTTTGTAACTTCACTAATTTAGATGTAAACCATTTTTATGGCTGACATATGATGAATCTTGAAGGATATAAGTGATAAGATTGAATATTTTGTATTTCCTATGCAATCTACATGCAGCCAATAAGAAAAATGGAGAAGGCATGCAACCAATAACAAGAGTGCAAGGAATGAATGGGAAACAAAGATTCAATATGGATCGTAGATCCATATCTAACCCTAAGTATTTGAATGTCTATATAAGGAAGATGAAATATCATTGTATTAGAGATGGATGAAGGAGTGAATGAAAAAAAAAAAACTATAGTAAAGTTCAGAGTGAAGAGTAAAAAAAAATTAGAGAAAAAAGTGCAGTAGTTAGACATTCAGTTGATCAGAACAAAGCAAGGGATACGAGAAAATATCAGATCTTAAAGGATCAAGAACAAAGAAAGTAGATTGAGTTCTTGTATTCAACAATCAAGGATTGTAAGCTATCAGGTTTATTATACCTAATACTCTTTAGCCATTGTATTAGAAAGCAAACCCTATGGTGATAGGTTAGCTTAATAGCTATTTTGTAGATATTTTAAATAGGTGATTAAATCCTTTAACAGGGTAACACTTCGTGTAAAGTGTTTGCAAATCCTTTAACCAGGTCACTATTGACATAGTGTAAAGCCTTTAATAGGGTAGGCCTTTAACAGGGCATACCATCAGAAGTGGTCAAACATTATTGCTGTAGTAATTTTGTGGGTATCATTCCCACCCCAGTTTTACCTTCTTATTCCTAGAGGGTTTTTGGGTTACCAAAATCTCAAGTGTTATGTGGTGATGCATATTTGTTTCTTATGATTACATAATGTTTATATGCATGCATGTTCATTTCAATTATATGTTATTAAGGGTTTAAAAATAGAAGAAGCTAGTACTTCTGATTCACACCCCGTGCCCCCCCCCCGCTCTCGAAAGCATTATTTCCATCAAGACATTCCAACAATTGGTATCAGAGCTAAATTCTCTCAAGAGGAAGCCTAACAGTTTGGAGCAAATGATCTAAAGATGGAAGTTTTCAAACTTGGAAAGATCATTGAGAACTAGGTGATAGATGTGTATCTCGCTCTACACAAGGTAGAAGAAGCTAGAGTGGAATTAAGAAAATCCTTGAAAAGAAGGAAAGAGATAGCCATAGCTGAAAATGATATAAACTATAGGGAGATTGATACCACACAAGTGTTTGCCAATGAAGACACTAAAGAGTTTGATGCAGCAATAGTAGAATTGATGGAGAAAAACAAAATTCAAGCAAAAGAGATAAGATCTCTCAAGATGGAACATGAATCACAGGCCATAATGTTATGTGAAATCATTGAACAAAAGAAAAGATCAGTTGAGGATAGAGTCATGATGGAAGATGACAAAAGAAATCTTGCAAACAGACTTGAGGAAAAATGTATTGAATTAACAAGGATCTCAAACATGCAGATGGATACACTTGCCCAAATGATGAACCTTCATCATGAACTTAATATGAAAGATATTGAGATCTCTACTTTGAGGATGTAGAATGAACAATTGAAAAATGAATTGAACAGAGAAAAGGAGATAGCAGAGAATCTCAACAAGTCAAGTGAAGCCATCAAGTACTTTGAACAGTTGATGAAATTCCCAAGATCAGCCCATGATACATTAGGACTTGGATACAATAGCACTAAAGTTGGAGAATCATCAAAGAGTGTTGAGCAAAAAAGTGACAAAGGTAAGGATTCTAAACCCACTTTTCATTACTGTAATAAAAGGGGGCATATTGCTAATGTTTGCAGGAGTAGAAGAATCAATTAGCCAAACACACCCAAAAGCAAGAGTTACTATCACAAGTGCAAGATGCAAGGACATATGACATATGATTGCATGTCCAAAGTCACAAGGACACAAAGATTTTATGGACATTGTCATAATTGTAAGAAGTATGGACATAGAGCATTTGAATATAGATCAAAGCCTATGAGGACATCAAATCAACTAGCAAAAACAAAAGGGAATGAAAATCACTACCATTGGGATTACAACACTAGGTATAGCTATCATTATTGTCAGGAATATGGACATATTCCTAAAAATTGTATAAGGACACACTTCAGAGGGAATTATAGCAGGTGGCTAAGTCAAACCACTTATTTCATCTGCTTGAAAACTGGTCATATCAGTAGAAACTATCCTGCAAGGTCCAAAGCACTAAAAACTGAATGCAACAAAGGAAAAGAAAATATTAATGTTGAGATAATAAGAAGACAAATGAATAAGACTTGGAAGAAGAAAGATGAGTGCAACACATCAAGTGGAGGGATCACTTCACCCAATAGGTCAAGTGATCACACTTCATCAAACTAAGCATAAGAGAGGTGTATGGGACTGATATAAAAAGTTATATCATACATCATTCCCAAGACAAAGAAGTACTAAAAAGAAGAAATAAGCATAAGCAAAGATGCCAAGACATAATATGAAGATTCTCACAAAGCTGTCAAATTGTCCTTAGATGCCAAGTAAACCCCCAATACATGTTGAGTTCCTAACAAGCGACCAAGTTGATAACTAATGCTGAGTTAAATAACTCCAATGGAAGCTAAGTGAAGTGGAAATGTAGTGCAAGCTGAGCAATGTTAAAAATCCTTCAAAAGCTGAGTGGGTAGTTGAGCATTTAATGCGATGAAAATAGGTTATATTATCATGATTTTAATCATTTATCTTCATCGAAAATGAGAAGCAAAGAAGAGAAAGAGAGCGGAGTGACTTCATAGCAGAGAATCTAGTATTCCAAGTAGATTCCAACCTCTTACAATGTGTTTTCATCGATCTTGAGGTATTTTCATTTGTGCCGAGCTATGCAGTTTCATATTTATGTGTAAAGGAAACCCTAGTTTGTACAAATGGCTTCGAGTTCTAAGAAAACTCATGACAAAGAGTTGTTTGAAGTCTAGCTAGTATCTAATGAGGTTAAGTAGCCTAATTTTCATCCCATCCCTAAAGTTGCATACAAGAATGATCCCACTAGAGCCCTTTCTTGCATAACCTCGAAAGTTGTAATGGTTCAGGACATAAGAAGATGCTATAATTGTAAGATAGGAGCCATAGGAGATATGGAAATAAGGGAATCCTATGAGAAGTTATGTGTAGATGGAGTTTTGAAGTATGAATACAAAATTGCTAAAAGGAAGGGTTTAACATGAGTTTTGAATTTTCCCACCATATTTAAGACAGAATGGATTAGACTTGTGTTAAGCAGAATTCATGATGGTAGTCTGTGGCTAGAAGATGTTACCATCAAGATCACGAAAAGAATCATTCATAGGGTAACTAGATATCCTACCCTAGATTGGTACAAGACCTTGAGAAGTGAATCCAAGGAGGTTATTGAGAAAAACACAAGTGCCCAGTGGAATAAAAGAGGAATGACAATTCACACCATTCAAGATCCTCTTGTTGAATTTGTTGTTAGAGTTATTTCCCATAAATTCTATCAATCTAGTAGACTCAATAGTGTGCCATGTATTGCAGTAGATGTAGGCTACAAATTGGTGAAAAAGAATCATACTTATGATCTTGCAGAATTGCAACTACAACAAATTAATGAAAACATAGCAGCTATAAGAAGGACAAAGGGTGCCAAATGCAAATTTGGTGCAATTTTGGTTTGTATATTCTTCTATGTCCTAAATGAATTTCCCTCTTTTGGAAAAGTTACATGGAGAAATGATAGAACTATCATAGCCCAAATTAATGAATATATAGAACAAATGGGAGACAATTTTGACACACTAATGACAAGCTATTTTGAGGATTTTAAGAAATCCATGAAGCAAAGGGTAAGAATACTAGTTTCCTTAGTGGAAAGACATACTAATGATATATGCTTCTTAGTTGATATTGGTTTCACCTATATCCAAGTAATAGTTCCAAGGGTGAGATGGCTAAGGCCATTTGGTTATGAGATCAACATAAATGAAGCATCTACGGCAATAACTACATTATTGGCAGAAGAGATAGACAAGAGTACCCCACACTTTGGCACTTATTATGTGGTAAGGTCAAAGGTGAATATGGAGTTAAAGATCATTTCCATAATGAAGAAGAAAGATAAATTAGTGAAGAAAATTAAGAAGAAATTGGGTGAAGGAATTGAGGTAGAAGCAGAAAAAGAAGAAGAAGAAGATGATGATGATGATGATGAGGATGAACAAGAGCAAGGCCAAATGGAATTGACTCAAGGCCTAGGTGAAGACAAGGAGGAAGGTGCTAAGGAAGAAGAAGCTAAGGAAGCACCAACCCAAGCTGAGTCAAAGAAAAGAAAGGCAACAGTATAGCCTCCAGCCTAGCCCAAAACAAAGAAGGGTGCTAAGCCAACTCAAGCCAAGCCACAAATACCAGTCACAAGGGCTACCACAAGGGCATCTTCACAAAAGGCTAAGGAACCAATAAAAGAGAAGAAGAAGGCTATTGAACAGACTGGTGAAGTGGTGAGAAAAAGAAGAAAATATGTAGCACAACCAGATTCTGATGAGGAGAAAAGAACAAAGTCAGAAGATATCAACCAATTTAGAGTGGTAAGTCATCCTTCCAAATCAGCCTTAGATAAAATTTGTGAAAATATTAAGAATGTAGATTTTACTGATTTAAAAAATATTGATTTCAACAAGCTAAATAAAGAAGAGCAAAACAAAATAGAAGAATTAGTATATGCCATGATGGCTGAATTCAAGACTACACCCCTAGAGCTAGACAATACCATACCTAGAGAATTATATGAGATAATTGAAAACAAATGGCATCATTGTCTAAAAATTGAAAAGGAGATAAGAGAATCTATTAGAATTCTTTAGAGTAACTGAGAGGGGGATGAATTAGTTATCCAAGGTCCAATGATGTCCAATACAACTTTTTCTACAAATCCTTTATGGAACTTAACTAAAATTTTCATGCATACAATTGAAAATTAAACAACCATGAAAATTAAACATGCATCACACCATAACACTAAGGATTTGATGACCCAAAAACCCTCTAGGGGTCATAATATTAGTAGAGGTCACTTTCTAGCTTATACATGGTCTATGTCCAGTTCATCTAGTGAGGACTCTTGAAGATTTCCTTCACCTATCAGATCACCTCGTATTCAAAGAACATTTTCCATAAACCTAAAACAAACTAGGAACCCCTTGTATCAAGAGGATTTCTAATTTAGACAACCTTTTCAACCAACATACACTAAAAAATATCAAATTCCTAAAATGGCTAATCAAGAACTAGAACATGGAGAGAGAACAAGATCACCAGAGGAATGAAAGACATAAGGAACCTTTTACTAATGAGAATGAGGAAGGGGTAGAAATACTTCCTAGACATATCAAAAAAAATTGTAAGGAAGAAAACTTCCCAAAAGTCATGGAAATATTTCTTAACAAAGAGAAAGTGAAATGCTTTCTCAAACTTTCTCAATAGGGTGCCAAGCTACCTCATCACTTCAACATTGAAACTATCATCAAGCCTAAAGAGGAAACTAAAACATCCAAACTACAAAAACAACTAAAGATCATGCAAGAATAGTTAGCCCAAATGATGCATGATAAGGAAAAACCTAAAAAAACATACACCTAAGATGTTCTTTGTCCATTTCCTTTTGAGAAGAGTATAGACATGCCTCCTTTTTCAAGAGGAGTTGAGTTACCTAGGTATGATAAATACTTTGGAAGTTCTGATCCCCAAGATCATTTGCAAGAAATTAGGGCATTGCCTATGGAATTTGTGCATAATCAAACATATATCATGCATCTATTCCCAAGAAGTATAGGTGCCCAAGCCATGGAATGGTTTTCAGGCTTACCTACTAGTATCAAAATGTTTGATGAGATTACCAATCTGTTTGTCCAACAATACTCACACAACATACAAAACTCAGTTAACATTAGAGACTTGTGTAACCTTAAAGAAAAAGTAGGGAAACCTTTCCTGATATTTCTTCAGAGATGAAGACAACTTTACAGAAAATACTCACGTAAAATCCTTGAAGAAAAAACTTGATATCTTTATGGATAATCTTATATCTAATTTTGGGTAAAGACTTCAACTTCAAGGTCCACACACCTTTGAAGACATGGTCACACAAGCTATCCAAATAGAGGAATTCATAGTAAAAAAGGATGAACTAACCATTTAGAAGGATGCTAAACAAGGATCCACCTCTAATAGGGATAAATCCAAGTATGTGAACAAGAATGGAGAGGTTGTGCATGATGGAGTAGTTGACAATATTACTCCTAAACCTTCTAGAGAAAAATTCAATCTTAAAGAAAATCTCAAAGCATACAAGAACATTGAGAAACCTTTGACTAATGGTAAGATGTTTGGAAACAAACTGAAGAACTCATCTTGGATCACATGCCCAAAATAAGAATATACACCTCTTGATGAACCTTTGGATATGGTCTACAAGACCTTGCTACAAAAAAAACTCATTTCTCCATTAGATAACTCTTGTCCCTATGATCCACAGCCACAACCTCTGAGTACGATTAGAACAAAGGTCACAAACTAGTAATTACATCAACTTGCACCACAAAGTCCAAGACCTAATTGACCATGGTGATATTGTTGTGGATCGACATACCAAGAACTTGGGTCACAAGGCTTTCAATGAGCCATTACCATCTTATGAAAAAGGAGAAAAATTGAAATAGAAACCTAATAAAAATGTCAAATATATGCATTCTAATGATGACAATATGATCAACATGGTTGTACCTATGGATTTTGAGTTTTGTGATGTTATTACCATTAAGGGAAAATAAGACAAAACTAAACCTAAGACACCATTCGTCTTAAGGGGTCCTATGTCCAACACATCTAACAATGAACCATCACAATCTTGTGCCAATGTTGTTATGCATTCTCATGATAAGTTGGTACTCAAAGGCCTCGTTCCTTCTACTCCTGATCTAGAACAACACAAAGAAAAACACCTTGCTAGTCCATCTGGCAAAGGAACAAAACTTGTAACAACTTTTATGGCTACTAGATATAGTATCCTTGATCAATTAAAACAAGCAAATTTTCAAATCATGATCTTTGAATTTCTCAAAATCTCGCTACTCATAGGCAAATTTTCAACAAAGCCCCCACTAAGGAAAATGTATCTGAAGATCTTGATCTTGAGAGGTTCCAATCTATGGTAGGTCATCTGACCTCACCTTACTATATGTCCTTCTTTGAGGAGGAAAATAATTCACTGATTCGTCTACATAACCAACCTCTACACATTAAAGTCATGATAATGGTTCTATTTTAAACATTGTCTCTTCTACTTTGCTCAAATAATTGGACTATTTTGAAGAGTCCATTCATCCCCATTGCAAGATAACTATCGAAGCATATGATAAAGTTGAGCAAAAATCTTTATGTCTTGTGATGTTGCCTCCCCAAGTTGGTCCTATAGAAAGGGATGTCACTTACCAAGTCCTCGACATTCCCTTAGCTTACAACACTCTTCTAGGAAGACTGTGGATACCTAAGATGTGGGTTGTGCCTTCCACTTACCATCAATGTGTAAAGTTCCCATTTCACAACTCTAAACTTACCATAATTACAAGTACTAGTTATACCTATAAAATGTTGAAATCTAATGAAAAATTTGTGCCTACTAATAGGGAATCTGTAGACTATCATAATAATAAGGTAAAATAAACTAAAATGGGTGAATATCACATAGAACAGTTTTGTCTTCAATATCTCTTATTGAGTTTCTCAATCATTACAAGAGACCATCTAAAGTGAAGAGACCTTTTGTGTTGACACCTCAAACTATCTACAATTGTACATTTTTCAAAGCTATTGTACCTCTCAAGCAGGAAGATGAAAACAAAGCCATTTCTGCATGGATGTACAAAGAGAAAACTCTAGTTGACCTCATAGAATAGTCTCATGAAATTACTCCTAAAAAGTATGGTCCAGGTCTTAAACTCATGAAATGCTTTGGATACAAGGGGAATGGTCCTATTGGATGCAATAAAAATTGTTTGGTTGATCCTATCAAAGTGATAGCTAGAAGGAATGATGATACATCTAGTTCAAGCTTCAAGAAGATTCCCTTCCATCTAGGGATTAACAAATTTATACCAGAACCTAAGAGTTCATCTAAACATGATTCATGCACTAAGTCAAATGGCCATGACAACAACGCTAATGATGAGGATCCTCATCCTTATCCAATTCTTGATCATCTTGCTAAATTCTTCACATAACTAGATGACTTTGTGCCACATGTCACCACTATGGATGGTGATAGTGGTTCTTCTGATGATATTGTTGATTCTCCCCATATTCAACAAGAACAAGGAGAGTCTATTTATGCTTTACTCATTGATTACCTTTGTAAAAATTTAGATGATGAAAGAGAATTTCCACCTATCATTTTTTGGGAATTCTATAGTTTGTCACCATGTAGCACAAATTCTTGAGAGTATGAATTCGACTCTCTCTCAGAAGCAATTATAGAAAAAGACATAGATCAAGTTCATGTCAATGAAAATCTCCTAAAATTAGGTGAATCATCTAGATTTAGGTCAAATGAGTCTTATTCAACTAGTTTCATTGAGTCTTCAATTAATTATGCTATTACTCGATGAAACCACTCTAGGTCTCAAATTGCTTGTCTAGGCTTTTGATGATTATACTATGAACACTATTGAACCCATGATATCTCTTTCACTCACCTATCCTGATCTCATAGATTGGAATTCCAATGCATCTAGTGAAGTGCTTACATTTAAGAATGACTATGTTCTTGCCTATTACTTAAATGTTGTTGAACCTATAACATCTTCCACTAGTGAACAAAACATCAACATGACTGAAGCTGACATCAAATATCTTAGTCATACAATCAAAAAGAAAATAAATAGAAGGTTCAATGGTGAAAACCATACTGTGGTAGTGTTAGAACCTAAAATAGTAAAAATAAAAGATGTATTTAAAGGTGAAAACCTCATTGAGGCATCTGTTGATGAGATATTTGATGCACTTCCTAGTCATTTTTAGGAGAGATCATTAGTGTTGATAGAACCAACATAGTCAATCAATTTTGGAATAGAGGAATAACTGCACATGATACATCTTGCATAGTCTCTATCCCTAGAAGAAAATAGAGGAATTCATTTCCTTCTTCCAAGAGAAAAATATAAATTTCGTGTGGACATACTTAGACATGCTAGGCTTAGATCCTTATCTCATAATGCATCATTTATCTATTGCACCTATAGTCAAACTAGTCATATAATAACTTAGGATAATACATCTTCATGTTGCAATACTAATCAAAGATGAATTGGAAAAGCTTCTAAAAGATGGTTTCATTTGTGCTCTTGATTATGCTAAATGGATTTCCAACATTGTTCTAGTCTCCAAACATGACAAATCTATTAGAGTCTGTATAGTTTTCTAAGATCTAAACTTAACATGTTTGAAGGATGATTTTCCACTCCCCAACATTGATATGATTGTGGATATAAAATGTACTCACTCATGGATAGATTTTCTAGCTATAATTAGATTAAAATTGAACCAAAAGATCAGGAAAATACTACTTTCACTTGTACATGGGGAACCTTTTATTGGAATGTGATGCCATTTGGTTTGAAAAATGCTGGTGCTACATATCAAAGGTTAGTTACTAAAATTTTGCATGATATGATGCATAAGACAATGGAAGACTATGTTGATGATACTTTGGTTAAGAGCACAAAATGTAACTCATCTTCAAGATCTAGGACCCACCCTAGATCATATAGAGAAATTCTATCTGAGACCTAACCCCAAGATGTGCATTTGGTATAAAATCTGGGAAATTACCTAGTTACATTGTGTTTGCAAAAGGAATCAAGGTTGATCTAGGGAAACTTCAAGAGATCATGGACATGCCTCCACCCCATAATATCAGTCAAATGAGGGGCTTACAAGGAAGACTCCAATCCATTCATAGATTCATCTCATAGTAGGTAGATAGGTCACAACCTTTTACCAAGACTCTATATAATGGTGTGAAATATAAATAAAGCCATGATTGTGATCATAGCCTAATAGAGATAAATCAATACCTTGTTAATCCATCAATCTTGATGCCTCGTATCTACGATAAGCCTCTTATTCTGTACATCTCAGCAATAGAGTCATTCTTTGTATTTTGCTAGTTCAAGAAGACAATGATAACAAGGAAAGAGCTATCTACTATTTGATTCACACACTAATTTCTTATCAAATTAATTACAATATAATTGAGAAGGCTATCTTGGAAATTATCTTTCTTCACAAAAGTTGAGACACTACATGCTTGCTCATAGTACATGATTGGTTGCTAGAATTGATCCACTGAAGCAACTCTAATAGGAAGGTTATCTAAGTGGTTCATGATTTTAAGTGAGTTCAAAATTTAATATGTTGAGAGAAAGGCTATTAATGGACAAGTGATCATTGATCAATTAGTAGAAGCACCAATGTAGACTCTTCTTCCACTAAACATTGATTACCTTGATGAATCAATTCTAAGGCTTACACACCAAACTCAAGTGATGTTCTTTGACAGTTCCTTTGGACAATAGGGATTTGGTGCTGAGCTACTATTTATAACACCATAGAGTACTCATTGCCTATGACATACAAGATAATATTTCCTTGTACAAACAACATTGTAGAATATGAAGCCCTAATTAATGGCATGAAGATTGCAGTTGAATGGAGAGTGGATGAGTTAAACATCTTTGGTGATTCATAGCTCATAATCAACCAGGTCAATGATGTATATCAGATAAAGGATCTAAGAAGTTGGTACCTTATAAATGCATAGTGGGTGATCTAAAGAAACACTTTGCTCATATCAATTTTCAACAAATTCCTCGAGTAAACAACAAAGTGGTTGATGCAATGGATACTTCTTCCATGTTACAGATGCCAATGAATGATCTTTAACATGAGTTCTTAGTAGAAACATTACTCTACCCTTGCTATAATTCCCCTAAATCTTAGATGATCTATTCTATTGTAGGACATGACTCATCTCGCTACCACCATTTATGTTCTTACTTGCATGACCAAAACATCCCAAAAAATCCAACCTAAAATGAAAAATGTCACCCTTAATGCTTTATGATATGTTATTATTTCTTATGACTTGTTTAGGAGAGGTCTTGAATGAACACTTCTTAGGTGTCTAAAACCCAATGAGTCCAAACATGTATTAATTGATGTACAAAAGGGCATTTGTGGATCTTACTCTAACAACTTGACACTAGCTTGTAAACTTATTAGAATTGGTTATTGTTGGCTGAATATGGAATAAGAGGCAATTAAATGGGCCAAGTCTTGAAAAGAATGCTAGCTTCATGGGAATTTGATTCATGCTCCAACTAGGGAGCTAATTCTATCTATCACACTATCACTATTCCAACAATAGGCCTTTGATCTTGTGGGTTAGATTCACCCATCATCTTCAAATGGACATAAGTTCATCATTACAGCTACAAACTACTTCATAGTTTGAATCCAACTAGCTTGGTCCCTACATAGTCACTGTAGTGTTTGGATCTAGTGCTTACTAATTTTTTATAGCTGAGGGAGAGGCACTCAAGAAGCCCATCAACACTCTCCATATGAAGTGGTTCTATAGTTGATTTGAGTTCAAAAGATCTTTGTGTATACTTAAAAGTCTTGAAAATAATCATTATCATGGTGAAAACCTAGCAATAGACACCTTGGTAATACCAAAAATAATCGAAAAAGAGAAATAATACAAAAAAATCAAGAAGAGAAAAATACAAAAAAGAATTAAAAAAGAAGAAAAGTTCCATTCAAGAAAACCTAGTAAATAGGCATCATGATAGCAAATAAAAAAAAAGAATCTCTGCCAAAAAGGTGAAAACCTAGTAAATAGGCGCCTCTTGTTTCCAATGTCATATGTTGCAATGCATCTTCTAGCTTCTTGTACAATTGTTTTCCTACCTTAGTTTGATGCATTTTCTTATGTATCCATAGATTGAATCTTGTCATAACTCAGGGGAAACACCCTATAATGTCATAGGAATCTCTCACAAAGGTCACTAGTTGTTTTAATTACATCTTCCTACTATCCCTAGTGTCACTTTGAAATTCCTTTCATGGAAGATCTCTTTCAAGATAGTCACTAGTCATTCTAATTGTGTCTTCCTACTATCACTAGTGCCACTTTGAGATTTCTCTAACAAAAGATCTCTTTCACAATAGTCACTAGTTGTTCTAACTATGTTTTCCTCCTATCACTAGTGTCACTTTGAAATTCCTCTCATGGAAAATCTCTCACAATAGTCACCAATTTTTCTAACTACATCTTCCTATTTTTGCTAGTGTTACTTTAGAGATTCTTCTCATAGGAAAAACTCTTGCATTAGTTACTAGTTGTTCTAACTATGTCTGTCTATTGTTGCTCAATTTCCTAGTAAGGTTATTCTTACTAAAGATTCCTCTTTGACTTTAGTCACTAGTTATTCCAACTACATCTATCTACTGTTGTCACCTCATGAAGAGATTTCTTTCATACATATTTTGAACATTGACACTTGAAATAAATCCTATAACATAAATAATTAACTCAAATGTTGGATTTTTTTGGGATATGCTGAGCTTTTCTTTATTTGTTTTGCTTTTGGTTTATCATGTCTCTTTGAGCAACTCAACATATCACTTTTGACTAGAGAAGCAAGGACTGGGGCATGATCTTTTCTTTGCTTTCTATTTGACAGTTCAGTTCCAATGATCTAAAGAATCCATATAAAAGGGTTGTCCACTATAAGAGCCTCTATCTCATGTTGGATAGTTGTGTGTACCTTGACTCCTTTCATATGGATAAATAAATGAGGTTGGTTCTTCTCCTTGCTTTTTGGAGTGAACTCTTTACACTACAGTAAATAGTAATACTTGTCCTACTAAGTGAACATATGGGTCACTACAAGTATACCTACCACACTTTTGTCTCAGGTTATGAATGCAAGGGCCATTGTGGACATAATACTTACTAATTACTTAACATAAGAAGGATCTCTTGTGTGTCTAGTGTTTCTACATGCAAGAAACATTCTATTCATCCTAGTGTTTATGCTCTGGTTCTTATGTTCACTTGCTATATTAAAAGGGACAAGTGTTTTGATCATTCTAGTTTCTTGTGCCTCAAATGCTTACATTTAATCTGAACAAAACTAGAACATATGTCTTATTCATATTTTCATGATTTTAATGTTAGTGGGAATTGTATGACATGTGGCATTTCATTAAATGCTCAATGATGATTATTTTTGAAGCTTCGTAACTAGACCTAGGGTTTCATCTAGCATAGGGTAGCATTGCATAAGCACATGATTTGATCATTAATTAACTTGTATCCTTCATGATGAGGGATTGTCAGCTTCTTCAAAGTCTCATGTTTCTTCATGCTTGCAAAAACATTTGGTTCTTTGGTTCATCCTCTTGATCTTCGTGGGATACGTGTCACTATCAACAAAATGGAACATTACATGAGATGTTAGGTCATTAACATTTTTCATTTCATACATAACTTCATCATTCATCTCATCTACACTACACTCAAATATCATCTCAAAATTTCATTAATAAATCATAGCATAAACATCTCATGTACAACAAACTATAAAGAAAGAAAGTGACACATGTGAAGGTACCCGAATGAAAATCTCAAATATATCAAGTCAAAATAGTACATTGGTGCAAAAATAAATGCTACTCAAGAGTTTTCAATCTCAAAAATGGTACAAAATGGTCTTGGCACACCGATTGATACATAGCTAGACCAAAATTGAAACAAATAGAACTAACTCTTTCCTTCCCCCTCACCCCCCATTGGTGATAGAGGAGGAGGCATGTTTGGTCTCACTGGAGGTTGTGCACCTCCTAACTCTCATGTATACTATGAAAATTTGGGCACATGCTTTGCCTCATCTGGCACTACTACTGCATATGCTACAAAATAATAGGCTACTCTAGCTAACTACAGCCAGATCTCATCCTAATACTACTCTAACCTCTGAGGCTCTCACTCTAGTTGCTCTCATAAATCATGGATCTCTCAGTCCTACTCTACAATCTAGGTGTCTCAGACTATGACCTATATATGAAGCTTGCCTAGCTACTGCTATGCTACCCACACTCTATCTCTTGATCTCCTTAGAGCCTCCTAGGTCTATGCCAAGATATCTTTTCCCTGGGACCCTATATCAAATTGATCTTGCATCTCCTCATCACCCTCATCCTGCTTGACTGGTTGCTCGGCTGACCACTTTGCCTTTGTACATGGCCTATAGGTGTCTCCTGCAATAGCTCCTAGGGAACCCATCTTGCCTCAAGGATGTCTTTTTCCTATACCACTACCACCAAAACTTGGGTCTACTCTCATTTACTGAGAGGAACAGGTACCTATCATGTCCTCTTTCTAATCTTCTCTTAATGTGGTGGTCCGTGTAGTTATTGTATTGGATGGATGGGTATGACCATCTCTATTGGATCTATGAACTAAGGGAAGGATGACTTGCAAAATACACCTTATAAGCTGGTATCATCTCACCATCTACTACCACTAATAGGAAATCTGACTAGACCACTGCAATGGTGAGTATGTCAATCATCGATCATCCTGGGTCTAGTCTCAGTGATCATCCACAATCTACATCTATGGCTAGGTGTGTATATGACCAATACTCCTGAGATATATCATAAGGCTGACCATATTGTCACCACACTTGTGTCAAAGGGAATCCCTAAATAAACTTTACTGAGTGACCTATTAGTGTTCTAGATGAAAACATATACCCAAGCTCTCAGGGCACATCATCCCATGCCTCTATCTCTGTCCACACCATACCACTACTACTAGGTCATCCAAATGAGCTCTCCACTACTTAGTCTTTGCTAGAGCTATTTGGGTCAACTAGCCTCTATACTTGCAAATATAAGGCTCCATGGGTTGTCTCTCATCTACAAAAATGGGTTGCGTAACTACCAAGTGCTCCCATGCCCATAACGAAAGAACATAGACTCTAGTCGCCATGCTCTTCTTCTCATAATAAACTATCTAATGCATCTCATGGAATGTGTGGGTGAGTATGCATATACCCCATCCATACCACTCTGGTGCTACTAGCATTATCTATAGCATTGACCCCAATCACACTCTAATCCATGCTAACCTTTGTCAGGCATCAAGAAGTAGTTGATGAATATGCCCAAAACTACTAGTATGTATGTACTAACTCATGCCATGAGATTGCTCTACCGATGATTAGGTCCTCCTAAAATATGGCCCTCGATGCCTCTGTACTTGTGTGGTGTACTATGTCATAAACAACTCATGGCCTATGGAATGGGATCCAAAGTATCTTGTAGATGTCCTTTGGGATGATCATCATCTCCCCCTATGGTAGATGGAAGGTGTTCGTCTCTAAATAGAAACACAACCAATGCAATCAAAAGGTCATGATTCACTAGCAATCTTGGGATCTAATAAAGATATGATAGACTCAATGCATCAATATGTGCCATGTCAGCCTCATCTAGTTGTCATAACAAAGCTCCATAAGGTAGATAGTGGGATTTGAATCTAACATCAGGAAAGATAACTTGCACACACAAGAATAATAGGCAAATGATCAGTCTTATATAAATGAACAAGATGAATGAAAATGCAAAATTACAATGATAAATCAATTTTAAAACATTAAAATTTTCATTTTACACTAGAATTTTGTGCAAAAATTCAAGATCTTGCTCGAGATTGCACATCTTTTCATGAGTACATGCTTCTTCACATGAAATGTGATCAATTAATAATTTAAAAAATCACCTTTTTTTGGGCGTCTTGCATGAAACATGGGTAGTATCTTCCATGTGAGAAAACCCATTATATTAGGCAAAGAAGTAGGGGCCTAGTACTTCTTTGTACAAAAGATGATTACGCTCGCATGAGGAGAGACATCCTCGCATGAAAATTGAAGGAAAAAATTCAAAATAAACTAAAAACATGCTAAAATACTCAAAAAGCATGAAATTTCAAATATGAAGGAAGATTGTTGATGACTCACTAGATGTCGATACTCTGCTAGCAAACTATGTTGTTTAGAAAGCTCAAATCAATGCCTTTGCATGGGGACCACCATCTTTCTCCTCGGAGCTCTATTCTCCACAAAAGCCAAAAGCACAAATGAATTGAAAATGACCCTTTGGGCCCTTATATATGTTTTGACCTAATTTTTCAAAGGGCTCCATTTGGCATGAAAGTCACCCCTAGCTAATTTGGCTACTCTAATCTCATTTTCGAGATCGAATTTGAAATCTAACACACTTAAACAACAAAAAATTGTATTTTAAAATTTTGGGAGTAATGTGATCGAACACTTGTATAGTTCATTTTTCCAATACTTTGTGAATCTTTGAATATTTTCAAATCACATTTTCTTCAAATTTTACAAAAAATTAGGGAAAAAGTCAACTCTAGTCAAATTTGGTCAACTTTGGTCAAACTTGGTCTTTTGGACCTTAAAATCACTTCAAATCAACTCTGAATTTTCTTCAAATCCTTCTAATCTCTTCTATATTTTTCCAAACATAGGATTTCTTCAGTGTCTCTCGATATAATTCTCTACATTACTATTTTTGTGTGTCATCTTTTGATTTCACTCCTTAGGGGACAAGATGATTACATCATTGAATATTTTAAAACTGGCTACAACTCATTCTAAATCTTATGTCCTTATCACTCAAAGCATCTCATCACTTGGAGCATCTTGCTCCCCTCTATCTGGCATCATATGCCAACTATCTCATCTTTTGATGAGCTGATCACATCTTATAACATTTCTTGTTAAAGTTTGATGGACAGGTATCAGGACAATCTAACCCTAACTCCTAAGGATTAAGCGTCATTTTGGGGATGATTATACGGCTCATGATAGGTCTTGTTATCTTTTAGCTAATAGTATTTAGATTTTCTATCTATACTTTGGGGGATTAAACTTTTTTTTGGAGATAATTCCAAACTCTTGTTGAGGGTTAATCCTTAATCTGGGGATAATCTTAAGCTCTTTCTTTCAATCATTATTCAATGGATAGGTATTGGGATAGTCTAAACCATGACTCCTAAGGATTAAACCTTGTTTTGAGGATAATTCTATGAATCATGATTGATCTTGTCATCTTCTAATGGACAAGTATTGGGATAATCTAAACCCTGACTCTTGAGAATTGAGTCTCATTCTGGGAATAATTCTATGAAGTTTGACAATCTTTATGTTATCAATCTCAATATCTAGGTGTTTTGTTTGGATCCCCTAAAGTTAAGCTTCATTCTAGAGATAATATTAAAAAGTTTATCAATCTCAGTATCTAGGTGTTTTATCTAGATCCCTTAAGGTTAAGCTTCATAGATAACCTTAAAAATCTTAACGATCTTGATATCTAGGTGTTCTATCTAGATCCCTTAAGGTTAAGCTTTATTCTAGAGATAACCTTAAAAAATTTATCAAATTTGGTATCTAGGTGTTCTGTTTAGATCCCCTAAGGTTAAGATTCATTTGGATATAACCTTAAAAAGCTTATCAATCTCGGTATCTAGGTGTTCTATCTAGATCCCCTAAGGTTAAGCTTCATTCTGGAGATAACCTTAAAAATCTTATCAATTGGTCTTTGTATCATCAATTTTGGAACCAATCTCATTTCTTGATCTGTGCCTCATACTTCTAATTTCTTTGAATTGAATGTGTTGCTTGCACGTTCATTCAAAGAGGGGAAAATGTAATACCCCAAAATTGGCACATTGCCATATTAACCTATTCTAGTCTATTTAATCAACCGTAAATCCTATTTTACTAGGTAATTCTGATTCTAATACTCGCTACTTGACCTAAGTGTCAAATGTAGAAAACCCTAATCTACATTAATCACACTCATTTTATTCGTAAGTATTGACTCAAATTAGCTACATTAAACCTATTGATTAAGTTTAATTTAATTATAAGTTTTTGTGCTTTAATTAAATTATTTCACCCATTTAGCTAATGTATAAAGGAATTAAATTTATTTAATTTAATAAGATAATATCCTCATTTTAATTATTGGGTTTAATTGATTCAATTAATTAAGATTATGCATTTATGAGGTCATATTTTATTTTATTAAATTAAATATCTTCTCCAAAATCTTCTCTTCAATTCAAAAATGGAAATTTTTAGTGAACTATCTCTCGAATTGGAATTAACTTTGTTAACTTGTTCTCACACTTAGGTGAAACTCAGTTAACTCTCCATTACACTCAAATCTGAATCGGTTAACTTCGCCTATATAAGGAATTTTCCATTCTTACTGAATCTCATCTTCAATCTCAATCGTTGATCGATTTTGTGATTCTATTTAAGGAGCCTTCAATTCTTCATTATAGAAGTTGAATTGATTGTGCATCAAACTTATGTTAAAATATTCACTTACTCATACTTTCATAGCTTTTACATTTTATCTTATATTAATATCATCTAGATTCTAATATGCATACATATAGTATAATTTTCTTCCTTCATTTCTTAGCTTAATATGCATTTCATATAGATTAATATTGCATTCTCATATAGCTTATCAAATCCTTCATACTAGAGGTCTAGTTTCTAGCTTCTCGTTCTGAGAGCAATATCAAAATCCTTCTAGTTAGGAGACAACAAGTTGGCTTACCAAATAGTTTCAGATGAACAATTCAATGTTCATTCTATGATGATTTTTTAGACAATGACCATGTTGAAATTTGGTTGATTAGTAGGCCATAATTAACTCATACAAGTACTTGTGGACATTCTACTATTCCTTTGACCATTATCATACTTAGGTTTCCTATAATCAATTACATCATGACCCATACCATGAAAATTATGAAAATAAAAGTCCTTAACATGATTAAATGACTTATTTCTACAATCTCTTTTTATACAACTCATTTCATTACATAGAAAGCTAATGTAGGAGCATCCAGTGGTGTAAGGGCAATCTTGTATCACCCAAAAATATGCTTTAAAGAGATAGTTATTGTTTAATTTGTTTTTTATTTCTAGATATCCATTTGGGTCAAATAAAGGTTCCAACTCTCACAGTTCCACTATTAGTTTTTTGTGTTAGAGTTTTTAAATACCTTGGGATATGTGTAAATGTAAAAAATGGGTTATTTTTTAATAGAGCCAAAATTATGATGAGTTAGAGGGTGTAATTTGGAGGGATGATTATACTTTTAATTTAAAGTGCTCCAAAAAAAGAATCAAGTCAAAAGACTTTACAGTTAGAAAGTTATTGTAGTTTTAAGTTTTCAAGAGACCTCCTAAGACCATTTGAAAGTCAAATTTGGGGCACTAAACAGCCTTGTATGTGGCCAAAAAATGTGGGACAAGTGAATATTGTCCATAGGGCTCTAAAGCACTTTGAGAGCTTTTGAGAAATGTAAATGGTTTGTCAATCAGAGTCATAGTTCAAAAGATATGCCTCCTAAAAATTTGACTACCATTTTTGGATTCTTCTAATTTTACATCGACTTCTACCATGAATTTTGGAACCTTCTATATTAGTGGTGGATGCTAACTTGCATATTATAGTATTTATTCCTAACCCTAAATGAATTGGGGTCTATTTAAGAACATTTTTGGCATTATAAAGGCAGTTCTTAGTGGAGTTAGAGAGAAGGTACTATGTGGAGGATTTCTTTCTCTAGAAGCATAGTATTGTAAGCCCATGAGGAATTTTTCATTAAAAATAATATTTTCCTTTTCCTGTGTTTTCATTCTAGTCTTTGGTTGTGTCTCCATCAAGTGGTATCAGAACAAGTTTTCCTGAGTGTGTAGATAGAGTGCCGATAATGAGGTAGTTTGCACAAGAACTATGTGGTCATGGTTTTGACACAAGAAGATGCCTCCATGAAGGGAATGTGGTGGAAGGGCTAGAGTTGTTACTCTTAAGGTTAGAGCTATCCAAAGACAAGTTCAAGCATTACAAGAGGAGATCTGTAGAGGACTAAATGTTGCTATAGGTAATGAAAGTGAGGAAAAAAATGAAGAAGAAGAAAATATTGGATAGGAAGGTTAAGGTGAAGAGGAAGTCCTAAATTAGGTAGAGGAGAGGCTTTTAAGAGCCATTTCTAAGCTTGGAAAAAGACCTAAAATAGATGTGGGTATGTTTTTGGGAACCCTAAACCTAGATGAGTTGATCAATTAAATCAATGAGCTAAAGGAGTATTTTGAGTATGAGGATATTAGGGACCTAGAGAGGGTTAAGTTTGCAAAGGCCAAAATGAAAGGCCATGCCAAAATCTAGTGGCAAGAGATTTAGCTAGAATATAAGAGGAAAGGATAAAATCACAAGGTGGGATTGCATGGTGGACAAACTAAAGAAGTAGTTCATTCCTATTGATTATGAGCTTGATTTGTTCGAGAAAATGCAAGGGTTAAATCAAGTAGGATAATCTGTCTATGAATATATAGAGAAATTTTATCAACTTCTTATTAGGGTAGGCCATGCAGAAGCTAATAAGGAGAAGGGTGCTCATTACCTCAGTGGGTTACGACCTAGCATTCAAGAGGAGTTAAGTCTGGTTAGAATGACTAGCATTGAAGATGCATACTAGTTTGCCTATGAGTGGAAGAGAAGCTAAAAAAAAAATTTTGATGGAAAGAAAAGAGGGCATGGTCAAGGAGGAAGAGGTGGTGGTAGGTCATTTGGAGGCCAAAATGAGACCCAGAAGAAAAATGAATATGTGGGTAGTAGCAAGAACTAGAGGAATGAGTGTTTCAACCACTCCCATGATCAAAACTTTGCAGATCAGAAAGGAAGAGGCAGAGGATATGGACAAGGTTCAGGAAGAGGAGGCTTCCATGGTACCTATTTTCATTGTAATGAAGAAGGTCATCATGCATTTGAATGCCCTCAACAACAAGGAAGGACAAATAGGAGAGCTGATGGTCAAGCAAGGGTTGCTCATGTGGATGAGGATGCATAGTCATCACATTCTAAGGATATAGAAAGAGGAGAGGTTCTTGTAAATGAAAGGGTCTTACCAAGCATTGAGACAGAACCTAGAAAAAGGAGGAGTTTGTTTCATACTAGGTGCAAGTGTGAGGATAAGTGTTGTGATGTAATTTTTGATGGTGGTAGCACTGGCAACCTGGTGTTTGAGGAGATGGTCTCTAAGCTAAAGCTCAAGAGGGAGAAAAACCCCCAACCCTATTGGATTTCTTGGGTGAAGGATGATCATAAGATCTTGGTCAGTGAACAATGTTTGGTGAAGTTCTTTGTGACATTATTCCAATGGATGTTTGTCTTTTATTGTTGGGAAGACCATGGCAATTTGATAAACATGTTGTATATGATGGTCATGCAAATACATACTCTCTGACAAAGGATGGAGTTTGCCACAAACTAAAGCCCTTGATAAAGGAAGGTGAAAAGGTATATAGTGGTGCTAGGATATCTCTTGTTGATGGAAGAAATTTTTTTGATGTTATGAAACATCACTGTATGTGCTATGCTTTAATTCCTAGAAAAGATAAAGAAGGTAGTAGTGAAATTCCACCTGAAGTTTTAGGGCTATTAAGTGAGTATGGAGATGTCATCTCTATAATGTTTTAGAAGGGTTGCCACTAGTAAGGAAGATTGGTGATCAGATAGATTTAATTCTTGGAGCTAGTTTGTCTAACAAGGCTGCTCATAGGATGACTCCTACTAAAACTAAGGAGCTAAACAGACAAGTTTAGGAGCTATTGAGGAGGGGTTTGATTCGAGAGAGCCTACGTCCATGTGTAGTACCTATAATACTAGCACCAAAGAAGGATGGAGAGTGGAGAATGTTCACTGACTCTTGAGCTATAAACAGAATAACCATCAAGTCTCAATTTCCTTTGCCAAGAATGAATAATCTTATGGACTACTTGAGTGGAGCTCATTACTTTAAAAAGATGGATCTCAAGAGTGGCTATCACCAGATATGGATACAAGAGGGAGATGAGTGGAATATTGCATTTAAGACCAAGGATGGTCTATATGAGTGGTTAGTCATTCCCTTTGGAGTGACTAATGTGCCAAGCACCTCCATGTGGCTTATCAATGAGGTACTAAAGAAATTCTTGGGAAAATTTTTTATTGTCTATTTGGATGATATTTTAATTTTTAGTAAGACTTTGGATGAACATTTATTGCACATGAAGGTTGAGGGAAGAAAAAATGTTGATTAATTTGAAGAAATGTAACTTTGTAAGAAAAGAGTTAGTCTACTTGGGGTTTTTAGTATCATCTAAAGGTCTCAAAATGGATCCAGAGAAGGTAAAGGCCATCTTATAATGGCCTACTCCAAGGTCTAATATTGAGGTGAGATCATTTCATGGTCTAGTTAGTTTTTACAAGAAGTTCATTAAGAATTTCAGTGGCATATGTGCACCCCTGCCTGAGATGGTAATGGGGGATAGGAAAGAGTTCAAGTGGACTATAGTAGCATCAAGAAGTTTTGAATTGTTGAAAAAGAAGGTGATAGAACAACCTATGTTGGCATTTCCTAATTTCAATAAAGTGTTCTAAGTAGATTGTGATGCTAGTGGTAGTGCTATTGGGGCTGTATTGAGCGAAGAAGGTAAGCCTATTACATATTTTAGCAAAGAAATGAATGATGCAAAGAAGAAGTATTCTTTTTATGATCAAGAGTTCTATTCAATCATTCACGCCTTAAAGAAATGGAGGCATTATTTATTGCCAAAATAATTTTTCTTGTCTACTGATGACCAAGCATTGTAGTACCTAAATAGAAAAGGTAAATTGAACCAAAGATATTTGAAGTGGGTAGAGTTCATGTAGAGCTATACATTTGTGTTGAAACATAGAAGTAGAAGGTCTAATAGGATTGTAGATGCATTGAGAAGGAGACAATTGTTGTTGGTAGTAATGTAGGTTGAAGTGGTTGGGTTTGACGAACTCAAGAATCTATACCCTAAGGATCTTGATTTTGCTGAAGCATGGAAGGCTTGTAAAGAACCTATTACTATAGATAGAACCAGGTGGCTAGATTATTTGATTCAGGATGGTATGTTGTTCAAGGGCAGTTAATTGTGCATTCCAAGGAGTTCCATGAGTGAAAATTTGATCAAGGATAAACATAGTGGGGGAATGGCAAGACACTTTGGTCAAGATAAGACCATTTCCATTCTTAGAGAACATTATTTTTGGCCACAAATATCATAGGATGTGAAGAATTTTTTACAGAGTTTTCAAGTATGTCAAGTAGCCAAAGGATTTAGTCACAATATTAGACTCTATCAACCATTGCCTGTTCCATCAAAGCCTTGGGAGGACATAAGTATGAATTTTGTTCTTGGATTACTGAGGACACAAAGTGGTAATGACTCAGTATTTTTGGTGGTTGATAAGTTCTTCAAGATGGCACATTTCATCCCATCCCACAAGACTCATGATGCTATACATATTGCAGAATTTTTTTTCCAGAGAGGTGGTGAGACTACATGGTCTCCCAAAGAGTATTGTTTTTTATTGTGATACTAAATTTGTGGGGTATTTTTGGAGGACTTTGTGGAAGAAGTTGAGGACATAATTTAGGTTTAGTTCTACACATCATCTACAGTCTAATGGATAGACCAAAGTGGTAAATAAAAGTCTGGGAAATTTGCTAAGGTTTTTAGTAGGAGATAAGCCCAAGGGATGGGATTTGATTCTGCCACAAGTAGAATTTGCTTACAATAATTCTGTAAATAGGAGTACTCATAGATCACTATTCCAAATTGTGTATCGAAGTTGTCCAAGGACTACACCAGAATTGAGGAAGATGAGGCAAGGGGAAAGGACAAGTGGTAAGGCAAAAGAATTTGTTGAACATATCAAGAGTCTACATGAGGTCCATGAATACATCACCAAGATGAATCAACAATATAAAGCTAGGGCAGATCAAAGGAGGAGACATAAGGAGTTCCAAGTAGGGGATCTAGTTATAGTACACTTACAAAAGGAATGGTTTCTAGTGGGTACTTACAACAAGATAAAGATGAAGAAATTTGGCCCTTATAAAATTTTGAACAATCATGACTCAGGAAATGCATATGAGGTGGAATTTCCAGATGAGATTCACATTTCTCCTATCTTCAACATTGCAGACTTAACAGAATATCATGATGATGGTGTAGATGAGGGGTTGATGCTGGAGCCATGTGCAATTCCTACTTCTAAGGAGGAGGAGCTAGAAGAGATTCTGGCTAGTCGTGTGGGTAGGAGTACCAGAAATAGGCAGTATCAATAGTACCTAGTGAAGTGGAAAGGATGACCAATAGAGGACTCAACTTGGATATCGATAGTGGAGGTTTCCCATTTGGGTTTTCCTCTACCATAAAGTGATAGGGTCACTTTTCAATCTACCCTAGGTGTCTGATGTAGGAGCATCCAATGGTGTAATGACAATTCTATATCACCCAAAAATATGCCTTAAAGAGATAGTTTCTATTTAATGTGTTTTTATTTCTAGATACCCATTTGGGTCAAATAAAGGTTCCAACTCTCACAGTTCCACTATTAGTTTTTTGGGTTAGAGTTTTTAAACACCTTGGGGTACATGTAAATGTAGAAAATGGGTTATTTCATAATAGAGCCAAAATTAAGATGAGTTAGAGGGTCTAGTTTGGAGGATGATTATAATTGTAATTTAAAGTTCTCTAGAAAAAGAATCAAGTCAAAAGACTTTACAGTTAGAAAGTTATTGCAATTTTAAGTTTCCTGGAGACCTCCTAAGAGCACTTCAAAGTTAGATTTTGGGCACTAAATGCCCTCGTACAGGGCCAAAAAATGGAGAACAAGTGAAGTTGGTCCATAGGGCTATAGAGAACTTTAATATCTTTCTAGAAATGTAAATGGTTCATCAATCAGATTCTCGGTTCAAAAGTTATGCCTTCTGGAAGTTGGACTACCATTTTTGGATTCTTCTAATTTTATATCAACTTCTAATGTGACTTCTCGAACCTTCTAATTTGGTGGTGGATGCTAACTAGCATATTCTAGAATGTATTCCTAACCCTAAATAAATTGGGGTCTATTTGAGAACATTTCTGGCATTGTAAAGGTAGTTCTTAGTTGAGTTAGAGAGAAGGTATTGTGTGGAGGATTTCTTTCTCTAGAATCCTACAATTGTAAGCCTGTAGGGAATTTTTCATTGATAATAATGTTTCCCTTTTCCTATGTGTTCATTCTGGTCCTTGATTGTGTCTCCATCAAAAGTACTTACCTCTAAATTCATACCTAGTTTCCTTAGGAGATTTCACTTGCTTTGGTTCATCCAAAATTTCAATTTCATTGTTTAGCTCAATTTCTTTAGATTTATTAGAAGATTGATTGGATAATCTCATCATCAGATTTATCTTTTCCTTTTGGATCTTATCTAATCTTAGGTTTCTTTGCAAACATGTTAATTAGATAACTAAGACTAGTCTTATCATAAGTAGGTCTCTATATTGACATTGAATCATCAAGCTTTTCTCTGCTAGAATAAAGCTTCTCAAGCTATTGCTTGCACTAAGTTAATTCACCTTTCACAATAGTATTGTTCTTATGAAGCTCTTCATGATCTTCTTTCAATGTTTCAAACTTAGATGTTTTCTTTGCCAGACTTGCTCTTAGATCTACATTTTTAGTCTTTAGATCATATTCAACTTTGCTAGGATCATTTCTCAAAGTCAATTTAAGATTTTTAATCTTCAATTAATGCTTCAAGATCTTGTATTTTGTCTTCAACTTTGAATAATCATCATCACTAGTTCTAGATTCAATAGATTTAGGCTTGGATTTGATAGGTTCAATCTTTTCCTTCAATTGACCAATGTATACTTTTGAGTCTTGATATAGTTTATCTCTTTCTCTAGTAAGGAGATCAATTTGTTCAAGAGCTTCTTCAAGGTTCTTCATCAACTATTCCATATCCATAGGGATCTTACTTAAGCTATTAAACCTCCTCAAAGTAGTTGTGCTCTGATACCAATTTTTAGAAATAGGGATTACTAAGAAGGGGGGTGAATCAGTAATCTACAAACTTTAGTTGCCGACTGGATATTATTTCTTACTTTAAACCATGTATAACAAATAAATAAAGTAATTTTGAACATTAACAACAATAATGCACAAAAATAACTCATAACACCATATTTTGTTAACTAGGGAAACCCTAGCCAAGGGAAAACCTTAGTGGGGATGATACTCACTAGATAATATATTGATATAGAAGTTCCTTTTTATAGGATGGACCCTTTTAGGAGTCAATGAGAAAATTTAGTATAAGGATTCTTTATTAGGAGACTTTGAATTCCTATTAGGAGATTCCAACCCTGTTAGGAGTTGTAGTACAATAAATGCAAGATGAGCCCATTGCCCAAACATGCACTTCCAATTACAAGAAGAGCTCATTGCCCAAACAAGTAATCAAACTTCTAGAATATAAGTGTTATATCTTATTCCTTGAGTGATCTCTAATCTTTAGCTCAATCTCATATCACAAAATAGCTCATATAAAACTTTGCATATATCACTTTCACAAAATTTCCCATACAATTACTAAACATCACAATTAGATAATAGCACAATAACTTCCTTCTTATCACAAGATGTCCTTTGCATAAATATCATGCCTTTACATAAATTTCTTCTAGGTCTACTAAGACCACAATCCACTTTTCCAACTTAGAGTAAATATATAGGATGTCTGCCCTAATTGGACAAGTAATTATCTTGTAAACAAAAAAATTCTTTCATTCAATTATGCTGTCATATTTCACTTCAAACATGATTATCTCTATTCCATACAGTCCATACTAACTTTTGAGGTTATACACTTCATCACTAACATGTATACTATCTCCATATAACTTTTCTAGTCATAATATCATGTCAGCAATAGGTTATAAACAAAACAATACATTTTTGTAAACCAAATTTTATATTGAGACAATTTTCTGATTACCAAACACTAAGTATCTTTATTTATGAGGTTTTTTATAAGCATGTACATCATGTGCTTCCATAAATGAAAATAATTACATATATCTACTAGCCAATTGTCAACATGGATTAGTTATAAAATTACCATGGCCTTCCAAGGAGAAGGTGGCATGCATCCATTGGAAGAATATCACATAGCACATTATCCTTGTATCTCCCTATGGTGAAATCTATGCATGCTTAATCTTCCACAAGAATATGTTTTTCTTTGTTGAGCCATGTGACCTTGTTGTTCAAAATATAGCAAAGGCTAGGTGAAAAAGAGGAGGGGGTTGAATCAAGAACCAATAAAACTTTAACTTTAGTTCACCAATTAATCCTTCATAAACTAATCTAATCTAGTTTCATCCATGAAGGATTAAAAGTAATAAAACATTCATAACACTTGACACAATATTTGGTAACCCAAAAACGTTCCAAATAGAAAGTAAAACTGGGGTGGGGAAGATACCCACAAGCTTTAGTAGTATAGTATAAAGTTGGCCTATTAAGGCTTATAAATGATCACTTCTGATGATCTTCCTTATTAGGAGCAATAAGGACTATGAGATCCACCTTGTTAAAGGAATTATACAATACAATGAAGTATGTACTCATTTAGGTGATCTAGCATAAGACTGTTAAGTCCACCTTGTTAGAGTATTTGACTGATGCACCTATTAGGATGAACCAATAGTTGATCTCTACTCTGCAACTCAGTTTATTGAATGAGATTCCTTGATGTAGAAAGAATATCTTAATGTGATGGATGAGACTCCAATTTTCCTTATTGTGCTTGTAGCTTTTAAACTCATATATTCTTCATATTTCATACTCATTTGAATATGACAAGATATCTCTTATTTATACAATTCCAAATAATTACCTTCTAAAGTCATCTACAATACCATATTAAACAATCTTCACCTAGTCAGCTCAATGTTGACACTCGACTTCAAAAGTCCACTCTAGTGATATTCTGATACTTGAAAACATAGTAAACTTAGAAATCTCTGGCACTCGGTTGACAACTATGCTCAACCCATATTGATCACTGAGGAGTAGGTGTGAACTTGGTGGACACTGTAATAACTTGGTTAGAACTGAAGCTTGGTGAACACTACTATCCTCCCTACTTGGTTAACATATCTAGCTCGATTGATAGTGTCTTCTACTCTTGCTTGATTAACACTTCATCTTGGCTTAGTTGACATTATTTGTAAGGTTAAATTTTTAGTGCTTAGTAACAATGCAACCAACCAAATGATTAAGTATTTTGTAACTAATGAAAAAATAGTTTGGCCATAAGAACACTTAAATGGGTTGGCATGAGGGATTATTTTTACCTTTAGCTTACTAATTTCCTCTTCATTGATTATGTTATCAGTTGATCCTAAGTCAGTGATGACTCTACACACCTACCCCATTATTTTGCATTTGATCCTAAATAGTTCCCTTCTTTGACTTGGCTCTTCCTTTATGGGTTCCTAAATCAATGTGCTCTTGATCATTAGGTTTTCCCCTTCTTCTAATTCAAGGGGTACCTCAAAGTTTTTTTTACTCCTACTAGATTCCTCTTGCACATAATTGACTCTTTTTGTACTCCCTTGGGAATTAGAGCCTTTCTTAGGGAACTTATATGCAGGGTGTCCTAACTGATTGCAATGATAGCACTTCATGGTGGTAAAGTAGGATCCTCTCCTTTGGTTTTTGCTCCTTCCTCTCCAACTAATGTTAGAGCCTCTACCTTTTTTGAAACTCCCTCTTCCTAAACTCCCTTCTTGTTACTTGGTAACCTTATTGTCTCCTTGTGGTCTAGAATCTAATCCTTTTCCACCATAGCTTCTCTGACCTCCTTCATCTCTACCTCTACATTTTCCTCTAAAGTTAGAATATTCCTTCTTCTTGTTCTTCTCTTTCACTTTCAGGGAAAGTTGAAATCTTTTATGGACTTTTGTATGAGTTCATAGGCTGATCTCTTCATGAATATTCCACTTCAAGCCTCCTAGATACCTAGTCACTTTAATGGGTTCATCGTCTTATGCTCTTGACCTCAAACACAATTTTTGAAACTATTTAGTGTAAGTTACCACATTTGTGTATTTTTTCTTTAAACTTTTCCTCTTCTTATGTAGTTGAACTTCATAGTCCTCTAGCAAGAACTCTTCCTTCACCTTTGCTATCATGGCTTTGCAATTTACAATGGGATTCTTTCCCATTTTCTCCCTCTCTTCTTGGAGGTACTTACACCATGTCATGGATGATCCCCTTAGCCTAGATTTGGCCACTTTGACCTTTTATTCTTTTGTTAGATCTTCACACTCAAAGTGATTTTCCATCCCTTCAATCCAATCCAATACAAGTTCAATGTCTATCTTCCCACTAAAAAAAGGAATCCCTCTAGGGATTTTTGACTTGATACCTTAATGGACTTTAGTAATGACTCTTCATTTATTGCAGGGTTTGGTTCAGGGATAAGCTCTTCTTAATCAACCTTTTCATTACCTTTAACGATACTTTCACCTTCTTGGTCCTTCTTCTTAGCTGCCTCAACAACTTCCTCTAATTTGATTTTTATTTCTTCTAGGGCTTCTTCAAGGATTTTTTCCTTCTTCTTTGGTTCACCCATATCTTTGGCCAAATCTACATTAGCCACCATGTTTTTTTCCCCAATTGACTTTTCATCCTAAAACATCTAACCACAAGCCCAAACCTTCTTGCTCTAATACCACCTTGATGTAATGTTGGGTAGATATCTTAATTAGTCCTTATCTTCTCAAATACTTGATTAGAATTTATCTTAACCTATTATGGTTCTATTTGATACCCTAATCCCTAGAGGATCTCTATCATAACCTCTAACTACTCCCTACCTAGATACACAAATGAGATTGCTTCTTGCACTCGTCAATGCCTCTTCAAGCGACTTTGTCAACTAATAATTTTGATCCTTCCTAAGCATTCCTATGACCAAAAAGAGTGAGGGGTTCCCTTATGAAGTTTTGGATGTCATCCAACCTTTAGGATTCAACATCAACAAGTGTTCTTACGAATTCTTTCAAAACTATCACAATTTTACTAAATAGGCCTAATTAGTTTAACCCTCTTACTTGGGTTTTGGACAATAACTCTAAATTTCTCCAAGCAAGGTGCCAAAAATTTATGGATACAAGTACCCTTTTAGAAAACTTGAAATATTGTGTGGGTATTAGTTCTGCAATCCATTCATATACCTAAAAGCAATTTGTATGCCTATAAAGAAGGGTTTCACAATATGGGTGATAGTTTTCTCTAGGGTCTGATCATTACCTTAGAAAAAAATTTTGTGGAACATTCCCCTCTTGTACATAGAATCATCACTCACCCCTCTCCATTTTCAACTCTTTGCTTGAGGCATCTATCACTTTCAAACCTCAAAAAGCTTCTTGACAACAATGTGATTTCCTAACATGGGTTTCTGGACCATAACTTTAAATTTTTCCAAGCAAGGTGCCCAAAAATTTATGGATTCAAGTACCCTTTTAGGAAACCTAAAATATTTTGAGGGTCTTGGGTCTTCAATCCATCTGTATACTTGAAAACAATTTGTATGCCTATAAAAAAGGGTTTTACAATATGTGTGATAGTTTTGTCTAGGGTTTGATCATTGCCTTAGCAAAAATTGTTTTAGAACTTTCTCCTCTTGTAAATACAATCATCAATCACACCTCTTCATTTTTCAACTCTTCATTGAATTATCTATCACTTTCAAACCTCATAAAACCTCTTGACAACAATGTGATTGCCTAACCAAGTGATTGAGACTTTCCTAGGGCATCACTTTTAAAATTCTTAACCAACTCACCAGGGCCCCAAAACCTATATACATTATATAAAATCTCTCCATTACCATTTCCCTTAAGTTCATGGTGAGTCCATGGTACAAACTCATGGAGGATCCATTTTAGTGAAAACTAACAAGACTAAACCAACACAAAGAGTTTTTACAAAATATTTTCAAATCCAAAACAAATCAACTTCTATGACCTAGTAATTTGAAATAAAAAGGACTATACAAGCATGAAATACACTAAACTAGAGCAAAAAATACAACTTCTATCTATTATTGTAATCATTCCAAATAAAACATGTAAAACTATCAAAAGTGGGGCCGAATTCATAGTGTTTAATGATAAAAAATTCCTCTTACAAACTTCAACCCTTGGAATGGGTCATTTCATGGTTTTTATAAGTTTTCCAAGATGTTTCACAAAATTATTGTAGCTATCAAACCCCAAACCATGACTATGTGATTCTTGCTCAAATGGTGTCGAGCAAGTTTTTGAAGTTGCTGACAACTTTTGTATTTTTACAATTTTTGAACATCTAGCACTTGGAGGCTTCGAAGTAGGTATAACATGGTATATTAATGGTTTCTAGGCATTATCTATCCTTTAGAGAATCAATCCACAAGTTTTTGATAGCTTTACTTGACAACTTGTTAATATGTGATATCTTTTTGACATCTTTCTTCTTTCTTGCTCCAAATGATATATAGAATCTCCAATCCATTCAATGAGGTGTAAAAAAATCATTAAGGAAAAGATAGGTTGAAAACCATACTTTCCACATGTTTTTAAGGTCCTAAATCCATAGCCTCTAACACAAGAAACACTAAACAAGAAAACCTAAAATCTCCTAGAATGGAAACTTCACCTAGGTGACCTTGAAAGGTCCAAACTCACACTCCTAAATTTTCTAGAGCCACTAAATGCCAAAATTAAAACTAGAAATCAAAACAAGGAGCTTTGACTAGGTTCTCCTGCAACACTTTGTTAGGATCCAACCTTGTTAAAGGTTATGTACACATTGTTAGACATGACCTTGTCAGCGGACTTGCAAAAAAATATCATTTAGCCCTTATCACTTCTCATTTGAATAACCTTCTCTAAAGGAATTACAAACATTTAAATGAATGATACCATACAAATAGATTTACAAATAAGATAATCAAGTCCACTTAGCTAAGAAATTTTATGGCACAATGGTTAGAGAGTAACAATGAATGATCCATTACTACTAGAAACTCACTTTGCTCAATTAGATCTCCATTTTTCTCATTCTCTATCATTTTTTCATCCTCTTTCTTCCTTATGGATGATCTACTCACATATACATGAATTTAACATTTCTCTTGCTTGATCTTACAATGTAGCTCAACCTAGTTTCCCCTTCTATCTTTTACTTTACTAAGAACTTGATCACCACTCAATCAAAAAAATTGAACAAATTGTTTATCATCTAAATAGATAATTATTTATTCTTAACCACATTCTTTCCATGTTTTTTTTCTTAAACACAACTATATGATCTTTATCCAACTCAAATTCTTTGAATCTAGATACTTGATTAACATGTTTTCACCTTGAACTTTGTGCTCCATTTTAAATCATCAATCTCCATCATTAAACCTTCTTTTAGTTTCTCCAGCCATAGATCTCATAAATAAATGCATCGTTATCTTTGAAACTTCTTAGACCATTATTTTATTTTCATCAAATGTTGACCTTAAATCAATTCTTTTCCAAACTATTCTTCTTTCATTTTCTCTATTAACATTACATGCACTTAGTTAAAATTATAATAACTCAATGATCACTGAGTTCTTCATTCACTGAGAAAACTATCTTCACACTTTATGACTTCACGGTTTTCTTACACATGATCTCAACACTTAATCAAATCAAATCGACATTACAATAGCAATGTCTAACTTATTAAGTTCCCATTGAAATCAATACACTTATCAATAATTCATCATTATACTTTATTCAAATCCTCTCCATCAATAAAATTTTATGACACTCTACTGAATTAGCATAATGGCTTACCATTTTAGGCTTGATATCAATGACAAGATAACAATTGATATGAATTTTTCACATGCAATATCAACATTATCCATAGGGGGTAACACCATGGGTCCTCCCCCTAGCTAATATTCACTAAATAATGATGGATGATTGCATCAATTCATTTTTTTATCAAAATATCTACATGGAGTTAATGCAAGAGTTCACTCTTTAGGCAATCTGAAAGTTGTGAAATTGCTAAAAGATGTGTTGAAATAGGAGTTGGAGACACCCTAAAAATTTTAAAGACCTAAAACAACATGAATTTTGATCAAATTAAAAAATTAAAGACAAAATTAGATAAATGACGAAGATAATAGACATTTTCAAATCAATTATAATGCCAAGTCATTTGAGTGATTAATTAATTAATCAACTAAACCTTTGATCAAATTCAAAAAGACAAAAATCACTTTTAAAAGAAGATTTTCAATTCATAAAACCAAAAATAAAATAAATTAAAAGGAAAGGGATAAAGACAAAAAGTCAAAAAGAAATGCAACATTTACTAAATCAACTAAAATAATTTATCCTCTCAAAACTGAAATCCACTCCTTTTGGAATTTAAAAGAATTGAAAGTTCCTATTTATCCTCACAAACCAAATCTGTTGGACTATTACTCTTGGGGTTCGATGACATATTTTTAGTTTCACCTTTATCCCCAATAAATAATAAATCCCAAATCTTTATCCTAACCCCCTTCTGAAATCCTATAAATAGAAGGGAAAATCAAGAGAAAACGAACCCAAGTTTTATGCATCCTTACTATACGCATATTAGAGCTATCATTTTGATCATCCATTAAGGATAATTGTTATTGAGATTTTAGCATCATTTTAGTATAATTTTAGTGTTACTTATCATTATTTAGCATTATTTAGTCTCATGCATACATATATCTTAGGATTTTCACGTGCTTATCTTCATATAATTTGCATTTCATATAGATCTCATATACACTTTCATAGATTTGCACAAATAGCATAATCCCATTCTAGAACTATCACTAAGATGTTGGTCTGAGAGTGATTCTAGTAGTTGTAGTTAAGGAAACATGAGATGTTTGTAGAGAATTTATTTAGTAGTCATTTCTTGGGTCTAGCTTAATTCATTGTTATTTTGATTGCACTCTACACCAAGGTCTCATGAATACATGATTTGACCATGTACAAATTTGTGCCTACTGTGGGGCTTCATTTTAGAGCCTCATTCTTATTTAACGTTTCATTCTAGTCTTTGAATCTCTTTGTAGATCTATGTGTTACTCTTATTTACTATGTAGATCTAACTTATTTTAGGCTTAACAATGTTTAGGAGCACTCATAATAGGCAGAACAACTTTTCAAAGATGCTCTCTAACTCACAAGAAATTTTTATGATATTCTAGAACTTTTAAACACTATTTTAATGCTTTTGAATGATTTTATTATGCATTTGAAAGATCTAATAATTTATTTGAAATATTTTCTAGTGTATATACAAGATTTGATAGCACATTTACAAGATAGTCTAGTACTTTTATATGATTCTATAATTCATTTTAGTAATCTTGCAACGCATATGTGTAGTTTTGTAATGCATTTGGTCAAGCATAAAATTTGTTATATTTAAATTGAAGATCTAATTTCTAGGTTCTTACAAGTCTCTTTTGAACCAAATAGGAGCTCTTAGGTCATTGAAGTTGTAGGACGGGAGTGAAGACAATTAAAAATTTGTCTAGCATACGCTAGCATCGAATTAGGTATGCCTAAAACTCTTGTCAATTAAACTACAACTTTTCAAGGTTCACAACTTAGTTTAACTAAGAAATTGAATTTCTTTCACCTATTTGGAACTAGGCCTTTTCTCTCACCTCTTTTAAGTGATTAGAATGCCAAACCTTCCAAAAGGGTCAATAGGAACCAATTAGGGAATGAACAAATACATAAACCAAATATAATCCTCTTGTTCTCCTAGTTTAAAGGCTCATAATTGAACATCTTGGTTTTTGTGTTTGAGAAGTTGGAATAGTAGGGATATGATCTCACCCTTTTAGGGTGATCAAAATCCCAAACCTTCTTTCATTTATGTCTCTCATCCTTTTCCATAGGTTGTTTACTCAACCATAGAAAGGCATACCTCCTAAGATTTTCCTTAGTAGGTTTGGTGAGAGGGAAAGCCTTCCAACTTGTATTCTTAATTAAATTCAATCCAATTAAATTTGAAACATAGCCTTCCTCTAGTATTCTCGAAAGAGATTGTCCCAAAACTCTCTCGCATTGTTGGGAAGGTCTCTTTCATAGAGAGGTAAATTCAAACATGATTAGATAAACACTAAAACCTCATAGTCACCAACCTAAGCAAGCCATTGTCAAGAAGCCATTGTTTTTGCATGCTAAGTTTATGCATGGAATATTTCATTTTTACTATTGTTTTGATTGAATGTGCTAGTTTTAATGCAAGGTGAAGAACTTAATATTACAAGACCTTTAAGAAAATTTAAGTCACAATTGCAAACCAACCCTAAATTGGACTTGGGTAAAAGTACAAAGTTGTGTCACCTTTCAGGTTGACTTATCAAAATGACTGAATTTGAGTATTTCTATGTAAAAATTAATTTTGTTCAAACATATGATCTTGATAAATTTCTTCTAGCTAAGTTATATATGCTCTCACACTTTTCCAATTGGAAATTTCTATTAAATGCATGTTTTATACTAGTTATTATCCAATTAATAAAGAAATATAATTATTTCAAAAAATTGACATTTCAATAACTCTTACTAGTTTTTATGATTTTTTCTAATAACATATAAACACCATTTTAAAGAGCTTAAAGTCAAGAATATTCACATATAGAATTCATAGTGATTTAATTAAATATAGTATTTTGTAATTAAAAAATTCTACAATTACATATTTTAACACTGAGAAAGATGTTGATTTTGAGAAAGAAAAAAATATTAAATCAAATCAATGAAAATTAAAAATTATATGACATTCTAAAGGAGAGAATCCTCTTTTACAACCTATAAGTATTGTTTTTGTTGGAATAGAATTATTTTGAAAAAAGTGTTGGGAGATGAAAACTGTCGATTTGAACAAGCTGAAGTTTGAATCATTATAAAAGAGAAAATATAGGTCTAAAGAAATTTTTTATTTTTTATTTTTCTAGCTACATATGTTATCTATAGCATAATATGAGATCAAATATAAATAAGTTTATTTCCATGTAGTTTTGTAATGGGAACTAGAAACCTAATTTCCAACATTTTTCAGCAACTAAAAAGTTATCATTAAAAAATAGGAAAATATATCATTTCTTATACCATATAATTATTAAAAATTATAATCCTAGATTTAATTAGTTTACTTCATTTTCAAATTCTAAATAACAATACCAGTTTATTGCATTGAAGGTGAACAATTATACTTTTGTTAGCCTTTTCATTTGTAAAAGGGTGACACAGGTTTGTGCTTTTACCCTGAAACATTTTTGTATACCTTGAAACAACACATTTAAAACCTAAAATAATGCACATTGTTCACTTCTATAATGCATTTACCAACTTAAGAAATGCATTTACCAATTGAAACAATGCATTTGAACAAGAAAAAAATGTATTTGAGCACTACGTAGTGCATTTGCATTTAAAACAACACTTCCACACTACAAAGCGACACCTGGCTTGGAAATAAATAATGCATCTAAGCAATGAAATAGTGCATATAAATATTTATCTATAGTATATTTGAGGGAATTTTAAAAATAGTGGCTACTTACATGTGGAATATCACAAAACAAAGAGCATGTCTAAATACCCTTTTCTCCTATCAATATTCTACAAATCTAAAGAACTTCAAAAATGACCAATATATTTAAGATCTAGAAAGAATTTTTCTATCAAAAAGTCATATAGAAAACCCCACCTAGGGGCTCTTATCAAACAAACATCATCACTACAGCCTCATACATCAAGTCAAACATGGAAGGACATTCACATCATTTCATCACTTGACTTTATGGAGCTCAATCCTATCACTATTGGCATTGCTAGAAACCTATTGTGGTTTCACAATGCATGCCCCATTTCTCCTAGAAATGAGAATCCCCTAGTAAATTTTTGTCTCCCAAACCCCTAATCCTTGGCCTAGGTCATGTTGGAACTCTTCATGAGTCTAGTTCAAGCTTGAATCTCTAGGAGGGAAAGTACAAAGTGTCACAACTATAGGAGAAAAGAGATTTTTAAGTGGACAAGTGTGCGCTCATCTTCCTTTAGAGATGCACACATGTGCACTTGCAGATGTGCTCACCTCTAGAGGGTGCACACCTATAGAGGTGCCTACCCTAGGCCCAAGGTCTATATAAACCCTGCACCCCCCTCCTAAACTTCAATTGTCTTTTGCACTCCCATCTACCTACATCTTCACACCTATAGACCTACGCTTCGTCTGCCAACCTACACTCACCAACAATAAGACAAGGTTAGCTAAAGACATTAGAACGTGTGCACATGCACATCTCCTTGAGGTGAACAAGTGTGCACCTCTATTCACTCACCAAAAAGAAAACACAGAAAAAAAAAGAATGCCTAAATCATAAAAGGTGCACATATATGCACTTTTTTTTAAATCTCAAACTAAACTAAAACAAAGTATTGAAGCCTAATAAAAAGATGTGGATGTGCACACTTTTTTGTGCTTTCATTTAGTAACCTAAATGCACATAAAAGGGTTCACACATGTGCACCCCATTAAGGTGTGTATGTGCACATCCTTCGTGCACTCAAAAACATAAAAAAAAATCTAAGTTAATTCTCCCCTCACAAAGCACTTGCAACAAGTGCATGTGCATAGCTAGGCACATGTGCATGTGCATAAATCATCTAGGTGTGTACGTACACATATGTGCAATTGCACCAAGATTATCATAGAATGACAATTTAAACACACCTAGCGCATCTGTAAGGGTGCACAAGCTACACTTTTCTACATATTAGGGCTTATGGGAGGATTTAAGTGGGTTTTCACTATTTTATGAGTACTTTTCCTAGGTTTTATCAATTAGGCTTTGTGTTTTGGTTCAATTTTAGCTTTTTGGACCAATTTCTTCTTTTAACTTGTGCAAATAAAATTGTGTCTTCATCCTCAATGGTAGAAAACATTGCTCCCAAACTTGTAGTTTTTAAATACCAAAGTACACTAAGGAAATCTCACATTTAGGATGGACATTCTAAAATCAGAGTTATCAAGATTGGATACATTTCCTAGAATGCCTTCCTTACCATTTGCAGTAATCCAAGAGAATGATTCACAATGGTATCAACACTAATCATATCTAGGCTTGGCAATGCAACATCACATCCTTCTTCCATCTAGTCTTCAAAGCTCATCATGGCTCTTACAAAAAACTATATTACTAAAGAAAAGGTTGTTAATTGCATCACATGAGAGATAGTCCTAGACATCTGACCTCGAAACATTAAAAAAGTGTTCCACTTGCCTAGAGTTGATCAGTATTTACATATTTCTTATGAAGGTGTAGAAAGATGGTATCAAGAAAATGAGAAGGAAGCCAAAGAGATAATCTAATAATAATTTTTTATTGATAGAACACTAGTGGGCTATAGAGTCAACAAGCTAGACATGACCTCGTGATACATAAAAGATGACATGAGAGATGCTATTGTAGTTTTGGATAGGGTTATGGGACTACTAGCAGCAAGCCATTTTCATATTTGGATGGTCCATTTCATAGAAGCTATCTGAATGACCAAGATACCAATTGATTGGACCACAATGTTGAGTTATAAAAAATATGAGCAGCTCATAGTTATTAAAGTTGACCCCACATTCTACATGACATCATATTCGGTATACTTATTGGTGGCTAGAACAAATGATTACCCAGGTCTTTACAAGAATTGTAACATGCAAGATGCTAATGCATGGCCCTATGTGGTGTATCCTTAGTTGGTAAAGAAGAAAATTATAGATAAGATAAAATAGTACATGATATCAAATGTCAACTTTATATTCACAATCATCTGATTCATAGAGGGTGATTATACCAAAAGGATGTCGATAGAGGTAGCATCCAGAATCATAGAGATCAACAACTACTACATCCAATTTAAAACATTCACCTACCTAAGGGTAGTTGTTACCATGGTTAACTCAAAGCATCTCCTGAGATATCCATTGAATAGGTTCATTTTGTTGGAAATTTCTAGGCAAATCACATCTGCATATAACAGAGTGAGGAAACAACACAAAAAGAAATGAGTGTGGAAAATCACCATCAATGCTTTCAAGGTCAAATAGAAACAAGACATCTTGACCTTTGATTTGGAATGAGATCAATATCCCTTAGAAGATTACAACTCCCCTTGCCCTTATTTTGACAACATAGGGATGGTCATGCATTTGGTAGGGAAGTAGTTTGTACATGAAGATGCACTAGAGAGTCACTAGATGAATGCAATAAATGACTATGATATTCAAAAAAGGGATTATTTTTGAATGGCTCTATGTATGGCTAAAAGGGTCATGAAAATTAAGATCTTGCTCAAGGCTATTGAGAAAGATAATGAACATGTCTTGGATCCATTATAAAATTGGGACAAAATCTATGACATGCCAATCATAAATGCAGAGATTGGTAGGGAAGAGAATGTGGACATCAACAATAGAGCTCACCACACAGTCCAACTAACAAGGGAATAGATCAAGAAGCCTTTAAAACTTGATCTAGTTCCATAGGTTGTTTCTCTACCAAAGGAAAAGGTGTAAAACTTATGGTACCAACTTTCTTAGGTCAATCCCAAGTGAGGTCAAAAATGATTCATCCACATGAGTAGGAAGTTAAGTATTTTGAAATAGATAGAGTAATGAAATGGAATAAAGGGGAAAAGGGTAAGAAAAAAACAACTCAAACCTAATTGTCTCAACAACCACAAAAAATCCTAAACAAGCGGAGCCTCAAGATGAGTCGATAACTCAAGTCCAAGAGACTAAGTGATGCAATGCATCATACAAAACCAAAAAATTAGTGGGATCCATGATGATCCCTTCAAAATTAATTTAATAATTCCATTATTAGAGGCATCTCATAAGGTAAAAAAAAGCATTTTACAACCCAAAAGCATCAATTCTTCTCCATTTGCATATCCTAATTTCTATATCTGATTCCATTATTCATAACTTTCAATCTTTAACATTTCCTTTCAAATCCTTTTTAATAATTTTTCTACATTAGTAATTATAAAACATATCCAATTATGAGACCAATCCAATAAACAAATTAAAAATTATGTGCTCTAAACTAAGACCCATACTTTTTTCATAACTCAAATCTTATATGATTATAGTTTCTGAAACTATAAGCCATTAATTCTTACAATGCATAAATCATTCTACAAGGACCAATTGTGTCTTGTAACTTCAATGGAGATCCATACAAACTAGTCTTCATAAAAAAGAACATAACTTACAAAAATTTGAATGAAAATAACTCAAGCCAATTGGAAATAAAACATAGTTCACATATATTTCTAGTTAATACAAATAGAGTTCCTTTTTCAATCAAATATGTTCATTACAAACATCTCAACCTAACTATAGTTGGTCATCCTCAAATATATAATTTACAAGCTTTCCCAAAACTTGCATAACTTCTTCATTTCTACATGAAATAAATCTAAACCAAATCCAAAAGAAATATTATTCACTACTATATTTAAATCTAAAAAATTTACATGGTTTCTAGGCTGTAAATGGTTGTAAAAGACCTAGAACCAACACTAAAACTAAAAACCCAATCAAAATAACAACTTAGAATATTACCAGATTTCTTTCAAAATATATCTCTTCCTCTCATTGATGCTTTGGTTAAACTATACATCCATTTTTATAGATTTTTTGGTCAGTTATAACTTCCAAACCACCCTTTAAACCATCTCCTTACATTCTTTTAATAATTATGCAACTATGCCAACATTTTATGACAGTATTTTATGTACTTTATGCATTTTTGCATTACAACTTTCACACAAACCCAACCTAGACCAAAATTATGACACAAATGACTTTATATGGATACCAATAGATCTATTCACCTATGAAATAAACATTTTGAAGTTATTTATCATATTAAGATCTCCTCTTACAATTTTGACAACTTATTGCAAATGGCTTCTCTAACCTTTATATATTCACTTAAAAGACTCAAATATATAATAAATGGATCACATTAATTCAACATATGACTTGATGACCCTAAAATTATTTGCTCTCTTGCAATTTAGGTACCTCTATACTATACTCCCAACCTTGAAAATTTTCCAAGTCCCTTCAAAAAATGAAACCAATAACCTACAAAAAAGGGATTAGATCAAAATCCTTGTCTTCACCTTCATTTTCCTTTGCCTCTTTATGCCTTTGTCACCATCATATTTTCCTTTAAGGACATAGGAATGCACTCAAAAACACCTCAATACTCCTATTAGTGGAGAATTAATCATTGTCATACAAGGTTTCTATAAATCCACCATTCATTTTGCCACTACACAACTACCCTATTGCCATCTTACCCATCCAAGATCTTGGAAGATGCACTACCACCCTCTCTTAGTGGTTTCTCTCTTTACACCTTCTACCTAGCTTCATCTTGATGGAGACAATATTAAGACCCCTTCTTAGGTCTTCCACACACACACTTTCTTACTACATCTTTATGGATAAGAAACCTGCAACCAAAAATCATCAACAAAACAAATACCAAATCTCTAAGGTCTTGGTGTGGATTGCCTCCCTTGGCACTCTACCCACACAATCAAGATCTTCAAGCTCTGGTACCAATTTGATGTAGAGAATCTCACAAATAAACAAATAAGTGGGATGCATAATGATCCCTTCAAAATTAATTTAATAATTCCATTATTAGAGGCATCTCATAAGGCAACAAAGCATTTTCCAACACAAAAACATCAATTGTTCTCCATTTGCATGTCATGATTTCTATATCTAATTCTATTAGTCATAACTTCAATCTTTAACATTTCCTTTGAAAACCTTTATAATAATTTTTCCAAATTAGTAATTCTAAAACATATCTGAAGATGAGACTAATGCAATAAAAAAATTACAAATTATGTTCTCTAATTCAAGACCCATATTTTCTATCATAAATCAGGAGCAAAACCATTAACCCTACCTAGGGAATCAAATAACTTTCTCAAAATGATTCTAAATAACATAAAAGCAATTTATATCTCAACCTTATATGAGTCTAGTTTCTAAAACTATAAGCCATTAATTCTTACAATACATAAATCATTCTACAAGGACCAATTGTTTCTTGCAACTTCAATGGAGATCCATAAAAACCAGTCTTCATTAAAATGAACATAAATTGCACAAATATGAATGAAAATAACTCAAAAAAATTGGAAATAAAACCTAGTTCACATATATTTCCAATTAATATAAATAAAATTCCTTTTTAATTCAAATTTTTTCCTTCCAAACATTTCAATCTAACTGTAGGTGGGCATCCTCAAATCTGCAATTTACAAGCTTTGCCAAAACTTGCATAACTTTTTCATTTATACATGAAATAAATTCAAAAAAAATCATGAAGAAATTTTATTCAGTAATATATCCAAATATACAAAATTTAGGTGGTTTTTAGGCTACACATGGCCATACAAGACTTGGAACCAACACTGAAATTGAAAACCCAATCAAAATAACAACTCAGAATATTACCAAATTTCTTTCAAAATATATCTCTTCCTTTCATTATTTCTTTGGTTTGATCGTACATCCATTTTTATAGATTTTTTGGTTGGTTATAACGTCCAAACCACAATTTAAACCATCTCCTTACATTCTTTTAATATTTATGTAACTATGACAACATTTTATGCACTCTATGCATTTTTGACTTACAACTTTCATACAAACCAAACCTAGACCAAATTATGACTCAAGTGACTTTATATAGATACCAATAGATCCATTCACCTATGAAATAAAATTTTTGATGTTATTTATCATATTAAGACCTCCTCTTAAAATTTTGACAACTTATTGCAAATGGCTTCAGTAGCCTTTATATCTTGACTCAAAAGACTCAAATATATAATAAATGGATCACATTAATTCAACATATAACTTAATGAATCTAAAATTATTTGTTCTCTTGAAATTTAGGTGCCTCTACACCACTGAGCAAGTTCCTCCACTAGTACAGGAATACGAATGGGAACAAGAAGAGGAAGAATAGAGAATGCTACTAACAAGTCAAGAGGAAGAAGCCTCCCTCTTAGATACTAAAAAGTCTAGTCTTGAGCCCACTTTGGGAGGGACATGTAGGAGAAGATTAAAGAAAAAGAATACTCCTCCCCCATAGGTACCCAAAAACCATTCACAAAGATGAAGTAGAGGAAGAAGAAGGGAAAAAAATTGAATATGTCCCTTGAGTCAGAGGAATCACTCAACTAAGGCCACCATATATTCCAAACAAACCTATTTAGGATACTACCTTAGAGGATGAGTAGCAATAGTGAATCACATACATGGAGGTTCAAGATGTTGAGAATTATGTCTCAACCTTGCAAGCTTTTCCTGGAAAACTCTAGAATTTTTTTAGAAAATTATAAAATTTGTTTGTAGTATGTTTCCACATGTTTATGAGTTGAAAAAGGTGCATGAGTTGTTAAAAATGTGTCTAGTCTCAAGAATAACATAGAAGGGCTATTTATAGAGTGTAAACAACTCATTAAATGACTTTTATGGGGGTCTAAACTAGAGGACAAAATTATGGATGAAAATGGTATTCTTGGAGTTACAAATTACAAGTGGCTGACATGTGGCATGGTTGTTTTGCCCATCATTTTGGCCCATGGTTTTGTAACACCAAAAATGGTTTCCAATTGGAAAATCACTATAAAAAGAGGGTTTGGGGAGGTGTTTAAATCATTGAATTCTATTTGCAAGATTGGGTGCTAGAAGGAGTATCTCTTCGAATCTAAGTCTTAGTTTGAGTTGTGGTGATGCACTCCTATAAGAACTTGCATTGCAAGTGTATTGTAATCTTCCATATTTGAGAATACATTTTGTGGGTTTTGGAGGGTGGGGTTTTTCTCCTAGAAGGCTTTCCCCATTGTAATCATTGTGTTATGTATGCATTGTTATTTTGATTATATTGTTATGTACTTCTTGAGATCTCTACAATAGTTACTTGAATTTGCATAATCATCATCTCAAGATTAGTGTAGGAAGAGATTATGTGCACCTTTTCTTCCTTACAAGTAGTATCAAAGCCTAGCTAGCTTTGGTTCTATTTGTTGGGTATAAGTTTTTTTTGAGCTAATAAAATTTTGAGTGGGAGCTTTTGCAAAGGATTTTATTTTTGTGTTGTAGGATTGCAAAGATGGCAAGCAGATTAGGGAGGATTGATGTAAAAAAGTTTTCTGGCACAAAATTTGAAATTTGGAAGTTGAAGATGGATGATCTATTGATTGATTAGGATCTATGGGATGCAGTCAATGAAAAGAAGCTGAGGCCCACAGATCCAACTTTAGCTAGAGATTATGATGTGAGAGACAAAAAAAGCTACAAGTTTCATTAGATTGTATCTTGTAGACTCTATACTAATTAATGTTCATGAAGAACCTACTGTGAAGAAGATTTTGAAGAAGCTAAGTGAGATTTATGAAGAGAAATCACTTGTGAACAAGATTTTCTTAAGGAAGAAGATGTATTCCATGAAAATGGAAGAAAGTGGATAGATTTCTAAGCATCTTGAAAGTTTTAATATGTTGGTGACTCAGTTGACCTTAATTGGGGTATCAATAGATGAAGAAGAAAGGTTCCAAATATTTCTATGTTCATTGAAAGACTCATGGGATAGCATTGTCATGGCCATAGGGAGTACTTCAATTGTCTTGAAGATGGAGGACATTGTTGATTCTCTACTTTTTGAAGAGATGAGAAGGAAAGTCTCTCTAAATAACAAAGAGGCTTTGAGTGTTCAAAGAAGACCAAAAGAAAGAGGCAAGAATGAAAAGTAGCATGGTCATTCTAAGTCCAAGAATAAGGGGAGATCAAAATATCATGGTAAGTCCAAGGTGATTTGTTTGAATTGTGGCAAACCTATACACTTCTAAAAGGACTACAAAGAGGAAAAGAGGAAGAAGAAGAAGAAGAAGAAGAAGAAAATCTAATTCTGAGTCTAAGAAGGAAGATGGAGATGCTTTCATCATAGCCTTGGCCACTCATGTAGGTGATAGTGCATGGTTGATAGACTCAGTTGCATCTTTTCACATGACTCCTAATAGAAATTGGTTTAGTAAATATGAAAAGTTTGATGGTGGTAAGGTGTATTTGGTTGATAATTCAGTTCTTGATATTCTTGTTCATGGAAGTATTAATGTGAAATTCTTTGATGGAAGAATTAGAATATTTTATTGTGTCTTTCATATCGTGGGACTAGCAAGGAATTTTTTATCTATTAGTAAACTAATAGATGTAGGTGTGCATGTATAGTTTTCTGAAGTAGGTGTAAAAATGGTGAGAGGTGCTATGGTAATAGAAAGAGGAAGAAGATTGGGTAGAATAGACCAGCTTGATGTATGCACAATTAAGTACAATAGTACTTTTGATAAGACTATGAAGAGGACTACTTTGTTGCAAAAGGAGAGGGTTTCTCTTTCAGTAGATGGTTGTGGTTTTTGGATACCCAATGGTGCTCTATCTACTGAATCAAATTTACCTATAGAGAAGACTATCTTATGGCACCAAAGACTTAGCCACACAAGTGAGAAAGGTCTATGAAACTTAAAGAATAAGAACCTTGTTGATGGGTTGAATGACTACAATCTTGATTTTGATTTTTGTGAATATTGTATCTATGGTAAACAAAATTGTGTTTACTTTTACTCAAGTTCTCATAATTCCTCATGTATTTTGGATCTAATCCAGTTGGATGTATTTGGTCTAGTTGATGTTCCTTCTATTGGTAGATCAGTTTATTATGTTTCTTTTATTAATGATTTCAGTAGAAGAACATGGGCTTATTTTCTTAGAAGTAAAGCTAAAGTTTTCTATCATTTCAAAGAATTTAAATCAATGGTTGAGTTGTAGGCTGAAAAAAAGATAAAGCATTTAAGAACTGATAATGGTGGTGAATATTCCTCCAATGTTTTTGACACATTTTGTAAAGATTTTGGTTTTAAAAGAGAGAAGACAACTCTATATTCTCCACAATAGAATGGAGTTGCAAAAAGAATGAACAAAGCCTTGATGGAGAAGGCTAGGAGTATTCTAAGTTGAGTTGGACTAGAACACAATTTTTGGGCTAAAGCTATAGCCACTACCTACTACCTAATTAATAGGTCTCCTAGATCAACTCTTGTTCATAAGACACTAGTGGAAGCATGGTCGGGCCACAAGCCTTCACTTAGACATCTAAGAGTTTTTGGTTATGAGGCATATGCTCATGTGCCAAAGGAGAAGTTAACAAAATTGTAAAATGAATTTGTCAAATGTATCTTCATCAGATATAGTTATCGTGTAAAAGGATACAAGCTTTGGGATCCTATTGCACATAAGGTATTTTATTCCAAAAGTGTTAAATTTAGAGAAATTAAGCCTTCTTCTATTCCAATATAGCCATAATAGATAAAAGAAAAGAAAGATGTGATTCAACTTCTTGCTACACATGAGAAATTTGAATCAAGACCCTTAGAAAGACAAGTTTTTAAAGAGAGCTCTAGAACTCAGAGGAACAGGGAGAACCTAATGATGAACCTAAACTTGAACCTGAACTAGATCTTGTTCAAAGGTCTAGTAAAAAAAGGAAAGAACTAGAAAGGTATGGATATTCTCTTGATGATTGGAAGTATATATTTTCTTTGAATGCTAATATTGATGAACTAAAATCTATAGAAGAGGCTCTTGGCACTAATACATTTGGTACTAAATTGCAACGGCAGTGCCGTTGTAGTTTTTTTGTCACAACCTTTTCATCATCGCAATTGTGACAGTCTACCTCAGAGTACTCAATATCTTTTCATGGAATAGGAAATGAGCATTCCCTCAATATTTGAGGCTATGTGGATTCAAACTAGGCCAATGATGTTGATAGTAGAAGATTCACCAGTGCATATGTGTTTACATTATTTGGTGGGGAAATTAGTTGGATGAGCAAGTGAAAAGCTATGGTCACTTTGTCCACTACTGTGGTAGAGTATATGGTAGCTACTCATGCTTGTGAGGAATTTAACTGGCTAAAAAGACTGTGTTGAAAATTTTAAATTCAAACAAGGTACAATGACAATTTATAGTAATAGTCAAAGTGTAATTTTCCTATCGAAGAACCTGACATTTCATGCCAGGACCAAACACATTGATGTACAATATCATTTTGTGAGATATATGGTCGAGAATGACAAGGTGAAGCTAGAGAAGGTAGAGACTTTGGTGAATGTTGCTAATGTATTAACTAAGCATGTGAGCTTAGAGAAGTTCAAATGGTGTTCAAATTCTATGGGCCTATTGGCCCCTAGCAATTAAGTCCTGAAATTGTGGATCCCCTAACTCTTGCAAGGTGTTCAACAAGTGGGAGAATGTTGAGAATTGTGTCTCAACCTTCCAATATTTTTCAAAATTATTAGAAAATTCTAGAATTTGTTTGTGGTATTTTTCCACATGTTTATGAGTTGGAAAAAGGTGTATGAGTTGTTAAAAATGTGTCTAGTCTCGAGAACAATGTAGAAGGGATATTTTAAGCATGTAAACAACTCATTATATGACTTTTATTGGGGTCTAAACTAGAGGAAAAAATTATGGATGAAAATGGTATTTTTGGGTTACAAGTTGCAAGTGCGTAACATGTGGCATGATTGTTTTGCTGATGGCTTTGGCCCATGGTTTTATAAAACCACAAATGGTTTCCAAGTGGAAAATCACTATAAAAGGAGTGCTTGGGGAGGTGTTTGAATCATTGAGTTCTATTTACAAGACTAGGTGCTAGAAGAAGTATCTCTCTAAGTCTGAGTCCGAGTTTGAGTTGTGGTGATGCGTTCCTGTAAGAACCTACATTGCAAGTGTATTGTAATCTTCTCGATTTGAGAATATATTGTGTGGGTTTTGGAGGGTGGGGATTTTCTCCTGAAAGGGTTTCCTGATGGTAATCATTGTGTTATGTTTTCATTGTTATTTTGATTATATTGTTATGTATTTCTTGAGATCTCTATAGTAGTTAGTTGAATTTGCATAATCGTCCTCTCAAGATTAGTGTAGGAATCAATTTTGTGCACCTTTTCTTCCTTACACAAGAGACACATGACTTTGACCTCTCTGATTTTGATTCCATGCCAATGAGCACTAAGATGGTTGGGGAGAAGATAGAGGATACTCCTATGATTTAATACCTAGGAGAGGAATGGAACCAATTACCACCTTTAGCTCAAGGACCTCTAGGCCTACCACCACAAGCATCTCAAGATTTATCATTCCTAGACAAAAGCTCAATAATGTTACTTCCTCCCATTATAGACTTAGAAGAACATACAGTGGAGGACGAATATCCCCAATTATTTCAAGCTGATGAAGTATCAAAGGAGGGAAAAATACATGAGGAACTTTAACAAACTCCTCATGATATTAAGGCTAGGACCTTAGCTCAAGTAGGTACAAAGACTCAAACTAGTGATCTCTCTTGACAAGAAAAAACTCCAGAGAGGACTAACAAGGGAGAGGTACCCATAGTGAAAACTCCCTCTTCAATCAAATATATGTCTCTAATGGGTACTACACCTGCTTGGCTAAAGACGAAGGTCATGGTTTGACAAAAGAGGTAGTTGAATGTAACTGCTAAGGAAGGGATGGATGAGCTGGTAAAAGTCATCAAGAAGCCTAAGCCACTGGCCTTCATTATGAAGAACCAAGATTAGGATATGCTTGCACACATAGCCATCCCTCCTCCACATGTTGACACCAAGGATTTGACTACAAATGGCTTCATTTTTGAGAGAATGTCAGCAATGGGATGAGAATTTTGAGTAAAAGGGTGTACAAATAATACAAGGAAATTTGAACTTATTTCACTATATTTAGTTGAGCATGGATAGATTGGTGTCCATATTGAATCATGATTTTGGGTTGATGGATAAGGTACATACTTGGACAAAAGACCTATAGATTTTGGCATCACTAGAAGGTCAAAGGTATCATATACTCATTGATGTATACATAGTGGAAGAGCTTGATAAGCTTGATGATCAGATAAAGAAGATTGCTATCATTTTTAATGTCATGGAGGGACTACATGAGGATATTCAAAGAATAAGAGACCAGACTCAAGAGCAAGCTTTGGAAGCAAAGGTTGGTTACACTAAGAAAGTTAAAAAGAACAAGTTAAACAAAGTTTGTCTACCAAGCTTGACTAAATTGACAATAGGTACTAAGAAAACTTAGTGCAAATCGAGCAAAAAATCAATTACAGCTGAGTAAAAGTCCATTTTAGTTTATTCTGAGTGAAATAGTTAATGCCAAGTAAAGTTTAGTTGATTTTGAGCACTAGTAAACTTTAGTTCATGTCGAGTGATTTTATAGAAGATGTCGAGCAATGTAGTATGTGTCAAGCATTAGAAGCAAGTTAATGGTGAGTGATTTTATAGAGGATGCCAAGTGTCAACATTATTAGAAAGATCATGAATTTGATGGATTTGAGCTAACAAGTTTATATTCTTGGATTGTGTGAACTAGGTGGAAGATAAGATTGATGAGCTAGTGGCACATAATTCATGGTAAACTATTTTGAGGTGAATTCAAAAAGGATTGAACGAGAAGTTTCTAGAAATGAAATGGAATGAGGGGTAGATTCATTTAATCCTACCTAATCTATCCTATCCCTAAATTGGAAGATGGAGAATGAATGGGAAAATATCTTAATTCTCTATTTATAGGGATGGCTAGTCATAAACAAGGGTTATCAAGTGTAACAACCTGAGGAAGACTAGGAGTCTAGGGTATTGCTTCATTCAATGACCTAGGTGAAGAGTCTACATTGGCATGATGAGCAAGAAAACTTAAGGATATGGATGCTTGAAGGGTGGACAAGCTATCAGAGCTGAAATGTGTGAAAACCAAGCAGAATGGAGGACTAAAATAGAGATTTGTAATCTACAAATGGAGTTGTAAGTTTTTATTATATCAAGCCTTATTTTTACTATCTAATAATTGTATCAATCTAGGGTAAATTCTTTGGATTAAGGTTGACCTAATAGTCATTTTTAAATCCATTAATTGGGTAACATTCCAAGTGAATGGTCTAAAGTCCTCTAAAAAGGTTCAGTCCTAACAAGGTGATTGAAATTCTCTAACTGGGTTACATTTAATAACATGCATTGTAACCTTTAACAGGATTGGCCTTTCATAGGGCATCATTTTAGAAGCGTGAGAAAGAGTAGCATGTTATTGGTGGCTTTACCCATATTGAGTTTCCACATAAATAATTGTGTCAAATGTTCTATTGAATCTGTTATGTTTCATATTTACAATTGTGCAAATTGATTTGATAGTAACCTACAAGTTTTAAGTGATTGCATTTTCTTATGGATGCATGGGGGTTCTCTAACCTATGAAAAACTTTATTTGTACATCTAGACCTTAGATAACTAATTCACAACCCCCCTTAATTATTCTAAAAGAATTCCAATGATTGGTATGAGAGCCATCTACTTAAGATGACTGGTTTGAAGGTACTAGAAGCACAAAGATCAAGATGTCAAAAAGAGAAGTACCCAGGTTTAATAGAGATGACTTTCCTACATGGAAAAGATTGATGAAGATAAACCTTGGAGAACTTGGAGATCATGCACAATCTACCATTACTGAAGAGCATGTTGATACTATTGGAGCCCTAACTACTGAGAATTTAAAAAAGAAGAAAGAACATAACTAGGCAATGTTGGAGATTTCCTTTGCCCTAAGCTATGTTGAGTTTGATGTATCAAAAGTATTGATGGTGCAAAGAAAATGTGGGATGCTTTACAAACCATCTATGGAGGAGATAAGAATGTTCTGAGGGCCAAATCTAAGAGTCTCAAAGGTAAGTTTGATGATATGAGAATGAAGAAGGGAAAAATATTGCTCAAGGATAAAAGATGTTTTTAATGAAATAAGAGTATCTACTGGTACAATAGATGATGATACTATACTAAGAAAATTTCTAAGAACATTGCTAAATATATATGCTATTAGAGTTTCTATAATTCAAGAACTAAGATGTATACTAGTGAATGTTTTAACTCTTGAAGTTCTAGTAGGTAGACACACTCCTTTTGAGCTATCTAAATTTGATAGTTACAAACATGAAAATATTTAATTTGCTTTCAAAGCTAATCTATCATTGAAAGAAGAAGAAAAAGACAAAATATGTGTCCAATGATAGTGATTCAGATGAGGAAGATGTAGATCAACTTGAAGCACTATTGGCAAGGAGATTTCACAAAGGTAAACTACCTATCATTTGTTTCAATTGTAATGAGGTTGGTCATATTGCTTCTAGATGTCCAAAGAATAAGAACTATAGAGGTGGTGACAAGTACAAAAGTAGAAGAGATGAAGACAAAAAAGATTACAAAGACAAAGTAAAGAAGTCTTGCTACATTTCTAAAGAGGAAACAAGATATGAATATGATGAATAGTATAATGAAGTGGTGTATGTTGCAAAGAAAGATGAATCTAATGAAGATGAGGCAACTACACTTGCATCTTGTGTGAACAAGAATGATAGATGGATCATTAATAGTGGGTGTCCACATCACATGAATGGAGATAAAAGTAAATTCATTACCTTGAATGTTTATGATGGAAATAGTGTAAGATTTGGTAATAATGCACCATGTTTGATAAAAGGAAAAGGTTCTATCAAACTCACAAAAAAGATTTTACATGAAAATGCTTACTATATTGAAGGACTTAACTATAATTTTTTGAGTGTGTCATAGTTGAATAACTCAGGATGTAAGGTTGAGTTTGAAAACAAGATTGATAAGATATATGATATTGATGGAAAACTTATTAGAAAGGGTGATCAAACTAGGAGTAATCTATTCTACCTTGATATAGAGGATGCTACTTGTCTATTTGTAAAATTTGATGATGTTTGGCTATGGCACAAGAGGTTATGTCATGTTTAATTTGATAACTTGTTCAGTATTAGTAACATGAGAAAAGTTAGAGGTTTTCCTAAGTTGAAGAAGCCTAATAATATAATGTGCAAACAATGTCAGTTAGGAAAAATGACAAAGTCAAGTTTTAAGAGTAAAACTCATACCTCTAAAGGAATACTAGAGATTATTCATACTAACTTGTCTAGACCAACTAAAATGAAAAGCTAAAAAGGAGATAAGTACGTTATGCTTCTTGTTGATGATTATTCTAAAATGATGATAGTTATGTTTTTGAAATAGAAATCTAATACTTTCTAGACCTTTAAGTGGAACTTAGCAAGAGTTAAGAAAGAAATAGGTAAAATTTTGAAATTTTGAGATCTAATAGAGGAGGAGAATTTACATCAAATGAGTTTGAGATGTTTTGTAATGATAAAGGAATCAAAAGACATACATCTTCTCCTAGAACCCCTCCACAAAATGGAATTGTTGAAAGGAGGAATAGGTTTTTAGTGGATTATACTAGGACACTCATGATGGAGAAAAAAGTTGCTTTGAAATACTAGAGACAAGTTGTAAGTATAGTTGTTTATACCTTGAACCATGTACAAGTCAAGAAAGGCACTCATTCAACACCTTTTGAAGTATGGTATGAATACTCACCCAATGTAAAATATTTTAAGGTATTTGGAAGAAAATGCTATATTCTCAAAGATTTCAAGAATGGTAAACTAGTTGCAAAAAGTGAAGAAGGTATATTCTTAGGTTATTCCACAAAAAGAAAATCTTATAAGTGTTTAAATACTAACACTAACAAAGTTATGAAAAGTACAAATGTAAAATTTGATGAATATATAGAAGTATATGAGGCTGAATCTATGAAGGAACTAGAAGAATATAAATTATTTTTATAGTTTTATGAAGGTACATCTACTGAGGAAGATGTTGCAAATCATGTTACAAACCAACAACAAGTTTTAATGACTACTGAGTCACATAGTATGAATGTTGAGTTGCATTCAAGAATCAAACTATTTTTAGATACTGAGTTACAGAATGAAGTAGAGGTACATTCTGATTCAAATATTAGTGTACATGAAAGAAATGTTGAGCTAGCTAACAAAGATGTACATAGTGACTCAAAATTTGGAAGACCAAATGAAGAAACTAGAGTTGAATCAAGATTGTCTAAATATGTCAAGAGACATCATCTTGTTGTAGGCCCTATTCTATATGAAAAAAAAATTTCTTCATGAATTTTTATTTTTTTGATACCCTTTGTCTTCAAATACTGATACTCTTTATCTAATATATACTCTTTTTTTGCTCTTTTTTTGTTTGTTCCCCCTTTTTGTGTGCTCTCCCCCTTTTGGGTTATCTCACTATTTTGTTTATCTCCAGCTTGCATATTTATCTACCCCTTTTATATTTATCTCCCCTTTTTTGACACTTATGTCAAAGGGTCTATACACTGATTATGTATTTGTCCAAAAAGTTCTTGTGGAATTCCATTATAATCTTCAAAGCAACATTCCAGTTTTCTAATGCAATATCTAATGATTTTATTTGGATGGCTATCTATGTTATAAGCTTAACTAGTCCATCTGATGTTGAAAGATTTTGATCTTTCTTCATCAAGGTCTCTACATATCCAAGTTCCTTGTGGAGTATCTCCATGTGAGGGGTAAGGGAGTCTTGGATGTTAGTCAACTTAGCTCTTATGGTAGCCTTTTCTACTTTTAACATAGCTAGTTGACTTTGTGTATTAAGTAAAGAATGGAAATGCTTCTCACTTTGAGCTAGATTCTTAGGTAATTGCATAATTGATATTTTTAAGTTTCTCTCTAGATTAAGAATCCTATGACTTGTTTCCATTATGAAGAGTGTGGGATCACAAAATTTGGTGTACAAAGAGAATATGTTCTCAAGTACCATCTTCACCTTCTCATTTTTATTAGCTAATTCAACTTGTGAGAGTGTTATATCACTAGATATCTTCTCATTAACTTTCCCTTGAAATTTTCTTTTAGACCCTTCCATGAGTTTGACATTGGTTTCTTGGTCTTCATTATTCACCTGTTCCACAATATTAGATAATTTCTCTAATATTGGTTTAGATTCATAAGGTGTTTGCAAGCTTAAAAAATCCAAAAAGATGTCTTTAATATCTTGTAATTCTTGCCTCTATTTATACTCATTTCTAAGTATTTCTTGTTGTTTCTTCTTTTCTAAGGCTTCTTGCATTATGCCTATTTGCTCTAGTGTCATGGTTCCATAGTCATATTTTGGTATCACTATTTTTTTATCGAAAATTGCATCTCCATAGTGAAATAACCTTGGATGAGTTGGAGCCTAGTGCTGAAATTTGTAATGGTATTGCATTAGTGCTTGGCCTTTGAAGGGCTTATGTTTGAGTGCCAGATGTAGGTAAATTCACCAATGTCTATGGCTTCTTTCTCCTTCTCCTTTCATATGTCCTCTTCTTTAATTTTGTCTTGATCAATTACTATTATCTGACCTATTCCCTGTGTTTTTGTTTAAGGTATAGATACATTTATCTATCCTATTTGTTCTTATGGAGCCTTCTCTTCTTGAGTAATCTGAGTTTGTTATTCAACCATGTCAATTTTTACAGTAGTGACAACCTTTGTAGATGTATCATCTGATGTTTTCACTAGAGGTTTAGCACTAGTAGCTAAAGGGATGGAAAAATGTGGTTATTGTGTGTTCACCTTATCCCTTGTTATATCAACTACTACCTTCTAAAGCTCTTCAATATTGACCAACATAGGATTCTCACATAATCTCGCTTGTAGTGTGGATTGGTCAAGGATTTTCTTTAGGTCCTCTAAAATTAATGGGTTGATGTTCTAAGGTGAGCTATTAGGAACATCATTTTCTATTATGGTTTTTGCAGGTGTGTTTGTATCATGTTGAGGGCTCATGGCTAGCATTTTTGTTTCTTGCACACTATGTTCTTCTTGCTACTTTTTAACTCTGGACATTTCATCTATCTTCTTTTGTATCTCATCCATAGTGGTGTCTTCTTTTTCTTTTTTTGTATCCTCTTCCTTTTCTTCCTCTCCTTCTCCATCATTTCTTCCCTCAAAGGGATCCTCTTCTCCTACTTTAATAGTTGTCAACCCATATATCAATTTCCACATTTGAGTGGATTTATTTATAACATCTTTAATGTTGTTCTGGAGAATGCTAAATGCTCTATATTTGGGTGAAAATCTACTAACATACTTCTCATTTGCCTTGACAATTTTCCCCTTTGTTAGTTCAAGAATCACTTGGGCCAGGGTTGATTTGCTTATTTTCTTTTGTAGGTTTAAGAAATAATGCCACTTATTTTCTACAATGGTGTATAGCTCCTTGGGCATTGTGTTGTCTAATTCAAGTGGATTATTCTTGAACTTAGACATCATGGCATACACTACATCTTCTACCTTATTTTTCTCTTCTCTAGCAAGTTTTCCAAAATCAATGTTCTTTAATCCTGTCATATCTACATTATCTTTAATGTTATCACAGATATTCTCAAGATTAGATTTAGGTGCATGACTTACCACCCTAAACTAACTTGTATCTTCAAACTTTGTCTTCTCATCATCTATTTTAGGCTATACAATATACTTTCTCCTTTATTTCTTCTACACTAGGCTCTTCTGTTCATTTGCTTTTGTTTTCTCCTTTGCTTGCTCTTTGGCCTTTTAAGTAGTTGCCCTTGTACTAGCCCTTGTTGTTGAGGTAGTTGGCTTTGTTGTGCTTAGCTTGGAAGACCTCTTTGCTTTTGGTTTGGCTATAGGATGTGCCTTAGCCTTCCTCTTTTTAGGTTCTAGCTCCACTAGTGCTTCCTCAACTTCTTCTTTCTCTACACCTTCTTCTTCTTAGTCTTCACACATGCCTTGGGTTAAAGCTAAAAGTTCTTACCAGCACCTTCTCCAAACTTGGTCATCAGTTTCCTTACCATTTTTTCCTTCTTTTTCAAAGTAGAGGCTCTCTTCAGTTCCATCTCAACCTTTGACTTCACAACATCATAATTGCCAAATATCTTGGCACTATTATTAATTTCTTTAGCAAGGAGTGTAGTGATGGTAGCTGAGGCTTCATCAACATTTATTTCATAGCCTAGGGGCCTTAGTCATCTAACCTTAGGTACATTAGCCTGAATGTAGCTATAATCAATATATATGAGGAAACGAATTTCATTGTAGTATTGCTCAACTAGGGAAATAAGAATCCTTAACCTCTACTTCATAGAATTCTTAAAGTTTTTAAAATAGTTTGTCATTACTGATTCAAAATTTTCTCCCATTTTCTCAATATATTCATTAATTTGAATAGCAACTGACCTATTTGTCTTCCATCCTACTTTTCCAAAACATGGAAACTCATTTTTTATGTAGAAAAACATACATAAAAGCACTAATCCAAACTTTCATTGAGCACTCTTTGACTTTCTAAGAGCTCCAAGATTCTCCATTTATTTGCTACATTTGGAGTTTTGCTAGATCATAAGTATGATCCTTTATAACCTACATCAACAGCTATGTAGGGAACACTTTTTAACCTGCTTTATTGATAAAATTTGTGGGAAATAATTCTGATAGAAAAATCAAGCAAAGGATCTAGAATGGTGTCAATAGTCATACCAAACTTGTTCCGCTTTGCACTAGTATTTTTCTCAATGACTTCTTTTGAGTCACTTCTTAGTGTCTTGGGCTGATCTAGGGTTGGATAACTAGTAACCCTATGGACAATCATTTTTCAAATTTTGATTAATCCACCCTCTAACCATAGACATCCATCATGAATTCTACTCAAAACTATTTTAATCTACTCTATTTTGAAAACTATGAGAAAATCTAGGGCATGGGTCAAACCCTCTCTTTTCACAATCTTGAATTCCTCCTTCAATATATCATTATCACACAATTTTTCATATGCCTGTCTTATTTCCATGTCACCTATGGCTCCTACTTTTTAATTGTAACATTTCCTCATATCTTGAACCATTATTACTTTAGGCAGGATCATGGATAATGCTCTAGCTAGGTCTTGTTTATAGGCAACTTCTAGAATAGCTTTGAAATTTGGCTATTTAAATTCATTGCTAACTAATTGAACATCAAATGCTTCTATTTCCTTGGTATTCATTGAGCTTTATGTCATTTTATCAAACTAGGGTTTATCAAATTTAAAACTATACAACTTGACTTATGAGGAATAGCTTTAAGATTTGATGAAATTTGTTGCTTAATCATTACTAAAATCCTTGCAAATTCTTCAAACTAATTTGTAGATTGCTTCTTCACTCTGCTCATTCTTGCTTTGAGTTCATAATGATGAAAAATGGAATAAAATTGACCTTATACTCTTCAAAACTCTGTAATTAATGCTTGTTCATGTACAACTATAAAACTCAGCATCAACACAATTACTATTTCATTCGACATCTTTAGTGGCTTCCTTCACTCGAAAGCTACTATAGACTTGGCTTCAATTGACTTTGACTAGTAGCTCAACACACACTAATATTTACTCAATATCTATTCAGGACTTTTCATGCTCAACAATAACATGAAACTTGAAGATTTAACCTTGAATTTTCTTTGAATTCTTGCATCTTAATTTATGCTAATGGAATCATTTTAGTACTAATTTATTTCGGAACTAATGTATAGTGCAACCCTTTAAGTATCAGTCCCACATACCTCTTATTTCCTTTGTTTAATGAGGTGTGACTACTTGACCCATTAGGTGAAGTGATCCCTTCTCCATTTGATGTATTGTTAGCATCTTTCTTCTTCCATGTCTTATTCATCTAGTTACTGATGTGTGCAACATCTACCTTGTCTTTACCTTTATCAAAATCACAACTTGGTGCCTTGGACCTAGTTGGGAAATGCTTTTTGATGTGAGTAGTCTCATGGAAACTAAAACATGTGGTTTGACAAAACCATCTCTTGTAGTTACCACTTAAGTGTGTTCAAATACAATTCTTAGGGATATGTCCATATTATTGATAGTAGTGGCTACTATAACTTGTATTATAATCCCAATTATAGGAGTTTTCATAGTTTCTTACATTTTTTGACTTGCTTGATGACCATGTGGACTTGGATCTACATTCAAAGGCTCTGTATCCATACTTCTAGCAATAGTAGCAGTGTCCTTCAAATTTTGGTGCATGCATGGTTTTGCTACTGCACTCATGTACCTGATGAACTTGTTTGTTGCACTTGTGACAATGAGTCATGTTCTTTGGCTTAGCATTCTGACTTGCATTCTTGTTCCTAAAAACATTAGATGTATGTCCTTTCTTACCACAATGATGACAAGTGGGTTTGGAGTTCTTACCTTTGTCATTCCTTTCTTTAGTAGTCTTGGATGATTCTACTTCTTTAGTGCTTATGTAGGCTAGTCCTGATGTATCATTGCTCATTCTAGGAGATTTTAGTAGTTGCTCAAAATGCTTGATGGCTTCATTTGGATTGTTGAAGCTTTCAACAATCTCTCTTTCTCTTATCAAATCCTTTTGCACTTGTTCATTTTGCAACTTCAGTGTGGTAATTCTAGCAAGCTCAGTTGATTTCTCTTCTAGTTCTTTTGCTAGGATTACCTTCTCTTCTTCAATAATGGCCTTGTCTTCTATGGATTTCTTCTTTTGTTCAGTTACCTCACATAGCATCATGGCTTGGGACTCTTGCTCTATCTTGGAATTTCTAATGTGCTTAGCTTGTACTCTATTCTTTTCCTTCAAATCTATAATTGTTGGATCAAATTCATTTGAGTCTCCACTTGCAAATAATTTTGTGGTTTCAATATCTTTGTATTGTGTGTCATTTTCTACTATAGCAATCTCTTTCCTTCTTTTTAAGGATTTCCTTAACTCTTCTTTGGCTTTGTCTAGTGAATGCAAGATGAGTTGTATCTTAATTCGTTGGTTCTCAATAACCTTTCCTAGTTTGTAGACTTTCATTTTAAGATCTTTCCTCCAAACTATAAAGCTTCTCCTAATGAGAACTAAATGAAAACATATACTTTTGAGAGGGGGGGGGAGGCAAATCAGAAGTTCAAAATTAAACACTTAAAACCCCTTCTACCATTCATTAAATGAATGTAACAAACTAAAATGAAATGTAAAGAAAATGCATCAAATAAGCATACACACATTTGACACCTAATATGATTACCCAAAATCCCTCCAAATGAGAAGGTAAAATTGGGGTGGGGATGACACCCACAATTCTTCACTATTGTAGCAATAAAGTGTCACCTATTAAGGTTACAATGTGTTGACCATGAAACATGATCTGTCCTATGAAAGGTCTACCCTATTAAAGGCTTACAAGAGACTATTAAATCCCACCCTATTAAAGGATTTTAACACCTTTTTAGAATTGTGCTCTATTAAAGGACTTTAAAACATTCACTTGGAATGTCACCCTATTAAAGGATTTTTCAATTGTAGGTAAGTCAACCTTAGTCCAAAGGATTTCACTCAACTAATACAGTTCTTAGAAAGTAACAATAGAATGTTTGATCTGATGACTTACAGCTTTAACTTGTTGATTTCATATCACCATTCTATCCTTCTTAATCCTTTCTAATTTGACTTGTCAATACTGTATCTTTGATCCTCTATTTAGCAAACTTATTTTTCAATTCTTTCAATCTGCTAAGTCACCTTGAATGATAATTGAATAATTCATTCATTAACCCCTTGATATCACTTCTCTCTTTTGACATCTAAACACTATAATGTTTGGGGCTTCGTCTTCCTTATAAAGACTTTGATGACTTAGGGTTAGGTATGAATCTATGGTTGAGATTCATTCTTTTTTTCATTTAACCTTTCCAATTTTCTAATTGGTTGTATTTTGATTTGATAGGAAATCCAAATAGATTCGAGTCCTTATCTCTAAAGCTTTGATATCTATCCATAAATTGGCATAAAAATGGTTTACATAGTTGTTTGTGCCATCACAAAAAACTATATCTATTTTGTGTTACTCAACACTTGACAATATTGATGCTTGCAACATACTATATTTTTGTTTCTAGCTCAACACTTGAATTTTTTGGCATCAATTACTTTCTTGGCACTTGAATCACTTAACATGCTTTATCTACTTGGCACTTGCGTGACTTGGCACATGAGTGACTCGGCACTCATTGCAACTCAACATCTATATATATTATACTCAACATTTATTACTAGCTGTTCATGAACATAGTAAATATCTTAACTATGTTGACACTGAATTGTCAAAACCAATCTGAGATCAACATCATGTGATGCACATAAAGACTAAGCACATTGCAATCAATTACCATTACTTGAGAGAATTAATTCAAGATAAAGAGGTGAAGATGGAATATGTTAACAAAAAAGGTAAAATTGTTGATATCTTCACAAAAGCATTACCTAAGGATGCTCATGAGTATCTAAGAGGTCAACTAGTGGTGATACCCCTATCAATGGATATCTAAGAAACAAGAGGAGTGTCTTGCATCAAAAAATTTGATTGCCATATGTTAAAAATTGATGTAGTGGATCTTACTTTTAGAGCTGCCTAAAGTAATCAAAGAGCTAAAACTAGAAATCAGGCACAAGTAAGGTGAAAAAGGGAGAAACTAAAAAATTTCATATCTTCTATTAAGATGACAATTCTTTGGCATTGTTGTAAAAGAGAAAGATATAACTGAAGGGAGATATGTACAGGATAAGGGAGAAATCCTAGTGAGAGAGAAATGTTGACTGCTGACAAAGAAAGTGTATCTGTTGATTACATCTACATAGTAAGAGGAAGATGATGTAGAGGGAGATATAAGAAATAATTCAGAGGGAGTCATAAGGATGAGTTGATTGTCTATTGATCATAACAGAATAAAATTTTGTAACCTATTCAGAAGATGAAAGTTGCTGATAGAGGGAGAGATTTCAATGCAAGAAATTATTTTCTTTCTGGTATTGTGTTGGTCTCACTATTTAAACCAAGTTAGTTTGGTTGATCAGTTTAGTTATCCATCAATGCTAAAGAGGGAGATTATTGAAAATAGATTGATATGAGTATGATAAATATGTTTCAATCATTTTTTTCACTAATGTCAAACCCACTATTTATTCATAAGACAACTCCTTATATGATATAATTACTATCACTTATTTGATTGATCAAGAGGATTTGATCAAATGATGTAACAATAGAACTTAGAGGAAAGTTTGAGTTATGATATGAAAAGGAGTACAAGAATCAGCTAAGACAATGATATCATAGTGCATTGATAGTCTACTTAAGTTTGTAAAGGTTGGTTACACTAAGAAAGTTCAAAAGAACAATTTAAATAAAGTTTAAGTGCCAAGCTTGACTAAATGGATAGTAGCAGCTGAGTAAAGTTAGTGCAAGCTAACAAGAAAATTAGTTGAAGCTAAGTAAAAGTCTACTTTAGTGTGTGTTGAGTAAAAAATTTGATGCTAAGTAAAGTTTATTTGATGTTGAGCACCACTAAAATTTTGTTCATGCCAAGTAATTTTATAGAGGATGTCAAGCAACACAATATGTGTCAAGCATCAAAAGAAAGTTAATGCCAAGTGTCAACATTATTAGAAAGATTATGAATTTGATGGATTTGAGTTGACAAGTTTGTTTTATTGGATTGTGTGAATCAGGTGGAAGATAAGATTGATGAGCTGGTGACATAGAATTCATGGTAAACCATTTTGAAGTGAATTCAAAGAGGATTAAAGGAGAAGTTTCTAGAAATAAAATGAAATGAGGGGTAGACTCATTGAATCCTAGCTAATATGTCCTAACCCTAAATTGGATGATGGAGAATGAAGAGAAAAATATCTTAATTCTCTATTTATAGGGATGGTTAGTTAGAAGACAAGGTTATCATGTGTGAGAACCTAAGGAAGAAAAGGAGCCTAGGGTATTGCTTCATTCAGTGGCCTAAGTGAAGAGTCTGCATTAGCATGATGAGCAAGAAGCCTTAAGGATATTGATGCTTGAAGGGTGAAAAACCTATCATAGCTAAAGTGTGTGAAAGCCAAGAAGAATGGAGGACTAAAATGCAGATCTATAATCTACATATAGAGTTGTAATTTTTTATCAAATCAAGCCTTACTATTACTCTCTAATAATTGTTTTAGTCTAGGGTTAATCCTTTGGATTAAGGTTGACCTAATAATCATTTATATATCCTTTAATTGGGTGGCATTCCAAGTGAATGGTCTAAAGTCCTCTAACAAGGCTCACTCCTAATAGGGTGATTGAAATCCTTTAACCAGGTCACATTTAATAGTGTGTATTGTAACCTTTAACAAGGTTGGCCTTTTATAGGGCATCACTTCAGAAGAGTGAGAAAGAGTAGCATGTTACTAGTAGTTTTCCCAAATTGAGTTTCCACATAAATAATTATGTCAAGTGTGTTATTGAATCTATTATGTTTCATGTTTACATTTCTACAAATAGATTTGATAGTAACCTACAAGTTTTAAGTGATTGCATAATCTTATGGATGAGTGCATGATGATAAATGTTTTATGGGTTCACTAAGTTGTGAAAAAATTTATTTGTACATCTAGACCTTGGATAATTGATTCACCCCCCTCTCAATTATTCTAAAAGAATTCCAATAAATTCAATGCAATTAGTAGTGTAATATTTTTGAAGAACTTTTGATGATGCTTTGTCAAATGAAGATATCAGGCAAGCATTTAAGACTAGAGAGGTATTGTTGGAACTAGACACTAAACTTGAGAATTTTGTGGAAACTTGTATGGAGGTTAGTAATTATTGACAAAAAATTAAAGATAAATATGGAGCTTTGGATTTTCTAGAAGCTACTAAAGTAATGAAGATCGTAGAGAAATTCAAGTTCAAACATCTAGACATTGTTTTGGTAAAAAGGGGAAGAAAACCTATATGCTGGAAATTCCATATTAACACTTGGGAAAATTTTGGATTTTTGAATCCTATCATCAAGGTGTGCAGGTGTGCAGGTGTGCTATTCATGGAGGTGTTCCAAAATTTTTGAAGAAGTAATAGTGCACCAATAGTTAACTACCAACTCCTAATTTAGAGAATTCCATGAATTGGAAACACATTTTGATGACAAATTAACTCCTAGAAACACCTAGAGAAGGTCAAGTTTCCATTTTTAGATCTTCTAATGACTCTCTGATCCTCTTCTAGCTTCCTTCTTCTTTTATTATTTTAAATCATGTAAAAGCTCATGGAATTTTTAATTGATATAAGCAAGGATGGAGACCTATTTAGCACCATTCAGAGAGTTATTTTGTATATAATTAGATTTCTTTTATTAGTTTTTAGCATGTGTTTTCATTTTAAGATCTCTCACTCTCAACACAAAATGAGGAGATGCTTTCTTATAAATACATGGATGTAATATGTACTCCAGGATATTATTTTGATGAAATAATATATGCTATTGGTGCTCTCATTTTAAGTGTAGTTATTCTTGCTAGATTGTGTTATTTTTGTGAATGCATGTTCATGAATGATAATGGAGCCAATGGTCTTATTGTGTTGCTATGATTGTGCAACCTTTTAGTTCTGGTTTTTGTTGTGTGTTAATGAATTTTGTTAATGTACTGAGTTGGAGAAAAGATCACCTATTGTTCCTACATAGCTTCCTTTCTCACATGAGCACACTTTATATGGCCTTGGGATTTGATGAGAAGTGAAACATCTTTTGGTTATTATTGAGTTCCCATTGATTATTGCATCAACATAATTGAGGAAGTATTGCTCCTATTTTCATTGGTTTCCTACCCAATATTTTCGATGATTTAACTCCCATATATGTTACCATGGTTTATGTCCATTAGGAATTTCCCTTTCAAGCTATTTTATTTAATCTTTTGTTACCCTATCTTTTCATTTTCTTTTCTAACACTTATTAAAAATAGTAATTCATAGAGTTGCATCAATAAATTGCATTCACATAAAATAGAAAATACAAAAAATGTATCTCTTTTACAGTTACTTTTCAAACAAAAAATCAAACATCTTATCCAAAATTGTTTTAACAAGCAAAGGCCTCCTCATGAACATACAAATTTATCTTTAATTGATTATATTTTAGTAGGTCTTAAGATCACTTAGAACCTTGGAGTTTATCCTAGATTATCTTTTCAAAAGAGGAGGTTGAAAGGATTTCTACTATTAAGCATTATTTAAAATGTCAACTCAATAGAAGTGGCACTAGAAGAAGGGACACATACCATTCAATAGAGAAAAAAAAAATGCTCAATTTTAAAATTATGAAGTTTTTAGAAGTTTAGAAAATTTTCTATATGAAATTGTCAGAAGGTGTGAAAGTGTATAGGTATGTAAGGTGTGCAAGGTGTGCAAGGTGTGTAGGTGCATTTTTTTGAGAATGTGTGCTTCTACAAAGGTGCACTTTTTCCAAATGTCATGCAAGTTGGAAGATCTTGATCCATCATCTTCATTTTAGTGAGTTTTAAGATCTTTACATAGTCAGCTAGAGTTCTTAGAAGTTAGTCATTTTCATAAGTCTCATAGTCACAAAAGATTTCCCAGAATTCTACCACTTCCATTAAAAATTTCATCATATTCAATTTCACCCCTAAACCAGCCTCCACCAATGGCCTTCCTTCAAAATGTGGTAGATTCACCAATTAACTTGCAAGGTGCAATTAATGACCTTCCCAAGAATCTTGAGAAATTCTGCTAAAGGTTCATCTATGGAGAAACACAAACAATTGAGGACCATATCAAAGTTTTAAAATAATTATGCAATCAAAAGCAAGTTCAAAAAGAGAACATGGTCCTCTTTTTATTCCCATACTCATTAGGAGAAGTTGCATTTAACTAGTACGTGAACTTTCTACTAGGATGTATCTAGAATTTGGATGCCTTTGAAAAATTGTTCCTCGAACAATTCAAAACATTCATCAACCCACCTGTGATACATCATCAATTGATATCAATCAAGAGGCATCCAAAAGAGACCATTTTATAGTTCAATCATTGCTTTCACATGGCTTTTTTAAGTTGGAAACACCTTATAATATACTAGTTGAAGCTACAATTTAGATTTATCTTAATGTTATGGACCATCTCATGGCTATATTTCTATGAATGATACCTATTGTAACCATTGACACATGAGAAAATGTCTTTGATGAAGCAATTATCTTTACCAAGAAAGCTAATCCTAATGGAGGAGAATTGATGATTCCAACTCAAGTGACTACAATGATACCAATATATCTTGCTAGAACACCACTGATGCCTACTCACATCATTCCAATGAATCTAGTCCTGCTACAATATGAACTATCTATACTAGTTCTAGCCATAACATACCTTGGATATGAACCTCCAAAATCTTATTTCTTTGAGAAAAAGGAAGAAACTTCACTAAACCAGAAAATAATGTCACATATGAGATTGGTCAAATGAAGAAAACTATGTCTTAGATTACCAATAAACTAACCCATTTGAGGTTGTCGCAAGGGAAAAACAACAACTTTAGAGAATGAATGCAACCCCTTACAACAAGAACTATGGTCAGAATTACAACAAGAATTTCAATAGAAATAATAATGCATGGAATAATTACAATCCTCTAGATCACAACGATGGCTTCTAAGGGAAGAATCAACAACAAAGTACTCATCCAAATAATGGAAGCATCCCTACTAATAATAACAATAATGCTTAGTTTGTGGACATCAACCAGTATGACAATAACCTAAAAGTACCTACTGATGGTGGCTCATATTTTAATGGAAATCAAGAAATGAACTAGAACTCACAAGGAAATAATGGTGAATCTTCTATGTAGTAAAATTCTATGATGTTATAATCTTACAATTCTCCATAGAATCCTAGAATAGAGCAACTAGCTAGTGAAGAATTTGCTTTTCTCTTCAGTCAAGAATCAAATCCTCATCCAAAAGAGATGTTAGGTTTTCAAAATGGCAATCAAAATACTTAAAATTTTTATAATCAAAAGGAACCTATGAAAAGTGGGATTTTTCCTGCCTTGCATTAAACATATCCTGATCCAAGAGATAATAACAATCTAGTACCTACCAGAGCACCCTACATTGTGAAAAAGATCAAAATCAAGGGAACATGCCTATGATCCTTAAGAATCCTTTATGGACAACTAAAAAATATAATACAGTGGAAGATCTAAAGAGAATCAAGGATAATATGTCCATGTTTGGTATGATACAAAACTGTCCTAATAAAATAAAAGGAATGCTAAGGACTCTTTATCATGTAAAGGCAACACCTAATTTGAATATAGTCCCTCAAAAGATAGTATCATAACAAGTCAATACTTTTGATTCAATGCCTACCATGTATAAAGACAAGACTAGAGTGCCTGCTTTCTTGCTTAGTCTTAGAATTTTTAGAAAGAACCATCAAAATTGTCTTAGAGATTCAAGATCTTCTTGCAAAATCATGCCACTTTTGATAGCTCAATGGTTGGGAGTCACTCTTCAACCCTCAAATCAAATAGTTGAGAAATAAAAGTTATCAAGGTATTAAAATTTGTTAGAATACAATTAATTGTAGACCCTTGAATTCAAGATATTATAGACATACATGTCATTGAAATCCCTAAAACTTACAGATCATTGTTAAGTAGAGAATGGAAAAATTTCTTGAGAGGATGGTTTTCAATTGATTTTACTCAATTTTGACTACCTTAGAAGGAACTGAAAAATCAAATCAAGATAAATGTTGAGCCAAATTTGAAGACAATGATCACAGAATACAATGCACCAAATGAGGTACCATATTTTCAAGTTGAGTTAGGTTCCTACAAAGTGATGTGTCTTAACATAAATGTACCTAAGAAACCCAACCATTTGAATAAAGAATCTATGATCCTTATTCCAAAAGAAGAACCTGTTTCTCAGTTTGTAGATAGTATGGTTGCAAACTTACAATGCTTATGAGAGGAAGCAAACCCAAATATTTTTCTTCTTTTAGGATTCTATAGGTTACACAAAGTTATTCATTTGGAATTTGAATGCTCACATTATCATGAAGTAGTTGCTAGGGTTCTCACTTAGATAATGCAATCAAAAAATGAATAAATACCAAATAAGGTGCAAAAGGAAAGTTCAATTTCCACATGCATATAAAACTTCACATATATCACTTTCATAAAAGTTCACTCATCACGATTCATAATTCATAATTCTTTACAATCTTACAAGCCCACTTCTTTGTTAAAAATAGATAATACTAAGAGGGGGGATGAATCAGTATTTTCAATCCTTTTAACCACAATTGAATATTATTAGTCACTTTAACATGTGCATAAGAAAATAAACTGATAATGCAGAGTAGTGTAAACAACCATACACAAAGAGAGGTCATGACACAATATTTTGTTAACTAGGGAAACCCTAGCCAAGGGAAAACCCTGGTGGGGATGGAACCCACTAGATGATTCACTATATAAAGAATTTGGTTAAGGATATTAACCATGTTAAGAGTCTATAAAGCATGTATAGCGTTTCGAGTCCCTATTAGGAGACTAGGCCTTGTTAGAAGCCTTGACCCTATTAGGAGTTGCTTCAACCCTATTAGGAGATGGTGAACCATATACAAATGTATGCAAGAAGAGCCCACTACCCTAACATGCAACATTTTAATAAGTTCTACTCACAAGAGTGACTACTCACATATCAAACTACATCATAACTACCATAAAAATTATTTGTGTTATATATCACAATGTTGCATTCACTTGTTACTCTCATTTCACAAGATCGTATCAACTTTGCAATCATTCATTACTCATCATTATCATCCTCTCTCTTGTCCTCTTAACTTCACAAATGAAGTTCTGACTTGTACAAAACATTTTACTAAATTATTCCTTAGTTGGCTCATATGACATCATCAAAGTTGACACAAATGGAAATTATAACTCAAAACAATAAATCAAATTGTAAAACACATTCTGTTGATATGCTTTGTTTTGCGTTGTGTCATTACTATATTAATAATTCCTTCATAACTCAAACTAGGTTGACTTTACAAACATGCACACTAGTATACATCATCATTATGACATCATGCATCTCTAGTCAATTGTGCAAGAGAATATTCCAAGGAAATATTATATTATCATCAAAACTATCCTGCTACTATAACATTGTCTGATACTTGCACAATTTTCTTCTGCAACTTAATTAGGCTAATTTGCAAAACAAATATGTTGCCATAAATGAAAATCATAACTTCCCTTATCTGATTGATTGGACATATTTCCAACAATCTCCCCCTTTGGCATTGATGGCAACATTTTGAGAAAATTGGCTAAGTCTAAAATATGTTGTCATGCCAATCAAAACAAAACATTAAAAGCATTTTTATTCATTTTATGAAAGATTACATCCCTTATAACTTCCTATTAAAACTTATTGCTCCCCTTACATATTATACACATTACAATTTACAATTTTCCATAATATCTCCCCCTTTGACATCAATGACAAAGTTGTCAAAAAGACTTTCAAAATCAGGTAGATGCATATCAAAACTTGGAAAAACAATTGTTGAAATTAGTCTTCAACTACTCAAATTATTTCTTCTAGCTATCCTTTAGTGCATCAGATTCATTGATAAGTCCACATAGAGCATATGCTACCAATTCTATTGCATTTAAGTTTGTAGCCACACACTTTTCATATGAAGATTTTGCAGACAAGCATTCTTACAATTGGTTTTCCAGCAATTTTATTTAAGGGAATAAATGTACTCTAAAAAGAGTGAACCTCTTTAGAATTTTCTCCTTCTCCACTTTTATTTCCCTTATATTATCATGAAGTAGCTGTATTGTAGCCTCAATGTTGTCTACTTTCTGATTTTGCTTCAAAAAGTTATAAATGAGTATCTGAAGCTCAATTGCTTTGTCCTTGATCTGATCATCATATTCTTTCAGATGAATGTATGCTAAGTTACACTTAGTATATTCCTATTTTCCTTCCTCTATGCATTGCCTTATTCTTTAATACATATGTTCAGAGTTTCTATATCATTCCTTATGTTAATGCACATGGTGTTTAGGAATTTTACCATCGTGCTCAGTTTGTGCTTGAATGGTAGCCACATTCATGAGTGTAGAAAAATCATCATCAAAAGCCTTGCACAAAATTTTTGTGCACTGTTAAATATCAGCTAGGGTGTCAACTCGGCTTACTATCTTTTCCATCTTGTCCAAAACTGTGGTCAAAGTCTTCTCAAGTGACTTGACTGATTTCTTCTTTTCAAGAAGTTTTCTTAGAGAAGATATAAGGTTCTTCACCTCATCTTCTTCATTGGATTGAGTTGGAATTGCTACTATTTCTATTTGGGTAGGAGGAGTGGAAGTTCCTACTACTACTATTCTTGTCAAAGGCACACTTGAGATACCTATTTTAGCACTTTTTTCCATCTTCTGTGTGACTTCTCTAGTAGTCTCCTAATCCTCTTCTTTATCAAAGACACTATAATCCATGATATTGCCAACAATGTTGGCACCAAAACCCTTGAATGGATTCTCTGACTTGTCAATAGTTACTGTGGTGTTATCTACTTGTATAGAGTCACTGCCATTAGTGATGTGAGGAGGAGAGCTTGGTATAGCTACTGGTTTAGAACTATGAGGAGGGCTATAAGCTATAAGACTATCTTCCTTTTTCTACGCACTCTCCTTGGGTGTCTGGTTGGCTTCTACTAACTATGCACTTACTTTAGGCTTCTTGCTTGCCTCTTGAGTAGATGCACTTTACTTAGGCATCTACACATTATCTCTAGGCATCTAGCTTGCCTTCTTATTATGTGCACTATCCTTAGGCATCGTGGACATCAAAGAAACTATAGCCTCATAAGTTTCTTTATTGACTTCTTCATAATTTCCTCCTGTAATAAGAATGGATCTTTTCTTATGCCTTAGTAATGGTGCTATAACTTTCAAAATTTATTTTATGTCTTCTTCACTATTTATAATGCATAGCTTTCTCATCATGTTTATTCTTATCTTTTTATCCTCTTCTATAACTATGATTTTCCTATTTAGCAATCTATTGTACAAATCTTTTGGTATTTACCCTTTTATGGTATGAAAGCTCTTATCTTTCAAAATCATGTTTCTAACTACAACATTTTCTAGCTATCTCATATCCATGTTATTATACAAGTCATGGTATTTATTTAACTATACAAAATTGTTATCATTAATAATTTGCATGTTAAGGTTTTCTAGCTTTGGCTTCCATGCTCTACATCTTGCTAATGTCTTGGTTTCTTGATCAACTACTTCAACTAATTTTTCACCAGTCTCTTCCTTAGACTTAGATGAGCTAATCTATAGACCTTTCCTTCTTTTTCTTGGGGTACTGATGGTCTACTTTACTCTCCTTTTAGGAGGGGTTGTCATCCTCGTAGATTTTCTTGATGTTTATGTTTCCTCCATCTTCACTGGCTTTCTTGGAGGTTTCTACTATGCAACTATTGCATAAGGCACAAAAGGAGTCTATGCACTTGTTTGGGCAATTGTGCCCTCTTTAGTAGGTCCTACCATTGCAATGGGTGTAGCAGTTAATAGCTCAGTTTGGCCACTGGACTTCATTTCCATAGTGAGTCCCTCTACCTCATCAAACTCTTTCCTTGTCATTCCAAATTATTTCAAGATAGAATCAATAACTTTCTCTACCTTTTTCTTGGAGTCCTTCATGACTTGACTAGTTTTCACTTCTCTCATTTTCTCTGAATATGTTCCCCATCTGGGATAGTTACAATGAACTTTATAATGAAATATTATCTATGCATACCCTTCATTTAGATTCTCACTCATCTCATATCCCATAGGTTCAATAAGTTTCAGCCGAGGAGCTATTGCTTCCATGCATGTAAAATCTATCTCAACCATGAAATATAACTCATCCTAATATTTTTTTGCTAGTGCTGGAGGTATGCTATACCTTATCTTCATTTCTATTTGGAAAGATTTCATCATCTTGTCCAAGTCACGATCTTTGATTGCTTTAGGTCTTGACCTATAAGCTTGAGTGATGTACTACATAACACACTCATTTTCATCCCAAAATGTGATACTAGGAAACTTCTTGATAGCATACAAGAATATGTGTGTCAGAAGGGATTCAAATTTGAATACTATGCTTCTTGATTTCTTGATTCTCAAGATATTATCCAATAGTTGTGTTTTGACAATATCACACATGTTTACTTCTTCGCCTCTTACTACCAAGTAGGCTACATGAAGAAATCTTGTAGGGATTGAACCTATTCTTGATCCATGATTATACTTGTAACTCAAAATCTTGAAAATAAGTCTCACTCCATCATCTTTTATTGAGTTTACTTTCATGTTCCTTCCATCTAAATATGTGTTGATATTTTCCTCAACAAGTTTGTGCACATTCTTGATGTTTACTAGATTTCTACCTTGATTGCTCAATCTTGTGACCTAGTGAATTAGGTCATTATTAATGCTAATAATAGAATCCCCCATCCATAGAGATCATCATGTACTCTACTAAGTATTATTCTTGTCCAATTGTTATTATCAAAATCTATGTAGAACATATGCTTAACTAGGTTAAGATGTTCTAGATATCTATGTTCATATTTCAATGATAAATAATTGTTGCACATCTTTTGCACATCATTTTGAATCTCTAAATCACCTATACTTTTAATTTTGCAGTGAATATAACCTCTAATATCTTCCACATGAAGAACATTTTTAGGAACTTGCAAAAATGCTCCAATGGGGTCATTGAGAAAAGAAACAAATGGGTGTTTCTTGAAATTATGCCTAGGCTTGTTTCTTATATTATAAACTTCTTGCCTTGCCATTCTTGAAGGATTATATTCAAGAATTTAGAAAAATACCTCAATTTTGTTCTCTAGGGTTTTCAGTGACTTTGCATGCTTGTTGTGTTCTTTAATTCTCCAAATCTCACTTCAATCTTGTAGACAAACTTTGCACAATAAAATGATGTATGCAAGTTAGTTCACATTTTTTAAATCTTTCACAATCTCTCTATGCAATAAATGCATATTTTCCACTAGTTTAGTGTACTATCTCTGTGCAATAGAGAGGTTGATCCTTTCATATATGTTCATCTTGATCATATCAGGCAATGTACACTTTACTTTAAATTTTTCTCAATTTCTACTACCTATTGTTAATTGTGCAACCCTTAATATTTCCTCTAGCATTAGTTATCAATAACTGATACTCTATTCCAATGTGAATGTTCAATTTTGGTGAGAGGAGTCACAGATAATAAGTGACTTCATTGTCCTATCAGGTACATTTTCTATAGCTTTATGAGAGCTTTCTGGTTCCTTTTCCTTCACAAATGATTCCTTCAATTCATTTGGCTATTCTTTTACTTCATTTCTTCTATTGTTCCTTCTATACTTTTGATTCATATTTAGATCTATTTAGTCCATTCTACAAAACCTCATTGTGCATCCAAAGTTGTTACACAATTGACATATAGGTACATTTCTTTTTTGTTCATTCAGTTTGTCATCAGGTGTTTTGCATTTCCTTACAACATGTCCATGATTATTGCATCTATAGAAAATAATTTGTCTTCTTTCTTTACTTTCATTACTACAAGATCTTCTTCTAGTTCTTACATGGTTAGTGTTCCTATGCATCCTACTATTTTTATTATCATTATCAAATTTAAGTTTCTTACAATCTACTACATAATGACCATATCCATGACAATTATGACAATAAAATTTAGAAATAGATGAAAGAATTACCTTCACTATTGACTTCAATGTCCTTAGGTTCATCAAATTAGGAAAATGATTTGTTTCTTTTGTTATTCATGTCTTGATTAGATTCTTTGACTATATCAGAGTGAAAAACATTCACTTTGTCTTTATATGTATCATCTGTCTTGCCTAGGTCCTTATTAATAGGTTCTTTTGTTTCAATAGATTTCTAGGTGGATTGACCAAGAAAGAATCCAAGTCTATTTTTGTCATAATTGAGTCTTTGTGCACATAATTGTTCTTCAATTTTATCACTGCTGGTATATAAGTTATCAAGTTGCTGCTTGATTTGTACCAACTCTACTTTCACAATGGTGTTGTATTTCTCTAATTCTATGTGTTCTAACTTAATAGATTCTAGTTTCGATGTGACCTTGCTTAACTGGGATCTCAGATCTACATTTTCAACTTTTATTTTAGATTCAATCTTTCTTCCATTTTTCTTAAGACTCAACTTAAGTTCAAACATCTTTAATTCATATTTTAGGATCTCATTTTCTTTCCTTAGATCTTCAATATCATCATCACTAGTATGATTAGTAGATCCTTTCTACTCTAGGTCACCTATCTTGTCCTTTAATTCACCGATGTAGGCTTTAGCATCCTTGTATCTATCATTGAGACCGTCTCTTTCATCAGTAAGAAGATCAATCTATTCAAGTGCTTCTTCAATATTTTTCTTTAGTTGTTCCATATCCATAGGAATCGTATTCAAGTTGTTAAACCTCTTCTGAATAACCAAGGTCTAATACCAATTTTAAAAAATAGATAATACTGAGAGGGTGGGGGTGAATCAGTATTTTCAATCCTTTTAACCACAACTAAATATTATTAGTTAGTTTAACATGTGCATAAGAAAATAAACCAATAATGAATAATAGTGTAAACAACCATACACAAAGAGAGATCATGACACCATATTTTGTTAACTAGGGAAATTCTAGGCAAGGGAAAACCATGGTGGGGATGTAACCCACTAGAGATTCACTATATAAATAATTTGATTAAGGATATTGACTCTATTAGGAGTCTATAAATCATGTATAATGTCTCGAGTCCCTGTTAGGAGACTAGGTCTTGTTAGAAGCTTTGACCCTATTAGGAGTTGCTTCAATTCTATTAGGAGTTGGTGAACCATATACAAATGTGTCTGAGAAGAGCCCACTATCCTAACATGCAAATTTTTAATAAGTTCTTCAAGAAATAAATATACATACAAATATTGACTTATTTTTTGTACTTCACAAATCTTCTAATTGATGATTCTTCACACAAGAGAAACTATGCACATATCAAACTACATAATAACTGGCATTAAAATGCTTTGCATTATATATGACAATGTTGCATTCACTTGTTACTCTCATTTTACAAGATCATATCAACTTTGCAATCATTGATTACTCATCATTATCATCATCTCTCCTGTCCTCTTAACTTCACAAATTAAGTTCTTACTTATACAATTTTTTTTAGTAAATTCTTCCTTAGTCAGCTCATATGACATCATCAAAGTCAACTCAACAAAAAATTATAACTCAAAACAATAGATCAAATTGTAAAACACATTCTTTTGATATGCTCTATTCTATGTTGCGTCATTACTGCATTACTAATTCCTTCATAACTCAAAAATGAAAATGTGCATAGGTATACATCATCATTATGGCATGATGCATCTTTGGTCAACTATGCAAGAGAATACTCCAAGGGAATATTCTATTATCATCAAAACTGTCTTGCTGCTATAATATTGTCTAATACTTAGACAATTTTCTTCTACAACTAAATGAGGCTAATTTGCAAAACAAATATGTTGCCATAAATGACAACCATAACTTACCTTATCTGATTGATTAGAAATATTACCAACATTCTTATCACAAGAAGTCCTTTTCATAAATACCATGCCCTTACACGAATTACTACTAGGTCGGCTAAGACCATAATTCACTTTTCCAATTTAGAGTAAACATCTAGGATGTCATCCCTAATTGGACAAGTAATTCTTTTATAGAAAAAATAATTCTTTCCTTCAATTCCACTATCTTTCTTCATCAAAACATGATTATCTTTGTTCTATACAGTCCATGAAATTTTTTTATGTTATACACATCATCACCAACATGTATACTATCTCCATGTAAGTTTTCTAGTCATAATATGACGTCCACAATATGTTATAAACAAAACAATACACTATTGTAAACCAAATTCTATACTTAGGCAATTTTCTAATTACCAAACACTAAGGATCTTTATTTCTAAAGTTTCTTGTCACCATGTACATCATGTGTTTCTATTAATGACAACCATTACATATCAAAATTAGCCAATCATCAACAATCTCCCCTTTTGGTGTTGATGGCAACAAAATAGGGAAAATTGGCTAAGTGACAAAAACTTAACACAAACAACATATAAACATTACATCTATTACAACATGTTCAACTTTACATATATGCTTGCTCTTTACAATATACTTTATACTTTCACATTTATTTCTCCCCATTATATCTCTCCTTTTTTCATGTATACAATTTTCACATCTCTCCTCCTTTGACATCAATGGAAAAGGTTAAAATGTCAAGATTCTATCAAAAAATTGTTAAAAGTACTAAAACTATTGTCTTTTCTTATGCTGATATTATCTTCATACAATCATCAAAAATAGTCTTTAGGTTATTCATACCTTTTTTCCATGTCTCTTTGGCAGACTTAGGTGTTGTGAGAATTGCACATAAAGCATATGATGCAATCTCAACTACATTAATATTTGAATACAAAAAGTTTGTATATTTGTTCTTGGCCTTGACACACTATTCTAGTTTCTTCTCAACAAAAGATAAAATTAGAGCAATGGATTCTCTAAAATCAAATATTTTCTTCAATATATTCTTTTTCTAAAGTTCTAGTTTCCTAATGTCACTTTCAACAATGGAAACTTGGTTCTCATAATCATCTACTTTGCTAGATGGTTTTTGGATCTGGCTAGATAGAGCCTCTAGCTCACTCATCTTTGACTCTATTTGACTGTCCAAGTATCTAGTTAACTTGTATGATAAGGTACACTTAACATATAGAGTTTTCCCTTCTTGCTAACATTTTCAAAGTTCTTTTATGTGTGCATTAAGATTGACTAAGTCATTCTTGATATTTTGGCAGATGGTGCTAAATATGTTAGCATCATGGGAAATTTGAGCCTTCACCTCTACAACATTCAACAAATTAGTAAATTCTTCATCAAATTATTTTAACACTGCTTATTATGTCACTTCCATTAATGATCTCTGTAAACTCTTTATTTTTTTATTCTTCTCTAAAAGTTTAGATAAATATTAGATTAGATCAGTTTGATCATCATCATTAGTAGAAAAACTTGTAAGAGAGAGTAAAGTAGATGAACTAGATGGATTAGTCCCATCCTCTCTCTATTTATTTTTTGCATCTTTAGTTCTTCTTTCTTCCTCTTCTGTTCTTTTCCTCTCTTCTTCTACAATCCTTCTCTTATCTTCATCTTCCTTTCTTTTCCTTTCCTCCTCGAGAAATTGTTGCTTCACTTCTTCTTGTTGGAAATATGTCCAATCAATCAGATAAGGTAAGTTATGGTTGTCATTTATGGCAACATATTTGTTTTGCAGATTAGTCATTCAATTGCAAAAGAAAATTGTCTAAGTATCAGATAGTGTTACAGCAATAGGATAGTTTTGATGATAACAAAATATTCCCTTGGAATATTCTCTTGTGCAGTGGACAAGAGATGCATGATGTCATAATGATGATGTATACCAATTTGGATGTCTATATAGTCAACTAAGTTTGAGTTATGAAGGAATTAGTGATGCAGTGATGAGATAACACAGAACATAGCATATCAGCAGAATGTGTTTAACAATTTGATTTTTTTTTTGAGTTATAATTTCTTGTTGAACTAGCTCTAATAATGTTATATGAGCCAACTAAGGAAGAATTTATCAAAATTATTTGTATAAGTAAAGAAATTTATTTGCAAAATTAAAGAAGAAGAAGAAGCATGTGTGGATAATGATTCATTAATTAGAAAATGCAAAGTCAATATGATCTTGTGAAATGCGAGTAAAAAGTGAATGCAATAATTTTCTATATGATGCGAAGATATGATGTAGATTAATATGTGCATAGTGAAGTGGATCATATACAAATGTGTGCAAGAAGAGCCCACTGCCCTAACATGCAACTATATAATAAATTCTTCAAGAAATGGGTATACATAAAGTATTGAGTTATTTGTTGTACTTTTCAATATTTTTGATTGATGATTCTTCACACAAGAGTGATTGTGAACACATTAATCTACATCATATCTTTGCATCATATAGAAAAGTATCACATTCACTTGTTAATCACATTTCATAAGATCATATCAACTTCACATTTTTTTATTACTGAATCATCAACCACACACACGTATTCTTCTTTAACTTCACAAATAAAGTTCTTTACTTATGATGTGAAGACATGATGTAGATTAATATGTTTGTAGTTGCTCTTATGTGAAGAACCATCAATCAGAAGATTTGTGAAGTACAACAAATAACTCAGTATTGTATGTATACCTATTTCTTGAAGAATTTATTGTATAGTTGCATGTTAGGGAAGTGGGCTCTTCTATGATACACCAACTCCTAACAAGGACTTGAGACACTATACATGCTACATAGACTCCTAATAGGGTCAATATCCTTAATCAAATTCTTTATATAGTGAATCATCTAGTGGGTTCCATTCCCACTAGGGTTTTCACTTGGCTAGGGTTTACCTAGTTAACAAAATATGGTGTTATGATCTCTCTTTGTGTATGGTTGTTTACACTATTCAGCATTATTGGTTTAGTTTCTTATGCAAATAATAAAGTAATTAATAATATTTAGTTGTGGGTAAAAAGATTGAGAATATAGATTCACCCCCCCCTCAGTATTATCTATTACTAACAATTGGTATTAGAGCTTGGTTATTCAAAAGAGGCTTAATAACTTGAATAAGATCCATATGGATATGGAACAACTGAAGAAAAATCTTGAAGAAGCACTTGAATAGATTGATCTTCTTATTGATAAAAGAGATGGCTTCAAAGACATATACAAGGATGCAAAAGCCTACAATGGTGAATTGAAGGACAAAATAGATGACCTAAAATAGAAAGGACCTACTAATCAAACTAGTGACGATGACATTGAATATCTAAAGAAAGAAAATGAAATCCTAAAACATGAGTTAAAGATAGTATGATAGTTGAACATAAGTTGAGTCTTAAATGGACTAAATATTGACTCTGAAATAAAAGCTGAAAATGAAGATCTAAGATCCTAGTTAATCAAGGTAATATTAGAACTAGAATCTATTAAGTTAGAACATGCAAAATTAGAGAAATACAACACCATTGTGAAAGGTGAGTTGGTACAAACCAAGTAGAAACTTGAGAATTTATATATCAACAGTGATAAAATTGAAGAACAAGTATGTGCACAAAGTCCCATTTATGATAATATTGGACTATTATTCTTTCTTGGTCAATCCACTAATAAACCTATTGAAACAATAGAACCTGTTGAAACATATGATACATCTAAAGACAAAGTGAATGTTGCTCACTTTGAGAAAGTCAAAGAATTTGATCAAGATATGAATAGAAAAAGAAAGGAATCTTTTTCCTAGTGTGATGAACCTAAAGACACTGAAGTCAATTGTGAAGGTAAGTCTTTGAAACCTATTTCAAAATTTTACTGTCATAATTGTCATGGATATCATCACTATGCAGTAGATTGTAATAAACCTAAATTTGATAGTGATAATACAAATAGTAGGATGCATAGGAACACTAACCATGTAGGAAATAGAAGAAGATCTCTTAAAAATGAAAGTGGAGAAAGAAGACAAAATATTTTCTATAGATGTAACAATCTTAGACACATTGCAAGAAATTGTAGAACACCTAATGTCAAGTTGAATGAATATAAAATAGATGTACCTATATGTCAGTTATGTAACAACTTTGGACACACTGCGAGGTTTTGTAGAATGGAAAAAAGAGACCTAAATAGGAATCAAAATTACATAAGGAACAATAGAAGAAATGAAGTAAAAGAGTAGAAAAATGAATTAAAGAAATCATTTGTGGAGGAAAAGGAACCAAAAAGTTCTAATGTAGTTCTAAAAGATGTACCTAGCAAAATGATGAAGTCACTTATTGTCTATGACTCTTCTCACCAAAATTGAGCATCCTCAATGAAACAAAGTATTAGTTGTTGATAATTGATGCTAGATGAAGTATCAAGGGTTGCACAATTGACAGTATGTAGTAGAAATTGAGAGAAGTCTATAGTGAAGTGTGCATTGTTTGATATGATCAGGATGAGGATATATGAAAGGATCAAACTCTCTATTGCACAAATAAAGTATACTAAACTAGTGGCAAATATGCATTTATTGTCTAGTATAGATTGTAAAAGATTTAAAGGATGCAAACCAACCTGCATGCATCATTTGCTTGTGTGAAGTTTGTGTGCGAGATTGAAGCAAGATTTGGAGAAGTTAAGAAGCTTGCAAGCACATGAAGTCATTGAAAACCCTAGTACACAAAATTGAGGTATTTTTTGAATTATTGAGCATAATCCTTCAAGAATGGCAAGGAAAGAAGTTTATAATGTAAGAAATAGGCCTAGGTATAACTTCAAAAAACACCCGTTTGTTTCTTTACTCAATGACCTCATTGGAGCATTCTCACGAGTTCCAAAAAATATTCTTCAAGTAGAAGATATCTAATGCAAAGGTGTCAAAGGAATATGGTGGAACCAAGGTCCCAAATACAAACTCAATCAAATACACAATTGAAACTAGTGACCAAAAGTGCCTTCAACAACTGAAATGGTAAATTATCCACCAAAAAGTCTTATGATGTCATTGAGTGGCACTAAAAAATGCAATCCAAGGCACTTGAATAGGTTTTAGACTTTCTTCAATGGTTTAGACACCAAAACTTCGATAGTCCTCAAACAAGGCCTAATAATATGGCTTGTAATAATAGCAACAATAATAAGGACTTTTCTTCAACTTTTTCCAAAACACTAGGCAAATAAATTATATTTTTGAGTACCCTTTATGTATTTATTTTACATACCAAAAGGATAGGGTAGGTTTCTTAGGATGGTATATGATTATTTTAACTATTTCTTAGTTTTTTAAGGATATTCCTCATGCGTTTACAAAGGAAGTGCTAACCATTCAAACTCCCAAGCTCCAAATCTTTGAGTAGTGTCAAAAATAGGTTCAAATCAAAGAAATATGAATTCAATTTGACTCCAAGAGGCTTCTAGGTACCAAAACCCCAAATTGTGCCCTCAAAACCCTTAAATCTAGGGCTTCCTCAATGTCATGCTTCCCTAAGTTTCCTAAAAAAAATAAAGGTTGGAACACCTTGTATACAGCATATATATACACATTCCATCATAAAATAGTGCCCTTGTTTGGCTAAAACTCTCTAACCTTCAGCCTACCCTCCAAATTCACTTAGTTTCTTAGTCTTCTTATGGTGATCACCACACAAATTCATCAAACTTTCATTTCAAAGATTAGTAATATGTTTTACATGTTAAATTGATGTCAATAAGATTCCATTGTATGATAATTAGAGTGCTACATTCATAGAATGACACTCATAGTGTGAAATCTACACAAAAATGTCTAAAAATCTAATTTTCCAAAGACTGAACAACACAAGAATGATGAATAGAAACTGTAGTAAGGTTTTATAACATGAAAGAGTTCAAAGAGGTGAAATTTTAATGATCAAACACTATACAAGTAAATCCAATCAGCAAGAACTTTGAATCATACAAAAAAACCCTTTAACTTTGTAAGAAATCACATTTTTTCATTCAATTTGTTGTAGAAATCCATACAATGGATTCTCTTGTTGCACAATGGACTTGTGAAACATTTAATAAACTCTTATAAACTACCCCAACTAATCCAAATTGGTTGGATGGTTTAATTTGGCTTAAAAGCAATAAAGAAACTAATTCCCTCCTAAATGTTCGTGACCCTTATAATTTTAAAATTCAAATTTATAACTTTGTAACTTTTGAATTTTTTGAAATTGCTAAGTGCTGAAACTTTACCAAACCATTTAAATGGACTTATTATCCTATTAAAAGCACTAATTTATCCTATTTGAAACCTTTAACACTTAATTCTATCCTAGACTCCCATTTTAGTCCTAAGGCTTGTTAGGCCTTCTTATTGCAAAGTTATTACATTGATTAACCTTATACATCATTATAGGCTCCAAAATACTCCAATTGATGTCATTGGATGTCTTCATTTTCACTGATTCCTTTTTTATCTCCAAATTTTTATTGAACTCCTTGTGTGCTCTAGGTGCCTCTACACCATGTTCACTAGCTTTGAAAGGATTCTTGTCCCAAGAATTAGTCCATGCAATAGATGTCCAAGTCTAAACCATTAAGCCATGGTTATGGTGCCTTGGGGAAGAAATGAAGTCCCCTAATGTCACTAGCCTTCTCTTTGAAGCTGCACACACTTTGTGAAAAGCATTAGTACTAAAAAATTTAGGTGGAAGTTTTGATTTTAAATCGGATTATTGCCCTGTTGTTAGAACTAGTGTACTGAGTATAGTCTGCAACTTATCCTTCATGACCTACCTTGGCAACTATTGTAACCCGTATTCTTTGCTATAGCCTTTGTATTCTTTGATAGGATAGTACATGGAGCCAACTTGAATGCTCTCAAAGTCTGCAAATTCTGACTATGGCAGCCCCAAACATCTCTGATTTGTAGGACTATCCTACTTTGTCCTGTTCAAGCCTTGATTATGTCCATAATGTATATACCAACCAATATCATTGTGAATATTTCCTTGTCTATGAAGAGGGACATTATCACCAAAACTCATCAATATATTTTCTTTATCCTTGCAAGTCAATGGATTCAACTTAAACTTCTCTTTCCATTTAAGAGAAATATAAGTATTTGTGTAGCCATCATAAATTGTTCTTCTCATGCATTGCCATGGTCTACCTAATATCATGTGTCCACAGTTCATAGATATTACATCACACCAAACTTGATCATGATATTGCCCAATTGAAAAATTGACAAGAGCCCTCTAACTAACCCTCATATTCAACTCTTGGTTTACCCAAGTGGCACTGTAAGGATTAGGATGTTCTACCAATGCCAACCCCAACTTGGAAACCATATCAATGGAAACCATGTTACTATGTGCCCTGAATCAATAATTAGAGTACATACCTTGCCTTGAACTAAACATCTAGATTTAAATATATCTTCTTGTGCTAATTTTGGTAATGATCCCCCTTTCTTCATGAGAAGAAATTCTCCTACCTCAAGGTTTACTACTTCAGGTTCTTGAGTCTCTTCTTCTCCAATCAAATGTATCCTCCTTTCCTTGCCTTGATCAGAATCCATTCATTTAGGACACCTAAAATTTTGATGTCCAACTTCATTGCAATGAAAGAATATACTTGTGAAGATGCCACTTCCTCTTCCCCCTCCAGTTCTTCCACCTCTTTGGGTGTGTCCTCCTTTAGCATCAAGAGTAGTTCCTTTATCCTTTTCTTCCCAAACCTAATTTGTTCTTCCTCCTCTTCCCCACATTGAAGAACCTCCTTTATTGTTGTTATTCTATCTTTCACTCTTCCTCTTCAACTTCTCTTCTATTCTAAGAGCCAACTGGTAAAATTCCTTCACACTTCTAGGGTTAAAAGCCACAAATTCATTTTGAATACTAAATCTTAAACCACCTAAATATCTAGCAACCTTAACAAGTTCATCTTCTTCCAATCTAGATCTTATGCATAATTTATAAAATTCACCAATATTAACATCTAAGTCTTTTTTCCTTAAACCTTGAATTTTCTTATACATTTGTACATAAAAATATTTTGGAAGAAAGTTACCTTTCATCTTTGCTATCATCCTATCCTAAGAGACAATCTTTGGTTTACCTCTTCTCTTCCTGTCTGCCTCCTCATGATCCCACCATAGGAGTCCATTCCCTTTAAGTTTTTTTTTTTTGCCAAATTTACCCTTTGTTCATCTAGTAAATATTCACTTTCAAAGTAGGCATCCACTAATTCTATCTAGTCCAAAATCTCTTCTTCTTTCAAACTTCCATCATGCATAAGGATATCTCCCCTCACCTTATGTTTCTCATTCTTCATAGCCTTCAATATCCTGATTGTCCTCTACTCTTTAGGATCTACTTGTTCCTCTTCTACCTCTTCTTCACTATCAACACTTTCATCCACCACTCTTCTTTGATTGGATTCCAGTGCTTCAAGCCTAGCCAAAAGTGCATTGTAAGCCTCCTGCAACCTTGTGTTCTTCTCTTTCATCTCTTAGATCTCCCTAGCAATACCTGCATTCCTTAGAGGCATTTTCACAAACAATAGTCAAACTTCTTTATCAAAGTGTTCCTCTTTCTTTCTAAGGATCTACTAATGTTCTCTAATACCACTTGATGTATGGGTTACAAAGGAATATGGTGGAATCAAGGTCCCAAATACAAACTCAATCAAATACACAATTGAAACTAGTGACTAAAAGTGCCTTCAATAAGTGAAATGGTAAACTATCTACCAACAAGTATTATGATATGATCCAATAGCCCTAAAATAATTCACTCCAAGGTACTTGAATAGTTTTCAGACTTTCTTCAATGGTTTAGACACCAAAACTTCAATAGTCCTCAAACTAGGCCTAATAACATGCCTTGTAACACCAACAATAGTAATAAGGACTTTTCTTCAGCTTTTTCCAAATCACTAGGAAAATAAATTATATTTTGAGTACCCTTTATGGATTTGTTTAACATACCAAAAGGATAGGATAAGTTGATTTGGACAGTATATGACTATTTTCACTATTTCTCAAAATTTTAAGGCTTGATCCTCATGCATTTACAAAGGAAGTGCTAACCATTCAAACTTCTAGGATCCAAATCTTTGCATAGTGTCATAAATAGGTTCAAATCAAAGAAATATTAAGTCAATTTGACTCCAAGAGGCTTCTAGGTACCAAAGCCCCAAATTGTGCCCTCAAAACCCTTAAATCTAGGGCTTCCTCAATGTCACACTTTTGAAAGTTTTCTGCAACAAATAAAGGTTGGAAAAAAGTTTATACAACATATCTATACACATTCCATCATTAAATAGTGCCCTTGTTTATCCAAAACTCTCTAACCTTCGGCCTACCCTCCAAATTCACTTAGTTTCTTAGTCCTCTTATGGTAATCACCACACAAATTCATCAAACTTACATTTCCAAGATTAGTAAGATGTTGTACATGTTAAATGGATGTCAATAAGATTCCATTCTATGAGAATCAGAGTGGTACATTCATAGTGTGAAAGCTACACAAAAATGTCTAAAAAACCAATTTTCCAAAGACTAAACATCACAAAAATGATGAACAACAATTGTAGTAGGATTTTAGAATGTGAAAGAATTCAAAGAGGTGAAATTTGAATGATAAAAAACTATACAAGGAAATCCAATCAGTAGGAACTTTGAATCATACAAAAAACCCTTTAACTTTGCAAGAAATCACATTTGTTCATTCAATTTGCTATAGAAATCCATACAATGGATTCTCTTGCCACACAGGACTTGTGAAACATTTAATAAACTCCTATCAACTATCCCAACTAATCCAAGTTTGTTGGATGGTTTAATCTATCTTAAAAGCAATAAAGAAACTAATTCCCTCCTAAATGTCCATGACCATTATAATTTGAAAATTCAAATTTATAACTTTGTAACTTTTGAATTTTTTGAAATTGCTAAGTGATAAAGCTTTACCAAACCATTTAAATGGACTTATTAACCTATTAAAAGGACTAATTTATCCTATTTGAAACCTTTAACACTTAATTCTATCCTAGACTCCCATTTTAGTCCTAAGGCTTGTTAGGCCTTCTTATTGCAAAGTTATTACATTGATTAACCTTATAGGTCATTATAGGATCCAAAATACTCTAATTGATTTCATTGGATATCTTCATTTTCACTTAGGCCTTTTTTATCTCCAAAGGTTTATTGAACTCCTTCTGTGCTCTAGGTTCCTCTATACCAATATCAGAGGTTATATTCACTATAAGATTGAAAAATATGTAATTTAGAGATTCACAAGGATTTGGAGAGGATGTGCAACAATGATTTATCATTGGAACCTAAACATAGATTTCTAGAACATTTTAACCTAGTTAAGTATATGTTCTACACAGATTTGGATAATAACGAATGGACAAGGATAATTCTTAGTAGAGTACATGATGATCTTTGATGGCAAGGAGATGCTATCATTTGTATTGTCAATGACCTAATTCATAAGGTCACAAGTTTGAACAATCAAGGCAGTAACCTAGTAAACATCAAGATTGTGTGAAAACTTTTTGAGGGAAATCTCAACACATATTTCAATGGGTGGAACTTGAAAGTCAACTCAATTCAAGATGATGGAGTGAGACTCATTTGCAAAATTTTGGGATATAAATATAATCACGGATTTGGGATAGATTCCATCCCTGTAAGAGGTGAAGAGGTAAAGAAGTTAACATGTGCGACATTCAGCCCTGATAGCATTTCATCCCTGATAGGATTTCTTCATGTAGCTTACTTGGCAGTAAGAGGTGAAGAAGTTAACATGTGTGACATTGTCAAAACACAATTATTGGATAAAATATCAAGAATCAAGAAATCAAGGAGTGTAGTTTTTAGATTTGAATCCCTACTAACACACATTTTTTTCTATGCTACTAAGAAGTTTCTTGGTATCACAATTTGGAATGAAAATGAGTGTGCAATGCAGTAGGTAACTCGAGCTTATAGGTCAAGACCTAAAATAGTCAGAGACAGTGACTTGGATAGAATAATGAAGTCTTTTCAAAAAAAATGAAGAAAAGGTATAGAATACGTCCAACACTAGTAGAGAAGTATAAGGAAGAATTATGTTTTATAGTTTAGATAGATTACACATTTATAGAGGTAGTAGTTCCTCAGGTAATTTTCATTGAACCTATGGGATATGAGATGAGTGAGGATTTAATTGAAGTGTATGTATAGATAATCCTTCATTCTAAAGTTGATTCTACCTATCCCAGATGGGGAACATATACTAAGAAAATGATAGAAGTGAAAACTAGTCAAGTAATAAAGGACTCTAGGAAAAAGGTGGAGAAAGTTATTGATTCTATCTTGAAAGAATCTAGAAAGAAGAAGAAAAAATCTGATGAGGTAAAGGGAATAGCTATGGAAATGAAGGCCAGTGGCCAAACTAAGCTTTTAACTGCTACACCCATTACAATGGTAGAACCTACTAAAGAGGTCACAATTGTCCCAACAAGTGCGCAAACTCCTTTTGTGCCTTATGCAATAGTCATACATCAGCAACCTTCAACAAAGTAGTAAAGATAGAAGAAACATCTACTACAAGAAAGTCTACAAGGATCATAACCCCTCTTAAAAGGAGAGTGAAGTAGACTATCAATGACCCAAGCAAAAGGAGAAAAAATCTATAGATTCGCTCATCTGAATCTAAGGAAGAGATAGGTGATAGACCAGTTAAAGTAGCTGATTAAGAAGCCAAGACATTAGTAGGGTGTAAAGTATGGAAGCCAAAGGTATACAACCTAAACATGCAAATCATTAATGATAACAATTTTGTATAGTTAAATATAACTACGAATTGTGTAATAACATGCATAGGAGATAGCTAGAAAATGTTGTAGTTAGGAACAATATTCTAAAAGATAAGAGATTTGATTATATAAAAGGGAAGATACCCAAAGATTTATATAATAGATGGCTAAATAGGAAGAGAAGAGTTATATAAGAGTATAATAAAATAAGAAATAACATGGTGAGAAAGTTATGTTCTGTAAATTGTGAAGAAGCTATAAAAGAAATTTTGAAAGTTATAGCACCATTACTAAGACTCAAGAGGCTATAGTTTCATTCATGTCCATTATGCCTAAGGAAAGTGTGTAGACAAAGGAGGCAAGCCAAATGCCTAGAGATAGTGTGTAGACAAAAGAGGCAAGCTAGATGCCTAAAGTAAGTGTGCAGCTAGAAGAAGCTAGCTAGACACCTGAGGAGAGTGCATGGACAATGAAAGATAGTCCTATGACTTGTAGTCCTCCTCATAGTTCTAAACTAGGAGCTACACCAAGCTCTCCTCCACAAATCACTATTGGCAGCGACTCTATGTAGGTAGACAACACCAAAGTGATAGTTGACAAAACAAAGGATCCATTCAAGGACTTTGATGCCAGTGATTATAATAGCTTTGATGAAGAAGAGGATTAGGGGACTACATAGAAGATGGAGACTAGCATTGAAGTAGTTATCTCAAGTGTGCCTTTAATAGCAGTAGTAGTAGTAGGAATTTCCACTCCTCCTACCCAAATAGTAGTAGTAACAGCTCTAGCTCAATCTAATGAAGAAGATGAAGCAAAGAATCTTATATCTTCCTTGAGAAAATTTATTAAGAAGAAATCAATCAAGTCAATTGAGAAAACTTTGACCATAGTTTTGTATAAGATGGAAAAGGTAATAAGCCATGTTGACACCCAAGTAGATATTCAGTAGCACACAATAATTCTATGAAAGGCTTTTGATAATGATTTCACTACACTCATCAATGTGGCTACCATTCAAGCATAGACTAAGCATGATGGTAAACCTCTAAACACTATGTGAACTAACATGAGAAATGATATAGAAACTTTGAATATATGTATTTAAGCACTAAGGCAGTGCATAGAGGAAAGAAAGCAAGCATATGTTAAGTGCAACTTAGCATACATTCATCTAAAAGAATATGATGATTATATCAAGGAGAAAGTGGCTAAGCTTTAAACAATCACCGACAAGTTTTTGAAGCAAAATCAAAAAGTAGACACAATTGAGCATACAATATAGCTACTTCATGAAACTATAAGGGAAATACAAGCACAAAAGGAGAAAATTCTGAAGAGATTCATTCTTTTGAGAGTACACTTATTCCCTCAGATAACATTACTAGAAAATCAATTGGAAGAATGCTTTTCTGCAAAATCTTCATATGACAAGTTTGTGGCTACAAACTTGAACACAAAAAAATTGGCAGCATATGCTTTATGTGTGCTTATTAGTGTATTTGATACACTAAAGGATAGTTAGAAGAAACACTTTGAGTAGTTAAAAACCAATTTCAATGATTTTTTTTTCCAAGTTTTGATATGTAGCTGCCAAATTTTGACAGTCTTTTAATACCTTTTTCATTGATGTCAAAGGGGGAAATATATGGAAAATTGTATTGTAAGAATTTGTAATATGTATAATATGTAAGGGGGAGCAAAAAGTTTTAATAGGAAGTGATAAGGGATGTAGTCTTTCATAACATAAGGACAAATGTTTTTTAATGTTCTAATGTTATGGCTATTTGTTTTGATTGGCATGACACCATGTTCGGGAATTAGTCAATTTTCTAACAAAATGTTGCCATCAATGCCAAAAGGGGAGATTGTTGGAAATATGTCCAATCAATTAGATAAGGTAAGTTATGGTTATCATTTATGGCAACATATTTATTTTGCAGATTAGCCTCATTTAGTTATACAAGAAAATTGTCTAAGTATCAGACAATGTTACAACAACAAAACATTTTTTATGATAATAGAATAGTCCCTTAGAATAATCTCTTATATAGTTGACCAGAGATGCATGACATCATAATGATGATGTATACTAGTGCCCATGTCTATATAGTCAACCGAGTTAGAGTTATGAAGAAATTAGTGATGCAATGATGACATAACGTAGAATAGAGCATATTAACAGAATGTGTTTAACATTTTGAGTTATAATTTATTGTTGAACCAACTCTAATAATGCTTTATGAGCCAACAAAGGAAGAATTTACCAAAATGTTTTGAATAAGTAACAAACTTTATTTGCGAAGTTAAAGAAGAAAAAGCCTATGTGGATGATGATTCAGTAATTAAAAAATGTGAAGTTGATATGATCTTGTGAAATGAGAGTAACAAGTGAATTGTGATACTTTGCTATATGATGCAAAAATGTGATGTGGATTAATGTGTGTGCAGTCACTCTAGTGCAAATAATCATCAATTAGAAGATTTTTGAAGTAAAACAAATAACTAAGTATTGTATGTATACCTATTTCTTGAAGAATTTATTATATAGTTGCATGTTAGGGAAATGGACTCTTCTTACACACATTTGTATATGATCCACCAACTCCTAATAGGGTTGAGGCTTCTAACAAGGCCTAGTATCCTAATAGGAACTCAAGACACTATACATGCTACATAGACTCCTAATAAGGTCAATATCCATAACCAAATTCTTTATATAGTGAATCATCTAGTGGGTTCCATTCCCATTGAGGTTTTCCCTTGGTTAGGGTTTCCCTAATTAACAAAATATGGTGCTATGATCTCTCTTTGTGTATGGTTTTTTACACTGTTCAACATTATTGGTTTAGTTTCTTGTGCATATAATAAAGTAATTAATAATATCTAGTTGTGGGTAAAAATATTGAGAATACTTATTCACCACCCCCCTTCTTAGTATTATCTATTTCTAACACTTCTATTTTCTTCTTTTCAACTTCTAGTAGTCTCTTTTCTTCCTCAATTTGTTTCAAATTTTAGTCAACATATTTAGTATCTAGTTCATTTGGCTCAAATACACCAAATGGATTGGTGTCATCAATGTTAATAGTAACATTGGTTTGATTGATCTTCATAGTGTCACCACTTGCTGACACATCCAAGGTTTTAGGAGCTAGAGGAGATGTTGCTTGTGACTCTGTCAACATCTTACTAATAGCTTCTATAGTCTCCTTTCTCAACTTATACTTTTCTCCAACCATAAACAAAAGAGGACTCAACATATTTCTTAAGTATGGAGCGAGGTTATTCAACAATCCTTTTATTTCACTTTCATCAACAGTTTTGCAAATGGTCCTAAACATAGACTTCTAAAGTTCAAGGTCCTCTTCTCTTGTAGGAGTCTTCTTATCTATAAGTCTCTCATAGTAGATATATCAATCTAATCTTTCTTGAAATTATTATATAAATCATAAAATTTGTTCATCTGAACAATGTTTCCCTCATTAGCAATCAATGTGATAATCTTCTCAATCTTTGGCTTCCATGGTTGTCAAGCTTTTCCTATTGCTTGCTTAGGTGGAGTCACCTTTTCTGCTTGCTTTGGTTCCTCTTCCTCCTCTTCTTCATCACTTGACTCAATTGTCAACAATGCTTTCTATCTCTTACCCAGTCCTATGGCTAGTTTTTTGACTCTCTTAGTCTTTGAAGATACTGCTTCCACTAATCTCTCTAATTTTCTTTTTTGCTCACTAGGTTGAACATCAAACACTGCCACATATGGAATGCTCTATTTTGAAGTTGTCTTAGCAACTAATATTGAAAAGGGTTGTATGTTTAGTACACCTTATTTCATTGTCTTTCTCATAGCCCCATATTCACTCTCTATCATTTCAACCTCTGATAATGCCTTCTTCATTATTCATTCAACCTTCTTGTGGGATGCCTTCTCCAAGGTTTTTTGATGACCATGTTGAGTGATCTCATCATATGTGCCAAATCTATATTCATCTTTATCTTTGTTTGAATTTAATAACAAATCAATGTAACCAACTGCAACATCATCATTCAACTCATAGCTCAATGAATCTAAAAATGTCTCTCGAGGTTCCACTGCTTCAATATAAGTGTGATCTATATCAACTAGTATACATATATCCTCCTTGAATCTATCCACAATTTCTAGTGAAATCCTAAATCTTTAGGTCATTTCATTCTAAAAAGTCCTCATAATTAGGTTTCCATTGTCCAATATTTTATCTACAAGGTGTCTTCAACATGCCTCTAAAATCTTCTCCATAGTGCATCTATCACTACTCATTATATCTATTACTAATAACTAAGGAAATCTCTTTAGTACATGGAAGAATATTTGATTTATCAATGATTGGAATCTAAACACACCATTCTTGGTTCTCTTAATCTTTTCAAGGCTGTCCAAGAGTTGGATTCTCAGTATTTCACTTAGATTCACTTGCTCTTTCTCAACATATATCTTACAAGCTGCATATATAAATCCTGCTAAAAGCTCATTTATCTTAGAACTTGCACAAACTAAATAAGCAATAATTATACTAAGAAATCTCACATCATCTTTTTTGATGGAGCTAATTATCATAGCCTTTCTATTATATACTACCTTAGTATAGCTTTCCACTTTCTTCTTAACCATCTTCTCACTGATGGGTACATTGCCTTATTTGCTAAGATAAGTTACCTCATGTATAAGGTTGGAAAAAATGTCTACCATATTATCTTGAATCCACAATTTTCCATCATGTATCCTACTCAATATGATTTGATTCCATTCATCTGTATCTAACTCATGGAAGAAATGATACTTAAATAAGTCTAATTCCCTCAAATTTTCAAATCTAGGCTTCATTGTCATGTCATGGTTAAGGTCAATTCCATAACTTTGTTCATATATTCACTACTAATCATTTCAAACTTGCAATTCAAATAGCTTTCTACATCTTCAAGGTAAACTATGTTATTTTCCTTCCTTCACTAATCTCTAATCTTTAGCTTGATCTTGAATCACCAGATAGCTCATATAAAACCTTTCTTATATCACTTTCACAAAACTTCACTCATCACAATTCACAATTCATAATTCTTTACAATCTTACAAGCCCACTTCTTATCACAATAAGTCCTTTGCATAAATACCATGCCTTTATACAAATTATGACTGGGTTAGCTAAGACCATAATTCACTTTTCCAAGTTAGAGTAAACATCTAGGATGTCGGTATTAATTGGACAAGTAATTGTTTTGTAAACAAAACAATTATCCTTCAATTCCACTATTGTACTTCATTAAAAATGATTATCTCTATTTCATATAGTTTGTACCAACTTCTAAGGTTATACACATCATCACCAACATGTATACTATCCCCATGTAACTTTGTTAGTCATAATATGACATCTACAACATGTTATAAACAAAACAATACATTGTTGTAAACCAAATTCTATACTTAGACTTTTTTTTGATTACCAGACACTAGGTATCTTTATTTTTGAGGTTTCTTGTCAACATGTACATCACGTGTAGTCATTAATGACAACAATTACATATCACAATTATCCAATTTTTAACAACACGTCCACTCTGCCAATAGCAAATACTCCCAATCAACAAGTGGCATACAACCAAGCCCCTCCACCAAAAGGTTATATGTCCACCATTATACCTAGAGTATACACTCCTATAGGTGAAATGTATGAAAGAACTTTGCAAACACTCTTAGCTAATGATATTATTGTATTACTGGAAGCTAAGCCCTATGAACCACAATTCAAACCCTCATGGTTGAATGAAAAACATTTTTTGTGCTTATCATCGAAATTGAGGGCACCTCACCAATAATTGATATGTCATTAAGGGAGCCATTCAAAAATTGATTGATGATGAAAATATTGAAGTTCACACTCTTCACACCAATGAGAATCATATGACCTTTTAAAATCCCTTGATGAGCCATGAAAAGGGTGAATCTTCCAAAAATAACCAAACCAAATCTATCTAATGAATTTATCACAAAGATTATAGGTCTTCTATAAGAGGGTCTTGCATTCAGTAAGGAGACCAGCATATTGAATGTTGCATTCAAAAAATTCCCAAAAAGTGATGAAGAGGAGAAAAGGCTAGAGAAGAGTGGTGACTTTTATGACTTGAGCCAGATCAAGGTTATTTGAAGGGATGTGATCATGCATTCATGAGTATTTCATCCTTGATGGTAGATCTACGAGGGTCAACAAGTTTCATTTTTTGTTTTTAAATCATTTTAGGTACAACGATAGAGTCCCTTTCTCATTTTATTTGAAATAATTTTTATTTAAAAGTCTTCAAGCCCATAAGAAGAAGGAGTCATGTCCCATGCTCCATGAGGGTTTAATGTTACTTATTGAAAATTACTACAAAAATAAGGTTGTTAAACCCTCTTTAGTTGTGGAGAAAAAGTTAAAATTGATTGATAATGAACCGTACTCAAAGAAATTTAAAAGTGAGGAAGGTACTAGTGACAACAAGAGTACCAAAAAGGGCAACTAAAGGGAGATTAAAAAGAAAAATGTGGAGGAAGTAATGGATTCTCAAAACTCTATTGAAGATGATGCCAAAATGGAAATGGGGGACTTCAACTCAAACTTGGATGGTTACCCTAGGAGTGGAGGCATGTCTATCGGCAAGGATAATGTGGAAGATAGCAAAGATAGGAAAACTAAGTCTAATGTAGGGTCAAAATATTTAGGAGATGGAGAGGGGAAACATAGTGATCACCCTTCACCTTCTAAAAGGAATTCTAGTGAGGAGAAAATGGACATGGATACTGAAAAGAATAATGAGAGTAAAGTCCTTGCCATGAAAGAACACAACCTGAGAAAGGACAATAAAGATGAGTCAAATCAAAAGCAAGACACAAACAGCGACCTCCAAGTCAATATAAAGATAAATAAGGATACCACTATTAACTTTGTGAATAGGTTAGATGATGGATGAAGAGACGAGTCTCATTAGGAAAAGTTATCTTTCCTTCACACTACCAAGCTCAAAGATGAGGCATCCCTTCAAGGTGATTCTTGGCTATATAATGAGATAATTGTGCTTAAGAAAAAAGTAGGAAATGTTCAAAAAGAGCTCGATCACAAATATGCTATTAGAGCTCATCTAGAAAACCAAGTTGGTGACATTCCCAAAAAATTTAAGGAGCATGAGCTAGAACTCTTTTAAATTAATCAAGGATAGTGGGAAGAGGATGGAGCTAGTTACTTCCAATTTATGTGATGTGGTGGCTAGTGGCTAGTTTGGGAAAGAAAAGAAATGAGGAAATTATGTCTCCAGATACTATTGGTGTGAAGAGTCTAGGAGGACCTAGTAAGAGAACTAGGCATAGTATGAGGAAAAATATTACTGAGGCACCTAAGGTTCTAGACTCTATCATGGTTGATATTATCTATAGTATTATAGAGGTAGGTAGGGAGGTTGAGAAGATCATAAAAGGGCTGTTGTAGGTGTTGCTCATAGTCATTGTTTTTCTAGTTGCTAGTCCATTCTGTTTTACTAGTTCTTTTTTATTTCTAGCTTTTTGTTTAAACTTTAGGTTCTAGGTCCTTGTAAAATTTGGGTCTATTTTCTGATTGGATTAATCTTGTGGGTTTAGGTCCTTGTAAAACTTTTTTTTTCTTTCTTAGTAGACTTTAGGTTTTAGGTCCTTGTAAAACTTGGTGGTGCTTAATGCCAATATTTAAGTTTTGTTAAAGGGTTTCAGGTCCCTTTAAAACCTATTTTTTAATTAATATGAAACCAAACCAAATCTTTTAATGACAAGGTCAATTATGCCCACAATTATGATAATACAATCAACATGATCTTTGGCTTTGATGACACTGTCAATATAGTCATTGTCAAAGATAAACACAAGAAAGAACCCTTGAATGCCATCACTTAAGGTCAAGCCTCTAAAGTGGTCCCACTGATGTAGCCACTAGCTTAGATCCAACAACCATGAGCACTATCATTTCTAAATATAATTTTGTTGATAAGCTATTGAAAACCCTCACCCATATTTCCATCTTTGAATTGTTACAAATATCCTTGGAGGATAAAGAGATCATAACCAAAGCCTTATGATCTTGACATAAATAGGTTCCAAAATATGGTAAGAAACTATGTTGCATCCTACTATGTATCCTTCTTAGCACAAGATGACATGTCCTTTTCACATCCACAAAACTCCCTAGTACATATTGAAGTCTTTGTACATAGAAACAGAATAAAGAGAGCTTTAGTTGATGGTAGGGGTGGTTTATACATCTGCACACTAAACTTGGTATAAGCACTAGCATATACAAAAGATGTAGTTGACACCAAGGAAAAAATTAAAATTAAGTCTTATGATGATGAGGAAAGATCCTCTAAAGGCATGGTCATCTTGCCAGTAAGGGTTGACATGGTCATGAAAGAAACTATGTGTCAAGTTTTGGACCTAAAGTTAACCTACAATATCCTATTAGGAAGGTCATCGATCCATGACATGTAAGTGGTTCCCTCTATGGGTCAGTACAAGAAGTTGGGTCTCACTTTTGGCCAAAAAGTGGAAGTGTTTTTCCTATTTTTGAATTTTTTTGTCAATTGATGTCAAAATTTGAGGCATTAAAAGATTCAATATAAAAAAAAATTTAGAAATAAAAATTTTAGTGTTCAGAATCTAGTTTTTAAATATATAATTTATTTGTGTACCCATATGATAGATTTTTTTTTGGTATGGATCTTTAAAAAGCACTTTTCAAAATGCATGTTTCAGGACCATACCATGCTCGTGTATGGACACCATAATTTGACACAAATAAATGATTTTTTGTAAATCCTTTTAAATGGAGTTACCTAATGCACTTAAAATTGATGACAATATTTTCCTTAATTTTTTGGAATGATTTTTTATGATTAATTATTAATTGGCTATAAAGGTAAATTTTAAAACTTCTCTTGTACGGACACCATAATTTGATCAAAATTTCACTTTTTTCAAACAACAAATTTAACCTCAAAATAATTGTATGTAGATTGATGATGTATAAATTAATTTTAAAAATTAAAAAATAAAAAAGTTATTAAAGTTTTAGTGAATGTTAGTTTTTAACATTTAAGAGATAGTTTTAATTAATAAATAGTGAAAAAATAGAAAATAAACTAATAACACTATAAAATTTACATTTTAAAAATTAGAATAGTAAGACCTATAATGAGTTTTTGTTTCATCAAAAAAATTAGTGGGGACAACTATATAAAAAATTATGACAATCCCTGAAATTGTCAATTAAATGCCTTAGAAAAAAAATGGATCATAAAGGCATGGCTTGGTGGGACCAAGCCAATGCCATGCCTTTCCCCAAGGCAAAAACCCATGCAAAATTCATGGCCATTCCAAATTCCTACTCATGTCTCAAGAATCGAGCAACCAATTTGTAATTCAAAAATTGGGTGCCCAATTACGTGTTAACTATTGTAAGAATAGGGTACCCAATTGTTTAAAAATCAGGTACCTAATTCTTTTAAAATTGGATACCTAATTTGTAAGTAGGTACTCAATTCTTATGTACCCGTTGGGCCCCAAGAACTGCCCCACAATCTGACTTGCAATGATTGAAATGATTGAATAACAATTTTGATCTAAAACAATGAATTTTTTCATAGTTATTCTATTTTCTTGTTACATGGGATCAAAACAACAAAGAAAGAAGAAAGAAAAAATTCTAATAGATGAGGAGATTGCAAAAAATAAAGAGAATGAAGCATGATGTCAATGAGAGAGAAGACAAAGAATTAGAGACTTGAACAACATTTCAAAGGAGAAAGACATTGAGGATACTATGATGGATGAAGAGGCCAAAGAAGAGGACCCAATACAAGAAAATTCAAGTGCACATTCTAATCATGCATTCAATATAGGTGTGTCTCCAAACCCTCAAATTTTTTCTCATGATGAAATTTGTGATTTTCTAGAAGCAGGTTACAATTTAAATGATTTAGATTTTCTTCATGAGAATAAATTGTCAAACAATCATGCACAAAAAACTCCAATAGAAATGCATGCCCTGAAAGAAATACAAAGAAAAATTGAAAATGAGATTCAAATCCAAAATAACAGTGAAAATGAAATGTCAATCAAAAATTAAAATTGCATGAATATAGACATAGAAACACCAACTATTGAACAAACATGTCAGAGTGATAGTAAAGTATCTGAACATAATTTTCATATTCCTAATGATGTGCTGGATAATCTTGAGGGATTGGTTTCATGGAGACAAATTAGGGCACATGCTAATAGATTATATAGAAATTTTTTTATAATAAGAAATTTGAGTTTCAATGTCAGTTGATGTTGCAACTAATCAAAATGTCTAAAATGCAAAATGTAATGAGAAGCTTAGGAATGTATGCAAAACCCAAGAATAAAATTGAGTCTTTAAAACAAGTTGTATCCACTATTAGTAGTGTCTTTGATGTTATCAGAACGAGAAGTGTTCTAAAGATAAGAATGCAACACGACAAGCAATAACAACAACTGACAAAAGATTGATTATCAATGTAAGTGTATACCTTAATGTGAATCATAAGACTTTAGAAAGAGTTGTAAAGAGAAGGGTTAACTTTAAATGTGATCCAACAAATATTTTGTGGACTTCTAGTGGTAGACTCCCAAGATGTGATATGAAACTTACTAGTGAAGTCAAAAGTTTGGTTAAATTTTTTTGGCATGATAATATAAGTGTATCACCCAATTCAAGAGATGTTCTTAAATTGAGAATTTGTTGAAAAATACATGATCCACATCCTAAACACCTTTTGGACATGACTCAAACTAAATTGTTTAGAAAATTTGTAGATAGTAAGGTATTAAATATTACCATTAGTCAAAGATCTTTTGAAAAGTGTAAACCATGGTTTGTAAGGAATAACAAGGAAAGAATCACATGTTGTTGTAAAAATCATATTCAATTCCATTACCATTATGATGTATTTCGATCTATACATCCTACCATGCATAGTAAAGAAATGTTGCAAGAATGTGGTATAAAAATACCACCTCAAACTATAAAGGATTTCATATCAAGTTTGTTTTGTAAGCCACCTAATGATCAATACTTTCTTTTTAATGCATGTCTTTCTAGTACATGTGATATATGCAACAATCTTTCTTTGTTAGATGAATGTTTGCATGAAAATGCATTGACTACTTTTGGACAAAAATTAGTTGAGGTAACAAGATTCAAAACTATTAAATATCCATTGAAGGTTGGGAAGATTGGAAGAAGGTGTGATCTAGTTATAGATAAAGTTAGTTGTCATGCATTTATGGATGATTTTAAGAGTGTGATCATATCAAAATATGTTAAACACTCTCAATATGCTAGATGGCTTGATGGATAATATCGCATATGTAAGAATAAATTTCCAATTGGTACTATACTTTTAGTTGTTGATTTTGTAGTGAACTACACACTTGCACTGCAAGAAGAGGTACAACCAAAATATTATAATTCAGTGCAAGTAACAATTTACGTTCATATAGTTTATACGCATGCACTTGATAGTACAGAGGAGGATTGAAAAATATTCAGAGAGTACCATTTTTATATGAGTGATAATAAAATCCATTCATTTGAGTTTGTCCAATATTGTTTCAAGGTCTTTTATGATAATTTAAAAGAAAGACGAATTCAAATGAAACAACATTGGATATGGTCAGATAATTGTACAAGACAATTCAAGAATGCTAGAATGTTCTATTGGTTGAGTAGGACACATAGGAAAACTAACATTCAACATGTGTGGAGTTTTTTTGAGGCTATACATGGTAAAGGAGAACATGATAGTGCTAGTGCATGCATGAAGAGAGCCCTTAGTAGAGACAAATTAAAATTTGAGGAAAAATCTAAATTGAAAAATGCACATGAGATTGTCGAATGGTGTAACAAATATTTATACACAGGATCAAGTGATAACTCTACAATCAAATGTTTCTTCTACCTAGTTGAAGAGAAGAATGTCCTTTCAAGATATGGCTGTGATACAATTAGTGAGTCAGCTAAATGACATTCATTTAGGAGTTCAGATTCAAACACTTGGACTATATGGACGAGGGAGCTTGCTTGTTTTTTTGAATTTTGTCTTGCAGGTGAATGGGAAGAATGTGAGAATATAAAATGGGTTGAAGATTGGCAAAAAAAATGATTAGCACCTACTGACACACATTTTCAAGATGATATAGTAAATGAAGGCCAGAATGTTACATTTGCATCAGAAGGCTATGATCGTATTTCAAACCTTATAGAACATGGTATGCACAATTTAATTATATTTTGTTGTGATCTCATGCTTCAATTTACATAATTTGCATATGTACTCATGTGATTAAAGTGTTTCTATACTTTATCTTATCTTGTAGGACTTTTTAATGTTGTTATTGCACCTAGTAATAATGATGAACAGACTGAGTATTGGCTAGCTAGATGTGTGAAACGTAAGAAAAATTTATATGTCATCAAGCAGATGATGATGGTTTTGAGTACCCAGTTTGGTCTATCATTGTAGCTAGCACCTGGCTACATAGGTACCTAACAAGAAGAAATGGTTTACCAACATTTGACGACTACCAAATTGAAAAGAAGATTTTAAACTATTCTCATTTGGTTGTGGCAATGAATATCAAATTAGAAAGATACAAAGGGAGACCCACCAATAAGGTATTATGGAAAATTTCAATGGACAAGCATGAGACAATCATAGATGCATTGCAAAAGAGAGAGGATACAGATGGTACAGTGGGATGACTACATTTAAGTCAAACACATGTAAGTTTTTTCCTTATTGTGTTATTTTTATATATATACTTTTTAATTACATGTATGTTTGTGTTGTCAATACCAAATTAGAGAACTTATATATATTCCTCTTATTCAGGTCTCAATTATAATTTATGTAAACTTAAATGTTAAAGTGGATTGAGCATCAACATCTTGTGCAATTTCACATAGTGAGTACATACAAATTACACATATATTTGCATAGTTCAGATACCTCATATGAATTTATGCATTCATTAACATGTGTTTTTGTTTTACAAATTTATTTTATAGGAGCTCATTTGAAGAGATATGTTGAACGAATTTTATATTTTGAGTTCACTTCTATAAATTTGTCATTGACATTGTCTTACATATATTGTAAAATACGTGGTACAAACAAATTTAAAGACAAGAGTTTACTTCTATTTGAAAGTTAAAGCTATGCACTTGATATTATAAATTAATTATCAATTTAAGTAATGACCTCCTATTTTTTTCCCTTACTTTTACATTCAAACATGTTTAAATTAATGTTTGTTTGAAGTTTCAAATTACTATTGATTGTACTATTAAACCCTTCACTTGTACATGATAATTTAAAGATCATTACTCATTGTATTGATTATATGCTACTTTTATGTTGATAATTGACATGTATGTTTAACCATGTTAACCATGTTAAGTGAGAGGGAGGGAAGGAGGAAGAGAGGGAGAGAGGGAGGTAGGGATATAGGGAGGGTTATAAGTGCTTGTAATTTATCAGAAAGGGGTCCCATTAGAACATTTTAGGACAAATTAGCACCTCTTAGGACCCCTTACAACACATTAGTTATTGTAGTCCTAAAAGTAATCTTTTCTAATGTGTCCTAGTATATTCTAATGTTTCCAAGAGGTTTTGATGGGTCATATGTGGTCATAAGAAACCTTAGGACCCGTTATGACTCCTTGGAACCCATTCATACCATTAAGACACTTTATGAATCCTTAGAACATAGTAATCATCATAGGATACACTTTAGGGTTGTAATGTGTCCTATTCAGTCCTATTTTTTCCTAAGGAGTTTTAGTGGGTCCTAAGTGGTTCTAGGAATCCTTGAGACTAATTACAACCTCCTGAGAACCATTATGACCCATTATGAGACTTTATAGCATATTAGTCATCATAGGACACCATTTAGAGGTCTAATGTGCCTTGATAAGTCATATGTTCTAAGGGGACATTAAGGATTTTTAGGACCCATTAGTACACATTAGGTCTCATTAGGACACATTAGGGTACACTCACACACATTAGGACCCATTAGACCCCATTAAAACCTTTCATAACATATTAATCATTGCAAGACAAAGTAATGTGTCCTAAGTGGTCCTAATATCTCACAATGGATCACAACTGGTCCTATGTGGTTTGGAAACCCATTAATACCATTTAGGGTGCACATTATGAACATTTAAAACATATTAAAATCCATTAATGCCTCTTAGATAATCTTAAGGGACATAAGACACACTAATGGGTTATAATATGCCCTAATGGGTCCTAATGTGTCTTAAGGGCTTCTAATGTGTTTTAAGTGATCCCATGACCTTTTAGGACCTATGAGGAACCCTTATAATCCATTAGGGGCCATTAGAACTCATAAGAACCAATTATAACCCCTTTGAAGACATTCACCATTATACAATACACAACTATGTCCAAAGGCATTATAATAGTTCCTAAGTGGTTGTAATCAGTCCTAATGTTTCCTCTTGGATTTTAAACTATAGTCTCAAATATATCATGAAGGGTCATAATGGGTTCTTAGTGGTCCTAAGACATCTTAGGGTATATTAGGATCCACTAGAACATATTAACTACAATAGGACATACAAATGCGATGTTAATGATTCTAATGTATTATAAAAAGTCATAATGAATTGTACATGGCCCCATGACCCATTAAAAAACCTTAGAATATATTAGGACCAATTAAGATACATTAAAACTACCTCAATTAGTTATTTAATAACTTGGGATGTAAGAAAACCTAAGTCAAAGTTACAAGAAACTGTTACATATTGTGCGCCCCTGCCAAATATTTGAATTTTAAATTCTTGCCCGCCCAACGGTCACTTTCCAATTTAATATTATTTTAAACATCCAAAAAATATAAAAAAATTGTTAAATGATCAGATCTTATGATTTATTTCTATAGGCCCCTGAGTTCCTCATCGTTGGATCAATCTGGATCAGTGGATGGTGCTATGTTGCTATTGAAAGTTTGCACGTTGTTTTGCGTTAGCGACATAATGCCTTTCATTCGTGTGTCAGGTAGGTCTTCCCTTTCCTTATTGTTTCTCCAACACCAAATTTTGTTCCATCCATAGTGGGTGCTATGGCACTATCAACAAATCTATGTTCCTCATCATTAGCGACATAGCGCCTAGACAAAAAATGATACTGCAATGATAGGGTGGGTCCCAGTTATGCCTCGTTGAATATTAGCAAGAATTTATCAGACACATTGGCAGTTGATCAATCTTTTCATTGGATGAGGTATGACTATGTAGAATGTGGGCCCTATGAGGACTTGTCAGACAGGTTGGCACTTGGCCAATTCTCATTGGTTGGTATGCTAATAGATCGGATCCATCTTGCTTGCCATCAAATCTAAGGAAATCAAGGGTGGGTGCTATCTTGCTATGGGAAGCTGCAGAGAAACTATCCATAGTGACATAGCACCTTTGTGCCACGTGGATCAATGGGGCTAGGTCTCACCATGATGAGGATGCCAGGTTGTGCCAGGTTGTTGCTAAGTGGATTCATAGACCAAAAACTTTATGGAGGCAAGCGTAGTATTACGAGGATCTTCCATGATTGTTGATCTCATGGAGATCAAGGGTTGGCACTATCTCGCTATGGAAAGTTGTGAGAATATTATCCATAGCAACATAGCACCTCAACAAAATGTAGTAGGGTGGGGCTGAGTGTTATGAAATTGTAGGGATGGTACCAATTTAGGCCGAGTTGGATGCTAGGTTGTGTCAGGTGTGCTGAGGTTTTTTCTAGGCCCAGAGGTTTTAGGAGATAGCACAGTATTATGGCGAGTCTTCACGATCATCAAAATAGTCTAAATCTATGGTGGGTGCTATCTCACTATGGGAAAGTGCTTAGAGGATACGCATAGTGACATAGCGCCTAAGTGACATGTGTCCCACTAGGTCAGGTGGAGGTAGTAATAGTTGGGTAAAAGCACAAACCTGTGTCACCTTTTATAAAGAAACGTGATATCAGAATGTGACAGTTCAACATTAATGACAAAAAAAATAGTATTTGTGTTTAAAATATGAAGATGATGTAAACTGATGAAATGTGTAGAATTGTATGAATTTTATGCCTATAATTTTTATAATTTTTTTGACTAAGTATTGATTCATTTTATTTTATTTTGAAGTCCCTTTTTTAACTATAAAAGATATAGGATGTAGTTCCCATCAAACAAGTCTGTGCAAATCATCTTTTTTTGTTCTGATTTGAAAATATTTTATAGATGACATGTATAGCTAGTGAACAAAAAAAGAAATAATTATTTTTTATGTATATTTTCTTTGTTATAAGTACTCAAGTTCGACCTCGCAAGAATCCAAGAGTTTTTTCCTCCCGTCAAAACCTCCCTATCAAATCTATACCTTCTTGAAAAAAAATTACATATTCGTGAAGAGGATTCTCTCCTCTAGTGATAAATATTATTTTTTTATTTTTTTGATATGATGTACTATTTTTTTCATTTTTTGAGAGAGCATCTTCTGAAATGTTGAAATATCGACTTATAATATTTTGAGATCATAACATATTATAACTAATCAAAACACTCAAAAATTTATATAATGATGATATTGAATATGAGATCTATAAAAGGGTATTTTTAGTTTTTGAAAAAAATTGAGTTTTGATAGAGAAATGAGATTTGACCAAAATAGGTTTTTGTATCATAAATGGTGACACAAATCTGTGCTTTTACCCAGTTAAACATGTTGGCAGATAATGTGACTGTCATGGTTAGGGTTGCAAGGTGGCATGGTTAGTAATGAAAGAGCTGGTCAACTATGTACCTAACTCCTGCGAGGTGGCAAGATAAAAAGAGGTTATTGGTCCAACTGATGCATTTTTGTTGTGAGATTCGGCTGACTTGCTAACTCTACTAATTCATGCACCAAAGAATGATAAGAAATCAGGTTTTGCCACATGATTTGATCTCTGTAATCAATCCCAACCAACCTAGAATGAATGTGAGACAAGGAAAAAACCTCCACCTCTAATCCAATCCATCTACCTGGTCAGAGCATAGTAATGGCACCACCTCTGTCTTCTCAAGGCCCTATTTTAGTTAGCAGTCAGATTTCATGGTACCTAAAAGCTATACTTAGATCAAATTTCTTCAAATCCCCATGATTGTTCTTAATAGAGCCTTGATGGCGGTGGTTGCAAGATATTTTGGAGGGAAAATCTCAGTTATGCCTAAACTATAAAGGCAATTTTTGTGAATTTTTTTAGGATTGACCTTTCTCTATTTTCTCTGTTACTACTCTATAGATTCTCAGTGTAAATTCCCCTGTGCCTCTGAACTACATGGTTTTCTGCCTTATCTCTTTTAGCCATTGGTATGAAAGTGCAAGAACTCTTTGCCTCTTACTAGTGTTTTGTAAAGATCTATGATCTTCATGACTGTATCTCCTTGGCCTACGAATCATAATATAAGTGAATATCTCTTTCCTTGTGTCATTCATCTTGGTCTTCTAATCTGCATGTGATTATTAGATTAAAGCAAGTCTGAATGTGTATATCCTTAGTTTCATTTTGGTTCAATAGTGCATTTATGGGCAAAGATTGGTCTAAATGCTCTATTTTGGTGCATCACCTCTTTAGATTAGATTAGGTAGATTTTCTTTCATGCTCCCCTTCTCCCTTTTGCTCTCCAAGAGTAGTTAGGTGCATCCTGATAGTAAGAGAAAGCTGCCATTCTCTAGAGACTCAACCTCACAATTCAAGTCCCACAGCTTGGAGGTTGTTTCCATGTTTCACTAGGTTGTCCTCATGCATAGGCTCTAGACAATGGTGCAAACTTAAGTGACAACAGGAACCATCTAGGTACATGACTTTCCTAGGTACATAATTGTATGAACAAATATACATAGCCTTGATGAGAAAATGTGTGAAAGGACGGGTATCATCCATCATTTCATTAAATAAATCTTCAATCTTTACCTAAATTTTATAAATTTGAATTTTTAGGATGAAAAATATTTATAATAGTAGAGAAATTTTATTTTTATGAATCTCAATGGATAAATTTGATGTGATATCTATCCAATAATCTTTTTGATATCAATACTAATGCTCTATAAACAACTAAAATTATTGTTCATGTAGCATTTATACTTTAAAAATGTGTCATATGTTCATGAATAAACTATGTCACAACAAAGAAAATGGTTTGAATACTTAAAACATGATGAAACACGATAATATATACTACATACACTAGCATGATAGAAGTCATAAAAAAATAGTACATGGTCTAACATGTCACAATATGATCTATGAAGTCAAAAGATACATATAATATAGTTAATTGTCCTAATAAAAAGTGTATAAAAATAAAAAATATGTGTCATAAAAACACAATCTAAAGGTGCCAAAAAGACCTAATCTATCTGATCAAATGTTCTCTTTACTCCATGCAAAGAGGGCTCAGATGGATCATCCTGTGTAATATGAGTTGTCTCGTCATGTGGGACACCTTGTGAGGTAGATGGATCATCCTATGTAACATGAGGTATGTCTCATCATGTACATTCTTAATTGAAATGGGTTTCAAAATCTAGCTTTTAAATAGATTAAATATTCATTACATAATAAAATAAATACGACATGAGATGGGTGTCCCTCTATAATGGGAGGAGGTGCACTATGAAAGCTACCAAATGCAGTAGTGGTGAGGTCCTATAATTTACAATACATACATTTTAAAAATTAGATAAAGAGCATAATGAACTATGTATGTACATAAATCACAATATTGACATCAAAGGATGATGTAGGTACCTCCATCTGGCTAAGTCATGTACTCTTAGCAACACTCATGGCGACAATCCTAAAATTATGGATACATAAACATTGAGTCAAAATTATATATACATAAATAATTACAAAGTATGTAAACTAAAATGTATATGATCTGTACACTACAGTTTTTATACACTATAAAAACATGTATATATATCATACTTGAGTAGTAGTCAATGTGACAAATGTGTCAATAGGTATGCTAGCACAATGATCAAAAGATGGAGTTGAAAATAAACTATATCGAGGCCTGTATGGATAAGTACAATCCATCTCCTATTCCTAAAATCAAAACACATAAAATATATACATGAGTCAAAAAAATTCATATTATAAGTTAATAATAATGTACATACATAAAAATAGTACAAATTATTTGACTTCAGTCAAAAGTTCATACCATATGTATTTGAGGTTGTCTCAGTGGTAACTAGATCAGGACCTCTACTAACATCAAACTATGTAGCAGTGGACAATCTCTACAAAATCAGATAAAAAGAACATATGAGAAAATGTTATTAAATTTGAGCTTGAATGTACATTTTTACAGTGTAATTCAAAGTGCATATCGTATGAGGGATGCCAATGTCTGTAGGTCTTGAAAAAAGACTATACTGCCTCCTAAGAGGAACAATATCAACCATCCTCTGTTATTTCAAAAGTACAAATTAATATGGTTAATACAATTACACATGTATGTAGAAAGTAAATAATTATGTACTTTATATTTAAAATTTAATTAAAAATTTACCTACTGCTCTTGACTATCTCTGGGCTCTCCCTGCCTGAGGTTAACAAATGATGACACATCAATCTCATCACCACCATCACCATGGGTAGTTTATAAATCATCATCAAAATCAGTGACCTCAGCATAATTGTCATCATGTGATGTATTAGCATTGCTCTGGGGGCCTCTACATATGCCTCCATAGCTAGTACAAATATGTCCAAGTGGATGAACATGTGTTGCATGCATCCACTGTTGCACTAAATTGTCAGAAAGGGAACTCAAAGAGGTAAGAGTAGATGAAACTAAGTGATGATGGTGTGGAGCTAGTACAATAGGCATAAGAAGAGGTACAAGGGGCTGAAGTAACTTCTGGTTTCTCATTCTATCACTTAGCTTTTTGCCAGACCTATCCTGAGACATCCCTCCACTAAACCCCTAAAATGATCTAATATGAAAATAATTGGGTTTCAAACCCAATTCAAACTCAGCCCATGGCTTCCTAAGGATGTACATGGGCACCTCATGATTAGCATGTGGTGGATGGTCAAATACCATCCACCACTACTCCCAAAACTATGCTACTATGCATGGATATGTGCACCATCTAATAGAAATATGAGGCTTCTTCTTGTTAATCTCTTGACTTGACTTAGGGTTTACAAAATATCTTTGAAAATGTCCTTTACCTATTTTGAGGTTATGGACCTCTCTATATGATAAGCCATCAAAATAGAAGGCACACATGTTTTGCCTCAATAATATAAATGAATTAATATCGAAATCCAAATGTTGTATGGAGTGAATGATGCATTGCATGCTATCTGCAAGGTGTAGTAGGTGAGGAGGGGGTGTGCCTTGTGTTTGATAGCCTCAATATCTCACATGAGGTCATTAAGGTTATGCCTTGATGTAGGAGCATCTTCGGTTGCCTTGTTATCCTGCTCATTTTGTTCACCTGGTAGTTCCTTCATGTGCCTAGCAGTCCTTCATGTGCCTAGCAGTTCCTTCATGTGCCTAGCAGTCCTTCACATGCCTAGTAGTTCTTCATGTGCCTAGTCATTCCTTCATGTGCCTAGAAATCCTATTTGCTTCATGTGCCTAGTAACCCTATTTTCTTCATGTGCCTAGTAACATTGTTTTCTTCATGTGCCTAGTAACCCTATTTTCTTCATGTGCCTAGTAACCCTATTTTCCTTCATGTGTCGGGTTACTGTAGAATTCTTTCATGTGCCAAGTTACCCAGTGTATGCTGAGTGATTCTTCATGTGACAAGTTACTCAGTGTATCTCGAGTGTTTCTTCATGTGCCGAGTTACTCAATGTATGTCAAGTGTTTCTTCATGTGCCAAGTTACCTAGTGTGTGTTGAGTATTTGTTCATGTGCCAAGTTACTCAGTGTATGTCAAATGATTCTTCAGGTGCCAAGTTACTCAGTGTATGCCGAGTGTTTCTTCATGTGCCGACTTACTCACTGTATGCCAAGTGTTTCTTCATGTGCTGAGTTACCCAATGTATGCCAAGTGTTTCTTCATGTGCCGAGTTACTCAGTGCATGCCAAGTGTTTATTCATGTGCCAAGTTACCCAGTGTATGTCGAGTGTCAATATTTGGATGTGATTTTGTGAGCCGACTTGTGGGATTTATTTCATTCATGACATTTATGTTAAGATCTTTTCTTGGGATGCATCTAGACCATTTTTGGGTTGGATTTCCTCTTATGTAATGATTCTAGAATGATCTATAAGCTATTTTGGCAAGTATAAATAGAATGTTCAGGCTTAGAATTAGGAAAGCTTCAAAGAGATCAGATTAGAGAGTAGAACTAAAAGTGCAAATTTCCTGTTGGACCTTTGTAATTAAATGTATTGTAATTGGTCGTAACGCAGAAGGCCTCATAGCTGGGCATGTATGAAAAAATATTTTGATGAATCAATAGAAGTATTTTCTCTTCTCTCTCCTTTGGTTGTTCTTCTTTGTGTTCATTTCCATTGTGTTAACTCTTGCAAGGTGGTTTGGATAGTTGGGTGAGCCTTTGGCCCTAGTTATTCACTCCTCTTGCCTGCATCAGTTGGTATCAGAGCTTGAGGTTCATCCTTATGGAGATTGGATTTGGTTGTAGTGTGGAAGATCTACAGATTTGACCTATAACTTGCAGAGGGTTACGATCTTGCAGGAACCTGATTTATAAAGATGGTTCATGGTAGATGAAACAATGTTGATAATGCTATATTGGATCAGTTGAGACAAATTGCAGCCAGATTTGATGCTGTGGAGATAGCCAAGAGGAGAGTAGCACATCTTGAAGATATGAGTGATGATGAAGTAGCAACACCAAACCATAATCTAGAACCCGAAGAAGATCAAGATGAGGAAAGATTGTTGCGAGTATTGCCTAGGGAAAATTCAAAACTTGCTATAGAAGTTGTTCCTTATGATGGAAAATTGGATACCAATGTTGTGCTGGATTGGATCTCTGATATGGAGAAGTTCTTTGAGTATGAAAACACTATTGATAATAGAAAGGTGAAGATTGCAGTCACTAGGCTGAAAGGTCATGCATCACTATGATGGGAGCACTTGCAAACTGATAGACAAAGGAGAGGAAAGGAGAAGATCAGAACTTTGCCAAAGATGGTGAACAATGTAAAGAAGAAATTCCTTCCTACTGATTACTAAGTTAGCTTATTGAGAAAGATGCAAAATTTGAAACAAAAGGACATGACTGTAAAAGAATATACCGAGGAATTCTATAGATTAGACATCAGATCTGGACATGTGGATGATGATGTTGAGAAAATTGTGAGATACATGAATGGATTGAGATCTAGAATACAAGATGAAATAAGTTTTCTGAAGCTGGAAAGTGTAAAAGAAGCATATCAATATTCCTTGAATGCTAAGGAGATCTTAAAAAAGAAGCATGAACAAAGATAGAAAGGTAGAGGTGGTAGATTCCAGGGAGGCAGAGGTAGATCTTATGGAGAAAGTGGCAGATCTAATAGTTCTATGTAGGATAAAGGAAAATCTAAATGGAAGAATGATGGCAAGGGCAAGACTAAATAGAAAAGTGGTAATTCTTATTGGGGAGGCACTAATTCTTATCAAGGAAGAGGTAATTCTTATTCTAAAGGTGGATTTCATGGTAATTTTTTTAGATGTGGCAAAGAAGGGCATATATCCTTTGAATGTAGATCTTCTAAAGGTGGGTATAATAATAGAAATGATATGATTCAAGAAGACATTGAGATTTCACCAAGTGGACTTGAGGCTAGAGAAAATTTGATGGTGAGAAGAACCTTATGTAATAAGGGAGGTGATGAGGAACCTATTTTAAGGAGAATTCTTTTCAAGACAAGATGTAAGATGGTTGGAAAATACTGTAAAGTGATCATTGATAGTGGAAATTCTAAAAATCTAGCATCAAAAGAGCTAGTTACAAAGTTGCAATTGCAAAGGCTAAAACATCCCAAACCTTTTCATTTTTCATGGATCAAAGATGAGCATAAGATATTGGTAAGTGAGCAATGCCTTGTGAAGTTCAAAATTGGACATTACTTTGATGAAGTTTTGTGTGATATTATGCCCATGGATTGTTATCATATTTTGTTGGGTAGACCTTGGCAATATGATAGATATGTTGTACATGATGGGAGATTGAATCAATATACTCTTTGGGTAAATGGGAGGAAACTAACATTGTTGCCTTTGATCAAAAGTCCAGATGAGGTTCATTGTATTGCTGTAAAAATTTGCATGGTTAATGGGAAACAATTTGAAAGGGAAATGAAAAAGAATCAATTTTGTTTTGCTATAATTCCAAGAAAACTAAGTTTTGTCAATGGAGACTGAGTGCATGAAAATAGTGTTAATTGAGTGCTAGTGAGTGGTGACTAAATGACAAATGGTAGTATTGATAGAGTACCAGAAGAAATTATAGAGTTGCTGAATAAGTATAAAGAAATTATTGTTGATGATATTCCTAAGTTGTTGAATGAGTATAAATAAATCATTGCTAATGATATTCTTGATGGTTTACCTCCAGTAAGAAGTATAAGTCATTGTATGGATCTAATTCCTAGAGCTAGTTTGTCAAACAAAGCGCCATAGAGATTGACACTTGCAAAGAATGAAGAACTTAACAAACAAGTGCATGAGTTGTTGATGAAAAGTTTGATCAGAGAAAGCTTGAGTCCATGTGTTGTACCTATTGTGTTAGCACCTAAAAAGAATGGAGAATGAAGAATGTGTACTGATTCTAGAGCCATTAACAAGATAATAGTGAAATATAGGTTTCTTATGCTAAGGATGGATGACATAATGGATTTTTTGAGTGGAGCAAAGTGTTTTACCAAGATTGATTTGAAGAGTGGCTATCATCAGATTAGAATCAGAGAAGGTGATGAATGGAAGACTGCTTTCAAGACAAAAGATGATTTTTATGAATGGTTGGTTATGCCTTTTGGTTTGACTAATGCACCTAGTACTTTCACGAGCTTGATAAATGAAGTTATGAAAAGATTCTTGGGTAAATTTGTGATTTTTTATTTGGATGATATTCTGATATTTAATAAGACTAAGGAAGAACATCTTGAGCATATTCAACAAGTATTACAAAGGTTGAAAGAGGAAAAGTTATTGATCAATATGAAAAAGTGTTCTTTTATGCAAGAGGAGATTGTGTATCTAGGATTTGTGATCTCAGCTAATGGTTTGAAGATGGATCTTGAGAAGGTTAAAGCAATTTTGGAATGGGCTAAACCTGAGAATGTGAGTGAGGTAAGATCATTTCATGGTTTGGCTAGTTTTTATAGAAAGTTTATAAAGAATTTCAGTGTTGTTTGTAATGCTATGACTCAAACAATGAGGGGAGATAAAAAGGAATTCAAGTGGAAACATGGAGGTGATAAGAGTTTTGAGACTTTGAAACAAAAGGTTGCTAAATTACCTATATTGGCTTTACCTAATTTCAACAAAGTATTTCAAGTTGAATGTGATGCAAGTGGTAATGTAATAGGAGCTGTACTAAGTCAAGAAGGTAAGCCTATTTCTTTCTTTAGTGAAAATTTGAACGATGCTAAAAGGAAATATTCTATGTATGATTAAGAATTTTATGCCATTTTTCAAGCATTGAAGAAATGGAGACATTATTTCATGTCTAAGGAGTTTGTGTTGTATACTAATCATAAAGCTTTACAATACTTGGGAAGTCAACATAAATTGAATCAAAGACATATGAAGTCAGTTGAGTATTTGCAAAGTTTTACATTTGTGATCAAACATAAGGGTGGAGTTACTAACAAAGTTGTTGATGCATTGATTAGAAGATGTTCTTTGTTGACTGAAATGAAGGTTGAAGTTTTTGGTTTTGATGAAACGAAAGAGTTATATGATGTTGATCCTGATTTTTTTGAGGCATGGAGAGAGTGTAGAGCACCAAATCTAACAGATCACATAAGTAAGTATGATGAGTATTTCATTCGAGAAAGTATGTTTTCCAAAGGTATTCAGATGTGTATTCCTAGAAGTCCTATGAGGTTGAATTTGATTAAGGAAAAACATAGTGGTGGATTAATTGGGCATTTTGGAATTGATAAGACATTGAGTTTCCTGAAAGAGAAGTATTATTGGCCACAAATGTATAACGATGTTCAAAAATTTGTAAAAAGTTGTGGAGTTTCTCAAGTTGCAAAGGGAGTGAGTCAAAATACTAGTTTGTATACACGTATTACTATTCTCGAGAAACCTTCGAATGACATTAGTATGGATTTTATTCTTGGATTGCCTAAAATAGTGAAAGGGTATGATTCTATATTTTTTGTAGTGGATAGATTTTCTAAGATGGCTCATTTTATACCATGCAAGAAGACATCAAATGCTGAGCATGTTGCTAAACTTTTCTTTAAAGAGATTGTGAGATTGCATGGATTACAAAGAAGCATTATTTCAGATAGAGACAGTAAGTTTGTTGGTTATTTTTGGAAGACTTTGTGGAAGAAGATGGGTCCTGAATTGAAGTTTAGTTCTACATTCCATCCAAAAATAGATGGATAGATAGAGGTTGTGAATAGAAGCTTGGGAAATTTGCCGAGATGTTTGGTTGGGAATAAGACAAGTAATTGGGAGATGGTATTGGTGCAAGCTAAATTTGCATATAATAATTCTGTGAATAATAGTATAGGGAAGCACCTTTTGAGATTGTTATTAGAATGCATCCTAGAGGTATATTAGATTTGAGAGATGTTAGTGGTGAAGAAAAGAAAAGTGTTGCAGGAGAAGAATTTGCTGATTTTATGGAGTCCTTGCATAAGGAAGTGAAGTTGAGGTTGGAACAAAGCAATTAGAAGTATAAGGAGAATGTTGATCAGTTTAGAAGACACCATGATTTTCAAGTTGGTGATGAGGTGATGGTTCATCTGAAGAAAGGAAGATTCCTAGTTGGAACATATAGCAAGCTAAAGATGAAGAAATTTGGACCTTGTAAGATACTGAAGAAGTTTGACAATGGTAATGCTTATGAAGTTGAGTTACCTGATGACATGGATATATCTCCTATATTTAATATTGCTGATTTGTATAAGTATCATGAGTTAGAGGATGAAGTTGTTATACCAAATGATTATCCTAAGAAATAGATTGAGGAAGTTGAACAAATATTGGATCAGAGAGTTGGCAAGAGTACAAGAGGAAAATATTACTATGAATATTTGGTGAAGTGGAAGAACAGACCTATTGAAAATGCTTCATGGATTTCTCAATTTGAGTTGGATTCAGCTCAGGTTGGGACATCTCAATCATTTAGGAGAATCATTTCTTTCAACCCTGGTTGTTTGATGTAGGAGCATCCTAGGTTGCCTTGTTATCCTACTCATTTTGTTCACCTAGTAGTTCCTTCATGTGCCTAGTAGTCCTTCATGTGCCTAGCAGTTCCTTCATGTGCCTAGCACTCCTTCATGTGCCTAGAAATTCATTCATGTGCCTAGCAGTTCTTCATGTGCCTAGTAATTCCTTCATGTGCCTAGCAATTCTATTTTCTTCATGTTCCTAGTAACCCTATTTTCTTCATGTACCTAGTAACCCTATTTTCCTTCATGTGCCGAGTTACTGTAGTATTCCTTCATGTGTTGAGTTACCCAATGTATGTTGAGTGATTTTTCATGTGCCAAGTTAATCAGTGTATGTGGACTGTTTCTTCATGTGGTGAGTTACTTAGTGTATGCCAACTATTTCTTCATGTGCCAAGTTACCTAGTGTATGCCGAGTGTTTCTTCATGTACTGACTTACTAAGTGTATGCTAAGTTTTTTTTCATGTGGATGTGATTTTGCGAGATGACTTGTAGGACTTATTTCATTCATGACATTTATGTTAAGATCTTTTCTTGGGATGAGTCCAGACCATTGTTGGGTTAGCCTTCCTCTTATGTAATGATTATAGAATGATCTATAAGCCATTTTGGAAAGTATAAATAGAATGTTTAGGCTTAGAATTAGGAAAGCATCAAAGAGAGAAAATTAGGGAGTAGAACTAAAAGTGCAAATTTTCTATTGGATCTTTGTAACTAAATGTATTGTAATTGGTCATAACCCAGAAGGCCTCACAGTTGGGCATGTATTAAGATATTTTGATGAATCAATAGAAGTATTTTCTCTTCTCTCTCCTTTGGTTGTTGTTCTTTGTGTTTTCTTCTGTTGTGTTAACTCTTGTAGGGTGGTTTGGATAGCTGGATGAGCCTTTGGTTCTAGTTATTCGCTCCTCTTGCTTGTGTCATGCCTCATGCTTGCTCGTAGATCATTTGCAGTGGGTAGTGGAGGAGGACTAGGTGGTCATGGAGGTGGGGGTGGAGGTGGAGATGGAGGTGGAGGTGGAGATGGAGGGGCAGAGGTGGGGGTGGGGGAGGGGGAGGGGGTGGCAGTAGGTCCATCAAATATAATTTTCATATATGTTTAAAAAACATAAAAAATGACAAAATTACTATTTAATAAAATTTAAATCTAAAATTATCATTTATATAAATGCACAAATCTTTAAAACCATATCAATTAAATAAATAAAGTTAAACACTTAAGTAAACTTTAATGTTAAGGCTAATTGAAAATTATACCAAATTTAAGTCTAATCATCAAATAATACTCCAAAAAACTATATTAATAAATCAACTATATAAATATGGCTTTAATGTTAGATACAAAATTATTTTGTCTATGCAAGTTCAAGGGAACATGTTTTTAATATCAAGGAAAAGGATGTGAAAGTACCCAATAGTTTAACCATTGTTTTCTTAGATTATGATCTAGATCCTAAATGGAGTTACTTTATGAAATATATTGTAGTGATTTTTTAATTATTAATATTTTATATTGAGTGCTAGAGTAGTTATATTCCTATTCTATTTAGTTTTTAAAGTCTTATTGTAAAAAATATTATAGTTATATGTTTCTGTCCTAGACCCCTAACTGATCTTATAGAAAGGGAAAATATACTTTGATACTCCTATAAGATTTGTTATTCAACACTATTTATGTAGATGTTTGGCCTACTAAACTTGTGAGGAAATGTACAAAATCATTAAGAAATATAAAGATAAGATTAGATAAAAATGAGGATAATTAAGATTATGGAAGGAAAGTATGAAGGAATTGGTAGGGGGATTAAGAATGCAACTTCTAATGTGTTGTTTTTTCTAGGGTTGTTTGCCTCAAAATTGTTTCCCTTTTCTATATTCAAGTAGCTAGATCAATATTGTGACATTGGGGAATTGTATTCTCATTATGGATTATATGTTTATCTTAGGATCAAACAAAGTTAAGATTATGGCAAGGTCATGGTTTAGAATTTTGTTATGTTTAGGGTTTTCATGATGCTAAGCTTAAGATTATTATAATGATTATGACTAATGTTAGGGTTTACCTAGGATTATGGTTTTAGTTAGAATTATATTTAGGTTTTAGATATTTATTATGGTTCTATTGTTTAAAGGATATACAATAGATGGCGTTAGGATGAGAGTTAATGTTACAATTAGAATGAATGCTTAGAGATAGAATTATGATTTGATTTATATTTATGATTATAGTTCATCCTAAATATTATCCACTAATGCAAGTTATAAGTCTAGATCCTAATTCTAATCATAATACTTAAACTTATAATATCTTCTTTAGTAATTTAAATCTTAACTTATCATTTAACAATTGTTATGAATTGCTAATAAAAAATTTCTTCCCTCTAAATCTCTATGTTGGAATGTGTTATATTAGTTACATTTTCTAAGTATGACCAAAGTCTTTTTACTATTAGAAAAAATTGTATTATATTAATCACATCTTTTGTAATTACTTTTGGATGCTTACTTGTCTTCCACCTGCAAACTACTCTTGGCTCATCCAAACATTAGCCTTAGTAGTTTCAATGATTAATAAAATATCTTTTCCAAATTTTGATTTGTAGGTGGAAGAAACTTCATAAATTATCATTTTTCTTAAGGTGTTTTAATGAGTTGTTGGATATAAACCTTAATATAAACCTTAATCATAAATGTAAATCTACATGTTAATTATAAAATCTAAATTATAATACTTATCCTATTTATATTCTAGAATTGAATGCAAATCCTAATCTTAAATGTTAAATGTTAAACCCTAACCTTATATGTAAATCATTGTTAAGGTCAAGATTAGGGCTTAACATTTAAGCTTAATATTTTTATTTAGAATTTGGAGAAGGGCTTAGAATTTATGATTATGTTTAGGATAATGGTTTAGCATTTAGGATAACTTAGTTAGGCCAAGGATTAAGAATTTAGGATAAAGGTTTAGGATAAGGGTTAGACTTGAGATTAGAATTTAAAACTTAATGTCAAGGTTTAATATTTTGTATAATTAGGCGCATGTTTTACCATTTAAAGTAAAATTTTAGCATTTATAATTAGGGATGAGATTATAATATCATTGACAACTATTGTTTAGTATTTAAAGAGTTTAGATTTTTTCATTTTAAATATTTAGTATTTAATAATTTAGATTTATGTAAATATTTTAGGATTAGAGTTAGCATTTTAATAAAATTTAGAGATTCTATTTAAAGGTTAAGATTTAGGGATAGAGTTAGGATTAGGAATATTAATATTTAAGATAAGGGTTAAGCATTTAGGATAATAGTTTATCATTTAAGGTTAGGATTATGGTTTGACATTTATAATTAGTACTTGGTTCTTAGGATACTTATTTAATTATTTATATTTGATTGTAGGTTTTAGAAAATTAAGATTATGGTTAGGATGATAATAAGGGTTATGATTAGAGTTTTGGTTAAGATTTGTATTATAGTTAATCCTAAATGTTTTCCCTTAATAAAAAACTATTAGTATAAATCCTATGCTTAATACTTGAACCCTAGCCCTAACCATAATAATAACCTTGATGTAAAGTAAGGGAGCACATTATGTAATGCCCAGCCAAGGTATCCAAAGAACTAACCTAAAAATTTACTAAGCGAGCAATAACATGTACAATAATTTACATAAAAGACATAAGAGATTATATTCCTTATGATTCCTTAACGAGCACATTTACATTTCATTTTAAAATAATCATAAGTACTAGAAATAAAATAAATAACATGTCCACATGAAATAATAACTACAAGTTTAATCCATTTAAATAATATACATTTGTTCTGAATGCCACTTGGCATTATTTTAGAATGCACAATCATCCACTGTACATGTCATAGGGTATGAAAGGTTGAAAGAATATACATTTATAAAATAGTTTACATCATCCATTTTCAATCCATGAAACAAAGTACAATACAATAAGTAAAATCATTAAATACTAAGTTTTGTATTTGGATCCCTTGGTGGGGTGTTATGTGATTAAATACTTAGTTATATGTTTAGGGTTTTATTGTATAGTTATGGGTAGGTTGAGGTTAAAGACTTACTGTCATGCCCCACCTAGAGATCCTTGGAACAAGGATTCAATACAAGCCAAGATTATTTTTTACAAGTATGAATGCACATGAAAAAATCATATATGGATCACATAGATGGCAATGGGAGACTTCATCACAATCTCAGTAACTAATGAATCTCCAAATGCCACTACCAAATAGACACACACAAACAGAGGCCAACAACAACCACACACATGATGATGGATTAAAGAAAAAACCACTCATAAAAAAAACACCATACTTGGGTAAAAATGTAGAATCCTAAAATTTGGCTAAGGCTAAAATCTTAAAACCCTAAAATTTGGCTAAGTTTGAACTTTTGAAACCCTAAAATTTCCTAGAATCTTTATGTTATCTCAGAGGGGTTTGAAACCTATCTCAAAAGATTTGTCACATATATTAAAATATATCTTAAGTATAAGAAATTAAAATATGTCATTCACTGCACACTGCACGAGGATTTGCATCCTTGTGTGAGGAAATATATTCTTGCATGAGGAAGTACATTCTCACATGAGGATGTACCTTTCCATGTGACAAAACACATCAACATGACAAAATACCATAAATAAAAAAGCATAAAAACATGGAAACCTCCACACTGAGGAGTACTAGATCCACATAAATCAAAGAATGAACACTCTAGTGCATAAACAACAAGGAAAGGGGAACATCTATCCATCTAAACCAAAGCAATAAAGAACATACTGAAAGCAACATCGCAGTGAACATAAGCAACATCAAAATGTACAAAAATAACATTGCAATGAAAAAACCAACTAAGTACGTGGTTCCTCCCAACCATCAATAGCATCATAAGACCATCATTGATCCTAGCCACCCCCCATATGTAACATCCCAAGCCATCGATCAGATCATTGGTACTATTGTAATAGTGATGTCACTACTAAAACATGCTATAATATAAGCATAAGGAAATCTAACATGCTAGTTGTAAAGCATAAGATAATCCTTCAAGTAGATAACATCACCTATCACATGTTGAACATCATAATAAGGAAATCTAACATGCTAGACCAATAAGTAGTAGATGATCCAATAAAATAATTCACATTATCTAGTCATATGCAAAACATCATAATATGAGAATGCATCAAATAAACTAATATAACCTAAACATGATATCCAAGCTTTCCAATGAAAGCATAAATCATAGCAAAGCATACTCTGGAACCTAAAGCATCAAGTGAAAACATCCAGCAATGATCACACTAGGACAAAAGACTGTCTCTATACACTAGTCCAAAGCAGTAGTGAAGGTAGCTACACCTCCCAACCACATGGCACCCGTAGGTCCACACTCATTATGCTGATGGAGATAATGATCCAACCACAAACACACAAAAAACAACATCCATGGCTAACACTCATGCCAGACAGTATGATGGCTGTAACCAAGAACCTAAGACAATACAAATAGAACAAATCCTGGTGAGACACTCAAAAGGCTACTAAGTAGGGGCTGAAATCCTAGAGAGTCACCTGGAATCCAAAAGCCCAAGCTAGGATCATGTGTAGTAACACTCTCAAGGGACTCCCTTGGAACCATCATACGAATGCAAAAATTTTCATTATCTTAAGTTTTATTAACACTCACACATTTTAATTTAGTTATCACTTACTTAAAACTTCATATTCTCTACTAAGATCTAGTGCATGATCATCGAGCTATGAGATAGAAGCCCCCTCTAGATGCTACCCTACCCTACCCATGCTCATCCTATAATAAGTGCCTATGGGCATGCATATTCCAAACCCAACCCTAATGATCATAACTTCTGGAAGTACCATAGAAGATTGAGACCCACAAGTCCTATGAAAAATGTATACACACATACTTGTGTATGGTGCACCACCATCATGAAGATCATAACACAAGGACTAGATGAGAAAAAAATGAAAAGTAAAAAATCCAACTGAAAGCAACTTGGGAGGATGGATTCTACACAAATCCCAAAGCCAATAAAACCATACATCATGAAGTCACTCAATCAGCCTTAATCTGGGAGTATGGATTCTACATGAATCTCAATGATGCAACAAGACCAAACATTATGAACTCACTCAACTGGCCTCAATTTGGGAGCATGGATTCTACATGAATCCTAGTGTTGATGAAACAAAAGCAAAGGTCCAAAGGAAACCATAATAGTAGGTACAAAATTACTTGAATGCAACATGTATCACAATGCAAACACAAAAGTGCAACAAAGGTCTAACTAATATCCAAATAAATAATCTAGGTCCACGACCCAACTCATGCCAAGAAAACTTAAGAAAATAAGGTAGCATGCAAAATGAGGTAAAAAATTGAAAATTTCCGAAAACTACAAAATTAAAACCCATTTGACCTTTACGTACAAAAACTCCAAAAATCCAAAAATAATCAAGTTTGGACACAGTATCCAAAAACAACAAGCATAATGATGCAAAACCTTAAACCCTCAACCTAAAAAATAGGGAAATGCTCATACCCGCCCATCTAGGTAGAGCTAGCATAGAGAAATGGAGGGGAACACTAATTCTCAGCCTCCAAAAAAATGGCTACCAAAAAAAAAAGTTGAAACAAATATAAAATAGTAAAACATGAAAGTCCTACCTCATAGCCAAAAGGGAAAAATGAGAATAAGAACCATAAAATAAATAATCTGCAAAAGTAGCTAAAAATCACGGCAATCTAAGGTTTCCCCAAGCTAGTTCCCATGAGCTCAACCTCACGATGATCCCATGCCCATAACTCCCACAAAAAATAAAATAATAAATCCTCATGAAGAGGGTTTTTGGTTTTACCCTCCAACTTTCTAATTCAAAAGTGAGAAGTGAGGAATTAAATTCCTTTTTGGATACTTATTCACTTTTCAAGTGAATAATCAATTAGGGAAAATAACTAGCTAACCTAGTTAAACCCTGAATCAACCCAAACAAAAATAGGCTATTCCCATAAATAGGGATTCATCTATGGTAAAGCTATCAAAAATTAAAATAAATCAATTAAAAATCTTGAAAATCCAAAAACATAGAAATTTCCTTAACAACTTTCATGACAATGTGAAACTCTAAATGCATAGACACGCTCACTGGTCTAATAACATAATGCAAATGAGTTCAAATTTAATAATCACCAAAAGGATTAATTAAACAATTAAAATAATGATACATCGACCATGTATGAATGACATTGGTAAAATATGAATGGCTAAATCACTAAATTCATGTGCCACTACAAGGGATATAAATCTTGCACAATTAACAACATGATCAAGTGCAATTGCATATAATAACATAGCTATAGCAATAAATGCATTAAATTACCTAATTTAACTATTTATTTAATTATATCAAAATAATCTATTTACATCACTCATGTTTGCATAAAGCATAACAATGTAGGAATGAACTAAATAACTATAGCATTAAATTCATCACATAACAAAAGGAATGACTCACCGAATTCTTTACAAGTCCAACCAAATCACTCCAATGTTCTCAAACCATCATGTCAACCCCCAAATAGGTCAACCATAAGAGAAAGATGTCACATTGACACAAGGTCCTCCAACAAGGAACCTTATATGTGCTAGGAAAAACCCATCTAGCCATAAAGTCAATAATACAAGGTAAGGAAAATCCCACTCTACCTCGTCAATAAGTGCCCAACTATGACATGCACCTACCACATGACCACAAAACTAGGTCAACACACTATGCACTTCCAACAAAAGTTGGAATCATGGGGAATAACCATCCCAAAATACCCAAGAATACTATTATGTCACATGTGAGCATCCTTGAATCCATGTAAACTCACCCTTAGAACAAAGACGATAATGGTTTACTAACAAAATTAAACACTCCAAAAGACTAATCACTACCAAGCATAGGAGCACAATGCCTCTCCAAGGTACAAAAGCTCAACTACCATTGGGAACTAGGGCTACATAACCCAACTAGACAAGATATCACCTTTCCACAAGGTTACAAAGACTTTTGTTAGTGGACACAATCATGTAAAATCCTCATACCAACACATAAGATGGTAACATCTGCCCAACAATACCATGTCCACTTACTGCAAAACTCAATGTCCACTTCAAGTCAATGGTCAATGAGAAAACTTGATTGAAATAATCATCTTGAAGAAAAAAACTTAGGGAGAAAGAAATTATAGAGTATAGGACTGAAAGGGAGGCTCTCTCAACTTCTACACTAAATCAGCCCAAGGCATGTTAGGGAACTCACAATTACACCAACCATCAACATACTCATTTGAAAACACTAACTGAGCTAGTGGCATAACCACACTAGACTACTTTCTCAAGAGAGAAAAGGATACAAAGATGTTCCCAAGTCAACATCCAAAAAGGAGAATCTAAACTCATTAAAGAACCGAGCCACTCCCAAGTGACAAGGCAACATCAACCTCAAGCAACGTACACTTATAGGCTACACTTCACCTCACAAAGGTGGATCAATGTAATAGGAAACACAAAAACCCAAGCACAAACCCCAAAAGTTCCTAGTAGAGTAGGAAGACTAGATAACTCTTCCATTATGAATAACATGAAGAGTTAAACTTCTCCAATAGCCATAAATATGATATGTCATGATTGAATTGGCCTCTACTCAATAATAGGCTACTTAGAACATTGATCAACAACTCCAAAAGTACAAACTAGATGCTTGTTGTACCCTAGGAAAAAAATTTGCATTTTCATAATCTTGTGTGAAGTTTCTCAGCAAACCAGGCAAGAAAGTGCAATGAACCAGTTTCTTGCATGATATTTCAAATCAGCACAAAAAAATTGCCTTCACTCTAGAGGCCATGACTTTCACATCTGGACTTAGACTGAATCCATTTGAAAAGCATCAAAAAGATAATGACGAGGAATATAAAATGATGGAGCTAAGAGAGTCCAAATACCTAAGAGTTAGAGTCACCACTCAAGACAAAACAACATAGGAAAAATCAATAGTCTCAGTTACTAAGAAAAGCAATGGATAAAATGTCCAAAACCACATAAGACATGGAAAGAAAGGTAATTCACATACTAAAACCCATCATTACTTATCTTTCATAATTTCATTAATTAAACATAACATAATCACTAATGCACAATGAAATTGAAAGGTTTTCAAAGAAAGCATTTTAGAGTCACCATAAAACAAGTACATATATTTCAATTTCTTTCAAGAATAACATTAGGTTTACTTATCTTTTAAACCATCCCATTACATTAACAACTTTAAATCTATCAAAGACACACTAGAATTTCTCCATGATATTATTCCTTATACATACTACCAGAGGTTCAAGATGAACTTGGTAGAATTACAACACACAACTGGGTAGTAGCTAAAACACATTTAGAATATTCATCATCTACCAAAAAAAAAGATCAAAGGGGAAATTTTCAATTCCAATAGTAATTATCAAAAGGTGCACATTTCAACAATAAGTCAAATGTGACAACTATCACAAAGAGAGTGATAGATAAAATTTGATGACTATTCCAAGAGAGGAAAAATACTGAAAACTAATGCTAGCCCAAAAACATGAGGACAATACCTCCAACCAAATAAAATAAGGCATCAATCAAATCACATTACATGTGATGACTGAGGACTATCACACAAGGGGGATAAATCACCACACAAAGCCGAGGAATACATCATCCCAACAGTGTTAGAGAAAAAACTCACACACATCAGGCAATATACCATCAGTAATCTCATGCATATGCAACCAATAATAATTTTTATGCAATGCAATGTTTAAACATTCATCAATTTAATTTAAATTTCCATAAACTTGAGAAGCAATCAGATTGGGGGCTTAAGTCATTAACTCAAGGATATAATGCAAAACCTACTTCTTTGCAATGGTTCACAATAAACACTCCTTTCCCAATGAAAGGAACCATTTCATTACTATAATGATAAAACTTAGAATCAAAAATAAGATTCATTTATTTACTTACAATTAGGAGAAAATAGGGAAATAGAGCACCTAACTCCACAAGGAGAAACAAAAGAGGCACTCAAAACCAATACATGGAGAATAATCAGTGGTTTCATCCAATAGGATCACACAAGAAACCAACCAAACAAGGCATATCGATTTCATCTACAAAACAAGGGAAGACTCACTTCCTTCTCCTCACATAGATCAAGTTTCATCTACTAGACAAGCAAGTCCATCACAAGTAGATACCAAAGCAACAAAAGATCACGAGCTCTTCACCAAGACACTTCAACTCAACCAATGCAGCAATAACCATATGGGCAACATATACAGAGAGATCTCTATTTTTGAAAATTAGATCTGATAGCAGATATCATCATAAAATGCATTTTCCTCTCAAATTGGCATCATCATGAAATATGATGACATGAACAACATAGTAGTCTAAAATGTATGATACTCAAATCAAGGTATGACATTTGATCCTCAGGTCATCTCACATATAAAACATAAAATAAGTAGATATCTGCAACACATAACCAATGAATCCAACATGGACAATCCATTGCTACAAGAACCTAGTCCAAGGCAGAAGGTAAAAGGTATACAGTGCAATCTCTACACACATGTCAAGGTAATCATAGAACAACCTCATGATACCACATTTCTCCTAGTAACCACTGGTATAAACCTTAGTGAACCAAAAAAAACATCATAAACTCATAAATTAGTAAAAGAATAAACAAAGAAAATAATATAGAAATATAAATTAAATCACCTCAATGATGTAGACCACTCATGGTCACAATCATGATCCATCACAACAAAATATCAACAAGGTTGTGTCCATTAGGATGACTTATAGAAGACAAATGGGAGAGGCACTACAGTTATGAATATAGTTAGTTTTAATTTCTTTGTTATATGGTTTACAAACTAATCTATAATTAATCACTATTTATTTGAAACAAATATCAAATATTGAAAGTAATTACATGTTTAAACAATGAATTGACATCTATCTAATCATTCAACATTGTAATTTACATATTAAATACATCTCAAAACATCTAAAATAATAATTTTTAAATGAACATTTACAAAAATATTAGTTAAATTAATAGATACAATAATCTAAAGATACTACTCATTAACAATAAAAATTTACAATTTTATGTATATTAAAACTGAAAAAATAGTATGTTAGAAAATAGTAATAGGGGGGTCAATAGAGGTCAAAAATGGACTCTCATATTGCTCTAAAATTGGGCTCCCATTTTCCAAATGATAAAAATGACACTGAAAATGCCAAAAATGGGACATTTGTAGTTTTTGAAAAGTAGGTACTTGATTTGTTCAAAATTGGATGCCCAATTCTTAAGTGGTTCAGGTATCTCGAGCAGCAATTTAAAAATTGAGCACCTAATTTTTGAAAAGCGGATCAAGTGCTTGAAGCGAGATTTTAGAAACAAGTACCTGATTCTAAGCAAATCAGGTACCTATTTCTAAAAGGTCCAATTCCATAGATTTGACTTTTGCACAATTGTGACCCAACTTTGTGCTCTTACCCCTACTCATCATCAATGTTCAAAATTTGCATATATGGGTCAAGACATAACCATACTCAAGGACCAAAACTACACATAGTACTACAATTCCCTTGGTCCTCAAATAGGGAAGAAATCATCATCGTGACAAGTAACACCAACCAATCTATACCAGTATAGTGTAGTGCCTCCTATATTTGCATTTTATACCTTGTTATATTTTGGTTTTGAGAGATACTTTGATACTCATGTTTGAGTACATTCAAGATGACCTAATGATCAAATACTATATTTTGATTTACAAGTATCATAGATGTTAGATGCTTATTGTTTAGTTTAATCATATCTGCATAATGATGCTTATTGATGTGACGTGATGCTTTATCATGATAACTAGTTATTTTTAATTCATACATATACTCTATGTATGATTTTATGATGGACTTATGGATTCTAAATGCTTTGATTTGATGCTATAGTTGTTTGCATCATTTTTTCTTTGGGATGTTTTATGATGTAGTGAGTGATTTAAATAGAGTATTTTAATGCGAATAAAGAAATGGTTATTAATGTAATTTAATGCATTTATCACTTCATCTACATTATTATATGCAATTGCACTTGATCATGCTGTGTAGTGTGCACAATTTATATCCCTAGTAGTGGCATCTAGAGTTAGTGATTTAGTTGTTCTTACCTAGCCAATGTCATCCCTATATGGTCAATGTATCCTATTTAATTGATTAAATAGATCCTCTAGTGATCTTTAAAAGTTGGACTCATTTGCATTATGTGATTAGACTCATGAGCATATTTGTACATTTAAAGGCTCATATTTATTGTGAAATTTATTAAGGAATATTTTTGATTTAATAGTTTTTTGGGAATTTTATATTTGATTTAATTATTTTAATTCTAGGCAGCTTTACCATAGTTTAATTCCATTTAGTTGGAATTACCCAATTTTTTTTGGGTTGAGAAAGGGTTGTTTTAGTGGGCCAATTAATTTCCTAATATTGTATTTCACTTTTAAAACTCAATATATATCCCAAAAGGTAATTATTCCCTAACTTTTCACTTGTAAAATAGGAATTTGGAGAGAAAATTATGAAACACACTCTGAAGCATTTTTTATTTTACTCATTGTAGGAGCTATAGGCATGGGATTTTCATGAGGTTGACCTCATCAAATCCAGCTTGGGAAGACCTTTGTTTGCTAAGACTTTTGGTGGTGACCATGGACTGATTATTGTATTGCATGTGTTCCTATTTTAGCCCTATTGGTTATGAGGTAGAACTCTCCTGTTTTATTGTTTCCACTTCATCTGGGAGTCTTTTTCTATTAGATAAGATAAGATAAGGTAAGGTAAGATAAATTTATTAATTTACAACAAGAAATCAATGAAGGTCTAAGATAAATTTATTAGTAAATTGTTTGGAGGTAGAGAACTAGTGTTCCCCTATGTTTCTACATGCTAGCTCTACCTGTTTGGATAGGTATGAGCATTTTTAGCTTTTTGGATTTGGAGAATAAGGGTTTCATACCATTATCCTGGTCATTTTTTCATATGGAATCTAAACCCAAATTTTATTTGATATTTGTGACTATTGTACCCAATGAAATAATCGGTTTTAATTTTGAGGTTTTTTGGCATTTTTTATTTTCACCTCGATTTGCATGTCACTCGGCTTTCTTGGGACTATAGTTAGTCATGGATCTAGATTATCCATAGGGATATTTATATAACCCTAGATGTATTTTATTTCATTGGGATTCATGTTGAATCCCCACTCCAAAATCTAGGTTGGTTGAGTGATCTATTATACTTGTGTTTTATATGTTTCTCATCTAGCCCTTATTATTTATTATCATCATGTAGTTGGTGTGCCAACACATGAGCATGTAAGCATGCACTTATTAAAGTCTTGCAACTGCTAACCTCCCACTAATTATGTGATGAGCATGGGTATGTAGGGAAGAGAAATGGAGGGACTTCTCTCATAACCTCAGGTCAAGTTCCTATTAGAAAAAAATAGTCAACCAAGATAACTAAGAGGGAGGAGGGGGGCATGGTTGAATCAGTTATCCAATAATTAAAAAAATTATCTTCTATAAGAAAACTTAACCATTCAATAAAATTAAATAACAACCAAAATAAAATGTACATAGACAATTACACTAGATATGTTGAATAGGGAAACTGTTAATTAGAAAACCCCAGTGGGAATGATGCCCAAAGATAATGTACTAATATAAATATTCCTTGTTAGATGATCGACCTTGTTAGGTGTCTATTATAACATTAAGTACATAAAGTCCCTATTAGGAGGTTTTAAATCCTTATGAGGAGATTGCAACCCTATTAGGAGTTGTAGTACAATGTATGAAAGATGAGCCCACTTTCGAAGCATGCAATTTCAACTACAAGAAGATCTCACTGCTCAAATAAGTAATTTACTATTATGTTCTTCTTTCCTTTGTTTTGTCAACCAAACCAACCATTGTCAAACCTTGTAGACTAGGCCATGAACCTCGGATCCAAATATCAAACATCAAATTACTCAGCAAAACCTTGGCAATGAAGTTTCCTTCACTTTTGCTTTGTTGTACTCAACTTCACATTCAGCTCTCTCTCTCTTCTTACAATCATTTCACATCAATAAATTTAATGTCATACTTGATAAGGGAAACTGTCCTTCCTTTACATTGATTCCTCAAAAAAATTCCCTAAGTTGGATGTTAGACCTTCTCGATTAATCATTATAGGACCACATCAAGAACACATTACAATTAGCGATAACATTAATCGTCTACCTTATAACTTGAACATCTTTGCATACACATAGTCTTATGATGAGAAAACTTAGCCATGTCATTAAAAACATGACTTCTTCACATCCTCAACCTTGATTCTTAGAATAACAACTTTCCTAAGAGATATAACAAGTTTACTAGAACATGCCTCTATAAACATTATCTCTAAAAAAAACCAAAACTTACATAACTTCTTCTAGACTTATCATTTATTCTTCCAACGTTAACTACATATACTAGATACTTAGAAGTATTTCCCATAACCTTGGATAGTTATAATACTCAACTAATCATTTGTACCAACTTGATCTTTCTGCTATTCTTCTGTCAGATACCACAAAAAACTACTATGTTGACATTAATGACAAACTCAGTCATGAATGCAACATACCATCATAGTAACATATCTACAATACTCCCCCATAGGAATATCATCAAAATTCATGCTTCTAAAAATATCCCCCTTTGGCATTGATGCAACATAGATGAAAAACATCTAGTTCCAAGAATACCAACAAGACTTTTTATCTTTCCTTTCAAACCCTCTTCATTAATCATTCTCCCCAACTATTTTCTTCTCTCAAGAAAGTTGTACTTGTTCTTGCTCTCTTCTCTCACATGATGTTCTTCATGTTGAACTTCTCCCAACTATCATGTTGTACATTTTTTAAACATGTTTTTTTCAAGTCAAACTTCTCCCCCACTGACATCAATGTCAAAGGTTTCAACAACCAACTCTACTGCATCAAAATCTGCACCAACTGATACTTTCTTAGCTCAAGTGTCAAAAGATGCTATTCAAAACAACATTCAACAAGAGTCATTGATGACTTTGTTCATCATAGATACTCCCCCATATAGGAAGCATCAAAATTTAATCCAAACAACAATGGTGCTCTATTACAATGGACTGATACACTTTACATCTTTTACTCTGATGTAGGAAGGGGCATAACCCCAAGCAATCCTCACATATACTCAAAAGTCTCTTTGGCAAGAGGCTTAGTGAATATATCTACAATCTACTCTTTAGTGGTCACTTCAATTTTATTTTCCTTTCTATAACTTTCTATCTCAACATGTGATACTTAATAGAAATGCTCTTAGTCTTCGAATGAAGCACTAGATTCTTAGACATATTTAATTTTCTTGTATTGTCACAATATATAACAATAGGTTCATTGATTTCTATCCTTATATCCTTTAGCATTTGCTTCATCCAAACAAATTGATTGCAATTTTTTACTACTACGACATATCCTTCTTCCACTGTACTTTGTGATGTGCAATCCTACTTCTTGCTAAGCCAAGAAATTAATCTTCCTCCAAGAAAGAAGGCTCCTGCACTAGTGGTTTTCCTATCATCCATGCTTCTTGCCCAATCAACATCAGTATAAGCACTTAGAATAAAATCATTAGATCTGTTGTACCATAATCCAAACTTAGATGTTCCTTTTAGATATCTAAATATCCTCTTGACTGTTGCATAATGTTCTTCTCTAGGATCAACTTGGAATCTTGCAACAATTCTAACTATATTTTCTATATCTAGTCTTGTGTGAGTCACACATTGTAATCCTACAATCACAGATTTGTAATTTTTTTTGCTCAATAGCAGGTGTCTCATCCTTTGTAGATAACTTGTGTCTAGTTACCATAGGTGTTCTAGTAGGTTTGCATGTTTCCAAACCAAACCTTTTCAGTAAATCTTTCAATTACTTAGTCTAAGAAATAAAGATTGTTTCTTTATTATGTACAATCTTTAATCCTAGAAAATATTTCATCTCTCCTATCATACTCATTTCAAATTCTTTGTTCATCTCTTCTAAAAACTTCTAATTTTCTTCATTATTTCCTCCAAATATGATATCATCAACAAATATTACCAAAATCAGCAAACCATCATTATTTTTTTCCAATATAGGTTACTATCTGATATACCTTTGCTATATCCAAGCTTTCTCAAATGCTTGTCCAACCTTGCATACCAGGTTTTGGGTGCTTTCTTCAAGACATAAAATGCTTTATTTAGTTTGCATACTATGTCCATATCATCTATCAAAGGACAACCTTCAGGCTACTCAATGTACACTTCTTCAATTTCTCCATTCAGAAATGTTGACTTGACATCCATCTAATATACTTTCAATTTCTTCTATGTTGCATAGGCTAAGAATAATCTTACTGCTTCTATTATATCCACTAGAGCATAGGTATCTTCATAGTCTATTCTTCTTACTATGAGTAACCTTTACATACTAAACTTGCTTTGTTCCTCACAACTTCACCTTGTTCATTCATCTTGTTCTTGAATACCCATTTAGTTTCTATCACATTCTTGTCTGCTAGTCTAGGGACAAATTCCCATGTCTCATTCTTTACTATTTGATCCAATTCCTCTTTCATTGCTTGTTTTTAGTAATCATCTTTACATGCTTCATCTTCATTCTTAGGTTCAACTTGAGATATCAAACATAGTTCTTCATTGGCTCTGCTTCTTGTCATTACACCTTTATCTCTACTTCTGATGATCTAGTCAAATGGGTGATTCTTTATCATATTCTTTCCTAAAGTAGGAGTTGCTATCTCAACTCTTGGCTCTACGAAAGGTTCCAAGCTTTGTTCTACATTGGCTTTCCTTCATTCTGCAAATCATTTTTAGTCTCAAGAAATACCTCATCATTCCTTGGCTTGGTAACAATATTATCATCTAAATTGTAATCAACTATCCTCTCTTGTATCCTAAATTCTCATTAATTCTCACATTAGCACTTTCCATAATAGTCTTAGTTCTTAGATTATAGCATCTATAAGCCTTGATTTTCAATGAATAACCAAGAAACATAACTTTATCACTTCTAACATTAAACTTACCTATATCATCATCTCTTTTGATATAACACTTACTACCAAAAATTTTGAAATACTTAACTATTGTTGAGTGACTAGACCATAGTTCCTAAGGGGACTTGTTTGTGTCTTTCCTAACTTGCACTTTTTTCATAGTATAGACTATTTTATTCATATCTTCTACCCAAAAAATATTGGATACATCATTCTTAGCTAACATAGCTCTTTCCACTTCTATAACTGATCTATCCCTTCTCTCTGCAATACCATTTTGTTCAAGAGTCTTCAACTCAACTCTTTCTTTTTCTCTAGGATTGAATATTTTCTCTTCAATTTGATTCCCATTCTACAAATCATTACTAATGAAAACTTCCACATTTTCATGGTTAGACTTTGGATCAATAATAGTTACCAAAGCTATTTCTTCTAATACTTCCTCTATCTTACCTACTTTAGGTTCATTATCTTTATCATCATAGTCATTCAAGAATCTTTCTATACTTGCTTTAAATTCTTCATCTTCATCATAAAGTGAACTCTTTCTATTTTTCATTACTCTCTTGGGGCATGTATATGAAAGATGACCAAACTCATTAAATGTCCAACAAGAAAAATCTTCCATACCTTCTGGCTCTCTTTTCAGAGGAGATCAATAGCTTTCTTGATCTTCATGTCTTCTTTGGATCTCAATCTATCTTTATTTGTGCCTCCATCCAAAAAATTAGTGCTCAAATCTATACACAATTTTGATCTCTTACCAAGAGGCTCCATCTTCCATGTGTCAAAATTTCCTTCATTAGACTTAGGACTATATTTCCTAAAATAACTCACCATAGATCTCCCAAGGTTGTTAAGCCTTATCTTTAAGGACCTAAAGCTCTAATACCAATTGTTAGAAACAATAGTCCACCAAGATAACTAGTGGGGGTGGTGGTGATGGGGGGAGAGGCAAATCAATTATCCAATAATTAAAACTTTTTCCTTCCTTAAAAAAAACTATACCATTCAATCAAAGTAAACATAAACCATAATAAGATGCACATAGACAATTACACTAGATATGTTGACTAGGAAAACCCTTTATTAGAGGGAAAACCCTGGTGGGAATGATGCTCACAAGATGATTTACTAATATAAATATTCCTTGTTAGAGGATGGAACTTGTTAGGGGTCTTTACAACATTTAGTACATAGAGTCCCTATTGGGAGATCACAACACTATTAGGAATTGTTCCAACCAAGTTAGGAGTTCACTTCCACTCTGCTCAGCTTAACTTCACATTCATCTTTCTCTCTTCTTATAATCACTTCACATAAATTTATTTCATGTCATACTTGATAAAGGAACATTTCCTTCCTTTATATTGAGTCCTCAAAAAAATTCCTTGAGTCGGTTGTTAGACCTTCTCAATTAATCATTATAGGACCACATTAAGAATACATTACACTTATTGATAATATTAATCTTTCACCTTGTAACTTGAATATCTTTCCATACACACAATATTATGATGAGTGAACTTAGCCATGTCATCACCAACATGTATTCTTCACATCTTAAACCTTGATTCTTAGAATAAGAACTCTTCTAAGAGATATAGCAAGTTTACCAAAACATGCCTCTATAAACTCTATCTTAGAACAAATGTCACCAAAACTTACATAACTTCTTCTAGACTTATCATTTATTCTTTTGATCTTAATTGCATATAATAGATACTTAAAAGTATCTCCCATAACCTTGAATAGCTAGAATACTCAACTAGTCATCCATACCAACTTTATCTTTCTATTGTTCTTCTATTAGATACTATAGAAAATTGCTATGTTGACATAAATGACAAACTTAGTAATGAATGTAACATACCATCATAGTAACATATCTAAAATACTACCCCATAGGAATATCATTGGCATTAATGCTTCCATCAATTCTCAGTGAGGTATACATTAAGAAGTTTCAAATAAGTAGACCCATAGATTGTCTGACAAGGACTTGTATTAAATTGTCTTGTGATCTTGATTTTAGTCCTCTATACTATTTGGTATAAGTGTTAGCCATGGATGATTTTATTGTGTGTGTGTGTGTGTGTGTGTGTGGTTAGATCACTATCTCCATCAATGCAATGAGAGTGGTTCTATATGATCCATATGGTTAGGAGGCTTTGCTACCTTTACCACTACCAGGGACCAGTGTAGAGAGTTGTCCTTCCACCATTTTAAGTTTCAAAGCTAGGTGCTTACATGGTTCTCTATATCTTCTTGAGAATGTTTACATGTGCTATTTTAGTTCATAGAGATAGTTGATTTATGCACATATATGTTGACTATAATTTTTCTTTTTTCTTAATTACATTATATCCTTGGATTAAATGTTATGGTTGAGATGTCAGAATTATGTGATCTTCCTTATGCTCTTAAGTGTTTACTCCTTGAATATTGTAGATTTGGTACTCCCTAGTATATAGGTTCTAACTCTTTCCCCTTTTAAATTGTTCATCTAGTTACTTCTTTGTAAACTTGGGTGACCTAAGTTCAGCATTGGGCTATACTATAAAAGTATCACATGTCTTATAGAGAAATATCATGTGATACTAGAAAATATTGCATGATAGTAGTAAGTTCTATTGTGTGATACTAACAAAGTATAACACAATAGTAGTAAGTTATTATTGGAAATAATCAAGACTAGCTAGGTTATTGAGAGGGGAGGGATGAATTAGTAACCTCAAAAATTTTAAATTAATTCACCGCTTAACTATATGAATCATTCACCATTCATTCTTTTAATCTACTGCATGCATGAGAAAAGATAAACATACATAACACATAAACATAATATTTGGTGACCCAGAAACCTTCCAAATAGAAAGTAAAACTGGGGTGGGGATGATACCCACAAAAATTCACTACTGTTGTATAAATTTGGCCTATTAGGGCTTACATTGACCACTTTTGATGATTTTCCCTATTAAGAGCAATTTGGACTCCCTAGTATATAGGTTCTAACAATTTCCCCTTTTAAATTACTCATCTAGTTACTTCTTTGTAAACCTGGGTGACCTAAGTTCAACATTGGGCTATACTATAAAAGTATCACATGCCTTAGAGAGAAATATCATGCGATACTAGAAAATATCACATGATAGTAGTAAGTTCTATTGTGTGATATTGATAAAGTATCACATAGTAGTAGTAAGTTATTGTTGGCAATAATCAAGACTAGCTAGGTTATTGAGAGGGGAGTGATGAATTAGTAACCTCAAAACTTTTAAATTAATTCAATACTTAACCATATGAATCATTCACCATTCATTCTTCTAATCTATTGCATGCATGAGAAAAGATAAACATACATAACACATAAACACAGTATTTGGTGACCCAAAAACCTTCCAAATAGAAAGTAAAACTAGGGTGGGGATGATACCCACAAAACTTCACTAATGCAATATAAAGTTGGCCTCTTAGGGCTTAAATTGACCACTTTTGATGATCTTCTCTATTAAGAGCAATTTGGACTGCTAGATCCACCTTGTTAGAGGTTTTACAAACATACAATGAAGTATGCACTCTATTAGGAGATTTTCACACAGACTGTTAACTCTACCCTGTTAAAGGATTTGGAAAACTAATTCACCTATTAGGATGAAATAGTAGATCTGACTTACAATTTGATTGCTGAATAGATCTTGAAGTACAAACCACCTCATGTGACTAATGTATCTTTGTTGCTCTTTAATGACCTTGTTGAGAACTCTGCCCTACTATTGATTCACATTTACTCTTCTCCGACATTAGATGTCCATTCCTTGACATTCATGAAAATAATAAATACATTGAAAATGATACAATACATTACATATATATCATTCCAATAATTACAATTTCAAGGTCAGCTAAAACACAAGTAAAAAAATCATTACTGAGTCAGCCAAATAGTAGAAAAATCGGGCTCTTGAAGCCGACTCAGTGACCTTCTAATACTTGGCATCCACTACATTACTTGGCATCATCATGCACTTGGTAGAAGTAGAAGCATGGTCCAAACTAATCACCCAACGTAGCTTGGAGCTTGGTGACCATTTGAGACTTAGTAGATATAGTATCACTCAATAAGTACTGAAACCTTCATTTACCTTATTATCACTCGGTAAACACTACATATCCATTACTTGATAGAAATAATTTCATATCATGCAAACTGATGACTTGGTAGATACTATGAAGCTCGGTAACCATTATCTATTTGGTGAACACTGCGAGCTTGGTAAACATCATTGAACTGCATGTTCACTCGATAGCCACAGGAATGCTTGGTGTGAACTGCTTAACTACTGAACTTACAAGGTAACCACTAAGTTCTCAGTATAAACTGTGAAATGAGTGATGAGCTCAGTAAGCATTTAGAATCAAATAAGTGTTGTCACTAATGAAAAATACAACATAATGCCAAGAGTCTCCCCATTTGGCATTAGTGAACAAAACACTAATTGGTTGAGTCCACCTGAAAATCTCTTTGATCGATGAATACTGAAAATGTGGTGAAAAATGAAGTTGAATTCTACCCTTTTGATGAAAATTCACTATTAATGCTAGGCACCATACTGACATAGTGCATGATAGATTGTCATCCACTTACTAGCTTGGTAGAAACTTATGACTCGGGGATCAAAGAAAACTTTCATTGCTCTCGACCTAGCATGGTTGAGTCAGTGACCCAGTATGAACTAAACTCACGTGATCCTTTTGTATTTGAAATACTAATTTGGATAGTCTACTTTCTTCCATTTGGAACTATTCAAGATATAGCTTGAAGATGCAGTTCCTATCCCTTCTTGAAGAATCTAATTAGAAATGGTGGAGTCACCCACTTCTTGAGTGACATTACCATCATTTGGACTATTCTGCTTAGTAGATTTAGGAATCCACTGCTATCTCATCTACTTCCTAATGTTATCAACTTTAACTTTCTTTTCATCTTCAACTCTTCCTATTTTCATGAAGTTTTTAGCTATGTGACCAATTTTAGTGCATGTATAACATCTTACTATTGAATCTCTTTTTCTTAAGTGATGCCTTGTACAGTCTATGCCAATATGTCCATATTCTCCACAATAGCAACATCTACACCAAGTTTTGTAATCCCAACTAAATATTTCTTTAACAATTTGTTCAGCTAGATTGAATGGTTTGGATCTGGATTCAAATGCTTTGTGACCTAGTTTCTTGCATTTGTGACATTTACCTTCAAATTTTGGTTTCTCCTTGCATTCATTAGCTTTGTGACCATGTTTACAGAAATTTTAGCATTTTCTATTGAATTTTTCCTTTCCATTTCTCCAACATTTGTTTGATGTATAACATAATTTTCCACAGTGATTGTGAGTAGGTCTTTGATTCCTTTGGGCACCTTGTTTGGACGATTCACTTTCTTCTTTGTAACCAAGTCTTGCTTTACCGTTTTGTCTATGCAGATTTTGCACACTTTGTTGATTCAGTTGATCCATGTCTTCTTGAGATTTCATCATCCTTTCATTGAGTTGCTTTCTAGAGATTAGGTTAGCTTTCAATCTTTCATTGATTTGTCTTTCAGTGATTAGATCATTCCTTAAGTTTTCATTTTCAGATCTTAGATTCATGATTTCCTCATTAGCATTGGAGAGCTAATTGATAAGATTTTCTTTATGAAAGGATTGATTTTGATTTGAATTGTTCCTTGCGTCCAAGTCTTCACTTGCCTTATTCCTTTGTTTTGAGATTTCACACATTCTTATTGACTGAACTTCTTGTTCTCTTTTCAATTTTCTTAGCTCTTCTTGTAGAGAGCAATTCTTTGCTAAGAGTTCTTTGATTGCCTCATTTTTTTAATTTGAACTTCTTGATGGGAAAAGGTCTTCAATATTTTCTTCAACATACTGATGGTCATTCATTTTTCTTGCAAGTTCCTTCCTTCTTTATAGGGATTGGGAAAGATGCTCCTTTGCTTCCTTGAGTTGAGCTATGGCCATTTCTAGATCTAGCTTCTCATTTTCAATAGCTTTGTCAAGTTTGAATATTTCCATTGTCCTTGATCTTTTCTCAAGCTGTCAAACTTTATCCTAAGAACCATTGAGCTTTGATACCAATTGTTAGAAATAATCAAGACTATCTAGGTTACTGAGAGGGAAGGGGTGAATCAGTAACCTCAAAACTTTTAAATTAATTCAGCACTTAACCATTAGAATCATTCACCATTCATTCTTCTAATCTACTACATGCATGAGAAAACATAAAAATACATAGCACATAAACACATTATTTGGTGACCTAGAAACCTTCCAAATAGAAAGTAAAAATGGGTTGGGGATCATACCCATAAAACTTCACTACTACAGTATAAAGTTGGCCTATTAGGGCTTACATTGACCACTTCTGATGATCTACCTTGTTAATAGTAATTTGAATTGCTAGGTCCACCTTTTTTGAGGTTTTACAAACATACATTGAAGTATGCACTCTGTTAGGAGATTTTTACAAAGACTATTAACTCTACCTTGTTAAAGGATTTGGAAAACTAATTCACTTATTACGATGAAACAATAGATCTAACTTACAATTTGATTGCTAAATAGATCTTGAAGTACATATCACCTCATGTGACTAATGTGTCTTTGTTGCTCCTGAATGACCTTCCTAAGAACTCTTCTCTGCTACTAATTTTCATTTACTCTTCTCTAACATTACATGTCCATTCCTTGACATTCAAGACAATAATACATACATTTCAAATGATACAATGCATTATATATATATATCATTCCAATAATTACAATTTCAAGGTCAACTAAAACACAAGTAAACAAAACATTACTGAGTTGGCCAAACAATAGAAAACTCGATGACCTTTTGATACTCGGGATCTACTACATTACTTGGCATTATCATGCACTCAGTACAAGTAGAAGCACAGTCCATACTAATCAACCAATGTAGCTTAGAGATCGGTAACCAATGGAGGCTTGATAGATATAGTATCACTTGGTAAATATTGAAGCCTTCATTTACCTTGTTATCACTTGGTAAACACTACATATCCATTACTCGGTAGAAACTAATTTCATATCATGCAAACTGATGACTTGGTAGATACTATGAAGCTCAATAACCATTATCTATTCAGTAAAGACTGTGTTCTTGGTAAACACTATTGAACTACATGTTGACTCGATAGCCATAGGAATGTTCAGTGTGAACTGCTTAATTGCTAAACTTACAAGGTAACCACTAAATGCTTGGTATAAACTATGAATTGAGTGATGAGCTTGGTAAGCATTCATAATCGAATAAGTGTTGTCACTAATGATAAATACAACAAAATGCAAAAAGTTATATCGTGTGATACTAGAAATTATCGCACAACAGATATAAGAAGTATCATATGTTACTAAAAAAAATCACCCAGTAGTATTGTACAGTGCCATATGATATTGGGAAAATATCACTTGAATTCTCCTACTTAGGAACATAATTTATCTCTTGACTTGTTGGTTGAGATTTGAAGGGTGCTTTGATACCCTCATGAGTTGTACCCCTTCCTAAGTCTCTATAGGACAAAGATTAATGGGTTCTTGGTTACATAAACTTTCGTAGTTGGTTTTGTATGTGTTGGTAAGTAGTGACATTTGGAGATTCATTGGATGTTTGGAATGCTTCATTAAGTCTTTCATTGTGGTCTTTTGATCAACTACATGTGATTTTTTCCCCATGTTTAAAAAAAAAAGAAAATTGGCTTTTATTTATCCTTGTTCCAAGGATCTCTAGGTGGGGCATTACATCTATTATCAGAGCCCATGTGGTAACATTGGGATCTCACTATTATATTGTTTTGAATACATGTTATGGTATCTTATTTTAGCTTATGATTGTGATACTTATGGTTGATGCATATGACATTGACCTTTATCTTGTTTCTCCTTTAGAGATGCATCCTACATATAGGCCTGGTGGTCAGAGGAATAATCAACATAAAAATGATGAAGAAGAACACCATGAGGAAGAATGTCATGAAGTTGGGGGAGGACAAGATGATAATAATCATGGTGATGTCAAGGAACTGTTGTAGATTATAGCTTGGTTGGGACCTTGAGTTGAGGAAAATTGATAAGACCATGGCTAGGAAGAGGAATCTCAACATGGAGATCTTGACATGTTAGAGCATGGAGGTAGAGAAGAGCATAGGCATGAACATGAGCATTTTGCCACACCACCTAGTGGTGGAGATAACTATAGGAGAGGTCATGGTCAAGATGATGGAGATTCCATCCAAATGGACATGATGAGAGAGATTCATAGGTGTAAACCACCACTATTTGATGGCTTAGGAGGAGGTCTCAAGACTAAAACATGGTTACTAGATATGGAGCATTGCTTCTCCTTTTATTTGTATGAAATAGAAATAAAGCCCCATTATGTTATTACACAACTAAGAAAACTTGTATCAATGTGGTGGGATATGGAGAGTGAGAAGCTCCAAATCAGTATAACAAATCTCACCTAGCAGATCTTTGTAGAGAGGTTTAGGGATAAATTCCTATCTCCATAGTATAGAGAGGCTTGTGCTACTAAGTTCCATGAATTTATAAAAGGGAACATGTCAGTGGATCAGTATGAGAGGTAGCTCTTTTGGTTGAGATGATAGTCTAGTTACTATAATGACGAGGTACTCTTTACACTACATTGTTCAAGGATCTTAAAGACTCTATCATTAGGGATGTTCATCTTCATTAGCCCAAGAAACTTGCACTCACCACTAAGAAGGAAAGGATTTATGAGGGAAATCTGACTAGGGGACTTAGTGTTAGATCATTCTCTCAAAACCACAATAGATGATCTATAGGATAGTGTGTACCACCCCCTTACACATTGGTTACAGGGTAGGATCAAACCAAGTTAGTACCCTCACAAGGTGGTCATAGTCATTAGGATCAATGATGTCAAATTTATTTGTAGAAAGGTGGCCAAAGTTTAGGCACTACAGGAGGAAGGGGGCATGACTAGAGTTGAGGTTAGTTGTCCCAGTAGAGTCATCTATCCTAGGTTAATTAGCAAAATTCTAGAAGAGGGAGTGCATCATAATCTAGTGTTTCCAAGGGTGGGCATGGGTCTGGTTCCAATTTTGGAGGAACATGTTTTCCATATGCTCAACTTAGCCAAAGAGTATCTTATAAAGATATCTTGAAGACCTAGTAGAGCTATCGCCTAAACCTACCATAGATGATGTAGGTAGATCCCATAGAGTTTTTACAATGGTTTAAAATCATCAAGCTAAGCACCTAGGTATTATATTCGAGGCTATAGGTATGTTGATTGGTAATTCTCTTATAATATTAATGGATTCTAGTGCATTAGATTCTTTTATTTCACCATCCCTTGTCCAATAGTGTGGGCTAGTGGCTACATGATAGGTTGATAGCTGGCATGTTGAGTTAGCTATAGGTTCCAAGGTGGTTGTGTGTTGGACTTGGGCACCCTCACCACCATAGTTGATCTTCATATTTTATCCTTGGGGTCTTATTACATTGTATTAGGTATGGATTAGTCAGCTATAGGTGAATATAGACTATCGATGTAAATTGGTACATTTCATGGATGACAAAGGTGGGTAGGTGGTACTTGTATGGGTTTAGAGGCTAGTCTTGGTTTGGATGATCCTAGCTAAGGAGGTAACGAAGAATGTGTGGCATGCATATTAGACGTTTATGGTCTCTATCAGTGCACTTGAGGATGCTAAGAGCTATGAGGTAACACTAGATGATCATCCACTCCTTTGTGAGTATGTAGATGTGATACTAGGAATGTTGTTGGAATGCAACATTGATTTCGATATTGATCTCATTCTAGGAGAGCAACCTATTTCATGAGATCCTTATCATATGACTACTCAAGAGTTGAGTGAGCTCATATTGTAGTTTGAGAAATTATTTACCAAGGGTCATATTTATCCTAGTGCATCCCCATGGGGTGCACTAGTCATCTTTATGAAGAATAAAGATGGGTCATTTGATTTAGGCATTGATTATCAATAATTAAAAAAGGTGACAATAAAGAACTACTACCTCTTGTCGAGGATTGATGACTTGTTTGAACAGATTAAGGGAGAAAGAGTTTTCTCAAAGATTGATCTAAAGTTGGGATACCATTAGCTTTAGATTCATGAGGCTGACATTCATCAGACAACTTTTCATATATGGATTATGAGTTTATTGTTGTACCATTTGGGTTCACCAATGTGCCATCATTGTTCATGAATTTAATGAATGGATTATTTCACATGTACCTCAATCAATGTGTCCTCATTTTCCTGGATGACATATTGATCTATTATAATATTGTTGAGCAGAAAGAGTTTCATTTACACTAGGTGTTACAGTGCTTACAAGACCATTAGTTGTATGTAAACAAGTGATGGTATTGCAGTAGAACTAGAGAAAATATGAGCTATCATAGATTTTTTGGTGCCCACTAATGTTTTTGAGGTTTATAGTTTCTTGGGATTGGTAGGTTACTACTATCAATTCATGAAGGACTTCTCACAAGTGACTTATCCTATGACTTCTATTCAGAGGAAAGGGAAGAAGTATGTTTGGTTAGAGTAGGGTGAGTCAACATTTGAGTCTCTGAAGGAGTGATTGACTAGTGCACCAGTCCTTGTTGTGTCCAATCTTGTAGGTGACTTTATGGTTTACATAGATGTGTCATTGGAGGGTGTGGGTACAATGTTAATGCCCGATGGTCATGTGATTGCATACGAGTCTAGAAAACTCAAAGACTATGAGCTCAACTACCCCATTCATAATTGGAACTTTTGGTAGTTGTGCATGCATTTGTACACTAGAGACATTTGCTTTTGGGACACAAGTTTGATTTACATAGTGATCATTGTAGGTTGCACTACATCTTTACCCAACCAAACATAAATGCATGATATTGTCATTAGATGGAGTTCCTATGTGAATATGATTTTGATGTTCACTACATCAAAAAGAAAGAGAATGTCATCACAGATGCCTTGAGTAGGAGATGACATGAGATATTAGTTTTTCCATTGGGAGTGGATTTACAAGGTCATATCTTGGAGGTCTTTCCTATTAACACATGGTATTAGGAGGTGAGGTCAGAGATTGAATTTGGATGTACCCTTGAGGGGAGGTTTCCAAGTTATTCCTTAGAGTTTGATGGACTAGTGCAACACTTAGGGTATATTTATGTGCCAATGTCTAGTGATCTTCATACCTTGATTTTTTTAATGTGCATTGTATTTTTTGTATCCCAACATCAAGAAGATGCATGTTGATCCTAGATAGTTGTACTTTTGGATACGGATGAGGTGCAATGTTTCTTATTTTTTTGCTCAGTTTCTTGAGTCCCAAAGAGTGAAGGTAGAGCATTAGCATCCCATGGGTGTTTTACAGCCACATAACACTCTAGATTAGAAGTGGGATACTATATCCATTGATTTTATCATAAGGTTTCCTATGTCATTATGTCAACATGATTGATAGTGGAAATTTTTTCCAAGGTAGTGCATTTTTTTCCCATTAGAGCATCATACAAAAAATTCCTTTATAGTGCATGTTTTCTTGGAGGAAATTGTTTGCTTGTATGGAATCCCCTGATGGATTATATTAGATAGTGATCTAGTGTTTATTTCATTGTTGTGGACATGTCTCTAGCATGTTTTGGGTGTGCAACACAATTTTAGTTTAGCATACCACCTAGAGACCGATGGTTAGAAAAAGAGAGTAAATTGGGCTTAGAAGACATGCTTTGCATGTATGTGATTGATAGGTAGGTGAAGTGGGAGGACTATCTGTACCTTTTTTAGTTTTCCTATAACAATGGGTACCATAGTTCTCTTGGTGTGTCACCTTTTCAGGCCTTGTATAGTAGACTATGTGATACCCCTTTGAGTTGGGATTGTTTAGAGGATTGACTGATTTTAGGTCCAAAGATGCTTTAGGATATGAAGTAGCAGGTTGTTCATATTAAAGAGAATTTGATTATTGCTCAGGATAGGCAAAAGAAGTATGCAGATGCCCATAGGTAGGATCATCACTTTTCAGTTGGTGATTGAGAGTTTTTGAGAGTGTGTCTATAGAGCATCCCCGTCTATTATGGAAAAGGCTCTAAGTTGGCACCATATTTTTTTGGACCATTTGAGATCCTTGAGAGGTTTTTTCATGTTTCTTATCAACTATCATTACCACCTAGTGTATTGCACATCTATGATGTTTTCAATTTTTGTGTTTTGAGGTAGTATATTCTTGATGTGACCCATGTACTTGATTGGGATGTTTTGGAAGTGGAGGATAGGAATATTTAATTGGAGCCCACCTATATCCTTTAGCATTAGATTTTGACCCTCAGAGGTTAGGACATAGAGAAGCTAAGGGTCCAGTGAGACCCAATTGATGAGACTTTTCTGACTTGGAAATGTTGGACTAATTGCCAGCTTTCCCCTTTGGGATTTGTGACATGGCTTAAATTCCTCATGTGTTCTATAATTTTAGTTGTTGTATCAGGCAATAACAAGTCAATCTTTTAATACAACAATAACTCTAGCTTTTAACAAGTGGTATCAGAGCTTGGTCATAGGTTCGAATCTCCTTAGGTAACACTAATGGGGGAATTGTTGGACTAACTATGAGCCTTCCCCTTTGAGATTCATGATGTGGCTTAACCACCTCCTGTGTTCTATAAGTCTAGTGTTTGTATTAGGAATTACCACACCAATCTTTTAGTGTAGTGACAACTCTAGCTTGTAACAAGTCTTGTTAAAATATAAAGTTGTCATTGCACCAAAAGATTGACCTATTAATGCCCAATACAACCACTCAACCTATACAACATAGGAGGTGGTTAAGCCATGTCATGAATCCCAAAGATAAAGGCTAGTGATTAGTCCAACAATTCCCCCCTCAGCATTACCTAAGGAGATTCGAACCTATGACCAAGCTTTGATACCACTTGTTAAAAGCTAGAGTTGTCATTACACCAAAAGATTGACTTGTTAATGCCCAATACAACCACTAGACCTATACAACATAGGATGTAGTTAAGCCATGTCACAAATCCAAAAGGGGAAGGTTGGTGGTTAGTCCAATAGGAAAGATACTATATAGTTGAGTGGCTTCTACCCTTATCTTTTTGTAGGCCTCCAGGAGTAAGCCTATGCCTAGTGTGGGAGTATGTAGTGCCTCCCATATTTGCACTATGTACCTTGTTATATTTTTTTTTTGAGAGATACTTTGATACTCATGTTTGAGGATATTCAAGATGACCTGGTGGTCAGTTACTATATTTGGATTTACTAATATCATAGATGTTAGATGTTATGCTGTTAAGTTTGATCATATCTATATGGTGTTTCTTATTGATGTGACATGATGCTTTATGATGATACTTGATTATTATGTATTTAGACATATAATCTATCCAACTATAGATGTGTTTAATTTGATTAGGATTCATGTCAAAACTAACTCTTAGATCTAGGCCAATTGAATGATCTGTTATACTTGTGTTTTATATGTTTCTCAGTTAGCCCTTGTTTTTTATGATCATCATGTAGTTGGAGTGCCCACACATCAGCATGCACTTATTAGGGTCTTTCAAGTCTCAAGCTCCTAGTTTCTTTTTAACTAAGTTATATTCATTGGGGGTTGGTTGGAAAATTGCATTGCCTTTAGGAACTCATCGTCTGATGAGCATGGTTATGTAGTGTAGACTAGTGGAGGGTCTTTTCTTGTAACCCCAGGTCATGTTCCCGACTAGGTATACATGAAGAAGTTTCTAATAAGTGATACCTAAATAAATTCATGGGTAATTAACTAAAATAAGAAAATATTTGTGTACCTATGTAGCTCATCTAAAGGTATGTGCTCATCGATTTATGTGAAGGCATACTGTTTGCATTGTTCATTTAGTGACATAGCACTATACCCCCCTAAGGGATTATTTATATTAGGTGTTTAGCTTGGGTTCTATGATTCCAAGAGATCTATTCTCCACTATAGTCCCTGCATAGTAGAAACATAGATTTTCTAACTAGGACCTATTATAGTGTATTGTCCCATGACCTTAGTTTTAGTCCTCTATACTGTTTGGCATGAGTGTTAGCCATGGATGATTGTATTATGTGTGTGAGGTTAGATCACTATCTCTATCAACATAAGGGGAGTGAGCCTAAGGGTTCCACATGGTTGGGAGGCATATCTACCTTTACCACTGGTAGGGACTGATGTACAAAGTTGACCTTCCTCCATATTTAGTTCTAGGGCTAGATGCTCACATGGTCCTCTGGATTTTTTAGAGTATGTTTCCATGTGATTTATGTTATTTTAGTTCATAGAAATAGTTTATTTATACACATGTATGATCACTGTGATGTTGTTTTTTGCATGATTAAATTAGATGCTTGGATTAGATGTTATGGTTGACATGTTAGAATTATGCAATCTTCCTTATTCTTTCAAGTGTTTACTCCTCAATTATTGTGGATCTGGTAATCTCCATTGTAGAGGTTCTAAATCTTTCCCCCTTTAAATTTCTTGTCAGGCTACTTCTTTGTAAGATTGGGCAACATAAGTTTAGTATTTGGCAATACTAGAAATGTATTACATGCCTTAGAGAGAAATATTGTGTGATACTAGAAAGTACCACATGACAATAGTAAGTTCTATCATGTGACATTGGTAATGTATCACATGGTACTACTAAGTTATATCATGTGATAGTGTAAAGTATCATATGGTAGCTATAAAAAGTATTGCATGATTTTGGAAAAGTATCACCTGATAGTATTGTATAGTGTTGTACAATACTGGGAAAATATTGCCTAAATTCTATGCAAAGACCTACTACGGAAAAAAACATGCATCTCTTGCCTTTTTGGTTGAGATTCAAAGGGTTCTTTGGATACACAATTGGGTTGAGCCCCTTCCTAGGTCTTGATAGTTCAAAGATTAATGGGTTTTATTAGGAATTCAAAATCATCTTCCCAATTTGAGTACCATTCCAAAATGAAGCCCTATAAGAAAATTTTAATGCATGTATACCCAAATATTTATTTAAGGCCTAAGAGGTTTTTAATGTTTCTAAAACCTTGCATTCAATCTATCTACTCATCCAATGAAGATAAGTTTCCATTTTGAGTCATTCCATGAAGTTTCATTTTGAGCAATGTCCAAATCTGTATTTTTTCTTAGGTGTTGAACAATGATAGGAGACGTAGTTTGCAATTGAATATCTTGCACCTGGTTATGTTTTATGACTTTCTACTTTGGGAGTGTTTAGTATCCATATTAAAAACCTATATTTCAGACTTCAAGTCATTTTGACATGTTTTGCCTAGGTTTTAAATTCACCAAAATCGATTGTTTAGTGTTGTCATCCTAATGTAAATTATTCAGAATTTTGTGAGGCCTTGTTTGACTAGTTATAACTTTGACCCATTCGAGAAAAATGAGAAAAAAAAAATTCATTACATTCTATAGGTCATAATTTTTTTATGTTTTAGATTTGAGCTTATGATGAATCTGTTTGATCAGTTTTTGAATGCGATTCCAAATGCAATTTATGATGTTTTGTTGGTGTCAAGAAATGTAGATTGATCGATACCCCTATTTGGGATATTATAACTCTAAATCCTTGATAGATGAGATTAAATGGATTATACCATTGTGTTCTACTCTAAAAATTCTTTAAGTGTGCCAGTTTGCAAGTTTTGGTAAATCCATCTACACACTTTCCGAGGTCCATTCCATTGGTAAACATCACTTTTATGCCAATGTTCGTGGTTTTGCAGATCCAAGTAGCCCACTTTGACCCCAAAGTCATCATGAGATGAGATCTCAAAGGGTAAGATAATGTGGAACAAACAATCAATATATTTGATTTCAAGGCCAAGTCAGATGTTCTAGTCAATTTTTAAGGCCAATCAGAGGACCTCTAGGAAAAAAGTTATAGTTTTCAGATAGTGTTTAAACAAGTGTTAATTGATATTTTAGTGATGGATTTTAATTTTAGGTAGTGAAAAATGTTCATCGGATCATTTTAGGATTCTAGGTATTTCTAGCTGAATTTTTTTTAGCTCGATCCACTTTGCTACTTGACTGATTTTATTAGATTGTAATGTCATTCCTATGGAGTAGAAGTGTCTTAATTAGACATAATAGCCATGATCATGAAAATTTTTTCTATGAACATATTGACATTCTTGATCAAATGAATATATAGATATATACTATAGCAAAATAATGATGGAATACCTTGTGACATGATTGCTTTTATTGTGAATAATGTGACTAGTATTGGTATGGATTGTAACATAAAGGTGATTAGTCAAATTAAATCATTTGTTATTTTTAATAGAATGTAGATAATGGTCTACAATATCTTTGTTTATGTTTCCCCACAATAATGACTAGGTCAAACATCACTACCAGTAATTCAAATATTAGATATGAAGAATCCCAAGAACCAATTATAATTTTAGATGGGTGCAATGAAACAAAATACTCAAACAAAATGAAAAGGAGATTCAAGTATGGAAATCACATGAATGCTTGAGAATATTTCATAATATGCAAAGTTAATATCTCCAAAACATAGAAATTGATTGGTCAGATGAGTATAGTCAAGAATCAAGATCATTATATGCACATATGTCTCTTTCTCTTTTGATCACCAAATAAAGTAAAGTGGGTATTAATATAAAGAAGAACATGAGAATATGAGGATAATGATTCATGTGCCTACATCATGGAAATAATGAATAGGCAAGAATACTTTGATAGTGAAAATGACAAGCTAGCATAAAGGATCTTGTTTATCATTTTTCTTTCTACTTTCTATTGCCAAAGATTGCACAAAATAAACCACAATGGCATATTGGGTGGAAGTTAAATTGACATACCCAAGGAAGCATGAAATAAGGAGATGTGGAGCAAAGTATGTAATGTAGAAGCTTGGGAAGTGACACCAAAATGTAGAAACTTGGGAAGCGACACCAAACATAGGGAATGGGGAGGATGTTCTTTCTTTTTACCTTCCACATTATTAGTTGTCCATCCCATTTCCATTGAGTCCCTTTTGATGTCATTGAATTCTCTTATTGTCAGTCTCCTACAATAGGGAAGAGCAATTAAAACCCTAAACTCCAGATGAAACCACTTCATATGTCCAATGGGTAGTTTTGAATTGGAATGCATTTGGTTCTATGCATATGCAGCAACTCCCATGAGGCAGGATGCCTTCCTAGCTAGGGTGAGAAACATTATAATGATTGAAAAAGGGGGGCGGGGCGGGGGGGGGGGTGGGGAATAGCTACTGTCATTCCTGTCATTTTTCCATATCATGCCAATCATTATGGGTTTCATAAAATTTTAGATGTGGGGGTCTTTATTTTGTAATGTCAATTCTTAACTAGGGTGGAAGTCCCATTTTCAAATGTTCTTTCTAGAGGTGAATGTGACATTTTTGTCCCTAAGGTGCATATGAAACTTGTGACTCTAGAGGTATTGCTCCTGTAGATGTATAAAGGATTCACACTAGAAGAAGCCAAACTTATGTTAGAAATAATAGTCCACCAAGATAATTGAGAGGGGTGGGGGACTGAATCAGTTATCCAATAGTTAAAATATTTATCTTCTTTTAAAAAACATAACCATTCAACCAAATTAAACAACCACCATAGAAAAATACAAATAGACAATTACACTAGGTTTGTTGACTAGGGAAACCCTTGATTAGAAGGAAAACCCTAGTTGTAATGATGTCCACAAGATGATGTACTAATATAAGTATTAATTGTTAGAGGATGGACCCTGTTAGAAGTCTATTACAACATTTAGTACATATGAGTCCCTATAAGGAGACTTTTAATCCCTATTAGGAGATCTATCCCTATTAGGAGTTATGCCAACACTATTAGGAGTTGTGGTACAATGTATGCAAGATGAGGCCACTACCAATTTCAATGACAAGAAGAGCTCACTACCCAACCATGTAGTTTACTATTATGTACTTCTTTCCTTTTGTTCTATCAACTAAACCAATCACTATTAGACCTTGTAGACTAGGTCACAAACCTCAAATCCAAATATCAAACCTCCAATCACTCAAAAAAACCTCAGCAATGAAGCTTCCTTCACTTCCACTCTACTCTGGTCAACTTTACATTCCACTCTCTCTGCTTCTTAAAATTCCATACAATACCATACATCTTGATAAAGAAAAAATTTCTTCCTTTACATTGTGTCCATAAAACAATTCCCTGAGTCAACCATTAGACCTTCTCAATTAATCATATACGACCACATTAAGAACATGTTAAGCTTAATGATAACATTAAACTTCTATCTTGTAACTTGAATAACTTTTTGTACATGCAATATCATGGTGAGAAAACTTAGCCTCTTCATCACCAATATATCTTCTTCATATCCTCAATGTCAATTCTTAGAATAAAAATTCTACTAAGAGATATAACAAGTTTACTAGAACATGCCTCTATAAAATCTATCTCATAATAGGCATCGTCAAAACTTACATAACCTCTTCCAGACTTATCATTTCTTATTTTGATGTTAACTACATATACTAGATACTCTAAAGTATCTCCCATAATCTTAGATATTTATAATTCTCCACAAGTCATCCATACCAACTTGATCTTTTTGTTGTTCTACTATCTGATACCATAGAAAAATGTTATGTTGAAATCAATGATAAACTATTTCATGAATGAAAAATATCATCATAGCAACATATCTACAATACTCCCCCATAGGAATATCATCAACATGCATGCTTTCAACAATCTCTTGACAACTTAATGATGTTCAAAAGAGGTGGTTGATCCTTTAGCATTTTTTAGTGTAGTCTCCAACACCATGAAGTAAGCAAGAGAAACAAAAACAAAGCATTTATCCCATAGTTTTTGCATTTGGCTTGATTTGAGTATTTTTATACTCAAAGCCTCACGTAATACAATGTCTTAAAGATGTGCCCTTTTTGAGAAGTGAACTTAAGTGTTGTACCTGTGAATTGTCGACCTCTGAACCTCACAGACACTTCGACATAGTCATTACCTACAAAAACATCCTGGAATAAACATTGAGTTGTTTATCCAAGAGGTCCGACAGAGCGACCTATCACCTTCTATCTAGAAGGATTTGCCTAATTAATGTCCTCAGATTTGAGGTGTATGCAACCAAACCTTCTAAGAACAAAGGATTTAAATGAAATGAAATTAGTTTATATGATCGTGCAAAGTATTCTAGAATGAAAGATGCATTCTAATCTAAGAACATATAAAGTAAATTAATCTAAATGTACGCAAGATTAAATCTAAATGACAATTAACCTAACAATGAAAAGATGTAAGAATATGCTAAAGCAAGGTGAGTGCAAAAATGTGACAGCAATTCGGTAGCATGAAAATTCAACCTCTGTAACAAGGAAATGAGGGTCTCTTAAATAGACTTTCCTGGAATCCATCAACAGTTGAGATCGATTTCAATCAATAGTAAGGATTGAAGATGAAGTTTAGTCATAAAGGAAGATTTGGGAGTTAACTAGCTCAGATCTGAGTGTAAGAGTTAGTCAACTCAAATAGACTTCAGTGTAAAAGCAAGTGATCTGGGTCACTTCTAATATGATCAGCAATGAACTGAGAATTTCTTTTTTGAACTGAAGAGAGATTTTGGAGAGATATTTAATTTAATAAAATGAGATATGACCCCATAAATACCTTTTCTTATTTAATTAAATAATTTCATTCAATTAATTAGAATAGGTATATTTATTAAATTAAATAAATTTAATTCCATTGTACATTAGCCTTAGGATATAATTTAATTTAATTAAAGTATAAGTACTTAATAATTAAATTAAATATTAATCAATAGGTTTAATGTGACTAATACGAGTAAATACTATAGGAATTAAATAATAAGTATGATGAATGCAGATTAGAGTATTCTGCATCTAACAATTAAGTCAAGTAGCGAGTAGCAGAATAAGAATTGTCTATTAGAATAGAACTTAAGATTGATTAGAAATAGACCAAAATTGGTAGCATGGCAATGAGCCAATTTTGGGGTATTACATTTTTCCCCTCTTTGAATGAATATGTGAGTAGCACATTCAATTCAAAGAAAAATCAGAAAGCATGATGCGCAGATCAAGAAATGAGATTGGTTCCGAAATTGATTCTATGAAGACTAATTGATAATCTTTTTAGGACCATCTCTAGAACAGAGCTTAATCCTAAGGAATCCAAGTAGAGCACTTAGATACCTAAGATTGATAGAATTTAAAAGACTATCTCCATAATGGTGTGTAATCTTTAAGGATCTAGACAGAACATCTAGATACTTGAAATTGATAAACATTTAGAAGACTATCTCCAAAATGGAGCATAACCTTCAAGGATCCAGATAGAACACCTAGATACCCAAGAGTGATAAGCATTTAGAAGATTATCTCCAAAACAGAGTATAACCTTTAAGGATCTAGGTAGAACACCCATATACCCAAGATTGAAAGCATTTAGAAGATTATCTCTAGAATGGAGCATAACCTTCAAGGATCTAGATAGAACACCTAGATACCTAAGATTGAAAGCATTTAGAAGATTATCTCTAGAATGGAGCTTAACCTTCAAGGATCTAGATAGAACACCTAGATATCTGAGATTGAAAGCATTTAGAAGATTATCTATAGAACTGAGCTTAACCTTCGAGGATCTAGATAGAACACCTAGGTACCTGAGATTGAAAGCATTTAGAAGATTATCTCCAGAATGGAGCTTAACCTTCAAGGGTCCGAATAGAACACCTAGATACTTGAGATTGATAAAAGACAACAAGATCCAATAATGAGTCATAGAATCATCCCTAGAACGAGGCTTGATCCTTAGGAGTCAGGGTTTAGACTATCCCAATACCTATCTATTGAACTTTGAGAAGAGTTATTATAAGGTTGATCAATTGATGAAAAGATAAGATAGATGGCAAAGATACTAGATAGAAGAGAACAAGATGCCCTGAAGTTGAAGAGATGCCCCAAGTAATAAGTATTCAATGATGTAATCATCCTGCACCCTTGGGAGCAAAATTGAAAGATGACACACCAGAAATAAATGTGAAGCAATATAGCAATAGATACAAAAGAAATCTGAGATGTAGCAAAATGTAGAAGAGATCAAAATGATCTAAAGAAAATTTAGAGTTGTTATGTAATGATTGCAAGGTCGCAAAGACCAAGTTTGACCAAAAGTTAACCAGATTTAGCCATAGTTGACTTGAGTTGACTATTTCCAAAATAGATTTTGAAAATATGGAGAATGTAGAGTTGAAAGGATGCCAAGAATCACAAAGTATCAGAAAGGTTTGGGCTACACAAGCATTCGATTGTGTCAGTCTCCAAAATTTTAAAATGCATCTTTGAGGCTCTTAGGTGTGTCAAATTAGCTAGGGGTGTGATTTTTGTGCAAATTCGAGCAATTTGAAAAATTTGGTCCGTAGCTATATAAGAGTCCGAGGGGTCATTTTTAATTCATTTGTGCTTTTTGTCTTCTATTGATTTGAGCTCTGAGAGAGACATGGCAGTTAATGTGAGATATCATCAATTTCAGTGCTCCAAATGACACAGTCGGCTAGCAGACTATGGAGCACTGATGAGTCATCGATTCCCTTCCTTTGTACTGTCATTTTTACGCATTTTGATGTCATTTATTGCACTTTTTAGCATGTTTTAGGATTGTTCAATCGGTTCTTGTGCAAGACCTATCTCTTTTTGCTTAAAGATTTTCTTTTTTCATGTGAAGAAATAGGGTACATTGTTTCTTCATGCATGGTGGGAGGATCTTCACATGGGAAGCATTAGTTTTCGCACAAAGAATGAGATTCTTTGTGTGAGGAAATTTTTTTCTCATGCGAACAACTCTTTTCTCACGTGGACAGCTCTTTTCTCGCGCAATGATGTGATTCTTCACTCAAAGAAAGAATGTTTTCATGCGAAATTTGGAGAACTTCACATGAGATTTTATGAATTTCATGTGAAATCCTGTGACAGTCATGTTTAAAAGTTTTATTTTTGCGCTCAAAAATTGCATTTTAATTTGTTTTGATGCATCATTTCGACTTGATATTGATTATTTCTTATGTTTCTTCTTGTTGTTCATGCAGGATATTTTTGGTGACATCACATTCAGGTCTCATTACCCACCATATGGGGAGCTATTGCAGAGTCTCGATGACGCTAATTGGGCACACATTTCTCGATTGTGTTTGTCTTCTTTATGCCAAATTCCAGTCGTAATGGTGAATCACAGCCTTCTCACTGCATTGGTAGAGCATTTCCATTCGGAGACGAACACATTTCATTTGCCAATGGGCGAGATGACTATCACTTCGAAGGATATATGGAGGATTCTAAGGATTCTATTTCATGGCGCTCAAGTCATCTATGATACAGTGCCCCAAGCAGGGACAGAGGCACTATCTATTTTGTTTGGGAGGGAGCTACTTAGGGGCAAGGCTATCAGCTGGGATGAGTTGATGCACACTTATGGACCACTGCATAGGCTAGCATTGGTGCTAGCTTTATTTTTGAGTTGCTTCTTATGTCCTAACAGAGGATAGCATGGTTTGGAGTGTGGATGGGGTGCCATGCTTCATAGGATGTTGGAGGTACCTGAGATCTTTAGGTGGGATGAATGCATGTTGGCTCACCTTTTTCATGAGATGCACAAGGTTGTCTTCCATGAGAAAAAGACCATGGCAATAGGAGTATATGTGTTATAGATCTAGGCCTGGGACCATCTTCCCATATGCAGGCCAATTTTTGAGGTTGCAAGAGAGCCCATGGAGCTGTATATATGCAGATATAGAGGGTACATTACCCAAGTCCGCCTGGGTAAGACTGAGCATTGGAAAATACATCTTGATGACCTTGTGTTCATTGTATGGCAACCCTGGAGAGAGATAGAGGACTGCGATGATGCCCCCAGAGAGCTACCATGGATGTTCATTTCTCTACCTTTGGTAGGCTGGACTACATCAATTATCAAGAGATTTGTGATCTCATGAGTGTGGTGATAGTATGGTTGACCCCAAGACATTTATTTTGAGTACTATACCTATGCCAAGTTGCAAAAGGACATTGAGTGGGGATAGCCACCATGGATGGATCTTGGGTGGTCCATGATAGACATTCGCAGCCTAGCTGTAGTTCAGTGGGACTACCTGCCAGAGGTAGTGGATGCTGGGATGATGCCTGCATATCAAGCATTTTTTATCAGCCATCCATTCCCATGTTTTACAGATCCACTAGGGATGGCAAGGCAGGGATAGAGGTAGGTGCCCCAGTAGCAGTAGGCAACAGCTAGTAGGTTAGCCATAGCAGCAGTCACAAGTTTGGCACTGGGTTCAACAGATGTAGATTTCCCCACATCAGATGGGATCAAACCCAAGTGTTGGGGGCAGTGGGATAGGACATAGTCGGCAGTAGAGATAGGGGACTGAGGAGCAAGCCCCTCAGTAGGAGGCTCCATAGCAACATGTGCCACCGTAGCCACAGGCACCTCCACAGTGATAGGCACCAGAGATGCTAGATGAGGATATGTCGAATCAACTAGCAACTAGGGTGCAGGACACAGTATGACAATACCGAAAGTGGATCCATCAGGCATCTTGGCAATTAGGGGACCTATAGATTTTAGTGGTAGTTTGGGATGCACAACTGGTGGAGAGATAGCAGGAGATAGACCAATGGAGAGAGCTTGCAGAGACTATGAAGTGGAGATTAGAGCTGGCATAGGATGAGGTTCGCTTCCAGTCAGCTCGAGCAACATACTATTATGCTACATATACAAGTGTAGTACCTGATGAGACACTTTAGGTTCAACACCTTTCTCAGTATGCCTGAGAGTCTGGAGGTGCATGACCTCCTATCAGACCAGATATGCCACCGCCACCTTCATCGCCTACTACTCCTACTCCTCCTAGAGGTGAGGGTATGGGACAAAGTTAGACACTCTATTCCTGACTGCAATTTTGATCTTTGGCTATGTATCGATTGGTGTGCCAGCAACACATGTATCATTTTTGATCGATTGTGCTCGAGTAGTGCCCCATTTTTGTACTAATCCATTCTTTTGATATATATATACAAGGTCTTGAGCTGATTATCCCTGTGTACATTTCATTGTCTATTTTTGCTTTACTTTGATGTACATGAGATGTATGTTGTACTTGGATAGAATGCATATGTATGGACTGACATCTCACGTAGTGTTGCATGTTTTTTCTTGATAGTGAGAGGTATTCCATTGAGGAGCACGAATCAATGGACCAAATGCTTGTGCAACCACGTAGGAACCTAATATATGTAGAGATACCCCTGAATCCTTCATCACAAAGGGTAGGAATAGATTGACCATCAAATTGTGTGCTTATGCAAGGGAAGAATGTAATGCAAGATTATGTTAAATGCAACCCTAGGTCTGGTTACCGAGCCTCAAAAATTTATCATCACTGGACATAGAACAAAGCTCGTATGTTATACAATTCCCACTAACATTGCAATCATAGGAATATGAATAGAACACATGTTATAGGTTTGTCAGGATTAAATGTAAGCATTCAAAGCACAAGAAGCCAGAACGACCGGAACATTTGTCCCGTTTAATATAGCAAGTTAACATAAGCATCAGAGAATAAGCGCTAGGATGACCTGAATGTTGCTTGCATGATAGGCACACTAAACACATGGGAGGTCCTTCTTATACTAAGTATTCAGTATTCATTATGTTTGCAACAACCCTTACATTCGTAACCTAAGACAGAAGTGTGCTATATATACTCGCAGTGACCCGTATGTTCACTTGGCAAGATGAGTATCAGTATTTACTGTAGCATGAAGATTTCACTCCAACAAACAAGGTCAATAATCAATGGTATTGACGTATTCATATAAAAAGAGTCGAGGTACACACGACCATGCAATATGAGATGGAGGCTCTTATAGTGGACACCCCTTTTATAGGAATAGATCAACTTATTGGAACTTAAACCGTAAACAGAAAGCAAACAAAAAGATCATGCCCCTAGTCATTGCTTCTCTAGTCAAAGATGACATCATCGAGTTGCTCGAGGAGATATGATAAAGAAGAAAAAAGTAAACAAAGAAAATGCTCAACATATCCAAACAATTATGTCATTTTTGAGTTCAATGTTTTGGGATTGATGTCAAGTGTCAGTGTCCAAAACATGTTTGAAAGAAATATCTTTAGTAGGGTGATGATAGTAGGCAGACGCAATCAGAAAAATTGGTGACTGAGGTCAAAGAGGAATCTTCATGATGAAGAACCTAAGAAGGACTGAGCAATAATAGATAGACATAGCTAGGATGATTGGTGACTGATGCAAGAGAGATCTTCCATAAAAGAACCTAGAGACATGACCTTAGCAATAGTAGGAAAACATAGTTGAAACAATTGGTGACTATTGTGGAAGAGATTCTATGAGGAGAATCTTGAAAAGAGTCTCACTGGCAATAGTAGGCAGACGCAGTTAGAATGACTGGTGACTGTCGCAAAGGAGATTCTATGAGGAGAATCTTGAAAAGAGTGACACTAGGGGGGAATGCCCTCGAGCTGTGAGAAGACTCAATCCATGGATACATGAGCAGAAAGTAGGAAAAGCATGAAAGTGACTATATAGAGTAGCCAGAAGATGCACTGCAAGATGGAGCATTGGGAACAAGAGGCACCTATTTACTAAGTTTTCACCTTCTTCGCAAAATTTTTTCTTTTTCTGCTACCATGATGCCTAGTTTCTAGGTTTTCACCAATGGCACTTTTCTTGTTTTTCAATTTCTTTGTATTTTTGTCTTTTTTATTTTTTATTTTTTTTGAATTTTTGAGATTTTTCACTTTTTTTTTTGGTGTTACCAAGGCATCTATTGCTAGGTTTTCACCAGGGTAATTATTTTTTTAGGACTTTTTCTGATTTTTTAGAGTTTTTTCAAGACATATAGATATGTACAGAGAGCTTGTTGAGATTAGATCAACTGTAAAACTGCTTCAATGGAGAGTGTTGATAGGCTCTTTAAGCACTTCTCCTTCGGTTGTGGAAAGCTGATAGGTGCTAGATCCATATACTGCAGTAATGATGTATGGACTGAGCTAGTTTGATTCAAACTTTCCTTTTTTTACTCACTATTGTTGATTCTTGGGGTTCTCTCTCAAGACAAGATCACCCGACTGGAAGTCACATGGCCTGACCCTTCGATTGTAGCTTCTAGCCATTCTTTGTTGATATTCTCATAGATGATCACATGCCACTTGTCGTTGTTCATCTAGTAACACAAGCTCTTGAAGCTAAGCTATCCTATAGTCATCATCAGTGATAAGGCCTTTCATAGAGATTCTCAAGGTAGGAATCTCGACCTCTATTGGAAGCACAACATCTACCCCATACACCAATGGAAAGGGAGTTGTGCCCGTTGGAGTTCTAATGCTTGTCCTATATGCCGACAGAGCTAGATTAATTTAGAGATGCCAGTCTCTCCCTGATTTGCTAACTGTGTGATGAAGAATTTTGAGGATCACCTTATTGGATGCCTCAACTTGGCCATTACCTTGGGGGTGATAAATAGAAGACCAATATTGTGTGATTTTGAATTTCTTGCACAATTCCTTGAGGTCTTTATCCTTAAATTTTCCTCCATTATCAGTAATGATTGAGGATGGTACACCATATCTTTAGATGATGTAGTTTGTGATGAAAAGTGCTACAATTTTTCCATCAGCAACTGTGAGAGGGACTGCCTCTACCCACTTCATGAAATAATCTATAGCCATGATAATGAACTTATGTCCATTAGAGGAGGTTGGGTGAATCTGTCCCACCAAGTCAAAGGCCCATTGTTGAAATGGCCATGTTGTAGAAGAGGGAATCAGCTCTCTGGCTAGAGCATGAATGAGATTCCCATGTAGCTGACACTTCTTGTAGGACCTAGCATACTTGATAGCTTCTTGCTCCATTTTGGGCCAGTAGTAACCAACACGAAGGAGTTTGTGAGCTAGTGTTAGGCCATTGGAATGAGATCCTTAAATGCCCTCATGAATATCAATTAGTGCACATTTGGACTCTTCAGGTTCTAAACACCTAAGGAGTGTTCTGTTGAGACATCTCCTATATAGATCATCAGCAATAATGACATAATGTGAAGCATTATAGATTAGGTAACATTTCTCATTCTAGGTCAGACCTTTTAGAATGGTTTGATTACGAAGATAGGAATGGATATGATGGTAGTGGGATGATTCTTGTCCTATAATAGAATAGATCATCCTTGAATCAGGGGTGTCATAGGCTAGGTAGTGTAACACTTCCACTAAGAACTCATGTTGGAGATCATTTTCCAGCATTTGTAGTAGGGAGGCCAGAGTGGTCATGGCATCAATTGCTTTATTATCTACTCGTGGAACTTGCTAGAAGGTGATGTGTGCAAAATACTTCTCCAAGTCATCAACCATGCACTTGTAAGGAATTAGTTTCTCATCCTTTGTTTGATACACATCATTTACTTGGTTGATAACAAGCTAAGAGTCACCAAAGATGTCTAACTGATCCACTCTCCATTCAGCAACAATTTTCATGCCATTGATCAAATCCTCATATTCAACAATGTTATTTGTACAAGGAAACATAATCGTGTATGCTTTTGGCAATGAGTATCTATGTGGTGTAATAAAGAGTAATCCAGCACCTGATCCTTGTTGCGTGAAGAACCCATCAAAGAACATAACCCATGTATGGTGTGTGAGTGTCAAAATTGACTCATCTAGGAAATCAATGTTCATTGGTAGAAGACTCTGTATGGGTGCCTCGGCCAGCTAGTCTGCAATTGCCTATCCCTTTATAGCTTTGTGTTCAACATATTGGATGTCAAACTCAGTGAGTATCATGACCCATTTAGCCAATCTTCCTATGAGAGCTAACTTATTGAGAAAGTACTTTAGTGGATCTATATTAGCCACAAGTCGTGTAGTGTGGGCAAGCATGTAGTGTCTCAACTTCTAGGAAGCAAAGACAACTACCAAGCAAGATTTCTCAATAATGCTATAGTTCTTCTCATAAGAAACTAGTGTTCGGCTCAAGTAGTAAATAGCTCTTTCTTTGTTGTCTTTATCTTCTTGAGCCAACAAGATTCCCAAAGATGTTTTAGTGGTTGAAATGTACAAAAGCAAAGGCTTCCCATGAATAGGAGGCATAAGAATTGGAGGATTGACAAGATATTGTTTGATCTATGTTAAGCTTTGCTCACAATCCTAGCTCTAATTGAATTTCACACCCTTATGTAAGGTCTTTGTGAAGGGTTGTGATCTATCCACCAATTGTGAAATAAACCTATGAATAGATTGAAGCCTTCCCTATAGTCCTCTCATCTGACTAATATTTCGAGGTGGTGGCATGTCCATTATCACTTGTAATTTCTCTAGATCTACTTCAATTCCTTTTGTAGAAACAATGTATCCCAGCAACTTCCCCGATGTGACACCAAATGTGCATTTCTTAGGATTGAGCCGAAGACTAAATTTTTCCATACAATCTAGGATGGGTCTCAAATCTTGCAAATGAGTTTGCATTTAACACTTTTGACAAGGGTATCATCAACATAGTCCTCCATGGTTCTATGCATCATGTCATGGAAAATTGTAGTAATAGCCCGCTGATATGTAGCACCAGCATTCTTTAAACCAAATGGCATCACATTCCAACAAAAGGTTCCCCATGCACATGCGAAAGGCATTTTCTCCTAGTCTTCTGGTGCAATTTTTATCTGATTATATCCAGAAAAACCATCCATAAGTGAGTACATCTCATAGCCAGCTATCATGTCCATGATCATATCAATATTAGGGAGTGAAAAGTCATCTTTAGGACATGCCAAGTTAAGATCACGGAAGTCTGTGCAAACCCTGATAGATTTATCATACTTGGAAATAGGAACAATAATGGATATATATTCAGCATAGTCAATTGCACAGATGAAACCAGCCTTTAGGAGTTTCTCCAATTCTGCTTTGACGAGCAATGCAATGTGAGGGTGTTTTTTCTGAAGCTTTTGTTTAATATGTTTGATGCCTGGTGCTATGGAAAAATGATGCATGATAAGATTAGGATCCAATCTTGGCATGTTAGAGTATGTCTAGGAAAAATTTATTTTCTTTTCCTTGAAAAAAATAATGAATTTTTCCTTCTCTTCAGGTGATAGTGACTGTGCCAGATGTATCATATGAGGATGTTCTTTTGTGCCTAGGTTAATCTATTAACACTGATGATCTCTCCTAAAAGTGACTAGGAAGGACATAAAATATCTCATCCGTGGGTGCCTCAGAGAGGTTTTCACCCTTGGATACACCCTTTTTTTACTTTTTTTGGATCCGACACTACCACAATGTGGTTTTCACCATTAGACCTCTTGCATTTTTTCTTTTTAATTGTGTGACTAAGATATTTGATGTCGTCCTTAGTCATGTTGATACTCTACTCATTGGTGGAAGACATTATAGGTTCAATAGCGTTTAGGTAACAAGCACGAGCATAGTCATTTTGGAATGTGGGGACTTCATTAGATGCATTGGGGTACCAATCTATAAGCTCAGGATGTGTGAGTGAGAGAGTAGTGGCTGGTTCAATTGCGTTCATAGTATAGTCATTAAGTGTGTGGACCAGAAATTTGAAACCTATGGAGACTTCATCCAAAGATGTGTTTAAACACCTCAAAATATGAATGTTATTAAGTGATGACTCTAGGACACTAGTTGGATCAGACCCATGTGACCTAACCCTAGACATTTCACCCACTTTGATTTGGTTTTCATAGACATGCACTTGGTCAATGTCTTTATCAGTAGTAGCTTCTAAAAGAGAGTCAAACTCATATTCATGAGAATTAGTGCTACATGGTGAGAGACTATAGAATTCCCCAATAGTGATAGGGATATACTCTCCTTCAGCCTCTGGGTTCTTACACAAATACTCAATACCACATGACTGACTAGATTCTCCCTTTTCTAAATGATATTTGAGTTGCTCAATATTGTCCTCAGAAGAATCACTAGTATCATCCACAGTGCTAACACATGATACAAAGTCATCTGGTTCAGAAAAGAATTTAGTGAGATCATAAGGGATAGGATGAGGATACGAATCCTCATCACTAGTTTCTTCCTATTGAGTATCTAACTCAGCTTGTGACTCATTTCTAGATGAACTCTCAGGTTTAGGGATGAATTTAATTGATCTCAAATGGAAAGGGACCTTCTTAAACCCTAAGCCAGTTGTACCACTGTTGCTTCAAGCTTTTTCTTTGATAGGACCAATTAGGCCATTGTTATTACACCCAATAGGGCCAGTTCCTTTGTAACCAAAACACTTCATAAGCCTAAGACCAGGCCCATATTTCTTAGGAGTAATTTCTTGAGCTTGTTCTGTTAGGTCCACTGGAGCCTCTTCTTTGTAAAGCCATGTAGCAATGACTTTATTTTCACTTTCATCTTCTAAGGGAACTATAGCCTTGAAAAAAGCACCATTATACTTGGTCTAAGGTGTCAGCACAAATGGCTTCTTTGCCTCTGAGGGTCTCCCATAATTCCAAGGAGACTTTGGGAGAGATGTCAATGATAGTACTGGTTCAATGTGATACTCTCCCATGCTAGTTTCTTTTAGTTTGAATGACTGCTCAATTTTTTTCAGCTTATTTTCATGATAATCAGTGGACTGATGGTTAGTAGGGATGAAAGTTTCAGCAGCTTTAAGCATATTGTAGGTGTAGCTAGTAGTGGCAGGAATAGTAACTTCAAAGCCATGAAATGGGAATTTGATGCATTGGTGGTATGTGGATGGTATAGCATGCATCTCATGTATCCATGGCCATCCTAACAGAATGTTGTAAGCCAAGGGAATGTCAAGCACCTGACAGATGACATCCCTCTCTACAAGACCTACACGAATGGGTAAAACCATAAGGCCTAGAGACTTTCATTACACTTCATCATATGCTTTGATAGTGATCTTTCGTCAAGGATCGATAGAGTCCTCAAAATAATTCAATTATCTAAGAAGAGTAGCAGAGACAATATTTAGGTCAGTGTCATTGTCAATGAATACCCAACAAACATGTGTCTGATGGATCATAACCTCAATGTGTAGAGGTTGATTGTGTGGGTGACTCAGCGAGTTGTCATCTTCTTTAGAAAAATTCATAAGATAAGATGAGGTGAAGTGACCCACCATGGATTGAAATTGCTCAAGATCAAGATCTTAAGGAACATTTGCCTTAGTGAGGGCTTTTTCTAGAATCTTCCTATAAGCAGGTGAGATTTTAAGTAGCTCAAAGGTGGAAATCTGAGCATTAGTTTGTTTTAGCTAATTGAGAACACTATAATTGGTTGCGATCAAGTTCGTTGTGCATTTTGCACCTTTACCAGATGGACCAGCAAGGGCTTTGTCTTTGTGTTGTTCAAGATCTGAAGTAGGAGGCACAGGGCCTTTAAGCACCAACTTGGCATGAGAGCAAGTAACAACGTTAGCATAGTGTTGTGAAGGTGCATTATTTGTTGCATTGGAAGTAGGGCCCCTCAATACAAATGGTGTCTTCAGTTTGTCATTAACTTGCTTGCCCTTAATGGTAATAATGTTGCAATATTCAAAATCCATGGGGTCAACCATATGAATTACATTATCATCATTGGAATATGTATAGTTGACCTTATTGTAGGCTTGTAGTTTCAAAGTCTCTCCTTTTTCATAAGTTGGGAAAGGTTCTTTGAATGCCTTGTGATTCAAGTTTTTGTTATGTCCATCTACCACAAGATCACCAGCATCAATCATGTCCTAGACTTTATGGCACAAATTTATACCATTGCTAGTTTTGTGTCCCTTGTTTTGGTGATACTCACAAAATGAGGTCTCATTCCACCATGGTGGATGTGGTTATGGATCATAGGGATGAGGGTTATCCATTGGTGAAATCAACTTGTGTTGTAGCAATGTTTTGTAAACCAAATCTAGGGGTTCTCCCAAAGGTGTGTATTCTCTCTTAGGGTGTGTTGCCCATGAGTTTCTCGATTTGTTCCCAAATGTCTTATTGTCAAGAGGAGCTTTTTCAGCATTTTTTTCTGCTTTGAGGCCATCTGTGAGATTAAATATAGCTTTAGCAGGTTTGGATGTGACATTGTCAACAACTCCATCATGTACAATTTCTCAGTTCTTATTGACATGTTTGGTTGTATCCCTATTGGAAGTGGAACCTTGTTTTATATCTCTCTGAAGAGTGAGTTCACCTTTCTTGACCATAAATTCTTTGATATGAATAGTCTATGTAATCATGTCTTCAAAGGTATGTGGACCTTGTAGTTGGACTCTATACTCGAAATTAGGTAATAGGTTATCAGTGAAAATGTCAAGCTTCTTTGTTTCTGTGGTTTTATGGGAATACTTAGTGTATAGTTGTCTCCACCTTTGGAGGAAAGTAAGGAAAGGTTCACCAACCTTCTATTTAAGGTTGCATAGATCTCAAATATTGACAAGGTGCTGTATGTTATGAGAATATTGCTAAACAAAGAGATTGGCAATTTCATCAAATGTCTTGATACCAAGAGGTAAATGTGAGAACCACTCCAAAGCCTAGCCACCTAGGCTTCTAGGAAATAAATGCATAAGGTAGGTTTGATCGTGTATAAACTCCATAGACAAAGCACCAAATTACCACAAGTGATCTTGGGGATCAGTAGTACCAAAGTACTTATCATATTTGGGTAGCTCTACGCCTCGTGGGAAAGGCGGCATGTTTATGCTTTTGTCAAATGGAAATGGACAAAGAGCATCCAATGTGTATGTCTTTGTGGGTTTGTCTTTCTCATGCATCATTTGAGCCAATTGGTCTTGCATAATTTTTAGTTGTTTTTGGAGTTTCGAAGTCTCAGTTTCTTCTTCAGGCATGATAATGGTTTCCACATTAAAATAAGAAGGTAGTTTAGATCCCTCTTGGGAAAGTTTGAGAAAGTACTTTTCTTTCTCTTCGTTGAGTAGGATTCCCATGACCTTTTGGAAGTTTTTGTCTCCTCGACATTTTGCTATGTGTTTAGGGAGTATTTCCACATCTTCCTATTCCTCATCAATGTCATAGTCTTTCTCCTTCTCTTTGTCATTCCTAGGTGGTTCTTGATGTTGACTATGACTACTATGTTTAGGTTCATGATTAGTCATTATAGGAATGTGTTCAGTTTTAGTGTGTTGTGTTTCAAAAGGTCCTCTGAAAAAAAGATCATACATCATGTTTGGTAATGTAGGACCTCTTCCTATCTCAGTATCCTCTTGGTACAAAGGATTCCTAACTTGTTGCAGGTTTATGGAAAATGTTTGCTAAGTTCGAGGTGACCTGGCAGGTGATGGGGATTGTGAAGATGCCTCACTAGCCAAACTAGATAAAAATTGCGTAATGAAAGGTAAGTGACCTCTGTCATGATTATGACCTCTGGCATGACCATGTCTAAGTCTAAGAGGATAAAACACATTACCACTTCTAGTTGCGATAGTCATAGACAAGGACAAGAAGCTAGAACCTAGACAAGGACTACACTAAGACAGAGTCTCAAAAAGGACAAGATAATGGCAAGAATGTTGTACATTAAGGCGCACAAATGGTCTGATTTAAAGGCTAGAATAGCTAGAGATTATGACCAATGTGACACAAAGTGTGACAAGCATTAAGAAACAAAGACAAAAGGTAACTTAAGAGACAAGACCAGTCAAAGTACAAGACACAAGTCTTTAGCTAAGGAAAGTGTCACTGTTTTAGGACTATTTGTAGATAGAGAGTGATAAAAAGATGTAGAAAAAGACAATGTGTAGGTTGTAGATAGCTAAAACAGACCCAAATTGGTAATGCTGACACAAAGTCTCGAACAAGAAACTTTTGCAAGCTGCGTGAAGAAGCTTTATGGGCTGTGCGAAGAAGTTTCCTGGTTCGCATGAGGGTCAATGATAGTTTTTTTAATTTTGCGTGAGAAAGTTCATAGGGTTTCATGAAGACTCATGACAGAATTTTAATTTTGCACAAGCACTAGATGATTTCGTGCAAGACTGAAATGATTTTGCATGAGAAGGCAGACCAATTTTACAACAGCAACTAATTTTGACAAGGTTTTTGGACTATTTGGATAGATTGGGCAGATTTTCAAGACAAGTTAAATTGGACAGACAGTGAGATTGACCTTGCAAGACATTTGGACAAAATTTCAAGTTTGCAATTCAGGCAAAGTGTTCAAAGAAGACAATGGGAAGCAAGTAGTAGTCGAAAACAATCCTACTGAGGATAAGGCAACTCAACAGGATAGGGGAGTCTTGGCTTTTTTTTGTTGTAAAATGGTTTGGAATTTGTTGATGACTCGATAACAGACACGCTTTATCCCTAGAAAGAAAAATTGGTAGAGAAGGCAAAACCTTTGTCCCACATCTTATGTGCATGCATGTACCTCACATAGCCGTGTCACCCCCTAGAGGGTGTTTTTGTTTTTGGTATATTTAAAGGACTCAATAGTATGTGATGAATGAGTGCCCTTGTGGTAGGGGATGAGCATGTATACCACCTTCAAACATCCAGTAGCATGCCTATGGTGAGTTCTACAAGAGAGATTCTTCCCCCTCCATGCACAAAGATTATGCCTCCTTTAGCAGGTGAACCAGGTGGCTTCTAACTAAGGGTTTTTACTTGGCTTCCATTCGTATTAATTCCTGGTGGCTCTGCAAGCAAAGTTGAGACCAGCAGCCCACACTAGCATCTAAAAGTGCACACTACTTACTTAGCAAGCTAGGGGCCAGCACCGACCAGTGCACAGATAGAGCTCCCCCTTGATATGTGATATCAAGAATCAAGGGGAAGAAATTAATCTGGCTTGGAGTCTTTTTCTCTACAAAGAATCTTGATTATAGTGAGTTGGAATCTTCGGTGAAAGGAGTGTGCTCACTTGGGTCATTCTCGGAGGTTGGATCACTCTAGTAGGCCCTCTAAAGGATTGACTCAGACTGGTGGTTTGATCATAAGGGTCAAAGTTTCTAATTTCCCTTAAGGGGAAAGAGCATACTCCTCTACCTTAGTTTTTCACCCAAACATGCAAAACATGTTAATTATCGACTTAGCTTAATCAATCCAAACTTATTCTTCCTTAAAGATTTGGATTCCCTTAAAAGAAAATAATCATCTTATCATAGAAGAGAACAAGTACTGGAGAACCACTAAGCTTCTTGCCTTCTTCAGAATGTCATCTTTTGGAAGCATCTAGGTTTCTAATTCACCCTTGGTCATGACCTCCATGTGGTGAAGAGCATAATCCCCTATTCTTCTATCTTGCACCCTAGGAAGTTCACAAGCCCCTAATTAGACTAGTTTGTAAAGCAAAAAAAAGTAGACACACTGTTGTTTTGTGGGCTTGAAATATGGTCTTTGCAAGAAAACAATTAGTCCATGTTTGGAGAAATTTTATAAGGAGTCTTCGTCAAATGTTCTGCAGACAACTATTAGGCTATAAAAAAATTAGAAAAACCAAAATGAAGATGCTTCAAAAAAAAAACACGTTAGTGAAAACATAAGCTTAACTATGGGAAAATCAAAAATTAATTTTTTTTGTTCTTTTTTATACCCATAAAATAGCTTAGAAAAAGTTAAAACCTATGAAAATAGTAAAATTCTTTTGTATTTCTATTGCAAAATTTTGCACAAAATCTTGTGTAGGGCCACATGAAATCTTTCACAGACCTACGCAAAATCTTGCATAGACTCGCGCAAAATGATGTACAGACCTGTGCAAAATTGTTTTTTGACCTATGCAAACTTATTTTATGGCCTAAACAAAGAAAATAGGTGCCATGTGAAGTTTCATGCACTCAGGCACTTTCTCGCATGACACACTGAGAATCTTCACACAAAGATTCAGAATCCTCGCATGAAAATAAACAATCTCGCGCAAAGATTCCTCATTTTGTACGGAATCGTATGGACATAGAACTTAAATTTTGATTTTAAAAATGTAGAAAAGCCCTAAGAAATTGATTTTCTTGGGCCCCACAGTGGGCACCAGAAATGTACCTGTGAATTGTGGGCCTCTGAACCTCACAAACACTTTGACATAGTCATTACCTACAAAATCATCCTGGAATAAACATTAAGTTGTTTATCCAAGAGGTCTGACAGAGCGACCTGTCACCTTCTATCTAGAAGGATTTTCCTAATTAATGTCCTCAGATTTGAGGTGTAGGCAACCAGACCTTCTAAGAATGAAGGATTTAAATGAAATGCAATTATTCTATATGATTGTGCAAAGCATTCTAGAATGAAAGATGCATTCTAATCTAAGAACATATAAAGTAAATTAATCTAAATGTAAGCAAGATTAAATCTAAATGAAAATTAATCTAACAATGAAAAGTTGTAAGAATATGCTAAAGCAAGGTGAGTAAAAAAATGCGATAGAAATTCGATAGCATGAACATTCAACCTCTGTAATGAGGAAAAGAGGGTCTCTTAAATAGACTTTCCTGGAATCCATCAACGGTTGAGATCGATTTCAATCAATGGTTAGGATTGAAGATGAAGTTTAGTCATAAAGAAAGATTCCCAAATCAAAGGGAGTTAATTGGCTTAGATCTGAGTGTAAGATTCAATCAACTCAGATAGACTACAGTGTAAAAGTAAGTGATATGGGTCACTTCTAATTTGATCAGCAGTGAACTGGGAATTTCCTTTTTGAACTGAAGAGAGATTTTGGAGAGATATTTAATTTAATAAAATGAGATATGACCGCATAAATACCTTTTCTTATTTAATTAAATAATTTCATTCAATTAATTAGAATATGTATATTTATTAAATTAAATAAATTTAATTCCATAATACATTAGCCTTAGGATATAATATAATTTAATTTAAGTACTTAATAATTAAATTAAATATTATTCAATAGGTTTAATGTGAGTAATATGAGTAAATACTATAGGAATTAAATAATAAGCATGATGAATGTAGATTAGGGTTTTCTACATCTGACAATTAAGTCAAGTAGCGAGTAGCAGAATAAGAATTGCCTATTAGAATAGAACTTAAGATTGATAAAAAATAGATCACAATTGGTATCCCATAGTTTTTGCATTTGGCTTGATTTGAGTGTTTTTATACTCAAAGCCTTACGTAATACAATGTCTTAAAGATGTGCCCTTTTTGAGATGTGAACTTAAGTGCAAGGGACCCAATTGGCTAGAGGGTAAACCAAACAAGTTTTAGAACAATGTGTCCCATGAGATGGAGATTATGTTGGCATGAGGTGGTATACAAATGGAAATTTTGATGAATCTAATAGTAAATCGTGGTAGGGCACTCTAGATGTGGCACATAAAATGAGGTGATGATGTGGACAATAGCAACACATGGCACAAGGTCACTATGTCGCTAGTGAAATGGTGGTGTTGAGATGGCATAGAAACATAGCGATAGGCCACCACATGGTAGGGTCAATGATGTGGACATGATAATGGAATGTGGTTTCCAAGGTGATGACATGGATAGAGGTGCCACATGTCATCACATCACTATGTCATGATGATGTGGTGACAATGCTAACTATTATTGTGACATGACGACCCAATTAAAGGCCATCATGTGGTAGAAGGCCCAGTCACAAGTAGTAGAATGATGACCAATCTTGTGGTGACACGTCACTCCTAGGTGCCAAAGATACTAATAAAATAATTGATAGGGTAGGAGATGAACAAATTACAATGTGACAAGTGTCATAGGAAAGTCAAACTAGGTTTGACCTAGAGGAAATTCTTGAAGGAAAAAATTGAAATTCAAAAAATAATATTTTTTATTATTTCTTTTATTTCTCAACATGCAACTAGTTTTAAATCAAAACAAAATATAATCTAAAGTTTAGACTTTAGGTTAAAATTAAATATTTTCTAAAATATAGTCTTAGAGCCATGCTAGGGACCTAAAATTCATTTTGAAATTTTGGGCATCTTGATGTGCCAATATAACACTATTATATATTGTCAGAACTAGGAGCGAATGAACTTTCCATTTTTGGAGTTTTTTTTTGCACAAGAAGATAGTGATTCAAGCTATTCAAGGTTTTGTCTTAGGTATCCATTTTTCAATTTCATTCAGATATAGCAGCTCAAATTTGATGTATGATGAAATGATGAACTATGCGAATGCTAGAGGTAGTTAAAATATAGTTAGGAATGATTTTAGCCACCTCCACATTAGTTAAATGAAGATATTACCTGCATTTTAGATGTATTTTAGATATTTTGGAAAAACAAGGGTTTCATCATTTAGAAGAGATATTTCCAAGTTTGTTACAGACAATGATGACAATCATATCAGATTTTAGTTCTAAAAAATGAGAGATGCATTGCAACATGGAATGGAGATTCAAGTGGACATATGTCACTTCTAGATCAAATCTAGGATTTTATTCCTTCCCTAAATCTTTATCTTTTTGATTTATTGTGAAGGTTCCAATCTTGGGTTTTCTTAGTATAATGAGACCAAGGTTTGAGGTTTTTAGATGATTTTCACTACTGTGATACCAAGTTGGTTCTAGTTTGTCTGTGAGACCACATTGTTGGGTCCAGAGCTATCATTCCACCACATTGTTAACTATTTATCCTGTATGAATTGTAGTAGTTAAGAGCTCAAATAGATATTTATGACCTATTTAGTGGTTTTATGAGTTGTTTACATGCATTTTGAATGTATAGTTTCAAATAAATGAATACAATGAGCAAGAATCTCCTTAGTTTCATTCTAACTCTCATCTCCTATCTTTGTAATCTACAATTTTGTGTGGTTTAGGGACAAAGAACTTAGACCCTTTTGCATCCCCTCAAGGTTGTAGGTCTTGTATGTTTTGTTGTTGGAACTGTTGGTTGGACTTCTACAAAATAAATTATCCAAGTTCTAGGTATAAAAATTAGAATAAGATTTTTATACCTTGCTTGCTAGGGTATTGGTTTTTTGGATTTGCATTTTTAAAATAAAAATAACCTAGGAAAACCCTGTCAAACCTTAAGTCTTATGTTTCTTAAATTTAATTGGGCACGAAGCTTTTAAATTTTGAATATTCCTTGATCTATTTAAATTTTCTACTATACCAATTTCTTATTATCGATTTTGTTCCCACCATCTAATTTTTATAAGATCTACGATAGTCGTTATCTCACATAGAGGAAGTGTGAGGTCTTTAACCCATGCGACATAGTGGCTACAATGAAATGGAATGGTGGTGTCATAAAGTCGAAGGTCAGTGCTAGAAGTACTCATTGTTTTGATAGTTTGATGACATGCTTAATGTTAGAATTGTTAGCATTGGAAAAGGAACTAGTTGGAATGAGTTTAAAGTTGGCATCACCGAAGTCTAAATTTTTTGATGAGTCACTATCTCACAACCAAAAAAAGAATGTGCCCTATCGGTAGCGACATAATGCCTTATCAGAGAATATAGAGGATGACAATTTTTGAAAATGATGGTAACCATGAAGTTCCCAACTAATATTATGGACATGCACATTTATTGCTCTATGAGAAGCATTGATCATAGAAATTATGAAGGAAACATGGAGGTATTCCCAGTGCCAAATTCTTAGTAGTATTCATGAGGTTGCTATGTTGCAACTAGAAAAATAATGAATCTTACTAGTAGTGACATATCGCTCAACCTAAAAATGTAAAACATGGTTGGGCCCAATCATGTGATGTCATAGCAAGGACTACAATAATAAATTATTTTCTAGTTTGATAGGACACTTCCATGTCATCAATGACATGGACCCACACTTAAGTCAAAAGAGAAAATGAGAGATTGTGATCACTGGATTAAATTAGATCAATGATCATTGCCTAGTCTCTATGGGGAGTTGCATGCTATTTACTCAATGTGACATGGAAACTAAGGGACTCACTACAATTGTATAAATTTAGTGCAATTTCCTTGCCATTAGATCAAGTTTAGATCAATGGTCATTGCTTCATCAGTATGGGGAATTTCTTAGGTTTTAAGGATACCAATATAGAAAGCAAAGTAAATGAAGGGAGGACCTACCACAATTGTATTGAATAATGAATCAAATGCCTGCTATTAGATTGGGTTGGAATCAATGGTTGTCACTATATTGCATAGATAACATGCTCACTCTTTATGCATAGTGATGTAGTGACTCGGCAACATGTGTCCTCGAGGATTAGTGGGTCCAGTTTGTAATGCTAGTAGTGAAGGAAAAGCATATGTGGGGAATTTTCATTGGATTGACTTCTATTGTGGCAAGAAGAAAATGAGTCATCCTTGTTTCCACTCCTAGATTGTGAAATTTTTTGAGATCAATGGTGTAAATTTAAACATAGAAGGTGGTGCCACTTTATTTTCCTTAAAATTCATTTATGAGGAATGAAAGCTTCATGTGCGAGAAAAAAATAGAATATATTGTAGAAGATCTTGCAATTTCCATCCCATAGGAACAAAATTTCAAGCTTCCAAAGTAGAAGAATTTAGTGAGAATTTGTGCTAGGCTTGATCAAAACATGAAGAAATTTCCCTTTGTTTGCAAGATATTGTAAAGTTATAGAGAAGACTAAGCTAAAAATTAAGTAAGTCCTCATGTTCTATACTCTTTGTAGCAATTTAGTTTTCTATAAACTATATTCAATATGCCTCCAAAAAAGGTGTTCTCTAGGTAGGAAGATTATTTGTCCCAGAATATTCATGATGACCTTCTTGAATTAATCCCTGAGTCTAAAAATGAGACTATTAAAGTAAAAAAAATTGACCTCATTAAACCCTAGACTCAAGATTGCAAATGGGCTATATGATAAGGGGAACTGGGTTAGGGATGCCAAGATTTCTCAAACTAGGCTTTCACTATTTTAAAAATGGTTTTCTGAAAGGAATTTATTTGCCCCATATGCAAATATCTAGAACTTTGACTTAGGAAAGATGGTAGTTCCTAGTGTTTTTATGGATTATGACCTCTTGGAGGCTATTGCATAAAATTATGACCAGGCAATCAAAGTAGTAAGGAGAGTTGATGGTGAGCCTCTAGTCACAATTAGCTCTAAGGAGATTTGAGAGGTCTTTGGTCTAGAACCTCTAAAAGAATATTATGTACCCATTGACCTACAAGAGTTAGAAAAATAATATTTAGCAAAGAAGGATGCAACTAAATAGGATGCATTAAGGGCACATATAGGCACAATTGGAACTTTTCCATCAATCATAGCTTCCTCTAGGGAACCTTTCAAGAAGGGGTATTTCAATGTCCAAGGTGTGAAAGCATATAGGACTCTATGTAGAGTTTTTTGTGAATATGAACAAGATTTTATGCCCTTGAGTTTTATGTATATGATTGCTTAGATTTCGTCTTTTGGCATGGATGTTATTTTTTTATTTTGCCTCCTATATAGCAGAAGAAATTCATACTGGCCTGGCAGGGATTGCAAAGGGCAAGGTAGATAAAATTTTTGGTCATTATTCTTTCCTAATGCATATGGTTCTTTTCAAAGGACTATCATATTTTGGTAAAGAAATGATTTTGAATAGAGAATAGGAGGGAGAAGCACTGCCAATTTAGTTATGGAGTGCAGATATGACGTGGGATGGTAAAAATGCTAGTTTTGTTAGGTTTGATAGGTACTTTGCTTCAAAATTGAGATGCATTTTATTAAGTAACAATCCCAGAGTGCCTAAGGAATTGGTAAGTCTTATTAGGCCCATGGATAATCCTATTGGTTTAGAAGTTTCACATAATTGGGGAGACATGATCCCATACTCTATTTCCACTATTATTATGATTTATGGTTTTAAAGGAACTCCCTATGTATTTCCCTACTAGGTGCCATTAAAGGTAGGGGTAGTTAGGAGGATTGGAGGAGAGTTATCTGGTGAAGAGGGGTAGAGGCTCAATTTTCCCAACTTGCACTATAGCCCACCAATTTGTGATCACAAAAGGGGGTTGGCTTTTCCTTTATAAAATTTTAGATCGGTACAAGATGGTTTTGTCTCATTCCCATTTTTGTGACACTAAGGGATTCTATAACTTGGCTTTTAGGCATAGAATAAAGCTTGGTAAAATAAAACATGAGCCATATTACCTTGAGGACATAATAAGAAATGAGTTCTCCTTGCAGGAGCAAGAAACCAAGAAAGAAAAGTGGAGGGTTTTCTTTGGGTTTTGGAGTTTATAAATTGTTTTGATGAAGATTATAGTCCTTTGTGTAATGCCAGCACAGAGGCAAATAGGATAAATAAACTCATGATTACTTTTCCTAAAAAAATAGAAACTATGAATGAGAGAACACATTTTTTTATTAATTCATTTGTCTATTTTATATTCTACCTTACTTATAAATCCTAAATTACAATTAGCTGATAATGTTGTATATTTGTATATTATGGTTGGCTTCTTTATGTGGTAGTTAGCTTAAGTGTTTGTATTTTCAAATGCGATGGTTTAAGTATGGAAAGCTATAGATGGGTGATGGCTATGAGCCTCCCTATTTTATTTTTTGATGCTACTTCTATCTAGGAGGTTTATCATGTTCTTTGAGTGATAGATTTTGTCAATTAGTGATATTTAGGTATTAAGGTTTAGTTTAGAATTTCATGCTAGCTTTATTTTGAATTTCAATATGAGGCTATTCGGGTAGGTTTTCATCTTCCTCCTTTTATGTATCAAGCCTAATTATTATCTTTATTTTATTTAGGTGAATATTAACTCATTTCTTGGATTCTCCAATAGACATTCTATCCATAAGGATTCTATCAATGTTAATTAGAAATAAATAGGCATGTAGCTTTAAATAATGTTATTTTATTAATTAGTTTGAGTGGAAGTAGGTAGATAGGGGCAAATGCATTCAACTTTTGTTTATGAAAGGAAAGAGAAGTATTGTAACTTTTCCAAGAGGTCACTAGAAGCTTCAAGGACATGTGTTCTTAATTATTTTTGTTCATTAGATCTTATATTTTAGTGTTTGTAATAAGGATATTTTGACTAGGGTATGCCCCTTTTAATTTGTAATAATAAAGGACCATGGTCCTAGGCTAGACTATATATTTTCTTTCCCCATTATTTCATACCAATGCCCATTTGAATAGTGGAAGGTTACTATTTTTAAATTTTTGATTTAATCAATTATTATGGCCTCCACCATTTACCAATTTTTAAAAAAAACATTTTTTTATTAATATTTATCTTGATAAGGCCAAAGAGGTTATAAGGAGATTGGCATTCACCCCCAATCTAGGGGGAAGACAATTGATCATCTAGAAAAGGTTAGGCTATAATGTAATTCAAAATAAGAAAGTCACTATGGATAAGGGAAAAAAAATGATAGCATCCACTAGTGTTTCCCTACAAGAAAGACCTCATGAAGCCTCTCCTAAGAGGCAAAAAATAATGAAAGAACAAGGTCCTCAAATTGAGGAATATTCACCTATACAATCCCTTTTGCAGATTGGAGAGGAACAATTTACTGGAAGACAGATTGAACAGCTAGGGTCGCAAGGAGGAATTTTTATAACCTAGGCAGAATTGGATGAGGGAAACTCCCAAGAGCCCCCTATGCCAAGCCTTGAGTTGACAGTGGTAGATTTTAAGGGAAAGGAACTAGATCCTATGATAGAGTAGGCCAGTCATCAATTTTTGTCAAATGACAATTTGTTAATTCAAGAGCCTTCCACTAATTTTCATGGAGGAAAAACATAGGAAACTATTAGGAGAGATGCAATAAATTAAAGGCTAAAAATCTAGATATTGAAGATGTAGCCATTCAGACACAAATAAAAGATAAAATGATAAAGGAGTTTCAAAGCTTAACCCCTGAGGAAGGGAGAGAAATGGTGAAAGTATCAGCTGTTCTATTGCTTCCCAATTGGGATATAGAAAATGCCCTAATTTTTAATTCTATTTCCAATAAATTAGAGACAATGAACCAAAATAAAAAAGATATCTTAGGTGCTAAGTTCATTACAGACCAAGCTACTTTAGTTATTTGGTCCATCAGAAAAGCATCCAGAACAATGTCTCTGAAATCAGATAATATTGGGTTGATTGGTAATTTGATTGTAAAAGAGTAGATACAAATTCTATAGAGGCTACCCATTTAAATGTTGGGACATCTCAATTAAATTTGGCCATTTCATAGAAAGATGAGAATAAGAGATTGGAATTGCAAGCCAAGTATGAGAGAGTTTTGGAGGCATATAATAAAGAAGTTTAGAAAAGAATTGAACTTGAATATAAGGTAATGGGGAGGTCTTCTAGGCCAAAAATCACATTTCCCCACCCTCCAGTGGAATATTCTAAATCTATTCCTCTCATATAAATACCAGAGACTCCACAAAGGCCAAACTACTAGACAACTAAAGACTTTGAAGAAGAAAAGAGAAAACTATGGGCATTGCATGTAGAGCTGATTGTGCAATATGAAGACAAATTAAGAAAGGCCCTCATGTATCTGGTAGACAAAATTGAATGGCCAATGTTCTATGAGCAGTTAGCTAGGGTGGTAAGCATATGGGAAGAAATGAAGGCCAATGAAGGGACTTTGAAACCCATTGTTAATAAGTGGGGTAAAAGAAGAAAAGAAATTAATTTTTTGTGTTACTTTATCATAAGGTCTTCCCATGACCATATTGAAAAAACATTTGATGTTGCCAATGATCTATTAGATTTTGATGAGAAAAGAGTTGCACTACAACTAAAATTTTTTGCTTATCTGATTTAGTATAAAAGTGAAAAGTTTGATTTATTCCCATGTGCTCTAGATAGAAAAAATAAATTAAAGAATAAAGAAGAAAGGGCCAAGGAATTGGACGAATTGTTTTATTTGAGAATGAATAAAGTCATCAATGAAAAAGGGCATGTGTGGTGGGCCACCACAATAGAGGAATTGGTGAAGGTCCAATTATTCTTTGATTCTTTAAAACAAGATTTTGTTAGTATTGATAAAGAAGCTGAGTATTTGATTAGAAAGCAACATGACATATCAAACTTCAATTGGCCAGATGATACACTTTTTGACAAGTGGATGGAAGATATTGCTTCTGGTGAATAGTTGGAAGACACTAAAACTAATGATGAGCTGTAGGAAGATGAAGTATAGGTCATTGATAAAATTACACAAGATCAAAGGAAAGAAGAAGATAAAGGCAAGCAACTAATTTTAGTTGTAGGTTTAGAGGCCCAAGATGTTGACATGATAGAGGAAGAAACAAGAGTAAAAGTACTTTTATTAGTCCATGATGAAAATAGTGAAAACCCTCAAGTTGAGATTGATTTGCAATTGCCAAAATGAACTTCATCATTGGCCAGCCTAATAGCTACATATACCGAAGATTTAGAATAGTAGCCAATCAAAAAATTTAGTAGCATGTGAAGATGTAACAAAAATGGGACCTACCAAAAGAATAATATGATGTATTACCTCTCTATTGCACAAAATTTGGTCTTTTTGTGTTAAGCATAATGTAAATATCTTTTTTCTAGAGGGATGGCTTTCCTTTTCTCTTAGCTTGAAGCTTGTTGCATCTCACCCTATATAAGTGAGATTCCAAGACTAGAGAAAGGGTCTAAGTTTTTGAACATTCTAGTTTTATTAAGTCTATCTAGTCCAATACTCTTGATGTATATTTGTGATATATTTTTTTTTCAAATTTGAAGAGAATACACCAATTTGGTAGGATTTAGATGTCTTTATTCTAAGTCATTCTGAGTTTTATGCAATTGTATACAATTTTAAAAGAAAGTTAATGAGGAATATGAACTATCCCCATTTATGTTCTCTCTCAAGCTTGTCTCAAATCATACTATATGGCTATTTTGAAGTAGTTGAAGCAGAAGCTTGTCCAATTGAATGCAATTAATGTTAAATTGTATGTCAATTCATTATTGCTTTCAATTCAATGAATTAAGTAAATGCTTTAGTGATATTGATGGGATTGTCATAAGTAATATGATGGATGTTGGTAAGTATGAGATCTAGTGAGAACTATTGATAGTATTGGTTGTAATGCAATCAATTAGATCTAGCAATTGAATAAACTCAAAATCCCTAATGGATAGGGCATTGATCTAATTATTTTAATTTTCATAAAGTCATAGATCAGCATCAAGTCCATTTTCAAAATTAATTTTATATCATTGTGCGAGGTTTTAAATGATGGTTAGCACTCGTTTCTGTATATGAGCAATGTTAGTATGCTAATAGAAACCAAATTTAAATAAAGCTTCTACAAACTAAACAAAATTCATAAACTTCAAGATAGACTAAGATGAGCTCTCAATTGAGAATATGAGCCATTAATGGGCTCTCTCAATAAGAAGCTCTCTTGTTGAGTGGCTTTGTCTAAATAGGTAGGATGTATGCTCAAGCTTATGCTTCAGAAAGGGCTTCAAATGGAGTTGGAATTTGGGTGTGAGTGTATGGTTTTGATGTAAAATGGCTTCTTAAAATGACATTATGAATTTACTTCATGGATTGTGTTGTTTTTCAAAGGGGGATGATCCAATTTATAGGAAAGAGGCTTGAGGGATTGAGGGCTAAGATGCAAGGATGGGGAAAAGCTCATGGAGGGCTCAGATTGCATGAGACGAGAGCACATGGATTGTACTTCCTTATAGCCAATCAAAGAGTGACACATGTCATAGGATAAGAGGATGGAGGAAAGGGGAAGGATGAGTCAAAAAAGGAGGCTCAAGGGATAAAATCTTCATAAAGGCCCTCATAATGGTTTGTAAGAGCAATGAAAGGGCTTGGAAGAGTCATTTATGGCCTAGTGGGCTTCATAAAGTTTTATGGTTGGGATATTTTGAGGGAGATGAGAGGAATTTTGACTTGGGCTTGATTAGGAAGGTTTTAAGCTTTCTTAGGATTGTGCAAATGATTAGAGGATGGATTAGGATGGTTTAGGATTAGGTTAGGAATAGGCAAGTGGATGGCATTTAATGAGGGTGGGTGAAGGAGGAGATATTTGTTAAATTTGGCTTGGGTTAGTAAGTCTTAACCCATGTTTAGGGAATGTGACAAGGTTAGGAGGAGATTAGGATTAGGTTTAAAGACATCTTCTAGAAGAGTTTAGACTTTGGATGAGGATAAAGACTTTCTATAATAGTCAAGAACTTCCTAGGATGAGAATGAAGACTTTCTAGAAGAGTCTACAACTTCTTAGGATGAGGATAAATTAGATTTTAGGAAATAAATAAAGTTTTATTTATTTCAAGGGTTTGGGTTGAGGAGATATTTATTAAAACTTTTTTAATAAACATGAGGATTAATATTTAATCTTAATTAAATATTTTGAGTTGGGATTAGGGGTAAGAAATGATGGGATTAGCCTTTAATCAAAATTAAAGAAGGATTAGAAGATTTTGGAAGAGGTTAGTGGTCTTAAGGAAATTGGCCAAGTTTTGGGCAAAAATTAAATTTTTTATTTATTTTGGATTTTTTGATCAATTTATTAATTAAATAATTAATAAATACGAAAATAATGTTTAAATAAGATTTAAACATTTTTGGGAGGGATTCCTTAATTAAATATTTTTAATTAAGATAAATGGATTGAATGGCATAAAAATAAATTAAATAATTAAATAATTAATTAATTAATAAATGGTGATGTCATTAAGAATTTTTTCAGAAAATAAAAATACTTTATTTTCTAAAGGATTTTTAGGTGTCTACATTTTTCCCCTCTTTGATGTGATGCCACAAGTGGCATGGCATCAAAGATAAGAAAATAAGATGCCCAAGGCTAGAGCAGAAGAGGAGAGAATGGACTGCGAGATGCCCCCTCAAGAAGGTGGCAGGGAGAGAAAATGAGGCACAATGGCTTCTTGAAAAATACAAGAATTTGGGATAAGCAAGGAGACTCAGATTGGCAAAGAGAAGGGGCTAAATTAGCTCAAACTCTCACTATGGGAGAAATATAAAGGAGAATCAAATGCACAAGAGGAAGAAAGCTTAAGACTTTAGGGATTGCAGAGGACGAAGGAGCAGAGTGCTATAAAAAGGAATTCGGGATAGGGAGATGGATGATGGGATGATAAAGCTGATGCAACAGGATTTCAAAGAGTCAGATTGGCGAAAGATGGGTTTCAAAGATCCTTAAGACTAGGATTATGGATCCCTAAAGCTAAAAGTGAAGATTGATTCGAAGAGATACTAATGCACAAGCTGGGGTAGGAGAGATGGATGCTAGATATGGGTGGGGGATAATGGAGATGAAGGGAAACCATTGAAGCTTTTTTGAGCAGGCGGATACTTCAAAGAGAAGTACCACCATGTAGTTGAGAAATAGATTTGCTATAAGACTATTGGTTAATTGTCAAGGTTACCAAGAACATCAAGGCCTTTTCAAAAACTGTCCAGAGGACTAACAGACTGACTCAAAAAAAACACGCAAGGATTTCCCTAGCATCACACATGATTCTTGGAGGAAGCAACATGGAACCAACATTGGGTAACCCACAAGCAGAAAAGAAAAACAAACAAAAGACCTAATCAAAACCTTGCGCTTAGATTTCCCCATTCGCAATATACCATGATATGGAAGATCATGGCAACCTTGAGGAGGGAACAAAAAGATTGCTTGGAAAAGATAACTCAAGACCCAAAGGGAAGATTCCAAATCAAAAGAAAGCGAAAATTCAAAAGAGAACCATTGGCCAATGAGAAGGGTAGGATGAGGTACTAACAGACCAAGATCAGACATGAGGAAAGCTATATTTTGCAAGGATCTATTAGAGAGAACCTAAGCTGATGGATTTTGGATGAGTGATGCATCTAGCAAGCTGAACTAAGAAGGATAACTCTTTGGTGACAAGAGATCTAGCTAAAGGATGCAGTGGAATAGCTAACCAAGGGTTGTGTGATGTGTGCAAGATGTTGATCAAGGAGGAATTGACATGAAAGCTAGATAAATACAATGGTACTAAGCTAAAGAGGATGTACAAGCTGACAGACCAAGATATGGTACAAATGTACAAGGTTTTTTTGGACAAGATTAGATATACAAGCTATGATACAAGGTATGATACAAGCATTTACAAGATATAATACAAGCTCTGATACAAGATTTACAAGTTGAGGTAAAATATTTACAAGCTATACAAGGAGGTATTTACAAGCTTCATTGGATTTTGGATATTTGGTTGGAACACCAAGGGAACAAGTAGGTGTTTTATGGGATGGTGGGTGGATGGATGAGGGATAGGATAGTGATAGATAATGGATTAGTCTTAGTACACAAGGCACTTGAATTACCAAGTTTTCACTAAATTACCTATCCACGGCACTTGAATTGCCAAGTTTTCACCATTGGACACTTATTTCTCTTTACTATTTTTTTGTATTTTTCAAAAGTTGGATATACCAAGGATCTTCAAGCATAGAACTTCTTGAGATGAATGATGTTAGTAGGATCCTTCAAGAGTTCTCCTTCTAGTGTAGATAGCTGATAGGCTCCAAAGCCAAAGGATGCAGTGACAACATAAGGACCAAGCCATGTAGGTTCAAACTTGCCTTTCTTCTCTCGATCAGCTTGGACTTTCATATTTTCTTTGAGGACCATGTCACCTAGCTAAAAGTGTCGTGGGAGCACCTTCTTGTTGAAATTATGTTTGAGATGAGTTTGATAGACTGTGAGATGATCATAGGCTTATTGTCACTTCTCATCTAAGAGATTTAGCTGGGTGAGCCGAGCTACTCTGTATTCTTCATCTGATATTTGCCCCTACAAAGATATGCGCAAGGAGGGAAGTTCAACCTCTATGGATAGTACCACTTTGACACCATAGACTAGGGAGTATGGAGTTGTTCTTGTGGATGTATAGAAATAGGTTTGATAGGCCCATAGGGCTGGATTTATTTGTGGGTGCTAATCACGGCCAAAATACTTGACAACTTTCTTTAGGATTTTGAGGAGGGTTTTGTTAGTTGCCTCTGCCTGGCCGTTACCTTGTGGAAAATATGGACTAGAAAAATGGTGATGGATACGGAGGGAAGTGCATAGTTCTTCCGTGTTGAGATTTTCAAAGTTACCTCCATGGTCGGTGAAGATGGTGGATGGGATACCAAAGCGGCAAACAATGTGGTACAAGATGAACTTGGAGACCTGAACTCATGTAGCTGAGACTAGGGGGACTGCTTCCACCCACTTAGTGAAAGAGTCTGAAGCTGTTATTATCCATTTATGTCCATCAAATGAGAGGGGTGTGATAGTTCAAACTAGATCAAGGCCCCAACAAGCGAATGGCCAAGGTGGAGCAATAGGCTATAGATCCTGTGCTGGAGTGTGCACAAGATTTGTGTGCTGCTGACATGGGAGACATTTTTTGGAAAATTCACAGGAGTCTTCTTTGATGGTAGGCCAATAGTAGCCTACTCTAAGGATTTGTCATGCTAGGAAAATACCACTCGTGTGGTCACCACAAAGTTTGAAATGTACTTTTAATGCCATCACAGCCTCATTTTCATCTAAACATCGAGAGAGAGTATCGTGATAACCCTGACAATATAGGGTATTGGCTATGATAACATAGCAAGATGATTTTTGGATGAGGTTCTGGCATTGGGTACATGTGAGGTGAGGGGATATGATACCATCATTAAGGTAAGCGTGAATCTCATGGTACCAAGGGGATTGGGGACCAACCAAGATACAAACATGGTTTGAATCCTCATTCACATAGGTGGGTGTGAGGAGCTACTCGACTAAAAACTCATACTGTGTAGCTACTTGGGGAATTTTCAAGTGCGAGCCTATAGTAGCCATAGCATATGCTGCTTTGTTCTATATTTGAGGCACTTGTGTAAATTGAAGCCTTGTAAAATGCTAGGTTAGCTAATCAACTAGCTCTTTGTAGGGTAATAGTTTTTCATCTTTGGTTTGATATTCATTTAGGGCTTTCTTGATGATGAGCTGAGAATCACCAAAGATTTGTAACTCAGTAATGTTCCATTCTACAACTATCTTTAATCCTGCTATGAGAGCCTCATATTCAACTATATTGTTGGTGCTAGGGAATTGTAGCTTGAATGCTTTTGGAATGTAATATCCTTGAGGTGTGACTAACAATATTCTTGCCCCTGATCCACGAGATGTGTGTGAGCCATCAAAATAAAGTTTCCATGGGGGCTATTCTTCAATTAGATAGACATGTTCATCTAGAAATTCTGTGATCAAAGGATATGTATCTACTAGAGGCGCATCAGCTAGGTGATCTGCCATAGCTTGCCCTTTGATTGCCTTTCTGTCCACATACTGGATGTCAAATTCGCTAAGGAGCATAACCCATTTGGCCAAATGGCCTGTAAGTGTTGTTCTGGAGAGCATATACTTGAGAGGGTCGATCTTGGAGACTAGTTGGATGGTATGACTTAGCATGTAGTGGCGAATCTTTTGAGTTGAGAAAACAACTGTCAAACAAGATTTTTCCATAGAAGTATAATTTAGTTCATAACCAACTAGGGTTCTATTGATGTAGTAGATGGCTCTTTCTCTGCCATAGTCATCAAGCTGTGCTAGAAGTGCCCCTAGAGTAGTAGGCATTGCTGATATGTACAAAATCAGGGGATGACCAGGAACTGGTGGAACTAAGATAGGGGAATTGGTGAGATAATGCTTGAGCTGATCGAATCTATGCTGACATAAAGGATCCCACTTGAAGTTCTCATCCTTCTTCAGTAAATGTTCAAATGGTGTACACTTATTTGCAAGTTGGGAGATGAAGCACTGGATGGATTGAAGCTTTCCCTTAAGAGAGTGAAGCTGTCATAGTGTCTATGGAGGAGGAATTTCTAAGATAGCCTTGACCTTCTTGGGGTTGATCTCTATACCTCATTTAGAAACTATAAAGCCTAGAAGCTTTCCAGATGTGACCCCAAAGACACACTTCTTGGGATTCAGCATGAGATGATATTTGGTTAACCTATCAAAGATATTCTCTAGGTCAGCAATATGATCCATGAAGGTATGAGATTTGACAAAGATATCATCCACATAATCCTCCAAAATGCTATGGATGAGATCATGAAAAATGGCTATCATAGCTCTTTGATAGGTAACCCCAACATTCTTTAGGCTAAAAGACATCATGTTGTAGCAAAAGGTTCCCCAAGGGGTAGTGAATGTTGTCTTATGCTGATCCTCTTCTGCAATCTTGATTTGATTATACCTAGAAAATCCATCCATGAGGGACATAATTTCATGTCCAGTTGTAAGGTCTACAATCATATCTATGTTGGGTAAGGGAAAATCATCTTTTGGACAAGCTTTTTTAAGATCTCTGAAATTAGTGCAGATTTTGATGTCACTAGAAGGATTAGTGATGAGGACCTTGTTGGAGATCCACTCTGAGTAGTCAATAGGTCAAATAACCTTAGTAGCTAACATTGTTTCTAATTCAGCTTTGACTAGTAATGCCACCTTGGGGTGCATTTTTCTAAGCTTTTGTCTGACGGGCCTGATCTTTGGATCGACTACAAGATGATGAACTACAAGCTTTGGATCAAGTCTTGGCATGTCCTGATATGACCATGCAAATTGGCCAATGTTCTCTCTTCAGACCTCAAAGAGGAGATCAGCTTGGTCTTGTGATAGGGATGTAGCAATGTGAACAAGTTTGGGGATCTCTGAAGAACTGATGTTGACTTCTCTAGTATCCTCAATTAGAATAGAAGATATCTCTGGCCGATTATCATGAGGAGGCAATGATAAATCCTCATGTTCTGCTTGTGATTCTAGATTTTCTTGCTGAGGGGTTCTCTTCGCTACCTTAACTAGTCTTGGTTTCACCTTAATTCTAGTTTTGGGTGTATCAGAACTAGGTTGGGGATTTTCTCCAAAATACCCCTTGGGATCTAGCTTATAGATATAGGTAGATTCTAGCTTTTTTTGCTTGTGAGGAGCTTCGGCTCCCATGAATCTTAGAAGTGCTTCCTCTAATGTGAACTCATCAATGTGTATGACACTTGGTTGGTCCCAATCTATGAGTTGTGGATGGGCGAGTGGTAGGTCAATGAAATGGATAGATAGTTCTTGGAGAATAGAGTCTTTAGAGGAGATTTGGTTTGGGATATTTTCGTAGGCTCTCTTTTCAACTTTCTCAGGAATGTCTTTGATTTCAAAAAGGTTGCGGTGAATGTTTGAAAAAGTGTGACCGTTCTCATTGGTGCCCCCAGTTGTGGGTATGCCAAAGCCAAGACCTAACTTTGATTCCCACTTGTGTGCATCGATGGGGCACTACATGCCTCTTTCTTCTGGTCCTAGACCACCACCTTGATAGTTCCATTTTTCAGTGATGAGCTTATGTTCTTGGGGATACTTATGGCTGAAGTGATCAAGGCGTGCTTGATTTCTTGGAGGTGCATCCTTATGTAACGAATTATTGATATCTGGGTGAGCTCCTCATGAAGAGGGATTTTTGAGGACACAAAGGTTGTTGGGTCAAACTATTTGTATCGAGGAGGTGCAATCTCCTTAGCTTTGTGATATGTCAGTCATCCATGGACGTGTGGATCAAGTGGGAGTGCCCTAACAACAAATGCATCTGACAGACTATACTCTCCATAGCCTTTGTTATTGATCTTCATGGTAGATAGGGTGGAGGCGAGGATTGTTTCTGTGTCATTACAAGTGTGGGATGAGCTGGCGATGGTTGTACCGATATCAATTTTAGAGCAATGGTTTGCATATGAAGCTTTAATCGCATTGCAGTAAGCAAAGGGTTCTGGATCGGCATGGATGGTTACCTCAGTATCCTGATGCAAAAATTTGACGCACTAATGGTAAGTGGGTGGAACGGCTTTCATGACATGAATCCATGGGTTACCAAGGAGGATGTTAAATGGTAGGTTTAGATCAATAACATGGCAGAGTGTTTCTTCGATGACTACCCCAAACTTGATTGGGAGAAAAATAGTTCCTTCTATGGTTCTTTCCAAGTTGTCATAAGCTTTGATGGTGATAACCTCACTGGCGATATCTACCTCAGTATACCTAGATTATTTTATGAATTTTAGGGTTCAAATATTCAAGGCTGATCCATTATCTATCATTACTCTTTTTACGGCAAAATTGGATGCCATAATGGCTATTCAAAGCGAAAGGGTGTGATCTGGCTCAACCACGGGTATGTCAGTGGGTTTGAAAGATAGGGCACATAAGGAGGATAGGTGTCCAATGAGATTACAAAAATTAGTAGCATTGATAGCTGAAGGGACATGGGATTCTATGAGAGAATTGTCAAGGATGTTTTTGTACACAGGACTAGTGTGGAGAAGGTCTAAAATGGAGATTTGGGCTGGCATGTTCCCAAGTTGTTCCAAGATATTGTACTAGCTTTTTGATGGAGCTGATGGTGCTAGTGAAATGGGTGGGCCTACGATGTCAAACCATGCTCTTCAAGTGGTGATTGCACACTCATTGTTTGGTCCTTGGATATTGATAACATTGACATAAGGCTCTTTCTTGGATATACAACCTATGAGGCTACCATAGTCTATATAGGATGAAGTGTGGTCATTGTTCTTCCCATGCTGTTGGTTTGGCTAGCGATTGTTGGTGTTGTTGTCGTTGTTTTGGATAGGTTCTTTTCTAGGATTTTGGTTGTTGTGAGGAGAAAAAGCATTTTGATAGATCTGTAAGCCTACATTGGGAGAGGTTTGGGCACCAACAGTGATTTCTTTCTGATCAATGAGGTCCTGCACATAATCTTTCAGTTTCATGCATCTGAGGGTAGTGTGACCTTTTACCTTATGAAATTTGTAGTACTCATTATCTTTGTACCATGCAACTTTGGATTGGCTTGGGTCAATTTTTTGGGTAGGAGGAAATTTGATGAGGTTTTCCTTAGTCAATTTCTCAAAAATGACATCCAATGGCTCACCAAGGGGTGTATAGTTTCTAGGTGCAGGTTGGAATCTAGGCTTTTGCCCTGTAGCTACATTGATGGCATTAGCTTGATTGTTAGACCTTTGAAAGTTGAGTCCTGGATTGTGGATTTGATAGCTTTGGTGATTATGTTGTTGGTAGTTGATAGCTTGTTGATTGTTTGGTTGATAAGGTGTGTTGGATTGATTTTGGGAAGGACCAACAATATTCACATGTCATTTGAATGTGTTTGATTTTGGTTGTCTTCTTTGTAAATCTTGAACACACCATCTTTAATGAGTCCTTGCTCAAGGATCATTCCTTTCTCTTTGATATCTTTGTAGGTCTGCAAATAGTGCATGGTCATGTGGTGAGCCAAGCTGGGATGGGCATTATCAATAAACATTTTCACCAAATGGCACTCTAGCAAGGTGCAAGATATGCGGGTGGTAAGGGTTTTCCATCTTTGCAAATATTCGAGAGGGCTTTCTCCACCTTTTTGTTTAGTGTGGACAAGATTCACTATTGATAGCTCTATTTCAACAAGATGAGCATATTGGGCTACAAATTCCTTAGACAATTTAGCAAAGTTTTTAATTGTGCCCTATGGTATTCTATAAAACCATTGAAGAGCTGGTTCGGCCAAGCTTATGGGAAAGAGAGACAAGAGGAAGACGTCATCATATGCCACTTCTTGGCAGTGCATGTAAATTTCTTTGATATGTGTGATAGGGTCTCCTTTTCCTCTGAATTTGTCAAACTTGGGTGTCTCAAAATGCTTGGGGAATGGAGTCATAGTAATGGCTCTGTCAAATGGGTAAGGACACACATTCTGAAATTTGATGTTTTTTGGATCATTTCCCTCTTGGATGTTCTTCAAAGCTATCTTAATGGCTTCCCATTCTGAATTAATGGGTGATGGCTGGGGTGCCCCCAATGTAGGAGTGCCCTGAGGTAGGTATGTGCTAGATGGGGCAATGTAATATGGATGACTTTGAGGTATGGGCTGGTAGGGATTGTACATGGCTTGGGCAACTAAATGGTGGATGATGGGTTGTTGTGGTGGAGGTGGCACATATTGCTACATGTGTTGTGAGGCATGCTGTTGATATTGGATTTGAGGTTGGGATTGAGGAACATAAGCTGACTATGGGATAAATGGATTGCTTTGTGGAGGTAAGGTATAAGATGGTTGTGAAGCTTGGGGAAAGGATCAGGGAGCTTGTGGAACTTGAATTTGTATTTGAGGAGTTTGACCAATATATGTGGGTTGTGCCCCCATTTGGGAAGGTATCTGCATGGCAAAAGAGGCCAAGTAATTGGTAGTTGGTGGTGGTGGATTTCCTCCTAGAAGTGGCATAGAAAAATAGTTGGTAATAGGAGGTAATGGATTAGTTGGTGGTGGGAATTGAAAGCTTGGAAATGGAACTGATGGGGTTTGATAGCTTGGTGGCTAGATTTGAAAGCTTGGTAGAGGGGTGGCAGGAGCTTGGGTCACTTGAGAGCTTGGCCAAACATTGGTAGTAGCTTGTGGGGTTTGATAGCTTTGTGGAGTGAGGGTAGTAGCTTGTGGATTTGTGGTTGATGGCACTAAGCTCCAAGGACCTAGTGGAAATGATGGAATTGTGTTCTGAGCTGAGGTAAACAAGTTGGCGGTGATGAAGGGTTGATTACTTGGCCCCATGGGTGGCATCGTAGTTGTATATTGCTAAGGTTGGCCAAAGATGCTAGCACTGATTTGGGAGATGGGTGGATTTGGAAGGCTAGGTTGGAGAGCAGCAACAACAATAGTGAAGGGAGTGAATGATGAGGTGTTCTGGGTGAAGGGGGTTTGGGATGGAGTGGTATGGACCAATGGTGTAGTGGTGGTGGCTGGATTGGTTTGCAGAAGGGAGATTTCAACTTGAGTGGAGGCTAGTATGTTTGGGTCTATTGGATCATATGGGGTGGGTTGAGGCTCTTCTTTTAGCACATATTAAGGATAATTTGAATCATAAGAGCCTATGGGTGGTGGGAGTTGTCCAAAAAATGGGTGAGATGGATCTGATAAGGGAGGAGGTCTTCCAAAGTTGAAGGCTCTTATGTTGTCTCTTTGAAAGTTAGCCATGATTGTTTCTTTGTTCTTGTCTATAATGGTGTTCACCAATACTGCATTTCTTGGTTGGTTCATGAAAGCTTCAATGTCAGTAGGTGATGGTATAGTGTTCTTTGGGCTGAAGGATGGTTGGGTGTTCAAGGGGAGCAAAGCTATTTGATCCAAATGATAGGGTTCCATTGTTTCCTTCTTCTTCTTAGCTAAACGAGTGACGGGTGGCATGAAAATGCAAAATGTTCCTAGGGATGAGATGCAACAATGCTAATGGATGCAAAGGGGGAAGGATTTTCTATGCAAATGATTTCTTAGGTTGAGGAAAAGCTAGATGAAAAAACCTAAGGAGGATTGGGTTAGGGATTCTAACTTCAAAGATATGTTGCCAAAGCATGAAAGGTCTGCTTTCCTATGTGCAAGCTTGGTGGTGATTGTGTCAACTTAATGATAGACTAATGATTCTTTAGGAAGAACACAGGATTGACCACTTGTGGATCCCAACCTTTAGCTCAAGGTGATGAGGGATAACAAGTGACAAAGCTAGATTACCCTAGGCAAAGCTCTATCAAAGCGATAACCTTGGTGAGATTGGTGAATTTGGAAGATGTTAGGAATGGCAAACTTTTGGCAAAGTGACAACAATTTTGAAGGATTGGATGTAAAGATTTTGGATTAATGGCTAGATGGTTTGGTTCTAAATGAGATGGATGAGCTAAAATGCTTAAGGGGAGGACTAAAAATGGCTGGCTTACCTACAAGGATGACTCTAAAGTGAAGCTTATGCAAGAAGATGTGGAGAAACAAGGGGGTCTAATCATAGAAATCGTGCCTAGTTGGTAATGCATAAGCAGGGTTAACTCCTGGATGTTGGTTAAGTTGGATAGTGCGATCTAACTAGGCATCTTGAAGGGCTTCATTGCCAGCTTTGTCCTCTACTTTGTGGAGTTTGGCAATTTGAGGGCTTGGTGTTATTTCCTTTCTCTTGGCTGAAAGTTCTTGGTATGCCTAAAATGGCTTGAGTTTGACTTTGTGAAACTTCTGTTTGGGTTTGGGTTGTTTTGACATAAATTCCTAAATGTGCTTGGCTTAGAGACATTTTGGTTGTCTTGCTTCAACTTGTTCAACTTCTAAAATAGGAAGTGATTCTCAGAATGTGATACTTGCGCCACAGAGTGTGTATGTTCTACAAATGTTTCGATCAGTCACTTCAAACACATTAACATCTTAGATGGTTGTCTACAAGGCTGACAATTGGTTTAGCTAGAGAGTCCTTAATATACCCAAGGTACATGAGGCCCAAATCTGTAGATGAAACCAAAACAATGTCACACAGTCGAGAGGAGCGGTAACCCACTTCTCCTCTTTCACTTCTCAAGGCTATAAAGTTCCTTGAGGCTTAGCCTGAGTGACAAAATCTTGATTCCAAGAGAGGTGTCTTTGGATTCACCTTCTGATCTTTATACTCTGTCGGAATGCTGGAGTTGAGGTCCTCCCAAGGGGTGATAAAATCCCTAAGTAGGCCTTCTAAAACTTAAACAAGATTTTGGATCCTAATCTTATGCACCCAAGATGGCCTCGAAAGACAACAAGGGGAGAGAAGACTTGGATGATCTTGGGCTAAAAGATAGAATTCTTTTCCAACTAACGTTTAAATTTTCTAATCTAGAACTTGCAAACACACATGTTTAGGATGCAAATGTTCAATTCCAACTTGAAGCATTAACAAAAGTAAAATCGATTGAAGAATGAATACACCAAGAAGATTTAGGGTCAACAAAAGTAAACTCGCATGCCCGGAGGCCCTCCACATCAAGTATCGATCGATTTTTCTTTAAGGCATTCAAGATTGAGTGTGAGTTTGTTTTAAGCCCAAAACAAAGATGTGTAAAATTTGATTTCAAGCGTGTGCCCGGAGGCCCTCCATGTCAAGATTTGTTCAATTTTTTTATGCCCAAATGAAGTGTTAGTGAGACTAATGTGCATTCAAGGAATTTTCTAACTTAGAAAAACCAATAAAAACTTAAGTGAGTGGAATTTGATTTTTGTGAAGGACTTAACACCTTCTTAGGTAGACCCATCCCCATATATGGCGCTGATATTGCTACCAATGGTTAGAATGATGGGTGATTAAAGAAGGTGAGTCCAACAACAAATTCACTCAAAGTGTCTTTATTTGTTTTTATAACTTAGAAAGTTTCTAAAATGTAGATTCTTTTTATGCCCCAAAGATGAAGTGTGAGATATTGTAATGATTAATTGACCTTTTGCATTCAAGATTGGATTTTTTGTTTTAATCATGCATTCATAAAAAAAACAAACTTGATTTTAATCCATGGAACTCAAGAGTGATTTTAGCAACATGCATTCAAAGACAAGTGATTAAACATTCAAGTTTTTTTTTTCCTTTGAGCATTCAAGATTGAGATTTTGTGTGTTGTTTTAAGAACTTTGAAGTGCTTTGTTTTAACCTTAGATCATTCAAGATTTTGTGTTCTAGTTTGCATGTCTTAAGCCCAAAAATGATATTTCTAGATTGTTTTGATGCATGAACAACCTAAAATATGTTCAAAATTTTGCAACAAGACATTTGTTTGGAACAAATAACAAAGCTTTTAGGACAACTTTGGCAACCATTTAGGACTCTTAGTTTTCATGAGATTTTTAAAAGAACTTTAAAATATTTGCAAATGAGATTCATTTTATCCTTGATTGATGCTTTGAGTTTGATTTAGATTTTAGTGTGCACTTAGTGTTGATTTTGAACCTTTTGAAATGGAAACTTGAAGTTCTTTTTAAATTTCTAAAAATGAAGTGTTCCTAACTTTGCATGAATGCATCTAAAACCTTGATTTTTCAAGGATGCAAATGATTGGATTTGTTTAGTTTCACTTGTTAAAAGATTTATTTTTTTTTTTGCAAATTTTTAGTTTTTAATGGATTTAAGTATGATTTGGGGGTTCATTTTAAGCACTAAAAAGAAGTGTGTATGATTTTGCTTCCTTAAAAAAAAAGGGCCAAAATCTCCCACAAGAAGAAGAAGAAGAAGTAGATGGAATAAGAAGAATATAGACAAGAAGAGGAAGAAGAATTTCAAGTGCTTTGTCCACCTATAAGCTTGAAAAATCTGCAAACGCTATGAGATAGACTATGAGTTCCTTTGTCTTCTTCATGATCATGTGGACCTAAAAAACCAATTTATACAATCCTACCAATCACAAAAACAAGAAAAATTAGCCAAAATTAGCAAATGACATACAAAACTTGACTAAAAAAGCTAATGAAGATGACCCATGCGGGGTCCCACCAGGCACGCCAAAATGTATATGAGCAATGTTAGTATGCTAATAGAAACCAAATTTAAATAAAGCTCCTACAAACTAAAAAAAATTTATAAACTTCAAGATAGACTAAGATGAGCTCTCAATTGAGAATATGAGCCACTAATGGGCTCTCTCAATAAGAAGCTCTTTTGTGTGAATGGCTTTGTCTAAATAGATAGGATGTATGCTCAAGCTTATGCTTCAAAAAGGGCTTCAAATGGAGTTGGAATTTGGGTGTGAGTGTATGGTTTTGATGTAAAATGGCTTCTTAAAATGACATTATGACTTTAATTCATGGATTGTGTTGTTTTGCAAAGGGGAAGGATCCAATTTGTAGGCAAGAGGCTTGAGGGATTGAGGGCTAAGATGCAAGGATGGGGAAAAGCTCATGGAGGGCTCAGATTGCATGAGAGGAGAGCACATAGATTGTGCTTTTTTATAGCCAATCAGGGAGTGACACATGTCACAGGGTGAAAGGATGGAGGAAAGGGGAAGGATGAGTCAACAAAGGAGGTTCAAGGGATAAAATCTTCATAAAGACCCTCATAATGGTTTGTAAGAGCAATGAAAGGGCTTGGAAGAGTCATTTATTGCCTAGTGGGCTTCATAAAGTTTTATGGTTGGGATATTTTGAGGGAGATGAGAGGAATTCAGACTTGGGCTTGATTAGGAAGGTTTTAAGCTTGCTTAGGATTGTGCAAATGATTAGAGGATGGATTATGATGGTTTAGGATTAGGTTAGGGATAGGCAAGTGGATGGCATTTAATGAGGGTGGGTGAAGGAGGAGATATTTGTTAACTTTGGCTTGGGTTAGTAAGTCTTAACCCATGTTTAGGGAATGTGACAAGGTTAGGAGTGGATTAGGATTAGGTTTAAAGACATCTTCTAGAAGAGTCTAGACTTTGGATGAGGATAAAGACTTTCTAGAATAGTCTAGAACTTCCTAAGATGAGGATGAAGACTTTCTAGAAGAGTCTACAACTTCTTAGGATGAGGATAAATTAGATTTTAGGAAATAAATAAAGTTTTATTTATTTCAAGGGTTTGGGATAAGGAGATATTTATTAAAACTTTTTTAATAAACATGAGGATTAATATTTAATCTTAATTAAATATTTTGAGTTGGGATTAGGGGTAAGAAATGATGGGATTAGCCTTTAATCAAAATTAAAGAAGGATTAGAATATTTTGGAAGAGGTTAGTGGTCTTAAGAAAATTGGCCAAGTTTTGTGCAAAAAATAAATTTTTAATTTATTTTGGGTTTTTTGGTCAATTTATTAATTAAATAATTAATAAATAAGGAAATAATGTTTAAATAAGATTTAAACATTTTTGGGAGGGATTCCTTAATTAAATATTTTTAATTAAGATATAGGGATTTAATGGCATAAAAATAAATAAATTAATTAAATAATTAATTAATTAATAAATGATGATGTCATTCGAAATTTTTTTAGAAAATAAAAATACTTTATTTTCTAAAGGATTTTTAGGTGTCTATAGTTTGCATCTGAATTCTGAGTCTTTGATAGCTACTATTGTTGGCATTATGTTATATTTGTCATTAGTGACAACACTTATTCAATTCTATATGGTTACCGAGCTCATCATTCAGTCTCTAGTATTTACCGAGTAATCTAGTGTTAACCAAGTTTCACAATTCATACCAAGCATTCCTGAAGCTACTGAGTAAGTGTGTAGTCCAATGGTGTTTACCAAGCAGATAGTGGTCATTGAGCTTCATAGTGTCTACTGAGTCATTAGTTTGTGTGATGAGAAGCCAGTGTCTACCAAGTGATGGATGTGTAGTGTTTATCGAGTGAAAGCAAGGTAAAAAAAGGATTCAATATCTACTGAGTGACACTATATCTACCAAGTCTCCAATGGTTACCAAGTTCGAAGCTATGTTGTATGATTAGTATGGACCAAGCTTCTACTTCTACTGAGTGCATGATGATGTCGAGTAATGCAATGGACACCGAGTGTCAAAAGTTCACCAAGTTAGCTTACAGAACCTAACTTTGTACTATTTGGCCAACTCAATATTTTTTTTTTTTACTTGCATTTTAGCAAACCTTGTAATTGTAAATATTGGAATGGTATATATGTAATGTATTGTATCATTCGCAATATATGTATGAGTGTATCAAGGAATGGATATGTAATGTTTTGAGTAATCTTGAAGATTCTTTTTCCAATGTGATGTCACTTTTTGGAAAACTTTGTGATGTTACTAAGTATACCAAGGAGATAAAAGAGAAACTCAATAAGATTCATGTAGATATGAAGGCCAGCACTCAAAAGCTATAGCTTGACCTCATCTCAAGCTCAACACATCACATTAAGGTGAGATTTTTGTCAGATATGCAAGTAGAATTCCTAAGAGAGGAAGCTAGGATCATGTCCACATTAATAGATATACAAAACATGATCCTTCCAACTATGGACTCAATGTAGAAACATGTTGCATATTAAAAAACATTGGTCCAAGATAATAATTTCTCAGTTGTAGACCATATGATTGAACTTTCAGCAGAAGTTCAAGTGGCACTCTCCACCTACAAAATTGTGCAAGTCAACTAGGATAAGACCTTGGCTTTTATTCTCAAGGTACACTCCAAGCTTCTCTCACATTTTGATGTCTCTATTTGAATATATTGCATAACTTTTTGGCATTATTGTCAAAAACGGGGAGTAAGAGATGGTAATAAATATGAGGAGACAATAAGGGAGAAAATAGATTGATTAATGTACAGAATAAAAAGGATAAAAACATATGTATATATTATGACTTATGTATGGGGGAGATATGTGAAAATTTATATACAACAAATTTACAAAGATCAATTTTGAAAAATAAAAAATTAGTATGTTAGTGTACATAAGTCTTGGCTTATAAGTGTTTTTGTTACCAATTCCAAAGGGGGAGATTGTTGGCATTATGCTATATTTGTCATTAGTGACAACACTTTTTCAATTCTATATGGTTACCAAGCTCATCATTCAGTCTCCAGTATTTACCAAGCCATCCAATGTTAACCAAGTTTTATAGTTCATACCAAGCATTCCTAAAGCTACTTAATGAGTGTGTCGTCTAGCAGTGTTTACCGAGTAGATAGTGGTCACTGAGCTTCGCAGTGTCTACTGAGTCATCAATTTGTGTGATGAGAAGCCAGTTTCTATTGAATGATGGATGTGTAGTGCTTACTGAGTGAAAGAAAGGCAAACAAAGGATTCAATATTTACCAAGTGACACTATATCTACCGAGTCTCCAATGGTTATCGAGCTTGAAACTATGTTGTGTGATTAGTATGGACCAAGCTTCTACTTCTACTAAGTGCATGATGATGCCGAGTAATGTAGTGGATGTTGAGTATCAGAAGTTCACCAAGTTAGCTTATAGAACCCAAGTTTCTACTATTTGGCCAACTTAGCAATATTTTGTTTACTTGTCTTTTAACTAACCTTGTAACTATAGATATTGGAATGGTATATATGTATTGTATTGTATCATTTTCAATATATGAATGAGTGTATCAAGGAATGGATATGTAATGTTTTGAGAAGAGTGAATGTGAATCAACAACAACGTAGAGTATTCAGCAAGGTCTACAAGGAGTAGTAAAGCTATATGAATCACAAGAGGTGATCTGTACTTCAAGGATCTAATCAGCAATCAAGTTGTGAGTCAGATCTACTATTTCATCCTAATAGGTGAATCAATTTTATAAATTCTTTAATAGGGTAGACTTAACAACATTTTTTTAAATCTCTTAATAGAGTGCATACTTCATTGTATGTTTGTAAAACCTCTAACAAGGTGGATCTAGCAGTCCAAATTGCTCTTAATAGGGTAGATCTTTAGAAGTGGTCAATGTAAGCCTTAATAGGCCAAATTTATACTATAGTAGTGAAGTTTGGTGGGTATCATCCTCACCCCAGTTTTATTTTCTATTTGGAAGGTTTTTGGGTCACCAAATTGTATGTTTATATATTATGAATCTTTATCTTTTCTCATGCATGCAATAGTTTAGATGAATTAATGATGAATGGATTAAGTGCTGAATTAATTTAAAGCTTTTGAGGCTACTAATTCACCCCTCCCCTCTAAGTAACCTAGCTAGACTTGATTATTTCCAACAACTATTTCCAAAAATATTTGTTAATCTAAGGAGAATTTTGACTCAATCTGATTATGAGGGATGTATATCACCTGAAAATGACAAGGAATGGATAAGCTATATATATGTTAGAGATAGATTATGAGAATCAGAATGAAACTAATAGGAATCTCATACAACAACATTTATTTGAATAATTCGCTAGGTACACCCACCTTGATCAGTAGAGCCTAAAGAGTAGAAAACTAGTCCTAGTTTTGTTGAAGTTATATCCAAATAGTATGCACACATAATTGTTAATGGGAAGTGGGTAGTCCCTAGATTTGTGAGTATTATTACCTTGGTATTGAGCTTTTGTTGTTCAGTAGTTGAAAAACACCAACAGGAACCAAGAGCCAAGTTAATGCTTGATGTATTTGAGAGGGTTGCTAGTTACATGAGAAGGATACTTCATGAGAATGAAGTCTTTATGAACACTGATGTTTGATTCAAAAAGTTATAAGATAGATTTGATGTCTTGATGCATGGAATATGTCAATGGTATCATAGATGTATGTGTGTGATTCATGGAATTGCCTAATAGATAAGATATTGATCAACTATAGGATCAACTTGTTCTTACTGTTGCATATTTGGGGTTTTTTGAAATCAATATTATAATCATCCTTTTTTCTTTTCATTTAAGAGCTAAAAGGATTTCCTCACTTAGCTTATCAATTTCTTAGGTCATTTCATTAGCTATTTCATGTCTATGATCTTTGCATAAGTACAAAAGATATAAGGGTTTAATCTTCTTTCTTTAGATTAAATCTATGCCTTGAATACTAGTACCATATGGAGAATCCAATAGGTCCACCCACCTAGGTTTAGTAGAGCCTAAAGTAGAAGTAGGGTCTAGCCTTATAGTTGTACCGATGTCTAAAAGGATATGTTGCAGATGGGAAGTGGCTAACCCTAGATGTATTCTATTCTCATTGGGGTAATGTAAAATTGTAATGTTTCAAAACACCAACAAAATGGTGACTCTATTGGGGACTGTATTGAATGAATATGGTAGAAAAACCCTGAGAATTTGAAAAGAGGAGATTCAATATAGGAGAAGAAGTGCATGAAAAAAGTTTTAGTAACAAGTTTTTTGATGTTCTTTCTAGTTTCTTAGTCTAAGTTATGCACCCTAGTGAAGTTTTATCCATTTGTAGTAGTAGCTTTGAAAGTTGAATGCAAATTATACTATTACTAGTGAAATTATCTTCAATCAGTTCAACTAGGTATTGTTTTCGAAGTGCTATTGTAAAATTAGAGTTAAATTTGATCAAAGGTTTTTTCTCTTCCCTAAGTGTTTGATGATTTGCAAGTTTTACAAGTTGAAAGTTCAATTTGAATTTTTCAAGTGATAAATCATGGTTTAAATCTTTCTCATGATTGTGAGTGTTGACTCTCTAAAAGATCTTTGTACCAGTGTAAATTGGTTCTATATAAATGTCTTCAAGAGTCTTCAACTTAGTTCTATAGATCTGAAAATTTTGTAACAAGATTTAGGCAAGAAGAGAGAATATACAAGTTCTTGACTGATAAGTTTTAAAGTGTTGATGTGATATATTGTTATGAGAAATAAAAATATTAAAAACTAGATCACAACAATGATTTTTTTACCCTCTTCCAAGGAGGTGACAACTCTACTTGTTTTTTATCAATGGAGTGAAGAAATTATGTTTGCACCCATGTCAAATCAGCAAATTGATTTTTCAGGCATCAAAGCTCAAGGTATTTTCCACTTTCACAATATTTCTTTTCCGTGAAAGTAAGTTCAAAAAAAAATTCTCCATCAAGTGGTACTTTTAGTATTAAATAGGAGAATTTTATGATGCATCTCAACATACTTTGTGAAGGATAAATTCAGCAAATATGTTTACATTTTGAAGTATGTCAGGGATTGAAATTGGTAGAAGAATTTTAGATTTTTTGCAAGTTACAAATTCTAAAAGTGAATTTGATGAATGAGTTCTAAGTTTGTAAGAAATGCCAAATTTATTTTCTCCTAGTATGCATCCCATTGATAAGAATTGTAGATCATTTTCTACCAGGAGGTACTTGATATTACTCTTCAATGACATTCATGGTTTCCCAAACACTATGTCGTATGATCTTAGAAAGAATTTTCCTAGGTTTTGTGGGAACCATTTGGATTCAGCTAGTCATCATGTTGAGATGTTCAGTGATTTGATTGGTGATTTTGAAATTTTTCATGAAGACATTCATATGAAGTTGTTTGTTCAAACTTTAGAAGGTGATGCTAGAGATTGATTTTCTTTTCTACTGGCATATTCTCTTTTGTCTTGGAATGAATTACATTGATCCTCCATGAAGCAATTTGAGGAAAGAATAAGCATCTCTAATTCTTTTGGAAATTTTTTGAAGATACAAATTAGGAATGATGAATTAGTTCCTAAATTTAATATCAAATTTGTAAGAGTTGTAAATGAGATTCTTGAGAATTGTAGGCCAGATGATCAAGTGTGTTTAGTAGTTTATCTTGATGCATTTGATAAAAAGATGAGTTATCTATTGAGAGATAAAGAACCCAAGGCTTTGTATCAGACATTCATGATGGCAATGGAGATTGAGAACAATATAAAATATGGCTTAACTAGGAGTCATTTATCTAGAAATGTTTGCTGATAAGATGAGGTTCAAAGGAGAAACCAATGTTATGGATAATGTTCAATTTTAGATCAGCATGTGGGTACTACTGCTATTGTAAACAATTTTGTTGAAAATTTAGAAATAAAAACATGTGAAGATGAAGTCTCTTTATTGCAAAAAAGAGCTGATCCTTTTCTTGTTGAACATAGTGCACATGTTTCTAGTATCATAGTAGTACATGACATAATTAATTCACTTGATCAATTATATGTACAAGAAGAAATTTCAGTCACTCCTCCTATTGATGGATTGAATTATGTTGAGAATGTTATTATCCTTGAAGTTGAGAGTTTTCATCTTAATATGAGGACAAAGAGAGTAAAATTTATGTTTCAAGTGATGAAGGTAAGGTTGTTGATCTAGTATACTATGAAGAAGATGATAAGAGTGGTTACTCAAATCAAGGGGAAGATAATGATAGTGCATGTTCATATTCATATGAGTCTGATGCAAATTGGGAAGAAGAAAGCAATGATGGAAGTGAGTACTCTTATGCAAGTAAAGGTATGCGTTATTTTTTTAAATTTGAAAATAAAGTTCTATCTCAGAATTATACAAATCAGCTTGAGGTTGAAAATTTTGGAGAAGAGTTGTCTACACAATATGAGGATAAGGAGATCATTTATAAGGATGAGTTACTTAGTTGTGTGGATGAATGTCATAAGGTTGCATGTAGTAGTAATAAACAACATATTAATGATTATAAGGTTAATGCATCAACATCTATTGATAAAATGAAAAATTGATTGGTTTTCAAGATATTTGAATCATCTTAGAGAAGACAATGAATGTAACATTGATTTATATTCCACATGTTTCATTGATGGAGTGAATGGTGTGTCTTAATGTAATGATGGTAATTCTAATCATTCTTCTTCATATGTTGAAAGTGTTCATGATAGTGATGTTGGAAATGCTTACAAAGTTTTCACAGATTTGTTGTATGGTGAAGAACTTGATGTTGATCAACACATCACTTGTTATAACATCTACAAGGAGCTTTTCATGGAGTTATCAACCCTCTTTTTGAAGAGAACATGGAATTTTTAGATTTAGTTAACACTTATCTTGATGATTATACATTGTCTTACTACAATAAGATATCATATTACTCTTCTTCTAGGTGTGACAATGATTATAGATGTTACTCTTCTTCTAGTGATTTTGAAATCCTTTCCATGCCAACAAGGGAAACACATCCCTAGACAAAGCCATTGTTGGGACTCAAAATTACCTTCCTCATTTCAGTACCATTCCAAAATCAAGCCCTATAAGCACATTTTAATGCATGTATACCTGACTATCCATTTGAGGCCAAAGAGGTGTTTAATTTTTCTAACACCTTGAATTCATTCTATCCACTCATCCCATGAAGATAAGTTACCATTCTGAGTCATTCTATGAAGTTTTATTTTGAGCAATGTCCAAATCTGCATTATTGCCTGTGTTGAACAATGACAAGAGGCCTAGTTTGCAATTGAATATCTTGCACCCAGTGATGAACTCATCACTTTATGAGTTTTTAGTATTCATATTGGAGAACCTATATTTTAGATTTCATGTCATTTAGACATGTTTTGACTAGGTTTTGAATCCCTTAAAGTCGGTTGTTTAGTGTTATCATGCTGATGTAAATTGTTTAGAATTCTCGAAGGCCATTTTCAACTAGTTATAAGTTTCACCTAGTTGACAAAAATAATAAAATTCCTTTTACATTTCATTCTAGAGGTCAAAGAATTGTCATGTTTCAGATTTGAGCTTATGAAAAATCCATTTGATCAGTTTTTGAACGTGATTCCAAATGCACTTTATCATGTTTTACTGGTGTCAAGAAATGTAGATTATTGGTACCACTAATTGGGATTTTATAACTCTAAATCCATGATAGGTGAGGTAAAATAGATTATACCCTTATGTTCTACTCTGAAATTTTTTTAAGTATTTTAGTTTTCATGTTTTAACGAATCTGTTTGCACACTTTCCCAGGTCCATTCCATTTGTAATAATCACTTTCCTGCTAGTGTTCCCAGTTCTGCATATCCAAGTAGCCCACTTTGAACATTTTTCAAATGTTCCCAATTATTCTTCATGAGCCCTAATAGAAAAATTACACTCTCCTTATGATAGTAAACTAATGCCCCAATTTTCATTCCCCCAAGTGCTAGTTTGACCTATATTTGAAGCCAAAATTGAATGCAATTAATTATTTTCTGACATGTTTGCTTGCATACAGTTTTAAATGAGCAACTTTGACAGTCAATATCTTTTGACCACAAATTTTTCATGAGACAAGATATGATTAGGTAAGAGCATGTAGAACAAAGAATTAGTATGTTTGATTTCAGGGCCTAGTGAGATGTTCTGGTCAGTTTCTAAGGCCAATTAGAATGTTGAAATAATCAAATGGGAAGAATGCTTCTGAGAGGGGTGTGAATCAAAAGTAATGCATTTTATCCATTAAATTTTTTAACTAAAAGTAAACTACATGCATGTAAACATATTAAATAAACATGAAGTAAACACACACATCAACAACACATAACACCAAATTTGGTAACCTAGAAACCTTCCAAAATGAGAAGGTAAAACTAGGGTGGGGATGATACCCATAAAATTATTGTAGCAATAATGTTTGGCCACTTTTGATGGTCTGCCTTGTGAAAGGCCTACCTTGTTAAAGGCTTTACACTATGTCAATGGTTACCTAGTTAAAGGATTTACAAAAATTTTACATGAAGTGTCACCCTATTAAAGGATTTTATCACCTCTTCAAAGGATCTAAAATCTAGTTGCTAAGCTAACCTATCAACATAGGATTTTCCTTTTCTAATACAATTGCTAAAGAGTATTAGATTCATAAACCTAATTGCTTACAATCTCAAATTTCTGATTTTAGGCACTAGTTCTACTCATTCTAATCTTTATCCTTTGAGATCTGATATCTGTTTGTATCCCTTGCTATGTTTTGATCAATTGGATATGCAATTGTTGCTTTGTTCCTCTAAATTTTTCACACTTCCCACTAAATTGCACTATAGTTTACCCATACACTATTCTCATCCACACATACAATGGGGTTTTTGTCCTTTTAAAGATTATGAAGACCTAGGGTTAGGTATGGATCTACGATCCATATTGAATCTTTATTTCCCACTCCTTGCATTTTTCTCATTGGTTGAATGCCTTCTCCATTTTTCTTATTGGTTGCATGTTGATTGCACAGGAAATATAAAAGATTCATTCTTATCCTTATTATGGTTTGAATCCTTCTATGTCAGCTCAAAAAATGGTTTACATCTAAGTTTGTGAAGGCACAAACTCATATGCTAATTCTATGTTGCTTGGCACATACTGGATTATAGGTGTTTGGCACATATATGATTTTTCTTTTCTTGGAACCTATAGCACTTTGACTTGCTTAGCATCAACTATGACTCGACACCTATATATCACTTGACTCATATGGTTCACTTGGTACCTAAAGTCACTCAACACTTGATCTTCACTCGACACCTAAAGATTGCTCGACACCTAAAGATCACTCGACGCCTGTTGGAATTTTGGCTGAACACATATAGTGTACTCGACTTCTATATGAAAATTGGTTAAGTGTGTTGACACTCAATTGTCAAAACCAATCTCAGACCAACCATCTCCCCCTTTGACATGAGTGTCAAAAATACTTAACTAAGCATTATTTATCTGACTTTTTGAGTGCATTATCCAATATGTTCAACATATATACAAAATTTCAAAGACTTGTTCAAAATTTAGTAAGGAGCAATATACCTTAAAATTCTTATAGCTTCCCCTAAGTTGATTATGCGATTTCATTCCTGTAACCAAACTTCTTATGCTAGTGTATCAAATACTCTTTGCCTATGCCCTATTTCTATACTCTATACCTGTGTTTCCTTCAATATAATTCTCGAAAGATTGTATCTCCCCCACATTATGTCTCATATCTTATCTCCCCTTTTGGCTATCTATAATATTTCCCCCTTTTTTCTAAAAGAATGAATGAAATACTTAGTATTCTCCCTTTTTGTTATATCTCCCTTATTATATCTCCCCTTTTATTTTATTTCTCCCCCTTTTTGACACTTATATCAAAGGGTGCTAAGGAGTAATACCATATTTTTCTCAAAATGTATTGTTTATCTTCATAATCATTTTTAGAGCTGCATCCAAATTCTTCAAAGAAATTTATAGTGATTTATGCTGGATGGCAATCTCTATAGCAAGATGTACAAGTCCATCTAATGTAGAAAGATTAGGATCTTTCTTTAAAAAAGTTTTAGCATAGACTTGCTCTTTATGGAGTACTTCCAAATGTGGGGTTATGTAAGATTGAATCTATATTAATTTGGTTTTTATATTGGCATCTTCACTTGTAAGTGTAGCTAAATCCTTTTGAGTGTGAAGTGATTGGGTAAAATTCTTCTCACTTTGAGCGAGTCTTTTGGTAGTTGCATGCTAGAAATCTTTAGATTTCTCTCCAAGCTCATGATCCTCTAGCTTGTCTCCTATGTGAAATTGGAAAAATCACATAGCCTTTTGTACAATTAGAAGATATTCTCAACTACAATTTTGACCTTTTCAATGTTCTTGGTCAATTCAACTTGTTGAAGTTCTACACCACTAGATATTTTCTTGTTTATGTTTCCTTGAAACTTCCTTTTAGACCATTCTATGAGTTTCACATTTGTCTCTTGGTCTTCACTTGTCACATAGTCAACAATATCTAATAATTGTTCCATTATAGGCTTTGTCTCATCTAGTGACTGCAAGATGAATTCATCCATAAAGATATCATTGATCTCATGCATTGCTTTCTTGTGTTTATACTCCTTAGTAAGTATTTGATGTCTCTTTCTACTATTCAATGCATCCTGCATCTGTGTGATTTTCTTAATGTTGATTGTTTTAGATTCATAGGTAGGTATGATAATGTATTCATCTAACTTAGGGTCTCCATAGTGAAGTGCCTTGGTCACTTTGGTTTAGCTCAAGCCTGGTGTAGAAATTTGCAAAGGTATTGCAATAGTGCTTGGCTTCTGAAGAGTTTTTGTAGGAGTGATTATTTTTGGTAACTCTACCAATGTTTGTATTGCAGCTTGCTCCTCTTCTTTTGATGTGCCCTCCTTTTCTTCTTCAAATTTACCTTGATTAATGACAAAAATTAGTGGGGTGGTACCTATTGTCTATCCTATAGGATCAAATGTAGCAATCTATCTTGTTTTCTCTATGTCTTTCTCTGCTTCTACACTCAGCTTCTGAATGGTGTCAACTATTATAGATGTATTAACTATTACAATCTGTGATGGTCATGGAAGCATTAGGAGTTTAGTGCTAGTAGTAGTAGAGATGGGAGGTGGTTCTTTTGGTTTCACCTTGTCTCTTATTAGTTCCACTACTACCTTTTGTAGCTCATCTACACTCACCAATATAGGATTTGTGCATATTTGTGCTTGTAAAGTTGATTAGTGAAGGATCTTCTTAAGATCCTCAATAGTTAGTGGGTTGATGTTTTGACATGATTTTTCAATAACATCCTTTATAGTAATAGTGTCGATAGGTGTGATGGTTACATGGGGAGGAATAGGGGGTGGCAATTGTGTGTCTTGCACACTCTGGTCTTGTTGCTACTCCTGCTCAGCTGTTGCCATTTGATCTTCTTTCTGTGTCTCCTCCTCCTCACCTTTTTCTTTCTCCTGTTCATCTTTCTTTTCTTCTTCTCTCTTATTTGTTTCCTCTTCCTCTTTTTGTTTCTTTTTCTTCTCCTTCTAAATGGCCTTAGCCTTATCTGTTTCTACATCCTTCTCTTCTCCTTTTTCATCCTTGTCATCGGTCAATTTATATATTGATTTCAATAATCTTATTTATTTATGGACAACTTCTTCAATTTTGTTTTGTAGGATGCTAAAAGTTTTATACTTTGGTGTAAATTTTCCCCCATGTTTCTTGTTAGCCTTAGTTATTTGACCTCTAGTCAAATTAGGCATCACTTATGTCAATGTTGATTCTTTTATTTCCTTCTCCATTTTCAAACAATAATGCCATTTATTTTCAATAATTAATCTCATATAACTCCCTAGGCATAGTATTGTCTAACTCAAGAGGTGTATTCTTAAATTCTACCATCATGGCATACATTGACTCCTCTACTTTATTTTGATCCTCTACTTAATTTCTTAAAATAAACATTTTTCAAACCAGAAAAATATGTGTTCTTCGTAAAATTATCACATATTTTATCAATGTTGGACTTAGGAAAATTGCTTACCATTTTGAATTGGTTGATGTCTTCTAATTCTGTCCTTTCTTCATCATTAAAATTTGGTTGTGCTACATGCTTTCTCGTTTGCTTCTTCTACACTAGACCAGTCTCCTCAATGGCCTTTTGAGTAGAGGTTCTTCTGGTAGTTCTTGTTACTAGTGCTAGCTTGGCTTGAGTCATTTTTGTAGCCTTCTTTGCTTTAGGTTGGGCTAGAGGCTGAATTTTAGCCTTTCTTTTCTTATACTCAGCTTGTGTTGGTGCTTCCTCGGCTTCTTCTTCCTCTACACCTTCCTCCTTATCTTCACCTAAGCCTTGAGTGAGTTCCATTGGGCCTTGCCCTTGCTTTTCTTTTTCACTCTCACCTTCTTCTTCTTCCACCTCTTCAACACTCGCTGCCCCTTCAATTTCTACACCAAATTTCTTCTTTAGTTTCTTCACTTGTTTATCATTCCTTTTAATTATAGAGGTTGTCTTTAATTCTATTTTAATTTTAGACTTTACAACATCATATGTGCCAAAAGGTTTGGCAGTCTTGTCTATTTCTTATGCAAGCAATGCAGTAATTGATGCTGATGCTTCATCAACATCTAACTCGTATCCCAATGGCCTTAGCCATCTCACCCTTGGAACTACTACTTGGATGTAGGTATAATCAATGTCAACTAAGAAGCAGATGTCATTGGCATGTTGTTCCACTAGGGAAATTGGTATTCTCAATCTTTGTTTCATGAATTCTTAAAATCCTTAAAGTAACTTATCATTTGTGCTTCAAAGTTGTCACCCATTTGTTCAATATACTCATTGATTTGTGTAATGGCTGACTTGTTTCAATTCCATTTCACCTTTCCAATTGAAGGAAACTCTTCCAAAATATAGAAAAATATGCAAACAAGAACTAAACCAAACTTGCACTAAGCACATTTGGATTTTCTTATTGATCCCGAGTTTTCATTTATCTGTTGCAACAACAGTTCTGCTAGATCATATGTATGATCTTTCTTCACAAGTTGGTAGGATACATCCATAGCAAAACATGGTACACTATTCAATCTACTAGATTGATAGAACTTGTGAGAAATGACTCCCATAGAAAATTCAAGAAGGGGATCTATAATAGTGTCAATTGTCATGCCCCTTTTATTCCATTTAGCCCATGTGTTTCTTTTAATAACTTCTTTTGAGTCACTAAGCAGGGTCTTGGGCTGATCTAGGGTTGGAAAGCCTATAACCTTGTGCACTATCCTCTTTCTTATTTTAACTGGTCCTCCTTCCAACCACAAACATCCATTGTGTATTCTATTGAGAACAATTCTAATGCACTCAGTTTTAAAACATGTGGGGTAAACTAGGGCATGGATTAAACCCTTTTTCTCGACTATTTGAAATTCATCCTTCAAAATTTTTTTATCACATAGTTTGTCATACACTTGAAAAATTTAAAGGTCTCCAACTACATCTATCTTACAATTGTAACATTTCCTCACACCATGTACCATAACAACTTTGGACAAAATAATGGAGAGTGTGCTAGCAGGGCCATTTTTATAGGTGACTTCTGGGATTGGCCTAAACTCGGGTTGTTTTTTCTCATTTTTAACCAATTGGACCTCATAACCTTCCTTACCCTTTGGGTTCTTAGAACTAGAAGCCATTTCATTGGTCTAGGGTTTTAAAATATTTAAACTTTAACACTATGTAATTGGGCACTTGAAGAATACCCTAGATCAATGAATTTTGTGCTTGATCACTATTGAAATCCATGCAAATGGATTCAATGTTGTTATTTGATCTCTTCTAAACTCTTCTTGTCTTTGCTTTGCATTTGAATCACGTGAAATGATCAAAAATTGACCTTATACCTTTCAAAACCTATCATTAAATGCTTAGTGCATACAACTGTACACTCAACTTTTGAAGGTTTCAACATGACTCAGCTTCCATTAGTTTTCCATTACTTGGCTTCAACTAGATTTCCACTTCACTTAGCTTCCATTGATATTTCTTAACTCAACACTAACTATGAACTCGATCACTACTAGAAACTCAACATATACTAAGATTTACTCGGCATTTGGGGATAGGTCAACAATACTTGCAAAAAAATTAGGTTTTGACTTTGCATCTTGATTCATGTTGTTTTCTTCTTTGCAGTGCTTATTTGTCTTGGGACTAATGCATGATATAACTATGTATATCAGTACCATATATCTATCTTTTCTTAGTTGGATGAGGTGTGACCACTTGACTATTAGGTCAGGTGATCGCTCCATTTGATGAGTTGCACTCATCTTTCTTCTTCCAAGTCTTGTTCATTTGTCTTCTAATATGTTCAACATCTACCTTCTCTTTTCCTTTGTTGACTTCTAACTTGGGTGCCTTTGACTTTTTTGGGCAATTCCTACTGATATGACCAGAAACATGTGGTTTGACTTAACCATTTGCTATAGTTCCCTCTAAAATATGCCCTAATGTAGTTTTCAAGAATGTGTCCATATTCCTGATAGTAGTAATACCTATACCTAGTGCAATAGTCCAAATTGTAGTGATGACCATGGTTACCTTCTCTTATTTCTTGATTTGATGTCCACATAGGCTTTGACCTACACTTAAAAGCTCTATGTCCATATTTCTTTCAATTTTAGCAATGATCATCAAATCTTGGTGTTTTGATAGTCCTAGTCCTGCATTCATGTGCTTGATGTCCTTGCTTCCTACACTTATGATAGTAACTTGCATTCTTAGGCTTATCATGCTAATGGGAATTCTTGCTCCTGCATATATTAGACGTATGTCCCCTTTTACCTCAAAAATGATAAGTAGGTTTAGTGTTCTTACCTTTGTTACTCCTTTCTTCTATAGTCTTGTATGATTCTCCTTGTTTTGTGTTGGTGTAACCAAGTCCTAAAGTATCATTACTAGCCCTTGGTAATTTTAGTAGCTACTTAAAGTACTTGATGACCTAATTGGGTTTGTTCAAACTTCTTGCAACTTCCTTCTCTCTTTTCAAGTCATTTTGCAATTTTTCATTTTGTATCTTCAGTGTAGAGATCTCAATGTCCTTCATATTCAACTCATGATGTGCATTCATAATCTAACTTAGGGTGTCAAGATGCATGTTTGAGATTCTTTCAAACCCAATTGTCTTTTCCTCTACTCTATTGGTAAGATTTCTTTTGTCATATTCTAGCATGGCCTTGTCTTAAATGGCTCTCTTCTTGTATTCAATTATTTCACAAAGCATTATGGCTTGTGATTCTTGTTCAAGCTTGAGTATTCTGATTTCTTCTACTTGAGCTCTATTCTTCTTCATCAATTCTTCTATTGTTGCATCAAACTCTTTGGAATATCCATTGGAAAACACTTTTGTGTTATCAATCTCCTTGTAGTGTATGTCATTTTCAGCAATGGCTATATCCTTCCTTCTTTTTAAAGATTTTCTCAATTCTTCTCTAGCTTCCTCCAACTTGTGTAGAGCAAGTTGTACATCAATCATCTGATTCTCTATGATCTTCCCAAGTTTGAAGACTTCCATCTTTGGATATTTTATCTAAGATGTTAGGCTTCTCCTTGTGAGAACTCAGCTCTAATACCAATTATTGGAATAATCAAATGGGAAGAATACTTCTAAGAGGGGGTGAATCAAAAGTAATTCATTTTATCCATTAAAAATTTGGATGTAAACATATTTAATAAACATGAAGTAAACACATGCATCAACAACACATAACGCTAAATTTGGTAACCCAAAAACCCTCCAAAATGAGAAGGTAAAACTAAGGTGGGGATGATACCCACAAAATTACTATAGCAATAATGTTTGACCACTTCTAATGGTCTACCCCGTGAAAGGCATGTCTTGTTAAAGGCTTTACACTGTGTCAATAGTGACCTGGTTAAAGGATTTACAAATAATTTACATGAAGTGTCACCTTGTTAAAGGATTTTATCACCTCTTCAAAGGATCTACAATCTAGCTGCTAAGCTAACCTATCAACATAGGATTTTTCTTCTCTAATACAATTGCTAGAGAATATTAGATTCATAAACATGATTGCTTACAATCTCAATTTTCTAATTTCAAGAACTAGTTCTGCTCATTCTGATCTTGATCCTTTGAGATCTGATTTTTTTTTTTATCCCTTGCTTTGTTCTGATCAATTGGATATGCAATTAATGCTCTATTCCTCTAAATCTTTCATACTTCCCACTAAATTTCACTATAGTTTACCCATACACTATTTTCATCCACACATATAATAGAGTTTTTGTCCTCCTTTTAAAGATTGCAAATACTTAGAGTTAGATATGGATCTATGATCCATATTGAATCTTCATTTCCTACTCATTCCTTGCACTTTTCTCATTGGTTGCATGCCTTCTCCATTTTTCTTATTGGCTGCATGTTGATTGCATAGGAAATAAAAATAATTTTTTTAATCCTTATTATCCTTTGAGATCCTTCTATGTTAACTCAAAAAATGGTTTACATCTGAGTTTGTGAAGGCACAAACTAATATGCTAATTTTGTGTTACTCAACACATACTAGATTAGTGGTGCACGATACATGTATAATTTTTCTTTTCTTGGCACCTATAGCACTTTGACTTGCTCAACATCAACTGTGACTTGACACCTATATATCACTTAGCTCATATGGTTCACTCGGCACTTGAAGTCACTCAACACTTGATCTTTACTCAACACCTAAAGATTGCTTGACACCTGAAGATCACTCAGCACCTATTGGAATTATGACTCAGTACATATAGTGTACTCAGCTTCTATATGAAAATTGTTTAAGTGTGTTGACACTCAATTGTCAAAACCAATCTGAGACCAACACACTAGACCTCTAGGCAGAAAGTTATAGTTTGCATATAGTGTTAAAATAAGTGTTAATTGATATTTTAGTGATGGATTTTGATTTTAGGTAGTGAAAAATGTTCATCTGATCATTTTAAGATTCCATGTCTTTTTGTTCAAAAAAAAAAATTAGTTGGACCCACTTTGGGGCCCAACTAGTTTCATCAAATTGTAATGTCATTCTTGCAGAGTAAAAGTGTCTTAATTAGACATAATAGCCATAATTGTGAAAATTGTTTCTAATAACATATTGACATTCTTGATCAAATAGATATATAGATCCATACTACAACAAAAAAATGAGGGAATACCTTGTGACATGATCACATTTTTTATGAATAATCTAACTAGTATTGGTATGGATTGCATGATAAAGGTGATTAGTTAAATGAAATCATTTGTTATTTGTAGTAGAACATGGATAATGGTTTTCAATATCTTTGTTTATGTTTTCCCATAGCAATGGCTAGGTCAAACATCACCACTAGCAATTCAAACATTGGAGATGGAGATTTCCAAGCACCAATTATAATTTTAGATAGGTGCAACAAAAAAAAATATTCAAACAAAATGAATAGGAGATTAAATTATGGCAACCACACCAATGTGTGAGCATATTTCATTATAGGCATAGTTAATTTCTCCAAAACATAGAAATTGATTGGTCAAATGAGTATAGGCAAGAATCAAGACCATTATATGTACATATGTCTCTTTCTCTTTTGACCACCAAGTAAAGTAAAGTGGGTATTAATATAAAGAAGAATATAAGGAGATGAGGACAACGAGTCATATGTCTGCATCAAGGAAATAATGAATAGGCAAGAATACTTTGATAGTGACAAAGATAAGCTAGCATAAAGGATCTTGTTTTTCATTCCACTTTCAGCTTTCTATTCCCAAATATTGCACAAAATTAACCATGATGGCATGTTGGGTGGAATTTAAATTGTCATACCCAAGGAAGTATGAAATAAGGAGATGTGGAGCAAAGTATGTGAGGCAGAAACTTGGGAAGTGGCACCAAACACAGGGAATGGGGAGGATGTTCTTCCTTTTTACCTTCCACATTATAGGTTGTCCTTCCCATTTGCATTGAGTCCCTTTTAATGTCATTGGATTCTCTTCTTGTTGGTCTCCTATAATAGGGAAGAGAAATTAAAAGTCTAAACTCCAGACACAACCCCTTCATATGTTTGATGGGTAGTTTTGAATTGAAATGAATTCAGTTGTAGGCATATGTAGTGACTCCCAGCAGGCATGACACCTTAGGTGTGACTCCAGCATGGATTCATGACCCTTTAGGTTCATGACTCTCATGTTGGAGTCATGCCTATTTGGAGTGTGTGTGTGTGTGTGTGTGTGTGTGTGTGTGTGTGTGTGTGTGTGTGTGTGTGTGTGCACATAAATATATAAAATCATCAATTTAAGCCCAAAAGGGGGGAGTCTAGTTACTACCATTCCTGTCACTTTTCCATGTCATGATAATCATTCTGGGTTCCATAAAATTGTAGATGTGGGGGTCTTTCTGTTGTAATGTCCATTCTTAACTAGGGCAGAAGTCCCATTTTCAAATGTTGTTCCCAGAGGTGAATGCAACATTTTTGTCCCTATGGTGCCTATGAAACTTGTGACTCTAGAAGTATTGCTCCTGCAAATATATAAAGAATTCACACTACAAACAACCAAACTTAATGTTGTTCAAGAGAGGTGGTTGATCCTTTAGCAATTTTTAGTGTAGTCTCCAGTGCCATGAAGTGAGTAGGAGAAACAAAAATAGAGAATTTATCCCACATTTGTTATGTTTGGCTTGATTCAAGTGTTTTTATTATTAAAGCCTCATGTAATATAATGTCTCAAAGATATGCCCTTTTTGAGACATGATCTTAAGTGCAAGGGGCCCACTTGGCTAGATGGTAAAGCAAATAAATTTTTGAACAATGTGTCCCATGAGATGGAGATGATGTTAGCATGACATGGAATACATGTGGAAATCTAGATGAATCCAACAGTGACATGTAGAGGGGCACTCTGGATGTGGCATGCAAAATGAGGTGATGACATGGAAAACAATGACACATGGCACAAGGTCACTATGTCACTAGTGACATGGCAATGCTGAGATGGCATAGAGACATAGTGATAGGCCACCACCTGGTGGGGCCAGTGACATGGACATGATGATATGGTGCAATTCCCAAGGTGATGACATCAATAGAGGTACCACATGTCACAAAGTCACTATGTTGCCATGATGTGGCAACCATGCTAACTAGGATAGTGACATGGCAACCCAATCAGAGGATGCCACACAGCAAAGGGCCCAATCACAAGTGGTAGAACAATGACCAATCTAGTGGTGACACGTAGTGATAGAATAGTTGATAGGGCAGGAGACGGAAAAATCACAATGTGGCATGTGTCACATGAAAGTCAACCCAAGTTTGACCTAGAGTAAACTTTGGAAGGAAAAAAATGAAATTCAAAAAATAATATTTTATTATTATTTCTTTTATTTTTGAACATGCAACTAGTTTTAATTCAAAATGGTATATAATCTAAAGTTTTGACCTTAGCTTAAAATCAAATATTTGCTAAAATGTAGTCTTAGAGCCATACCAGGGAGTTGAAAATCATTTTGAGATTCTAGGCATCTCCAATGAGCCAATATAGCACTATTATATATCATTAGAACCAGGAGGGAATGGAATTTTCATTTTTAGACTCTATTTTTGCACAAGAATCCATTGGTTCAATCTATTCAAAAAATATTCTTAGGTGTCCATTTTTAGTTTCATTCAGGTATAATAGCTCAGATTTGATGCATGATGAAATGATGAACTGGGTGAATGCTAGAGGTAGTAAAAATATAGTTAGGAATGATTTTTGTCACCTATGAATTAGTTAAATGAAGATATTATCATTATTTTATATGGATTTCAGATATTTTGGCAAAACAAGGGTTTTCATGATTTTGATGAGATATTTCAAAGTTTGTTACAAATAATGATGAGAATCATATCAAATTTTAGTTGTAGAAAGATGGGAGATACATTGTAACAATAGGGAATTAAGATTTAAGTGGACACATGTCACTTCTCAATTAGATTTGAGATTTTATTCCTTTCTTATATCTTTCTTTTTCTGATTCATTGTGAAGGTTCCAATCTTGATTTTTCTTAGTATTATGAGACCGGGGTTCAAGTTTTTGAGATTTTTTCATTACTATGATACCAGGTTGCTTCCAATTTGTCGATGAGACTAAATTGTTGGATCCATAGATGTGATTCCACTACATTCTTTAGTATTTCTCTTGTATGAACAACAATAGTTAAGCAAATATAGATAGTTCTAATCTATTTAGTGTTTTTATGAGTTTTTAACATGCATTTTGAATGTATAGTTTCAAAGAAATGAATAAAATGAGAAAGAATCCCCTTAGTTTCATTCTAATTCTTGTATCCTACCTCTATAATCTACAATTTTGTGTGGTTTATGGATAAAGAACTTAGACTCTTTTGCATCCCCTCAAGGTTGTATCTCTCGTATGTTTTGCTATTGGAACAAATAGCCAAGTAAATGCTTGATGTATTTGATAGGGTTTTGGGTTATTTGAGAAGGATACTTCATGTGAATGAGGTCTTTATGAACACTATGTTTGATTCACAATGAGATAAGATATATCTAATATCTTGATACATGGAATAAGTCAATAATATCATAGATGTATGTGTGTAATTCATGGAATTTCCCAATAGATAAGGCATTGATCAACTATAGGATCAACTTGTTCTTACTATTTCATATTTGGGGATTTTTTGAAATCAAAATTATAATCATTCATTTCCCTTTCCATTTAAGAGCTGAAAGGATGCCCTCACTTAGCTTATCAATTTCTTCGGTCACGTCATTAGCTATTTCATGTCTATGATCTTTGCATAAGCACAGAAGATATAAGGGTTTAATCTGCTTTGTTTATATTCAATCTATGCTTTGAATACTAGTACCATATGAAGAATCTAATAGGTCGACCCACCTAGGTTTAGCAGAGCCTAAAGTAGAAAAATGATCTAGCCTTATAGTTGGCCTGGTGTCTGGAAGGATATGTTGTAGATGGGAAGTGGCTACCCCTAGATGTATTTTTTTCTCATCAGGGTAATTTGAAACCATAACATTTCAAAACACCAATAGGTTCTTTGTTGCATAAAATTTTATAGTTGGTTTTAGACATATTGGGAAGTAGTAATGCTTGGAGATTCATTGGATGTTTGGATTGCTTGGTTAAGTCTTTCATTTCAATCTTTTGATTGATTACATGTGATGATTTTTACTTTCATGCTTTAAAAGAAACAATATTGTTGGATTTCATTTATCCTTGTTCCAAGGGTCTCTACGAGGGGCATTACACATAGTCTTCAAATTTAACAAGATAAGAGAATGGCCACTTTTCTACAATGAATAAGGGAAAAGAGAAGGTGGGTTGTTCTAGGTTTTTCATCCTATCATTTCTTAGACAAAAACACTCCAAACAAAAACATCATGATGAAATGAGTTGTTTAATAAAAGAGTTTGAATGAAAGTGTTGAATCCAACACAAAGGGGTAGGAGGACATTCAATTTCTTATTTGACCTCTTGATGTCTACTAAATCTCATTGCATACCAACTTCAACTGTTCTTCCTAGAGCCTACAACAAATACTTTTTTAAAGGAAGAGGAAAACAAGAGGATACAAAATGTTGATATTTTAGGTTATCACTTAATGAATAAAATGGGTTATCTAGGTGAAGGTCCTTTGGGAAGAAGCACAAGTACTATTGAACCACTTGCATCACATTTCAAACCCAATAAATTGAAGATAGGGGTAGGCTATTAAGAACAATAAAATGAAGGTTTCCTTGTTCTAAGCCACCACATCTTGATAATTCATGTCCTAAATACAAAGATTCCTTCTCCTGTACAATGGTTTGGGTGCCAAAATAAAAGGAACTCATAGGTTAGAAGGCCTTCAATCTAAAGAATGTAAACCTATCTTTCCCTAGTCTACACCTTGCAGAAGGATCATTCATGGATGCCACTAATAATGAAGATGATGATGATTACCCCAAGTGGGAATTTGATTCACTATCTAAGGAATCTACCCATGATAAGGAATGTTATGTAATTCACAACTATGCATAGAGAAATACCCTAGAACAAGAATCTATTTTAGGCTCAAAATCCCCTTCACTATATAGAGTCAATTCACACTAGAATAGTTTAGAAGAGGGTATAGAACAAAAACATGATCTTCTATCATGTAGTGACAATAAACCTAATGAGGGATTTCATTTCCAATCCCTATTTCTAGATCTCTTTCTGACGAAAATTAAAAATAATAGCGATGAATAGCTCAAAGATAATAGTCTCCTGGATAGTTTAGAAGAAGAACATGCCATAGACTTACTTGATACACTATATGAGCCATCAAACAAGATCTTGTCTTTGAACCTAGCCAAACCAAATCCATACCCTAAGTCATTGTCCTTGATCCTTCCTGAGCTTATCAACTAGGATACAACTGAGCCTCATAACATTCCTAACTTTGACACTGATTGAGACATCTTTATATTGGTTGAAATATGAGTAGAGTAACTAAGAGGGAAGGGGTGAATTAGTTACCACTAAAATTAATCCTAGATCCCTTTGATATCAACACAAAACATAAAATCTGTTGAAACTATTGTTACTTGGTTAACACATAGGCACTTGGTTAACAATAACAATATGTTGTAACTCAGCAACCACTATAATATCAACTATTACTCAGAAAATACTAATAATGAAAATCTTAAGATATTATATGTAATTAACCTTTATTAACTTAGTTTCATACACATAAAATTTAGCATGAACACAAGTGACACCAAGATTTAATGTGGAAACCCAATTTGGTAAAAAAACACCAATTGTAGCTAGTTACTATTTTTCACTTTTCTAAAGTGAGGTTGTTAGGAGCCAACCCTATTAAAGTTTACAAAACACACTATTAGGTGTGATCCTATTAGAGGATTTAATCACCTTGTTAGGAGTGGCCTTGTTAGAGGTATTTAGACACTTCAATCTAGAAATGCCACCTAGTTAGAGGATTTGGCAAATAGATGTTAGTCTAACTCTATTAATAGATTTGATACACTACTACAATGGTTAGAGACTAACAATGATTTGACCTAGTTGTTGATGCCACTATAATGTTGATTTCAAATCTCAATTCTTTCTTGAATACTTGATCCTTCCTGAATAGATTAATCTTTGTCACCCAATAAGGATATTCTTCGTATCCTTCCAATTCTCTTCCTCTAAGCATTTCTTATCTTCCACACATTCTCACACATTCAATCCTCAACTTGACCTTATACTTATATCATATACATTGTCAAGTTTTCTTGAATACAACTTAGAATAATTAATATTCATCTCCTTAGTTAGCTAGAACTAACAAAAAAATATGTTAAACGCAATATTCCAAAACAAAAAAATCCTTTGTTAGTTGACCATGCTCAGTAGATAGTAACACTAAAATGATTTTCCTATGTTAACCAAGTGAACTTAGTTAATACTACATATTTTTAAAATTTCTTTAGTCACCAAGTGAGCAAAACTAACACTCATTCCATCCAACTTTCCTTTGTTACCCAAGTGAGCTCAGCTAATACTAAACTTCTATGAACTTCTCTTTTATGCCCAAGTGAAATTGGTAGACACTGTCTTCTAAACTTGGCAAACACTAGAATGCTTGGCAGACATAGGAAACTATTTCCATCACCCAAGTGAGCTTTTCATTCACTGATTGGTAAAGATATGACATTTTGTGTAACATCAAAGACAATATACTATTGATCAACAATTTCCCTCTTTGGTATTGATGGAAACACAACATGTTATAATATAATGAAATTTCAAAGAAAAATAAAGGAAAATATCCTTAGTTTAATTTTGATTCTCATACATGAGAACTCCCTCTATCAATGTAATCTCCCTCTGACTTAGTTTCTCCCTCTATCAGCAAACTTTATCTTCAAAAACTTCTTTTGATAGAAAGCTCTCTCTTTTTGATAGCAGACCAAGTTCATCCTTTATGACATCTTCAAACAAAATTTTTGTGATATGACACAAACTTTCCTTCTTTGACATCTTATGCCAAAGATAATATTGAGTGAATATCAATGTACCTAATGTATAGATTCATATTCAATCTTCCCTTTTATTACTACATCAACTAGATTGATCTTCAATATGTTGTGGTTGATGCACCACTAAACTTCATTTAGTGAGCTTCGAATAGGGGAATAACCCCTAACTTACTTCTTAGATAGAAAAATACAACTTTAGGTAATGGCTTTGTGAATATGTCTACAATTTGTTCTTTAGTATTCACATATTCCAATCTAACCTCTTTATCTTGCACCAATTCTCTTAGAAAATGATATTTTATTAAAATTTGCTTGGTCTTGGTATATTTATTGCACTAGTGTTATCACAAAAGATAACCATTGGATCCTTGATTTATACCTTCATACCTTCCAATAGTTGCTTGGACCAAACAACATTGGAATAATTAACTTATGTTGCAACATACTCTACCTCTACTCTAGACTAAGGAATGCAATTTTGCTTCTTACTTGTCCATGACACTGGTACCTTACCAAGAAAGAATGCTACACAACTGGTGCTCTTCTTGTCATCAACACTTCATTCCCAATCTACGTCAGCGAAGGCTTTCAAATCCAAATTTCATCCTCTCTTGTACCATAATCCATAGTATTTAGTTCCCATCATATACCTCGTGATTCTCTTTATTGTCATTATATGATTATATTTAGGATTGGTTGAAAATCATGCCACCATACTAACTGCAAGAACAATATTAGGCCTAGTATGTACAACATACTGAAGTTTTCCAATCATTGATTTGTATGTGGTTTGATCTACCTCCTTGGAATCATCATTTTTTGAAAACTTATATCAAGTAGACATAGGTGTTCCAAGTGGTCTTCAATGCTCCACTCCAAACTTCTTTAGTATCTCCTTGATATAATTAGATTGAGTAATGTAGTTACCATCTTTCTTTTTTTGAATCTGCAAGCCAACAAAGAATTTGATTTCTCCAAACATTGACATCTCAAATTCCTTACTCATTTTATCTAAAAATCTTTGCACAAATATTCATTTATAGTAAACAATGTATCATCAACAAAGATTTTTGCGAACACAATCTTATTGTCTAGTCCTTCTTTGATGTAAGGTTTGTTGTTATCATTTGTTCTTTGAAAACCAATTTTCATCAAATAATTATGAAGTCTTTCATACCAATCTCAAGGTGTTTGCTTCATACAATGCTTTGTGTAGTTTATAAACCATGTCCATTTTTCTAGGATCTATAAAACCTTTAGGTTGTTCTATGTAAACTTATTCTTCTAGAATTTCATTCAAGAATGCAAATTTTACATCCATCTTATATAATTTAAATTCTTTAAATGCATCATAACCAAGTAAGGTACTAACACCTTCTAATCTTACAAAAAGAGAAAAATTTTCAACATAATCAATACCTTCCTCTTAAGAACAACCTTTGCATACTAACCTTGCTTTGTTTCTTGAAACTTGTCCATCTTCATTCAACTTATTTCTAAAAACTCACTTTGTGTCAATTATATTCTTATCTTGGGGTCTAGGAGCAAGAGTCCAGGTCTCATTCTTTTCTATCTGTTCTATCTCTTCATTCATTACTTCAATCCAACTTTCATTATCTAAAGCATCTTTAACTATTCTAGGTTCAAATTTAGTAAGCAAGCATGTGCCTTTCAATTATTTCCTTGTCATTATACAATTTGACTTGTATCTAATGATTTCCTTAGGTGCATGGTGCCTTCTGACATATCTTGCTAATATAGGTACTTTGGATTTCAAAGTTGTTCCACTTGCCTCACCATGATCATCTATATCATACTTGGGTCCCACTGTCTATGACTTGGATCCTTCAGATTCAGACTCAGGTTGTACTAGCTACAACTCAATAACCTCTGACTACAACTCAGGTCCCTCATACTGTGAATCAATTTGCACTAGCTATAACTTGGATGTTTCTAGAGATTTTGGAGACTCATGAGGTAAAGTCTTCTAACTTCCAATTGGATTAGGAAATGTATTAGGTTCAAAGTAAATGAACTTTATGTAATCTTTAGATTTTTGGCTACTCTCTTCTTCACTCTTTTCTACAAACTCATTAATCTTCACATTTGCACTTTCTATGATCTTATGAGTGATTAGATTCAAACATTTCTATTATTTACTTCTGTTAGAGTATCCTAAGAATATGCCTTCATCACTTTTGACATCAAAAATACCTTTCCTAGTCTCCTTCAAAATATAACATTTACTACCAAATACTTTCAAGTAACTTACATTAGGTTTGTAAGTATACCATACTTCATAAGGAGTATGATTTGAGTCTTTCTTTAACTATACTCTATTTAAGGTATTAACTATTGTACTAATTGCTCCCTTCCAGTATTTGATTGCAACATTCTTTTTTATCATCAAGGTTCTTGCACAATCCGTGATTGATCTATTCCTTCTTTCTACTATACCATTCTGCTAAGGTGTATTAGGGTTTCTACTCATCTTTTGATCCCTCTTGCAATTAATAATTCATTTAATTAATTATAAATAAATTTTCCTCCTCTATCTGATCTTAAACATTTCAGCTTCTTTCCTTTTTCCTTCTCTACCCTATCCAGATACCACTTAAACTTTTGAAAAGCTTCAAACTTATCTTTTAGATACATTATTGTCATCATCCTAGAGTAATCATCAAAAAATAAAATAAAATATTTATCTCCACTATACATCTCAATTCAATAGGTCCAAAAAGGGTCTATATGAACCAACTCCAAGACTTTATTATAATGATAGCTCTTGCTCTTGAAACTTGTCTTACCCATCTTACCAATTTGACAATTCTTGCATAGGCCCATATCACATTTCCTTAAACTAGGAATACCTCTTATTCTTTTTTTCTTATCTTGATTATGTTATCAAAGTTTACATGACATAACCTTTATTTCCATAAACATCTTTCTTCTACTTGAGCAATGAAACATGAACTTTCACTAAGATCTAGGTAGAGTAAGTTACCTTTTGTTTGGTTACCAGACCCAACTAGATTTCCTTTTTCATCTAGCAACTTGGCCTTCCCATTCATGAATTCTACCTTGAATCCAATGTTATTCAACTATGCCACACTTATTAGATTATGTTTTAATCCTTCAACCTAAGAAGCATTATCACATACGAGTTCATTTGTTAGAGAAATACAACCTTTACCTTTTATGCAACATGGTTCATTGTTTCAAAATATTACACTTGCACCATCCTAGTGTTCCATATTTTCAAAAGTATTTATCACTAGCCATATGATGAGAACAAATACTATCAATAATAAATGTATCATTTTTTCTAACATGAGAAATAAGTGTCATTTTATCTTCTTCTTCATCAGACTCATTTTTGACAACAATATATACCATTTCATCACCATCACTACTATCTAAATCTTTATCCATGAATCAAAACTTCTTACCTTTGACCTTGTAGTACTTGTAGCTTTTGAAAACCTTCTTGAATTTTTACTTGTTGTTCTTTTTTCATAGTTGTCTTCTCTATTTGGATACCTCATAGAAAAGTGACCAACTTCTTCACAAGGAAAATAGATTAAAGGAATTTTACCTTTGTACTTTCCTTTGCGTTTTGGATATCTCCTTGCAAGTAGTTCTTCATTGGCTTCAAGATAACTTTTAGAACTATCTTCCTCTTCACTTTCAAGTTTCTTTCCTTTAGACTTTGCATCTTTCTTCTTGAATGCCAACTTGGCTTCAAATGCAGACTCATGATTGCCAAAACTAGGAAAATAACTATCATAGTTATCTAGCTCAAATGTTTTCAATCTTCCCACTTGAGCATCCAAGTTTATCTTATTATTTAGATCACATCTCATATCTTTAATAGTTGGCACTCTAATTGCATATATAGGAATAAGGGTTCTAAGTTGATGCTCACCACTATCACATCATCAATTTTTCCTGTAGAGGCTTTGATTGCACTAACACTAGCTTTGATTCTCTAAACATATTTCAAAATGTTTTCATCCTCTCTCATCTTCATCTAATCAAACTGACCTCTCAAGATTTTTTTTTTGGCTCTTCTCACGTTATCATTTCCTCCATAGATATCCTTTACCTTTGTCCACATCTCATGAATAGTAGTACATCCTTTTACCTCATCAAATTTAGTATAGTTAAGAGTTGATGAAATGTCAATCATCATTATGTTATGATTCATCTTTTTAGCAATCTCCTCCACAATAATTGTTCCAGTGGGAGCCTTATATTTAGTATTTAAATATTTAATACCTAAATCACTAATGGTTTCTATATATAGCTTCATATTTCCTTCCATGCTTTGAAGTTATCTTTGTTCAACTTGGGAATCTCTCTCTTCTAAGACACCCTGATCTTTAGCTTAGGTCCTTCAAACCTTCTCTACAAGCACCAAAAGCTCTAATATAAATAGTTGAAAATATGAGAGGAGAAACTAAGAAGGGAGGGCTGAATCACTTACCACTAAAATAAATCCCAAATCACTTAGATGTCAATACAAAACATAAACTTTTCTAAAACTATTGTTACTTGGTTAACACATAGGCACTTAGTTAACACTAATAATATGTTGTAACTCAGCAAGCACTATAATATCAACTGTTACTCAAAAAATAATGAACATGAAGATATTAAGATATTAATTATGATTAACCTTAATTAACTTAGTTGTGTACACATAAAATAAATAGAATGAACACAAGTGACACCAAGATTTAATGCGGAAACCCAATTTGGGAAAAACCACAACTTGCAACTAGTTGTTGTTTTTCACTCTTCTGAAGTGGGCCCTGCTAGGTGTGGCCATTTTAAAGGATTTAATCACCCTATTAGGAGTGGCCTTGTTAAGGTCTTTAGACACTTCAATCTAGAAATGCCACCTTATTAGAGGATTTGGCAAATAGTTGTTAGGCTAACTCTCTTAAGAGATTTGATAAACTACTATAATGGTTAAAGAGTAACAATGATATGATCTAATTGTTGATGCAACTATATTACTAATTTAAGATCACAATTCTAGCTTGAATGCTTGATCCCTCATGATTAGATTAATCTTTTCCACCCAACAAGGATATTCTTCTTATCCTTCCCATTTGCTTCCTCTAAGCATCTTCTTATCTTCCACACATTCTCATACATTCAATCTTGAAATAGACCTTATAGTTGTTGGTGTTTTAAAAACTACTAAGCAACAAAATTCTCAATACCAAGATGACATTACTCACACAATCTAAAGACTAGCCAATTCTGATTAACAATTGTATGTGCAAACCATTTGGGCCCAACTTTAACAAAACCAAGGGTGGTTTTCTACTCTTCAGGCTCTGGAAAACCAAGGTGGGTATACCCAGGGACAATTCAAGACTAGGAAACATTGAATGAGGATTATTTTAGTTTCATTCTGATTCTCACCTCAAATCCTCAAATACATGCAGAATTCAAGACAATTTGCTAAACACATCTCATATAACAAATCTGGCCAAAATTCTTCTATAGACCTGTAGGTGTTCTGAGCAATAGTGGTTAACTAAACCTAAAACATTCCATGCAAACAAGTATAGGACAACTTTGAAAATCTTCAAAAAATAAAAATAAAATTGATTATAATTCTATATCTGAAAACCATTTATGACACATTTCTCTTCCAGCTGAATGAATTGGACCAATGCCTAATCCATTAGGGTTCAGAGTCTACTACAAATCCTTAGATCTAATTTGTTGCCTTACAACAAATGTTATCAGCAATTCTTATCAAAATTCATCATTCAAAAATCCTTTCCACTGCTACAACAACCTTATCAAATTCATTAAAGCTTTTACTTAATCCGTTGAACTAATAGTTGTGATGAACAAATATACAACCTAACTAGATTGCATTCAATTGCATAAGCCTTTACCCATACAATATCAAGATAACCAAGTAATCAAAAGGAGACAAAGTTCAAATAGAACTGATATGGAGACATCTCATAATTTTTATTCATTTTCTTTAAAAATTGTATACATTTATAGTAAACTCAAAATGACCTTAGGAAGAAACATAGGGATCATTCTATTATTCATGTATTCTAAGAAACTAATAGAGAAAATACATCACAAACTTGCTCCAAACAATGGACCAAAAATAAACTAAGTATATCACTTAGAAAAAATAGAATTCTGACCCTTTCTCTAGCCCTAGAATCTCACTTATATATTGTGAGATGCAACAAGCTTTAGGCTAAGAGAAAATGATAGCTATCTTTTAAAAAGCTTTACATACACCCATCACAACAAGACAACACTATGAATAACAGAAAGATTGGTACATTGAACATTCCTTTGTGGGCCCACTTCTATTATTCCCTTTGGAAAGAATAAATATTATGATTGGATTCCTTTAGTACTCTAGTTCCTCAAGATAGGTAGCCATCAAATGTGATAGTGACGAGTCATCTCCTGCTACCTGAGGATCCTCTTTGTCTTTATCTCAGTGGTAGAGGTGGCTTCTACTTTTGTACTGTAATGCCCCACCTGGAGATCCTTGGAACAAGGATTCAAATCAAGCCAATATATTTTTTTATTTTTTACAAGTATGAATGCACAAGAAAAAATCATACAGGGATCACAAAGATCGCAATGGAAGACTTCAACACAATCCCGGCAACCAACGAATCTCTGAATGCCACTACCCAACCGATACACCCAAACAAAACCAACAACCACCACAACAAGATGAGGGCACAAGAAAAGACCACTCGTCAAGAAAACACCAAGCTGGGGTAAAATGCAGAATCTCAAAATTTGGCTAAGTCTGAAATCCTGAAGCCTTGAAAATTGGCGAAGTCTAGATTTCTGAAGCCCTGAAATATCCTAGAATCTATAACTTATCTTCGAGAGGTTTGAAACCTATCTGAAACAATTTGTCACATATATTACAATATATCTTAAGTATAAGGAATTAAATATACGTCAACTTATACTTAAATGATATATTTTAAACCCCAAGAGACTAAAACAGAAACACGAAAACTCGATTTCAAGAGAAACTGACACAATTCAAAATGCAACAGCATAGGGTTGAAGAATGCCCAAAAGGGTATCCAAAACCACTCTCAAAAAGATCAGATCACGAAGAAAAGTGCCCGCTGATGGCATGCACAAGTTTTTCACAAAAATCATGCAACACTTTTTACTAAGGGAGGGCGATACTTCTCCTTAAGGCGTGCGACACTCTTCTAGTGTCATACGACATTTCTCAAGAAGGCATGCGACACTTTTCAGCATCATAAAACATTTCTCAAGAAGGTGTGCGGCACTCTTCCAGTGTCGTATGACATTTCTCAAGAAGTCGTGCAATACTTTATAGTGTCGTATGACATAGTTTGCATGGGCATGTGATACTTTTTAAAGTATCACACCATGCTGAACAAATGTTACCCATAGAAACATGAAAACACTCCCAGAAGAAAAAAGGACCAAAATTAGAGCAAAGAACCTCCACACCAGGGAGTACCGGATCCACAAAGGCTCGAGGAATGAACACTTGAGTGTAAGAACAACACAAAATGAAGAACATCAAACCATCTAAACTACAGTAGCAAAGAACACACTGAAATAAAAATCGCAGAGAACAAAGCAACATTGCAATGCACATAAATACATCTTAGGAACAAAACAACAAAACTAAGTACGCGATTCCTCCCAACCATCAATAGCATCATAAGACCATCATGGATCCTAGCCATCCCCCGTGCGTAACATCCCAAGCCACCGACTAGATCATTAGTACTATCATAATAGGGACGTCACTACTAAAAACATGCAACAATATAAGCACAAGGAAATCTAACATGCTAGTGATAATGCATAAGATAATCCTACAATAGATAACATCACCTATCACATGCTAAACAACAATAAGCAAAAGATATACTACTAAACCAAATCACATCATCTAATCATATGCTAAACATCATAATAAGGGAATGCACCAAATAAAATAACATCATCTAAATATGATATACAAGCATCCCAATGAAAGCATAAATCACAAGAAAGCATACTCTGGAACCCGAAGTACCAAGTTAAGACATCTAGCAACGGTCGCACTAGGACAAAGATCATCTTTGTATACCGGTCCCTAGCACTGACGAAGGTAGCTATGCCTCCCAACCATGTAGCACCCATAGGTCTACACCCGTCGTGCTGATGGAGATAATGATCCAACCACAAACACACATAAAACACAACATCCATGGCTAACACTCACGCTAGATAGTATGATGGCTGCAACCAAGAACCTAAGACAATGCAAGGAGTACAGGTCCTGGTCAGACACTCAATAGGCTACTATGTAGGGGCTAACATCATGAAGAGTCTCTTGGCATCAAAAATCCCAAGCTAGGACTTGCGCAGATTCAACATCCCTCAACGAAAAGGCTCTTTCACCCCAAACCTTTTTATTATCTTAATGTTTATTATCAATCACACATTTTATTTAATTTTCACTTAATTAAAGCTTCCTTCGCCAACCCTCTGGGAACAATGATCACTAGGCTATGAGGTAGAAGCCCCCTCCATATTCTACCCTACCCTACCCATGCTTATCTTATGAAAAGTGCTCGTGGGCATGCATACTCCCATCCCAACCCCAATGATCATAACTTCCAAAAGTACCACGGAAGATCGAGCCTCGCAAGTCACTCGACAAATGTATGCGAACGTACTCGTGTGTGGTGTACCACCATCAGGAAGATCATAACACAAGGACAGGAATGAGAACACAATGCAAAGAAAACACCCAACTGAAAGCAACATGGGAAGGACAGATTCTACACAAATCCCAAAGCCAATAAAATCATACATCATGAAATCACTCAACCGGCCTCAATCGGAGAGTATGGATTCTACATGAATCCCAATGATGTAACAAGACCAAACATTGTGAACTCACTCAACCAGCCAATTCGAGAGTATGGATTCTACACGAATCCTAGCGTTCACGAAACAAAAGCAAAGGTCCAACAAAAACCATAACAGGTATAAAATCACCTAACCGAACACAATGTCTGGAGTACGGATGAAACACACATCCCAATGCAACATAAAAGTGCAATAGTGGTCTGACTGATATCCAAACAGATCATCCAGGTCCACGAACCACAATGTGCCAAGAAAATCTGAGAAAATAGGGTGGCATGCAAAACGAGGTAAAAATTCCAAATTTTAGAAAAACTTCAAAATTAAAACCCATTTGGCCTTTGGGTTCAAAAACCCCAAAAATCCAAAAATAAATGGAATCGAACATTGTATACAAAAATGGCCAGCATAACGGCGTAAAATCCCAAACCCTCATCCAAAAAAATAGGGAAATGTTCATACCCGCCCAACTGGGTAGAACTAGCATACAAAAATGGAGGGGAACACTAGTTCTCAGCCTCCAAACAAATGACTACAAAAAATAGAAGCAGAAATGAAATAGAAACAATAAAATAGGAAAGCCCTACCTCAAAGCCAAAAGGGCAAAATGGGAATCTGAACCATAAAATAAATATCTCGCACAAGTAGCTAAAAATTGCGGCAATCCAAGGTTTCCCCGAGCTGGATCCAACAAGCCCAACCTCACGACGATCCTATGCCCGTAGCTCCCACAATGAACAAAAAAATAAATCCTCATGAAGAGGATTTTGGGTTTTACTCTCCAACTTTCCAATTTGAAAGTGAGAAGTGAGGAATTAAATTTCTCTTTGGATACTTATTCACTTTTCGGGTGAATAATCGATTAGGGCATTTAACTAGCCAATCTAGTTAAACCCCGAATCGACCCAAACAAAAATAGGCTATTCCTATAAATAGGAATTCATCTATGGAAAAGTCATCAGAAATTAAAATAAATCAATTAAAATTCCCGAAAACCCAAAAAGCACATAATCTCCTTAAACAACTTTCGCGACAATGCGAACCTCTAAATGCACAAACACGCTTACGGGTCTAATCACATAATGCAATGAGTTCAGATTTAATAATCACCGAAAGGTTTAAATTAAACATTTTAATAAAAGATACGTTGACTATACAAGGACGACATTGGTAAAATATGAAAGGCTGAATCACTAACTCCATGTGCCACTGCCAGGGATATAATCCTACACACTAAACAACACGATGAAGTGCAATTTCATATAATAACATAGCCGAAGCAATAAATGCATTAAATCACCTAATTTAACCATTCATTTAATTATATTAAAATAATCTATTTACATCACTCACTTTTTCATAAAGCATAACAACGCAGGAATGAAGTAAATAACCATAGCATTAAATCCATCACATAACAAAATTAAAGGTATGTTCAAATACCAAATAACCAGATATCATCATAAAACACACTATCATCTCAAAATGACATCATCATGCAATATGATTAACTAAACAACATAGAAGTCTAAAATCCATGATACTGGAATCAAAGAGTAACATTTGACCCTCAGGTCATCTCAAATGTAACACATCACATGAGTAACAAATATCTCTCTAATCAAAAATATAACAAGGTAAATGTCCGCAGCACATAACTAAATAATCTCACATGAACAATCCATTTAATTGCTTACGCATTTAATAATGATTGTTTACTCTCCATTAAAAGGAAATTAAAACACATAAGCAAACATAGTCATAAACATGACTAACCACTACTACAGGAACCTAGTCTAGTGTAGCATGGTAAAAGAACATAGCGCAATCTATGCACACATCTCAAGGTAATCACAGAACGACCTCATGATATCACATCGATCCTGGTAACCACTAGCACAAACCTTAGTGAACCAAAAATCACATCATAATCTCAAAGATCAATCAAAAGCATAAACAAAGCAACTGATATAGAAACATAAATCCAAACACCTCAATGGTGTAGATCACTCAGGGTCACAATCATGATCCCATCACAACAAAAGATCATCACGGTTGCATCCATTAGGACGACATACAAAAGTCAAATGGGAGAGGCACTACATGTACCCTCTTCTTTTTCATCATCCTCCACCTCATCACCTCCTTCTATCTATTATGGAGACAAAACTTCTTCTTTTCACTTATTATAGGTGATATCTTCTAGCCAATCAAAATTCAGGGCTTCTCTTTGTACAGTTATCAGGGAATTTGTAATTGCCTCCATATCAACTAATTCCTTTCTAATGGAGTTATAGAATATCTACACTTTAACCAACTCCTCATTTGTCATAGCCCATAACATGTGTCCAATTTCATTTATAACTTTATTTATCCTCTCACAAAAAATCTCATCTAACTCCCTTTTCCATTCCTCCTTTTCCTTTATTTTATCAACTAACTTTGGAGCACAAGGGAATAAATCAATTTTTTTTGTAAAATACTTGGAAAAAAAATTAGTTAATATTCTATAGAAAGAATCTTGCTTATCATCAAAACCTTGCAATTTATTTAGTAAATAAAAAATTCCTTCTATCTAATGTCAAGGCAACTGGATGACAGATATACACATAGTAGTAATATGTTCATTTCTTTCTATCCACTTCTACACAAGAGGTCTGAATACAACTTCATCTCTCTTTAATTCATCCCTGATGGATGTAATCCTTGCCAATAAATCAAAAAATGATGACCACTCAATTCTATCTACTAAATACATTATACCCTGCCTTATTTTCTCCTCAAACTAATTATTTAGTTCTACATACATTGCATACAACTTGTTCTTTTCTTCTTCAAAATCCTCTGTAGTGTAGAACTATGGCCTTTCAGGGGTATATGGTACCTCAATAATTGGAGTGGAATTGAAAGGTTCAATAGGTGGCCTAGGAGGGTATGCAATCTTGGGTTTACTAGTCTCTCCTATTTTTATTTTCCCCAGTACCTTCTCCATTTGGGATACTTTGTTTTCCAATGATAGTATCTGCATACCCCTTTCCTCATATGCTTTCAAAACTTCTTCAAACCTAGCATTGAGTTGGGAAAATCTATCTTCTTCCTAGCCAGATACAACACTACCAAATTTTAGCATTTCTGAGGCCATTCCTTTTATCTGCTTACTGCCTACCTCACTAGCCCTGAAAACTATCAATGCACTAGTATGCTCTGCAGTGGAAATTTCCTACATTCTGATCTTGTCTCTTTTTTCAATTGACCAAATAATAAGGGCTTGGTGGTCATCACTAAATTTTACTCCTCTATGAGCTTGTAATATTTCTTCTTTAGTTTTAAACTGGACGTCCTTTTGCTTCCTGACTGAATAAAAAACCATGGAATTCACTATATCCCATTCAGGAAAAATAAGGAATCCTGACTATTTAATTATTTGGCTTCTGGTCTCAGGGGTAAATTGAGTAAAATCATTCAAAAATTTAGACTTTACCTCCTCCTTAATAGTAGAATCTAATTTATCAGGTTGTTCTACCTTTTTTCTTCACAAGTCTTCTCAAAATTTCTTATATTTAGCCTCCGAAACAATTGTGCAAATGCTCTAGAATTCATAAAATTTTCATCATTAATAAACCTCTTAGAGGCTTGGGCAACTATAGGGTCAATCTCCTTACCTTGGTAATCAGCAATAGTTAAATCCAAGGAAGGTGTAGGTGGCTCTTGAGGCTCTCCAATCTCCAAATCTATGGAGGTAACAATCACATCTCCCTCTCCACCAATTTTTCTAAGTTGTTCTCTTAGAGATGTTTCATTATTATTTCTGATTGGAGACTGGCTTGGGGAATATTGTTCCACTTGGGAAGAAAACCCCTACTCTAATTTTTTCCTTTTTGGAGAGCTGGCTATAGATGGACTTCTTGACCTTGGCCGCATATGGAGGGGTGCCTGTTGCACACTTTGAACTATGACATAACCTTCCCTTCTCTATAATGTATACTAACTAGGTGCCACTATATTTTTGCTACTTATCTTCTTTTATACTTCTATAGCCTTGTCTGGATATGCCTTAACATATGCATCCTTCTTCTCATTCATGGCTTGTATTATCACAAAAAAATTATTCATTAATGCCTACATCTTGGCTCCCCAATATTTCTTTTCTTTCAATGGATCATAATGGAGGTCAAAGGCATTAATAAATTCTATGGTTTTTCTATATACTGTCCATTTCTCCTTTCTCAATTCTTGCTCTTGTAGAGGTAAAACATTTCTGATCAATCCTTTGGATAGTATACTTGTTGCACCATGCGAGAAGCTTTTATTCTCTCTCTTAAGAGATCACAAAATCCTTCAGGCTCAGTAAATCTGGCATGAGATTCTAACATGTTATATCTATCTAAAAACAAAATAAGGTGCTTCCACCCTTTCCTTACAAAAGAAAAAGCATGCACTATAGTAACAATTGGAAAGAAGGTACCCTTCTTAGATAGTTCCCTCTCATCTATAGTGCCTATCTACCATATGAACTCAACTATCCCTATCTTCAAAGGCATATGGAAAGGTAGAACATGAGGGTTTCCCAAAAATCCATATACTCTTATAATTGTTGAGACAATATAAGGGATTATATCCCCCTAGTTATGACTAACTAGTAGCCCTTGTGTCTAATAGTGCTTGTGGAATTCTAGGGTTGTCTCCTCTCAAAAGTAATCTAAGCTTTGATGAAAAATATCTATCAAAGCTCACATAACTGGCATCTGTGGCTTCTGAGGTCATATCCACACTCCATAACTATACTGGATTCCTCTCTCCATCCTTGGTTGTTTGTAGCTCCATATCCTTGGAGAAGAAGGTGAATCCTTTGTACAAGCATACATGCATAAGCATTGAATACCAATAGAATGGTTTGTTCACTTTCCCCCTTTCTATTCCCACCAAACCATTGTGAATCTCTTTTGCAAGGAAAGTAGCAAAATCTAGAATAGTACTCATTCCAAATTGAAGAGTTTGAGCCATTATGAGAATAATTGAGCCTAGGATCTGCTCAAATTCATCAATCCCAAAAACTATGCAAAGAGAGGTATATAATTCCTGAGCACTGGGGTTAAAATGTCTTTTCAATAATGGCTCAGGTGTATTAGCAGTAATCACAGGCAAGGTTCCAACTTTAGAAGCATGCTCCTACAATGGCCCTTTCCTCATGTATATTCTCTATGCATCATATCATGCTCATAAATCATCTATATCAATGATTTCATGTACATCATGGTTAGGATTAAGGTTGAAAACATCACTGAAAAGCTTAGGGCAAACCTTAAAAAGACTGACTCCAGAATGATTTTTCACCCATCCTATAATAGGATCGTATTTCTTTGCCAGGTCATTCAATAGATCACTATTGAAGAAAGCTGAAGGAACTGTTAATTTTCCAATGTCAAATTCCTAGTCATTGGTCATGGGGGTTATCTAAATTCTATTTTGAGAATCATTTCTTGAACAATTGCAAACCCCTAATAGAGACTTGGGTGTCTCTTACCCAGTTTGCCCTATCATAGAAACCTTAAACCATAGCTACCCTAGGGTTCTTAGGAATTAGTTCCCTCCATTTAGTTATTTCATTTACTGATAAGGGAAATTGTTTTAGAAAATTGTCATGCACAGCCATTTTTAAATAATCAATTTGCCTAGAAAATTCCTTTTGTGGAGGCATTTTAAAAATTCACTCTTATAGTAGCAAATTCTTCATTTTTATAGGTTATAGGTTACTTACCCACTAAATTTGCCCTTCTTTCTCTATAATCTTCTCTCCAAGTTTGCTAAAACCCTTGAGAAATTTTGTGCCCTTGCTTTGGAAATCCTTTTTGCTCTGATAAAATCTACAACTGTATGCTTCAATAATGGCAATTTTTCATTTTATAACAGTGCATTGAGGTTGCACAAAGGAAATTTTTGAATCATATTAAATCCTATAACTGTTACCTCCAATTTGCAACCAAGTTTGAATCCAATAAGTAGATTTTCATCAGATCGGATGGCTCTAATTTAAAAGGAAACAATTTTATGGCTTTAAAAAATAAGGCTATGTGTTGCAATACCACTTGGGTGCATTTCATAAACTTCTTGCAACTTAGAATTATAGGGGAGCACCGCTCGTTGATCAAGATAAGATCAATGATCTGATCAATTTATATTTGAATGAGGTCCAATCAGCTACATTGACCAATAGGAAGCCTTTATATGAGTATGTGCCTTTTGACAACTTCCACACCAGTGGGTCCCATTTCTTCTTCTGAGTGAGCAGGTCCTTGATGTCACTCTTTCCACGTATCAAGCTAGTGCATTCCTACTTTACTTATTGATCAAGCATTTCCTTATTGTAGGATTGTGTCAGCCATTGATTTTCAAAAGATCAATGGTGATAGTGATTATACCCTGTAGAGCTTCAAAGTTAAAATTTTAGACATCACCATGGACGTGTCTCTGCATGGCACATTCTCGCTTTGTTTAAACTTCACTCAAGTTCTTAATCTGGGCAAGCGCCCCTCGTTGATCAAGACAAGATCAATGATGTGCAACAATTATGCATTTTATGCTTGCATCATTCACTTGGGCCAATGAAGTGACTACTTTTAACCCACATACTTTGACTCATTTGACCATTGCATTTATTTTTGAATATTTTTTGTGCCCACATCATAAGTGTTTCCAGCTAAGCACAAGTGGCAGAGCACATGGCGTGACGAAGCATTCTCCCATACATTGGACCCACTGTGACACATGTTGCAAAGGCACATACCCACATTCCTTATCTTACTAGTAGCTTCATAATGTAGGATTGCATTAACCCTTGATCTTTGAAAGATCTATGGCTAACAAGGCTTCACTTCCACTTGGCAAACAAACCTTTGCAGGGGCACATCTGGTAGTACATGTCAGCGATCATTTTACAGTGTGGTACTTTATAGTATACAGTTAGAAATTCTCGACCCCACCTTGCCATATGTCAAAAAATGACTTGCCTACATTATTTATCTCTCATGCAACTTCAAAATGCGAGCATGCGCTGGCCTTTGATCCTTGACAAATCAATGATCAAGAAATCATGTGTTCCAAAATACCATGCTAGCTGAAGTGACAAATAAAAAGAGTCCATCTGTTCCAAATTGTCTGACACTTGCCATGAAAGACATCTCAACATCATCCTTGAGAATAGAGAGCTCATCTTGTTAGACTATGCCATTTGTCCAATTTTTGCTTCCCCACATTATTTAACATTTGTGCATCTTGTTATTGTGAGCATGTGCAAGCCTTTGATTCTTCACAAGATCAATGATTAGAAACCCTGAGCTATACAACAATACCTTTACTAAAGAAAGAGCCAATGATATTGCAGAGATTTTAAAACATGCACAAGGAACACTGAGAGTTCTGTAAAAGTTATAACTAGCTCTAAGAGCCACTAAATTTTTTCAGCACACTAAAGTTGAAACATTAGTAGGAGCTACATGTTGAATAGGTGCTTCCCCACAATATTTAAAACTACTGTAGCTTTGAATTGTAGAAATGTGATGGTCATTGATCTGATCAAGATCAATAGTCATCGAAGCTTACTGTTACATAGGATTTTTTCAAATAAAATAATTCAATTTAGGCAGACATGATAAAGTTTATAAAAAGATTAATAAAGGCATCTTTGTGCGGATAAAACTTTAGGATAAAAATGTCCTACCAAAATTTATTTGAAATGATACTTCCTAAGGTTTTCATAGGCTAGGGCCAGACAAGGCAAAGCACAAGGTTATTTGGTGAATTTTTTGCCTAGGGTCTTTTGACCAAATTTCAAGTTCCTTTGGAGTGCACATTTAGGGTTTTTCACTACTGAATACAACAAAGAAAGGTGGTGAAAAACTAGGCCAACACTTGTATCATATACATTGTCAAGTCCATTTGAAGATAACTTAGAATAATTAATATTCATCTCCTCTATTGGCTAGAACCAACAATAAAATCCATTAAACTCAATATGCCAAATCAAGAAAATCCTTTGTTTGTCGATCTTGCTTGATATACACTAACACTAAAATGATTTTCATGTGTTAACTATTACCTATTTTTGCCCCTGCCAAAATTTGAATTGAAACACTTCAGACCTCCGAATGGCCAGTTACCATCTTTAGTATTATTTAAATGCCTAGGAAATACAAAAATTTTTTTATTAGACTTTCTATTTTCTCGCAACTTTTCACGTTGTCAGATCTTTGGCGATCTATGGTGGCTACTTTCCCACATTTTCAAAATAAATGACCATTAAACATTGTGAGGAAGCCCATTTGAGATGCATGGCAGGTGAGTCCGTCTTCTTTTGTGTGCTACAAAGGGAAGAGGTCTCAGTCTAGTTGGCATTCTGGTTGGCGCCTATTTTCCCACATTCCATTTTTTGGCACCCTTTTCATGTGTGGCATGGTGTGACATCAGGGGCCTACTCTTCTTAGGAGAAATAAATTATTTTTTTCATGGAACTTGTCAGAACATGTGGGTTTGAAAAGGTGATATTCTATTGAGTAGTAAGATCCATCGTTCAATGCAAATAGATCAAGGGCTAGCACTTTCCCACATTATGAAGATGCAGGGATGTTAAGGAATGTGGGCAAGCACCTTGTTACCATGTGCCCTTATGGGGTCAAGTCTATTCCTTATGCCACAGTTGGATGCCAAGGTGGTGCCAGGTCATGCTAAGTTAGATGCTAAGTGTTCGTGGGCCCAAAAATTTCAAAGAGCAAGTGCAGTATATGTAGGATCTTTCATGATTGTTGATCTCATAGAGATCAATGATTGCCACTTTCTTGCAATAAGGAGATGTGAGGAAATTAAACATTTTGGGGAAGTTCCTAAAGGACACATGTCCCAGTGGGCCTAGCTAAGGCATTAACAGTTAGAGGTTGGCAGTTATATGACTGCCACGGTCAGGGTCTTGAGGAGGTGGTGCAGTTAGTTATGAAGATGTGGTCAAACTCAAGAAGACTATGTAGGGTGGTAGAAAATTAAAAGACTATTGGCCCATGTGGCTCATCCTAGTGGCAAAGTTTGGTTGACTTGCTAACTTTGCTGATTCATGAGCTAGAAATGAATGAGATCAAGTTTTTTTGTGCAATTTGATCCTCATGATTAATGCCAACCACTGTCGAATGAATACTGAGTCTAGTAAAAAGCAAGAGAACACTCCACCACCTCAGTTCATCCATTTACTTGGTCAGAATGGTTTAAGCTCTATTTCTATCAGATCCCTATTTCAACTAAATATCAAGTTTCATTGTATCTAAATCTGTACCCATATCAAATTTTCTCTAGATCCTTATCGAAACTTAATGGCTATGGTTGTGGAGTAACTTCAGAGAAAATATCTCAGTTATACTTGAACTATAAAGGCAATTTTTGTAGATTTTTTTCTAGTCAACCGTTCTCTGACTTCTTTGATATTGCTCTGTAATTTTAATATAAATTCCCTTTGTCTCTAAACTATATGACATTCTACCTTATCTCCTTCAACCATTGATGTAAAGTGCAAGAACTATTTGCCTCTCATTGGTGTATTGTGGATATCTATAGTCTTGCATGATTGTATCTCTATTTTCCTATGAATGGTATATAAGTGAATCCTCTCTTTCCTTATGTCATTCATTTAGGTTTTCTGATCTACATGTGATTGTTAGATTAAAGCAAGTATGAATGTGTATATCTCTTGGTGTCATGATGGTTCATAGTGCATGTATGGAAAAATATTGGTCTGAACACTCTATTTTGGTGCATCACCCCCTTACGTTAGAGTAGGTAGATTTTCTTTCATGCATTTCTTCTCCCTTTTCTTCTCCAAGAGTAGTTAGGTGCAACCTGATAGTAAAGGAAGCCGGCCTTCTCCAGGGACTAAACCTCATAGTTCAAGTCCCACAGCTTAGAGGTTGTTTCCATGTTTCACAAGGTTGTCCTTAGGTAAAAACTTTGGACAAGGGTGCAAACCTTTGTGACAATAGTTTTTGGCACACCCGGTGGGACAATATTTAGAAAATTTCAACTATACTAGTGTCAAAAGGAATATTTCAAGATTAATACTAAGGAGATAGTACTGGATTCGGTGTTCAAGCCTTCAAGGGCTCATTCTTCAAGTAGTTGGAGACTTTGAGTTTCAAATACATTTGGTTCTAGACCAAAGTTGCAGTAATTCATGCCGAAAGCCCAAATAAGGGCATCTTCTAGAGGTAAATTTCATTACCAAGAGCTTTCATTTTCAAATCCTATAAGAAGGAAGACTAGAGTATCTTTATCACTAGTTAGGAGTGCAACAGTAACAAATACACCTGCAAGATCCATCTCTACTCCTCCTACTATTAGATCTTAGCCTAGATTGCCATCAGCACATATCAATAGATCACTTGTCTATATGGCACAGCCTAGGGCTCATGCTTTTGCCACCTTTAATGGTGGAAGTCCTCTTTTATTGGCCCAAAGAAATGACATACCGGTAGCTACACTCAAAAGTATACCAAAATTTATTGGTGAAGCTTCTATCTCTCCCTTAGAACACATTCAAGAAGTTGCAAATGTCTACAATATCTATGGTATTACAGAGGATGATGTTATAGTCAAGCTTCTAGCCTCATCCTTGAAAGGAAAAGCACTACAATGGTATAGAGGTTTGGCTCATGGTTCTATAGCATATTGGGATGGATTAGGAGCAGGACTATGCAAACACTTTGAGGACAATAGTGACCATTTGTCACTTTTAGAATAGTTGACTACTATAAAAAGAGCCCCCCATGAATGTATGACTAATTTCAACTATAGATTTCAAAAGGCATGGGATAGAATACCTACTTCAGTAAAACCTACCCCCGATAATGCCTTCTTGCATTACCTCAGAGCTTTTAATAGTAACATTGCCACTATGATTCAAACTATGGGAGGAGATACCTTTCCTAATGCTTATGACATAGCAATAAAGTAAGAAAACATCCTAATACAAGGATGTAAGCTAGCTCCAAGGCCTCCTATGACTTTCTTCCGTGATGTTTGAAATCACCAACCAACAATGGCTCCTCTTCCAACAACTTCCAATCAGAATCCCTTGCTCTAGTCCCTCAACCTGCCACATCTTCAAATGGAATAGATGAAATCAAGGAAATGATGCAATCTATGATGCTAAATGTAGGGAACATAGATAAAAGATTGTAGGGCCAAGAGAAGAAGCTAGAGGATAGCTTCTCTGTGATGTAGAAAGTGAGTAACCAAGTGGTAACTTTAGAGAGACAATAAGCTCAAGGTAGTAAGGCTCATCAATTGAAAAATCAAAATCTAAATAGTGGCAAGCCTCCAAATGAAAACTTTGGGAACAATTATTTTGATTAGAATAGGCAGAATAGCTATGCTTCACCCTTAAATGTAAACCAAAGCAGGGCCATAGTTCCTCAAAACAACATGGCCCAAGATCAGGGTTTTTGTCCCTCCTATAACTACTCCTACACCCGTTGCATGTGTCAGAAGGCTGAATCTTATTTGGCTTTGACCATCTAGGATACTATAGCAGGACAATCATACAAGGAGGACCAATTTAAAGATGCCTTCTATATACAAGGACAAGGTGATTACTCCTTTATGAATCATCAGGTGGAGGAGCATTGTAATGTAAACTAGGATTCCATTGCTCACAACACTAGGAGAAAAAGAAGAGCTATTGAAGATGCTACCCATCCTCCTCCAAATCATACCTCAACTTCAAATGCAATACCTCATGAACAAGTAGTAAATGATCAAACAAATACCTTTCAGCAGCAAAGGTGAAATAATGGCAGAAAGGATGTAAGTGTAGACACCTAAGATTGTCCAAATACCCTTAACCTGACCAATTAAATAGATATTTATTATTTATTTAATTCCCCTGCCTTTAATTAAATAAATTTTACATTTATTTAATTATGTTCACCTTTTCTTGATTTAAATAAACTAAGGTTTTTTTAAATCCTAACCTATTCCCCTTGCATCCTAACCCATCCCCTTTAATTAAGTACTTTGTTTACTTAATTAATCCTTGCCTAATCCCCCTTGGAATTAAATATTAAATTTAATCCTATTTAAGCACATGGCTCCTAACTTTAACTCTGATCTAACCCACCTTTCTAAACCAAACCACTTCCTTAATCATGCTTTCTTTTCCTAATCATCTTGCTAATCACCTTTTAATCCTAATTGTGTGCTCACACATGTGTGAGGGATGTTCACACTTTCCTCATCCCTCATGTCTTCCATGCCTCTTGCACACTTGTCCTCTTGCATGAGAGTCAAGGTGTCTCACACATGTGTGAGAAGCCATGCTTCTCACACCTCTTGCACACTTGTCCCCTTGCATGAGAGTCAAGTTGTCTCACACATGTGTGAGAAGCCATGCTTCTCACACCTCTTGCACATTTGTCCTCTTGCATGATAATAAATTTGTCTCACACATGTATGAGAAGCCATGCTTCTCACCTCATTGATCATGTCACCATCAAAGGTTGCTCACATGTGTGAGGATATTGCCCCCTTTGAATTGGTCAAAACCCTAATCCATGTGGAGTCTACTTGGCCTCCACATCATTGACACCTCATCGATCGTGAGAGATCCTAGCCTTTCATCTTGCATTCAATCTTAGTCGTCCGTTGCATCTCATTTCCTATAAAAGGAGAGCCCTCTCCTCATTTCTAAACTACTATCTACGTCTTTGTTATGCTGCTGGATTTGTGAGCAACCACATCCTATAATGTGAAATCATCAATCACTTGGTGATTTTATGAGGTTTGCATTAGTAGTTTGAGTAATTATGATTTCATGTTATTCTTTTTACATGTTTATCTTGCATATTTTGAGGTTTGCATGATCATGTAGGAATAGATGTTAGTTGCTTAGTGTTTATTTCTTTTATTACATTTTTATGCAATACATTTTGGCATGCCACAAAAATCCAAAATAATCATAAAACATAAAAATCCAAAAAAATTGTAAAAGTTTCAAAATCTAAAAAAAAAAATTAAAACATTTCAAAAACAACAAAAAGAAGCTCATGTTTTCTCCATCACTTCTTCTATCAATCCATCTCATCATCATCATGCATCTCTTGTCTTAATCACCTTCTTAATCATTCAAATCATTCCTCAAAATCCTAATCATCTCTATTCATCCAAATCATTTCCTCATTTTCTTAATCATTCAATAAAATCCATAATCTTCATCCTAATCATAGTTCATAATCCACATCAAGATCCAATTCCCTCATTCAATGATTCATCCTCATAATTCTTGATCCAATCCTTTGTCAAATCCATTCTTTTCTAATCAATTTCTAATTCAATCCATTTACATCTTCAATTCAAAATCAATCAATCTTTCTTCATCTATTCAAATATTCTTGTAATTTAATCTTCATAAAATCATTCTACTTTGGACATAGGAGCATTTTCATGAATATTGGACTTTCATTCAAATCCCACATTCACTTGTTGGCAATATCATAGGGTTTCTATCAATTCAAATCAAACCCTTATCCAATCAATATCATATCAAATCAAATTTAATCAAATCAATATCAAGTCCAATCCAATTCAAATACAACCAACACAAAGTCCAAACTTTCTCCTAGTCCTATGTTCATATTCCATCCCTCATCAAATCCTTCATCTCTTCATCTAACATCTATGGATCCAAATTGGCTTCAGAAAAGGGTTGACGGTCTTGCATGACAATATGGAGTTTTACCTCCCATTCAACCTACATATCAAATCTATCCTCAACACTTCATATCCAACTCTAATCCATCTCATGTTCATTAATATTCTACCTTTGACAAGGTAAATCCACCTCATTATCCTTCAACTCCATACAATTCCATTCCTAGCCCACACACTTCCTCAAACACAAATGCCCTTGCCAAGGAAATGGAACAATTGAAGAATTATCTCTTAGCAAGCCAACAAAAAGAGGCCACCCTCCATGCCATGTGTCCTCTTCCCCCATGTTTTGAAGACCATAGAACTCATGTCCCATCCAACCCCAACCCTCCATGTAATCCCTATCATAGTTCCACCTTCCCACAATCCTCATCCTCCAAAAACCTCATGCCCACCTTGTAAGGGATATTTCACATCACTCTTTGCTAAGTGTAAAGAACAAGATAAAGTGAACCAATCACTGATAGTGATACCCCCAATTCCATCTCAATACCTTCCTCCAAAGAATGAAATTATAGATGCCTCTTCTCCTCTAGATTTGAGCATTTCTCCATCCCATAATTGCCTTATCCCTCAAGATCCGTTTATCTCTCTTAGTCCATCTCATGATTTCCTTCCTAATCAAGATCAAGGCATCCTATGTACCACACACCATACTGATTCCACTCCATCTAATGAGTTAGCCTCTATAGATCCTCCACTTCATGAAGAGATTCCTTCCACTCCATCCACTAATATTCATGCATGTCAACATCAAATCCCTCCATCTCATGATCATATTCCATCTCATGATCCACTCATTCCACTACATGATCCTCTTCTTAGTCAAGATCAAAGCACCCCTTCATTATCTTTTCATGACACCACTCCATCTCATAATCCTATTATCCCTCATAATCCCCCTTGTAATCCTAATCCTCCATATTATCCTATCACACCTATCCAATGCACTCATGAACCCCATCTACCTGGACTCGCATCTTGTGTTGAAAATGATAAGCTAATGTCTCAAGATGTTGGTATGCCTTCCACTTCTCCCAAATTCAAAATTCCTCCATCCAAACCCAAACATTCCCATCCTTCATCTTCCAAGTCCATTTTAGAACCTTATATCCATATTCTTCTTCCCTCCTCACTTCCATCCATTCTAGGTCCTTATGTTCCCCCACAAAATCCTTCATCCCTTCCTTCCATTTTAAGTCCTTACATACATCCATCCACAATATCCATGTCTCCCACTTCATCCCCTCATGCTTCTCCTAAATATCAACAAAGGCACACATCCTTGAATTCCTTCCAACATTCACTATCCATATGCTCTTCTTCATGCACCCATAACATGGCCAATGGAAGCAAATTGGATGCCAAATAAAAAGAGAATAAAGTTAAAAATCCACAAAAATCCAAGGATCAACATGTCCCCTCTAAAAGACATGTCCAAGAAAAGACAAACTTGATCCAGAAGAAAGAACAAATCAAAAGGCCACAAAGGCTAAAAGTAAAAAGTGCAAATTTTTTGTGGATCCCAAAGCTACTTAATGTAGCAATGAATCTCAAAGAAAGATTCCAAATGACGTTCAATTTTGCTAATCCAAATCCTTCCCTCATGCATAAATCATCCACACTTCCATTTTCCAAATCCATTTTGGGCCCTTATATACCCAAATCTGCCATCCTATATCCATCATCTCCTTCATCCATTTTGGGTCCCTATATCCCAGAATTCACACTTTCCCCTACATATCCTCCGAAATTTCCTCCTTTCCATCACCCTTCAAGGTGTGTTCCAATGATGATCTTTCCACTTCCTTCATCCACTCATTCACATGTCTTCCAACCTAGTATCGATCAACCATGTCTTCCTCCCACCCAATCCACCCCTTTAATCCAAACTTTGTCATAGGTCATTGTCTTCCATTCCCCAATCCACTTCATCCTTGTTTTCACTACCCTACCAACATCTATGTGCAAATAGTAACAATTCCTTGAAACTAACAAAAAAAGAAACATAAATATCAAGAGATACATCCATATAAATAGATCCTTGAGTCCTCCCTCCATTTTCCTATCATGTATCCATTGCCTCCCAATTCCACTTATCCATCCATTCACTTTTCGTTGTCCACTTGCACTCTACATTGGGGTCAAGCTCCATCTATACCACTCTTCCTTACATATCTTCCATGCTTCAGTCTACTATTCATATTTCACTTCCATCTTTGATCTTGACTTTCACTTTCCTTTCATCTATCCATATGCACTTTCCATGTCACTTTCTCATTATCCATACAGTATCCTACATAATCCCATAATCCATCCATACATTTGATCTTGACATGTTCTCCATATCTTGCATCCCATAGTCCTTGTCATGTTCATGTTCATCCATTTTCCATCCATACTCCTATACACTTCCATACCCCTTTCATATGTTCTTGATCTTGGTTATCCCTTCCATCTCGTCCATTTCATATCCCACATTTCATCCATACCCCTCATATCATTATCCCTTTTTCATACCCTCCCTTCCATATCCCTTATTTCCTTCCACTTTTATAACCATGCTCATGATTGGCATTAGAGGCACAATAACACAATGTTCATACATGCTTTGGAAGAGCACATGCCTTCTCTTCCTCCACATGCTAGCCTTCGTACCATCTTTCCATTTTCACACATCCTTTCCCACCATATTTTCTTCCATTTTCCTATCCTTGGTATGGGGCATATGGACTCCTTCAAAACATGATCTTTGGTTCCACATTTTTCACTACCATTTCATTTGGTAACTCATATCCTTTCACCATTCCTTTCATCCATCGACTCACGTTGCTTTTCCTCCATTTACCATGCTTTGGCTCTCCCTTGTCATTGGTCTCAATCCATTATATTCCACATTCATTCAATCAATTCATTTCTATCCATTCTATCCCACATTTGTTCATATCACATTCCATCTAATTCTTCCAACTCACTTCAATCACATTCATTTATCCTCTAATTTCAATCAATTTTCCCTTCTTCTAATCCTTTCACACCAAATCCATTTCAATTCTACTCTCATCATTCCTCATCCTATCAACATCATTCTTCTAATATAATCCATGTTCATTCTTCTACTTGCATTTCCATTTCATCTATTCATCCAACTTCTCCATAATATCAAAAAAAAAAAAAATTCAACTATGCAATCAATACTAATTCAATCAATCTAATCTTGCCATCTTGTACATCAATCCTTAATCAATTCATCAAATTTGACCCAATCAACTGATACACATTAATCATATTCAAACATTATCATGGGATGAATCCTTCCCAATCCTTGGATGTGTATAACGCTTATCGTTAGCTTTGCCATCATCAATCAGTCCATTCATGGGTTTTTAGCTTGACAAGGGGCAAAATGTTGGTTTTCTTTTGGTTTTTTGTGCATGATTTCTTATTACTTGTCTGCATTCATATTTTTTTCATTTATTATGGTCTTTGCATCCTATTGTCCCAAGAATCATGGTCTTCCATATCATGGTTTCATAAGGCATATGGTTGTATTAGACCCTTTTTATCATGTACTTGACACATTGTCATATTGCTTCCTCATACCTTGGTGCATAGTGTTGAATACAATATCATACTTAAGTTGTTCACATCATTGCAACATATCTTTATCATTGTTCCACTCTCATCCATCCTTCAATCTATTTTGAGAGAACATCCATGTTCTCCTAACTCGTATGTCCTCTCTAGGGGGCATACCCTTCCATCCTTGTCATCCTTCCTCATCCTTCCATGGCTAGGGCATCATGCTACTAGTCTTATCCTCCTAGCCACTATATTTTATTCTTCTTTTATATAACATTACTAATGCTATATCAAAGAGGGGAAAAATGTAGAGACCTAAAATTGTCCAAATACCCTTAACCTGACCAATTAAATAGATATTTATTATTTATTTAATTCCTCTACCTTTAATTAAATAAATTTTACATTTTTTTAATTATGTTCACCTTTTCTTGATTTAGATAAACTAAGGTTTATTTAAATCCTAACCTATTCCCCTTGCATCCTAACCCATCCCCTTTAATTAAGTACTTTGTTTACTTAATTAATCCTTGCCTAATCCCCCTTGGAATTAAATATTATATTTAATCCTATTTGAGCACATGGCTCCTAACTTTAACTCTAACCTAACCCACCTTTCTAAACCTACCCACTTCCTTAATCATGCTTTCTTTTCCTAATCATCTTGCTAATCACCTTTTAATCCTAATTGTGTGCTCACACATGTGTGAGGGATGTTCACACTTTCCTCATCCCTCATGTCTTCCATGCCTCTTACACACTTGTACTCTTGCATGAGAGTCAAGGTGTCTCACACATGTGTGAGAAGCCATGCTTCTCATACCTCTTGCACACTTGTCCCCTTGCATGAGAGTCAAGTTGTCTCACACATGTGTGAGAAGCCATGCTTCTCACACCTCTTGCACACTTGTCCTCTTCCATGAGAATCAAGTTGTCTCACACATGTGTGAGAATCCATGCTTCTCATCTCATTGATCATGTCACCATCAAAGGTTTCTCATGCATGTGTGAGCATATTGCCCCCTTTGAATTGGTCAAAACCCTAATCCATGTGGAGTCTACTTGGCCTCCACCTCATTAACACCTCATCGATCATGAGAGATACTAGCATTTCATCTTGCATTCAATCTTAGCCATCTGTTGCATCTCATTTCCTATAAAAGGAGATCCCTCTCCTCATTTCTAAACTACTATCTACCTCATTGTTATGTTGTTAGATTTGTGAGCAACCACATACCATAATTTGAAATCATCAATCACTTGTTGATTTCATGAGATTTGCATTACTAGTTTGAGTCATTGTGATCTCATGTTATGCTTTTTACATGTTTATCTTGCATATTTTGAGGTTTTCATGATCATCTAGGAATAGATGTTAGTCACTTAGTGTTTATTTCCTTTATTACATTTTTATACAATATAGTAAGTGATCCTCAGGTTGTTCCATCTCAACCTCCTACAAATGTAGCTCTCAAGGCTTCTACAAAAGTACCTACTACACCATTCATTCTGGTAGAATAAATGAAGAAGACAAATGTGAATGTATCCATGTGGGATGTTGTTGCAACTATACCCATGCAAAATAGGTTGCTGCAACAAGAATTGGAAAGTATCGAACTAAAGGGTCAGCCACACAGCATGGAAAGTGCCACAAGCCTAGTACAACCATCAAGGGAGGAAGAAACAAATAAAAAGGTTAGACCCACTCCATTTTATGTTTCTCTAATTATAGAGGATAAAATAGTCCACAATTGCATGATTGATTCAGGGGCTAGTAGTTCAGTGATGCCTAGGTGTGTTTTTGATACTTTGGAAATGAAATATGAGCCCATTGTTAGAGATGTGTTACAGTTGAATGGTAGTACTTTCAAGATTTTAGGGATCCTTAGGAATGTGGAAATGGCCCTACATGCATGCCTTGGTTATACTATAACTCAAGATATATCCATTGCTAAAGTCAAGTCACATTTTTCCATCTATTTGTCAAGAGACTTCACTACCCAAATAGGTGGTTACAATTTTTTTGATTGGTCATATATGTCTTTTAGGACAAGATATGGGACCAAAGCTTCAATCAAAGTAGAGCCCCAAGCCCTCCATCATACTGAAATCCATACTGAAATCTACACCCCTAATCTCATCAACATGAATTGCACTATCCTAGAAATGGATGAGAATGACATAATGAAGGAGGCTACTACTTCCCTAGTAGAGATACCTGATTTTCTCTTGGATGAATGGGCTAATGCATATCAATTTGATCCTATGTCAGAAACCCTTCAAACAGGCCTAAATACATATTGTATATTAGAGAAAGATGCTCTAGTTCCCAATCTTGTGGAGACTAAAGAAGATGTGATTGAGATATGGAGTATGTACTTTGATGGCTTGAGGAATAAGAATGGAATAGGGGTCGGTGTGATGTTGATTTCTCCTATACAAGTAATGTGTTACTTCTCATTTAGACTCTAGTTCAGTTGCACTAATAATGTGGCCCAGTATGAATCCTTGATTCAGGGTCTCCTACTTGCTCAAAAAAGAGGAATTCAAGCCTTAAGTGTATATGGATATAGTGAGTTGGTGGTTAACCAAGTGAGAAATTAGAATATCACCAAGAATAGTTTTCTCAAGTTTTATAAACACAGGGTATGGGATTTTCTTGAGGGTTTCAATGAATTTAATATTCAAAGCATCCCTAGAAATGAAAATAGATATGCTTATAGACTTGCAATAATAGGTGCATCTCATGATGGGCCAGGAAATATTGAGGAGAAGAAGGAGAAAAAAATAAAAATGGTAGTAAGGCCTACCATCCCTAACAACAACATTCATTAGCAAGTGTTTGAATTTGATGAACAAATTGTAAGCTTCTTGAACAATGAAGTAGAATTTTCAAATAGAAACTAGTCAAGACTACAGGATCAGTATGGTGATCAAATCATTAATCTCAGTTCCAAAAAATTTCTTAAGGGTCTCATTACCTTAGAGAGTGTTTTTAAGCCTAATGACCAAGCAATAGGTAGAGTCATGAACTTAGCTACTGACAAAGACGATCACACCCTAGTCATGGTTGATGATGGAAAATTCTTAAGCATGGGGAAGGTATGTTCTGAGATTAAGAAAGAAAGTTTTATTCATCTGTGTCAAGAATTTAATGATATATTTGCATGTACATATTATGATTTAAAGGGTTTTGACCTAAGGTTGTTCTAGCATACCATAGATTTAGTTGATAATGTCAAACCAGTAAGACAAAAATAGAGGCCAGTGAATCCCAAAATTGAACCCTTAATGAGAAAGGAGCTATCCAAATTGATTGAGGCCAATATAATTTTCCCCATCAAGCATTCATCATGGGTAGCAAACCTTGTCCCTGTTAGGAAGAAGAATGGAGAAATTAGATTGTGTGTGGACTTTAGGGACCTTAACCAAGCTTCCCTTAAAGATCACCATCCTCTCCCTTCCATGGAGTAGATTTTGTCCAATGTCAGTGGTTCAAAGAGGTTTTCATTTCTTGATGGATTTTTTGGCTACAATCAAGTGCTGGTCAAAGAGTCTGATAGATACAAGACTGCATTCACTACCAAATGGGGTACCTATGCTTATTGTAAGATGCCATTTGGGCTAACCAATGTAGGTGCTACATTTTAGAAGGCAATGAAGATGGCCTTCAAAAATGTGATTGGAAAGTTTGTATTAGTTTACCTTGATGATATCACAGTGTATTCAAAGAATCTAGAAGATCATTTTAATCATTTAAGACATGTGTTCTCAAGGTTTAGAGAGTTTGGGGTATCCCTTAACCTAAGCAAGTGTGTCTTTGCTACCAATCAAGGAAAATTATTAGGACACATTGTATCTGAAGATGGTTTAACCATTGATCTAGAAAGAATAAAAGCAACACTTGCTCTCCCTCTTCCTAAACATAAGAAAGGGTTGCAAAGTTTCCTTGGTAGGATAAATTTTGTGAGAAGATTTATCCCTAATCTAACTACGATGGTAAAATGCCTTATGGCTATGCTCAAGAAAAGTATGGTATTTGCATGGACCAAGGAAGGGAAGGAAATTTTTGAATAGATTAAGGTATCCATAGCCTCAGCCCCTACTCTCATTAATCCAAATTTTGAAAAGGATTTCATCCTTTATACCTTAGGTGGTGAGTCAAGCATTTTTGCTATCTTGACTCAAGAAAATGATAAAGATGAAGAGCAGCCTATAGCCTTCTTTAGTGAAGGGCTTAAAGAGTATAAAGAAAAATATAGCTATGTAGAGAAGAAATACCTTGTAGTCATTAGAGCATTAAAGAAATTTAGATACCTCATGTCTCATAATAAAATTCATCTGTTAGTACCCCATGTGAGTGTGAAGGATTTCCTTTTGAGCAAAGATATTAGTGAGAAGAGAGCTGGTTGGATTGCTAAAGTAATGCAATATGATGTTGACATCTAGATCACCAAGCTGGTAAGAGGGAAAGGGTTGTGTAAACAAATGATATCATATCAAGAACTAGATGAGGAAGTCACTATGATACTAACAGAGTAACAAGAGACAAGAAATGATGACCCAAGGAATTGGATGGATGATATGAAGAATTTCTTATTATTCAATGGATATCCTCAAGGATTAGATAGAACTAAAAGGAGACAATATAGATTACAATCAATTCCTTATGTTATAGTTGATGGTATCCTTTTCAGGAAAGATTTTAATGGAGCTCTATTAAGATGCATTGACATAGACCAAGCTAAAAGAATGATCAAAGAGCTTCATGATGGCCCTTATGGTGGTCACTTCTTAGCAAGGACAACTACAATGAAGGTCATGAGGGCTAGTTACTATTGGCCAATCCTATTCTATGATTTTCATAAGTATGTGAGGAAGTGTGAAAAATGTACCTTCTTCTCTCGTAAGAAAAAGCTTGTAGCTCTTCCTCTTCATCCCATTCAGGTGGACCAACATTTTTCTCAATGGGGATTGGATTTCATAGGCCCTATCAATCCCTTTTGTAGTTCTAGTCACAAATGGATTTTAGCTACTATAGATTACTTCACTAGATGGACAGAGGTAGTTGCATTGAAGGACACCATAGAATCTTTAGTTGTTGAGTTCCTTGTTGAAATTGTGACCAAGTTTGGTGCCCCTTCAACCATTATTTTAGATAATGCCAAATATTTTGTAGGAGCTCAGATTTGTGCATGGGTAGTTGACCATAACATCTACTTGAGCACATCCTTAAACTACTATCCTCAAGGCAATGGTTTTGTTGAGTCATCCAAAAAAAACCTAATTAGGATTATGAAAAGAACTATAGAGGGTAACCAAAGGTGTTGGCATCAAAAGTTGAGGACTACATTATGGGCTGACAAAATAAAACCTAAGAGGTCAATAGGAAATTCACCATTTATGCTATTATATGATAGAGAAGCAAGGCTTCTAATTCATTAGAATTCCCATCCCTAGAACTAGCTCATCAGCTAGATATAATTGAAGATGATGCCATGATAGTGATAATGACAAAGCTGATGGAGGTAGAAGAGAAAAGAGGTTACAAATAGGTTGATGCTTTTCAATTAAGCAAGCCTACTGGTGAAATTTTTCCTATCTGAGTCAATGGGATCTATCTCAAATCATGTTTCTAATAGGGGTTGAGGTTTCATGTACATAAGTAGCTTAGTTTTCTTCCTGTTGGTTTCCTACTTTCCAAGAAGTGCACAAGTACATGTATTTTGCTACGGTCAAAGTTGCAGAGATAGAGTTTTAGGGTTTTGTTCTCACAGAGGTAGGGTTAGGGTTACATAATGCATGAGATCCATAGTTTTTATGACTTTATAGCCCAATAGATGCATAAGGCCACCAGTCACACACATAGCTAGCTTGCATCCCCTCTGAGTCACCAGAAATGTTACCTATTTTTGCCCCCACCAAAATTTGAATTCAAACACTTGTGACCTCCCAACGGCCACTTACCATCTTTAGTATTATTTAAATGCCTGGGAAATACAAAAAAAAAAAAGATTAAACTTTATGTTTTCCTACAAATTTTTGTGTCGTCAGATCTTTGGCTATCTACTATGGGTGCTTTCCCACATTTTCAAAATAAATGACCATTAAATATTTCAGGGAAGCCCTTTCGTGATGCATTATAGGTGGGTCCGTCTTCTTTTGTAGGCTGTAAAGGGAAGAGGTCTTAGTCCAGTTGGCATTTTGGTTGGCACCCACTTTCCTGCATTCTGTGTTTTGCCAGATTTCTTGACAATGCAGGAAAGCACTAGGTTGCCACATGTTCTCACGGGCCTAAAGGAATAAAATCTAAAGTTGCAATGACATCACATGTTCCCAGTTATACCTTCCAATGTCAGATCTTGAAGGATCAATGGTTGGTGCATACCTCCAATAAGGAGTTGCAAGGAAATTAAATAATGTAGGTATCTGCCCTTGTGATGTGTGGTATGGTGTGACACCAAGAGCCTACTCTTCTCAAGAGAAATAAATAAATTATGTCATGGTACTTGTCAAAAAATGTGGGTTTGAAAAGGTGATATTCTATTGAGCAACAAGATCCATCGTTCAATGCAAATAGATCAAGGTTGGCACTTTCCCACATTATGAAGATGTAGGGATGTTGATAAATTTGGGCAAGTGCCTCACTTTTGTGTGTCCTTGTGGGGTTAGGTCTATTCCTTACGCCACAGTTGGATGCCAAGGTGGTGTCAGGTCATGCTGAGTTAGATGTTGATTGTTCATGGGCCTAGAAATTTCAAAGAGCAAGCATAGTATATGGAGGATCTTTCATGATTGTTGATCTCATAGAGATCAATGATCGACACTTTCATACAATAAGGAGATGCAAGAAAATTAAAAATTGAGGGGAAGTGCTAGAAGGACACATGTCCCAACAAGCTCAGCTAAGGCATTAACAATTAGAGGCTGGCAGTTATGTGACCGCCATGGTCAAGGTCTTGAGGAGGTGGTGCAGTTAGTTATGAAGATGTGGTCAAACTCGAGAAGACTTTGTAGGGTGGCAAAAAATTGAAAGACTATTGGCCCAAATGGCTCATCTTGGTGGTAGAGTTTAGTGGACTTGTTGTCTTTGCTGATTCATGAGCCAAAAACAAAGGAGATTGAGTTTTTTTGTGTGATTTGATCCTCATGATCAATGTCAACCACTCCCAAATGAATGTTGAGTCCAATAAATAGTGAGAGAACACTCCACCACCTCAATTCATCCATCTACTTGGTCAGAATGGCTTAATGGCATCATTTCTGTCAGAGCCCTGTTTCAACTAAATATTAGTTTTTATTGTATCCAAATCTATACCCAGATTAGATTTTTTCCATATCCTTATCAAGACTTAATGGGAGTGGTTGTAGAGTAACCTCAAAGAAAATATCTTAGTTATGCCTGAACTATAAGGGCAATCTTTGTAGATACTATTCTGGTCGACCCTTCTCTAACTTCTCTAATATTGCTCTACAATTTTACTATAAATTCCCTTTGTCTCTGAACTGTATGACATTCTACCTTATCTCCTTCAGCCATTGATGTAAAGTACAAGAACTATTTACCTCTCATTGGTGTATTGTGGAGATCTGCAATCTTGCATGACTATATCTCTTTTTTCCTATAAATGATATATAAGTGAATCCTCTCTTTCCTTGTGTCATTCATTTGGGTTTTCTAATCTACATGTGTTTGTTAGATTAAAGCAGTTTGAATGTGTATATCTCTTGGTGTCATGATGGTTCAATAGTGCATGTATGGGTAGAGATTGGTTTGAACACTCTATTTTGGTGCATCACCCCCTTAAGTTAGAGTAGGTAGATTTTTTTTCATGCATTCCTTCTCCCTTTTCCTCTACAAGAGTAGTTAGGTGCACCTTGATAGTAAAGGAAGTTAGCCTTCTCCAGAAACTCAACCTCATAATTCAAATCCCATAGCTTGGAGGTTGTTTCCATGTTTCACAAGATTTTCCTTGGGTAAAAACTTTGGTCAAGGGTGCAAACCTTTGTGACAACATTAACCAAGTAAACTCAATTAACACTGCATCTTCACAAACTTCCTTTGGTAACCAAGTGAGCTTAGTTAACATTGGTTCCATACAACTTTCCTTTTTTATTAGAGTGAGTTCTATTAACACTTAACTTCTATGAACTTCTCTTTTGCAATCAAAAGTGAACTTAGTAGACACTATCTTTTGAACTTGGACAACATTGGAATGCTCAGCAGACATAGGAAACTATCTTAATCTCACAAATGAGATCAACATAAACTAACTAGTATAGATATTACATTTTTTGTAACATCAAAGATAATATACAATTGATCAACACATATATTTCAATGAAGTTGAACCATCTCCAAGAGTATAACCAAGTGAAGCATCTATGAATAGGTCAAGTATTAATTATCTTAATCATATGAAAAGAGATCAAGCATATCAGATATCTAGTGACCTAAACCACTGTTAGAAATGCTTTAGCATAACTAAGAGGGGGGGTGAATTAGTTATTCAAAGTCTAGATGTCCTATTCAAACTTTTCACTAGGTATAGTGGATCCATTCAACCATTCATTCATCCATGTTTTAACTCATCTAATCAGCAAGTTACAATAAATCAACATGCAAGCATAACACATAAGAAATCAACACATGACATAGTGATTTATGTGGAAACCCAAGTTGGAAAAAACCACCAGTAACATGCTACCCAATTCTCACTCTTTTGAAGTGCTGCCCTATGAAAGGCCTACCCTATTAAAGGCTTACAACACACTGTTAAATATGACCTTGTTAGAGGATTTAACCACCCTGTTAGAGGTGGGCCTAGTTAGAGGACTTTAGAACATTCACTTAGAATGCCACCCTATTAAAGGATTTACAAATGGCTATCAAGCCAACCTAAGTCCATAGGATTTTTAGATCTAATACAATTGCTAGAGAGTATTAGAAAATCTTGACTTGACTACAACATACAACTTATCTTGCAAATATCAAATCACTTCTTAGCTCATACCCTTGCCTAACCTTCAATCTCTACAACTCTTGATAGCTTTCCCTTATCTTAATCTTTGTCTCCTTGAGTCTCCACACTCAATGCACCAATGCAATCATCTCTTCATGACCACTTGTAGAAGTAGAGCCTCTCTACTCTTCCTTCTCCTAGATGTCTCCTCCTTGACACCTTTCTAACTACTTTGTAGATTTAGTTCTTCAGTAGCAACAGTATCAGTAGCTCTTTGCTTCTTCATCTACAACTTCTTAAATAGAGGTCTTGGAGTACCTTTTCCCACTCAATTCTTCCATTTTTCAATTTCAATTCACATGTATTAGGTTGGATTCATTGTATCTAACCCATATTCTATTTTCTCTGGAATCTTCTTGAATAATCCTTTATAATTCACCCAAAAATTGTTCACATAAGATTTTCTGCCACCAACTCATCATCCTTATCTTCTAACTCATTCAAAAAATTCAATGTAAACACTATGTTGGCTTAGATTTGATGAATCTTCATCTTTTCAAATAATGCAGTAGCTCAGCACTATTGAAATACTAGTGCTCAGTACATACTATGTTACTCAGGATCAACTATGTTTTTCTTGATGCTCGGCACCTAAAGATCACTCGGCATCAAATGTGCTTTTCTTGATGCTTGGCACCTGATCTTCACTCTACATCAACTATGTTTTTTCCTAATGCTCGACACCTGATCTTCACTCAGCACATGAAGATCACTCGGCACATGCTAGAAATTTTTGTTAATTGACTTCTACTGAGAATTTTCTCAACTTCAACTAACTTGCTTAGCACCCACTAAAGATCTTAGTTTAAGTTTTGCAAGCAACCTTGTTACAACTTCTTCCTCCAATGTTTCTAAGTAAGACCAAACTCTGCATCTTTGATTATGTCATCAATACATTACTTAACCATTGTCTTAACTGATCCTTCCACTTCATTATAAGATCATAAATCAACATTTTCCTGAGGTGCTCTTGTTACATCTTGTTGATCAAATCCTCTTCATCAGTCAACTTAGTGATAGTACTTGGATCTTATAAGAAAATATCATCCTTAGAAATAGTAAGCTTGACATCAATGATGAAACAATGATTGAAAACATTCTTTTACAAAAATCTTCCTTCTTTGCAACAATCTCCCTCTTTGGCATTGATGGAAAACCAAACTGATCAACCATCAAACTAAACTATTCAACCATAAGCTTACTAGGTTAGAACAGTAAGTCAAATGCCAAAAAGTAAATTGTAACATTACATCTCCTTCTACTATTTCAATTGCTTCATTTCAACTTCTCCCTCTTTGTTGCCATATCCTTTTTCTTTGTCTTTCTCCCTCAGTAATGCTCAACTTCTACTATTCTAGTCAACCTCTAAAATCTCCCTCTACCTTTATTTGATTAGTTTTCTACTATCTCTCCTTCTTTTCTAATTCTTTATCTTCAATAGCTATTGATCAGTTGTCTATTTCTCCCTCTTTGACAACAATGCCAAAGACATATTAGCAACTTTAATATGCAAGTGTAGCTTTTATAGGTATATTCAATGTCTCCCTCTATCACATTGAATGTGATTGATTTGAAATTTCAACATTTCTAACTACTTTTGGCATGGATCCCAAAGTAAACATTCTCTGCATCAATGTATAAAATCTTCAATATTTAGCTTATTCGATACAGGGCATACTTGCTTTTTGGTTTAAGTAGCCTTAGCTAGGGGTATCACCCCTAACTTTCCTCTAAGACACTCAAAAGCATCTTTTGGTAGTGCCTTTGTGAAGATATCAGAAATCTATTCCTTTGAGCTAACATATTCTATCTTCACTTTTTTTTCTTCCACTAGCTCTCTTATATAGTGATACTTGATTGCAATATGCTTAGTTTTAGCATGCATTACTAGATTCTTGTATATGTTAATAGCACTTGTATTATCACAATAAAGTATCATAGGCTCAATTACCTCTTCCTTCATACCTTGTAGAAAATGTTTGACCCATACAATATTGGTGTAGTTTATAGTAGCTACCACATATTCAGCTTCAACAGTAGACTGTGAGGTGTAGCTTTGCTTTTTCTAGTGCATGTAATCAACCTCTTTCGTAAGAAAAGTGCTCCTCCACTGGTGCTTTTTCTATCATCAATGTTACCTCCACAATTTGTGTCAATGTACACTTTCAATTCAAACTTCTCATTCCTCTTGTAGTACAAACTAAAGTCATCAGTTCCTTTTAGGTATCTCAATATTCTCTTTACTGCCATTAAGTGATATTCTCTAGGATTTGCAAAAAATCATGCAACTATTTCAATAGCTAATGCAATGTCTAGTCTACTATGTACAACATATTGTAGCTTTCTAATCATTGACCTATATAGTGTCTAATTAATTTCAATAGACTCATCATTCTTGGATAGTTTATGACCTATTGCCATTGGTGTGCTGACTAGTTTTGAGTCTTCTAGCCCAAATGTTTTGAGTACCTCCTTGATGTATGTAGATTGGGTCAAAAATATGCCATGCTTTAACTGATGTACCTTTAATCTAGCAAAGAATTTGATTTCTCCAAACATTGACATATCAAACTCATGTTTCGTTTGTTCAAAAAAATCTTTGCATAAAACATCTTTTCCTCCAAATATTATATCATCAACAAAGATTTCTTATATCAAAATGTATTTACCTTCCTCATCTTTGATGTACAATTTACTATTGTCATCTATTCTTTCAAATCCTATCTTCACAAGATATTTATGCAACCTCTCATACCATGCTCTAGGTGCTTTCTTTAATCCATAAAGTGCTTTGTGTAGCTTGAAGACCATGTCCTTGTTCCTCTCATCAAAAAATCCCTTTGGTTGTTCTATGTAAACTTCCTCTTCTAGTATACCATTCTAAAAAGCATACTTCACATCCATCTAGTAGACTTTGAAACCTTTATATGCAACATATTCAAGTAATGTTCTTACTCCGTCCATTCTTGCAATAGGGGCATATGTCTCTCAATAATCCTGTCCTTCTTTTTGTGCATAGCCTTTGCAAATTAATCTGGCTTTGTTTCTTGTTATCTCACCATTCTCATCAATTTTGTTTCTAAACACCCATTTGCTACCAATCACATTCTTATTAGCTAGTCTAGGAACTAAAGACCATGTTTGTTTTTCTCAATTTGATCTATTTCTTCTTCCATGGCTTTATACTAGGCATCATCTTGTAGTGCATCTTTCATTATTTTGGGTTCAACCTTGCTTAGCAGACATGATTCACTTTTGATCCTATTCTTTCTCATTAGTCTTGCATCCTTGACACCAATGATTTGATCTATAGGGTGATGTCTTCTTACATACTTGGCTAATCTGAGTTTAGCCCTTCCTTCCATGTTTGATCCTTCATCTTTAGTGTCATTTCATTCTTCTTCATCTGGCATTTCATCATTCTTTTCTTGCATACTGTTTTCAAAATTAGAACGTGCATTTTCTAAATTCTAAAACTCATCTTTTGAATTCATCTTGGCATTCATAGGCAGAGACCTAGTAGATACTAAAGTTTGTTGCTGATTCCCAACTTGATTCACAACATTGTCTTCAATTGTCATTCCTTCATAGAATTATACAAAGGATCTATAAACCTCTATTTGCTTTGACTCATCAACCTAAACTTCTACATACTCATTGAAATTTACATTTGCACTCTTAATAACTTTGTTAGTTTTAGTATTCAAACACATATATGCCTTACTTCTTGTGGAGTATCCAAGAAATATGTCTTCATCAATTTTTGCATTAAACTTGTCATTTCTTGTATCTTTTAGAATATAGCGTTTACAAACAAATACTTTGAAATTTTTAACATTAGGTGAATGACCATACCATAATTCAAAAGATGTTGCATTTGTACCTTTCTTGCCTTGAACTCTATTCAGTGTATAGACTATAGTACTTACAACTTCTCTCTAGTACTTTAGTGCAACATTTTTCTCCATAATCAAAGTTCTAGCATAGTCAATCACTGACCTATTACTCCTTTCAGCAATACCATTATGTGGTGGAGTTCTTGGTGTTGATGTTTTCCTTTTCATATCTTTGTCATTCTTGAATGTTTCAGACTCTCTTGATGTGAACTCACCTCCTTTGTCTAACTTTAAGCATTTCAAGTTCTTTCCTATTTCCTTCTCAACTCTAGCCAAATACCACTTGAACATTTGAAATGCATTAGATTTTTTCTTTAAGAACATAGTAGTCATAATCTTGGAGTAGTATTCTACAAATAGCATTATGTGTCTGTCTCCTAGGTATCTTTGCACTTCTATTGGGCCACATAAGTCTATATGGACTAACTCTAGTACTTCATTGGAAGTGTATGTTTTTCTTTTAAAACTAGACTTAGTCATCTTCCCTAGTTGACATTGTTTAAACATTGTGTTTTTAGGTTTCTTCAACTTGGAAAACCCTCTAACCTTCTTTTCCTTGCTGATGCTAATCAGATTATCAAAGTTTACATGACATAGCCTTTTATGCCACAACCACACATCATCAAGTCTAACAAAAAGACATGTTGCATCTTCCATATCTATGTAAAATAGATTACTCCTAGTTTGTTCACCATTTCCTATCAACTTTCCATTAGTTTCATAGATCTTGGTAGTTTTGTATCCAAATTCAACTTTACAACCTTCATTGCCCAACTGTGATACACTCAACAAGTTGTAGTTTAATCCTTCAATGCAGTATGCATTATCAAATGAAATTTTTTCTGTGAGTTTTATAGAGCCTTTTCCTTTGATTTTACATGAAGCATCATTACCAAATCTAACACAATTTCCATCATATTGAGTAAAGGTAATGAACTTACTCTTATTTCCTATCATGTGATGTGAGCATCCACTATCTATTATCCACTTGTCATTCTTGTTTGCATAGGTAACCAATGTTGTTGCTTCATCTTCATCTTTGTCTGATTCATCCTTCATGGCTACATAGACTAATTCATCATGATTTTCATCAGAGTCTTCTTCAAGAATGTAGCACCTCTTTCCTTTCTCTTTTGTTCATGTACTTCCTTCCTTCTTTGTAGTTCTTCTTCTATGGACATCTTGTAGAAATATGACCTACTTTATTGCAATTGAAACATATGATATGGAGCTTACCTTTGAATTTTCCTTTACCTCTATGTAATCTCCTAGCCAGTAGTGCTTCTAACTATTCCACATCTTCCTCATCTATGTTGCTATAACTGGATGCATGTTTTTATTTTTATGTTTTTCTTAGTTAATGTGTCCTCCTTAGTATCTTTTATCGTCATCTTGGCTTTGAAATTAGATTCAAGGTTCTCAAGCTTGTAGTTGTCAAAATTGGATAGCGCAAATGCAATTTGTCTTCCAACTATTCCTTAAGAGGTTAGTGTGTTCCTTTGTACACACCTTAGCTCTTGGATGGCTGAAACTCTAATAGCATAGATAGGGAGTAGGGTTCTTAAGTATTTCCTGATGGTTGTTTCTTCTTCCAATTGTCCAACTAGATTTCTTATTGAACTCACCACTTCTTTCATTCTTGTAGCTTATTGAGAAAAATTTTCACCTTCCTCCATCTTTATGTCATCAAACTTTCCTCTTAGGCTTTCTCTCTTTGCTCTCTAAACATTCTAATCTCATCCATAGATTTTTGACAAGGTTTTCCAAATTTTGAATCCAGTCTCATAGTCTTTGATCTCATCATCTTCTGCATAGTTGAGTGTAGAGCCAATCTCCAACATTGCTTGGTTATGTTCCTTCCTTTTATTCAAATAATTTGTAGTAAGGGGTCTTTTTAGAGTTACATATTCTATTCCAATTGAAGTTTTAGCATAGTCACCTATTGATCAAAGGTGCAATTTCATTAGACTCTGCCATCTATCAAAGTTGTCTTTGTTGAGCTTGGAAACTTCTATCTTGAACATCTTGATCTTTCTACTTTTGGTACATTGAAACTAAATTAGTAGATGGCTGTGATAAAAAATGTTAGAAATTCTTTAGAATAACTAAGAGGTGGGGTGGGGGGGGAGGGGTGAATTAGTTATTCAAGGTTCAAATTTCCTATTCAAACTTTTCACTAGATATAGTGGATCCATTCAACCATTCACTCATCCATGCTTTAGCTCATCTAATCAGCAAGTTACTATAAATCAACATGCAAGCATAACACATAAGAAATCAACACATGACACAATGATTTACATGGAAACCCAATTTGGAAAAAACCATCAGTAACATGCTACTCAATTATCACTCTTCTGAAGTGATGCTTTGTAAAAGGCATGCCTTGTTAAACACTTACAACACATTGTTAAATGTGACCTTGTTAGAGGATTTAACTACCCTATTAGAAGTGGTCCTAGTTAGAGGCCTTTATAACATTCACTTGGAATGCCACCCTAATAAAGTATTAGAAAATCTTGACTTGACCACAACATACAACTTATCTTGTAGATCTCAGATCACTTCTCGGCTCATAATCTTGCCTGGACCGTCAATCCCTACAACTCTTGATAGCTTGCCCTTCTCTCAAGCTTTGTCTCCTTGAGTCTCCATACTCAATGTACTAGTGCAATCATCTCTTCATGACCACTTGTAGAAGTAGAGCCTCTCTGCTCTTTCTTCTCCTAGATGTCTCCTCCTTGACACCTTTCTAACTACTTTGCAGATTTGGCTCTTCAACAACAATAATATCAGTAGCTCTTTCCTTCTTAGTCTATGACTTCTTAAATAGAGGTCTTGGAGTACCTTTTCCCACTTGATTCTTCCATTTTTCAATTTCAATTCACATGGATTAGGTAGGATTCATTGTATCTAACTCATATTATGTTTCCTCTAGAAACTTCTTGAATAATCATTTAGAATGCACCCAAAAATGGTTTCCATAAGATTTTGTGCCACCAACTCATCATCCTTATCTTCCAACTCATTCATAAAATTCAATGTAACCACTATGTCAGCTTAGATTTGGTGAATCTTCATATTTTGAAATAATGCAGCATCTTGACACTATTGAAATATTGGTACTCGACACATATTATGTTATTTGGTATCGACTATGTTATTCTTGATGCTCAACACCTAAAGATCACTTGGCATCAACTATATTTTTCCTGATGCTCGACACTTGATCTTCACTCGGCATCAACTATATTTTTCTTGATCCTTGGCACCTGATCTTCACTTGGCACATGAAGATCACTTAGCACATGTTATAAATTTCTGTTACTTGGCTTCTACTGAGAATTTTCTCAGCTTCAACTAACTTGCTTGGCACCCACTAAAGATTTTAGTTTAAGTTTTGCAATCACACTTGGTACAACTTCCTCCTCCAATGTTTCTAAGTATGACCAACCTCTATATCTTTGAGTATGTCATCAATACATTACTTTACCATTGTCTTAATTGATCCTTGCACTTCATTACAACATCATAACTCAACCTTTTTTTTAGGTGCTCTTGTTACATCTTGTTGATCAAATCCTCTTTATCAATCAACTTAGTGATAGTACTTGGATCTTATAAGAAAATATCATCACTACAAATAGTAGGTTTGACATTAATAACAAAACAATGATTGAAAACATTCTTTTACAACAATCTTCCTTCTTTGCAAAAATCTCCCTCTTTGATCTTCAAAAATGAGCTTTTTCAATCAAATTTTCAACAATCTCCCTCTTTGGTATTGATGGAAAACCAAACTGATCAACCATCAGACTAAACTATTCAACCAAAAGCTTACTAACGTAGAATATTAAGTCAAATGCCAAAAAGTAAATTGTAACATTACATCTCCTTCTACTATTCTGATTGCTTCATTTTGGCTTCTCCCATTTTGCTACCATATCCTTGTTCTTTGTCTTTCTCCCTCAGTAATTCTCAACTTCTACTATTCTGATCAACCTCTACAATATCCCTCTATGTTTATTTGATTAGTTTTCTACTATCTCTCCTTCTTTTCCAATTCTTGATCTTTAATAGTTGTTGATAAGTTGTCTACTTCTCCCTCTTTGACAACAATGCCAAAGACATATTAGCAACTTTAATATGTAAGTGTAGCTTTTATAGGTATATTCAATGTCTCCCTCTATCACCTTGCTTGTGACTAATTTTTAATTTCAACATTTCTACTACTTTAGTCATGGATCCCAAAGTAAATATTCTTTGCATCAATTTATAAAATCTTCAATATTTAGCTTATTTGATATAGGGCATACTTTCTTTTTTGTTCAAGTAGCCTTAGCTAGGGTTATTGCCCCTAACTTTCCTCTAAGATACTCAAAAGCATTTTTTGGTAGTGTCATTGTGAAGATATCAACAATCTATTCCTTTGAGCTAACATATTCCATCTTCACTTGTTTGTCTTCCACCAACTCTCTTACATAGTGATACTTCATTGCAATATGCTTAGTTTTAGCAATCATCACTAGATTATTTGATATGTTAATAGCACTTGTATTATCACAATAACGTATCACAAGCTCAATTACCTCTTCCTTCATACCTTGTAGCAAATGTTTGACCCATACAATATTGGTGTAGTTTATAGTGGTTGCCACATATTCAGCTTCAGTAGTGGACTATGAGGTGCAACTTTTCTTTTTGTTAGTCCATGTAATCAACCTCTTTCCTAAGAAAAGTGCTCTTCCATTGGTTCTTTTTTTATCTTCAATGTTACCTCCCCAATCTACGTCAGTGTGGGCTTTCAATTCAAACTTCTCATTCCTCTTGTAGTACAAACCAAAGTCATCAGTTCCTTTTAGGTATCTCAATATTCTCTTTACTGCCATTAAGTGATTTTTTCTAGGATTTTCAAAAAATCTTGCTACTATTCCAATAGCTAATGCAATGTTTGGTCTTGTTAGTGAAAAAGGATCGATTAATATATATTTTATAACTTGTAATAGCACTTGTGGATATTTTATGTGTTTTCCAAGTTACTCTTTGAATGAGTATATATGTGATATAAAGAGGCATGCCTCTTGAAGAAACATGTCTCTTTAATATATTAACTTACATTAGTTATAACACAATTAATATATCCTTAACATATTATAATGGCTTTATATATATATATAAAAAGCCATTATAATATGTTAAGGATATATTAATTGTGTTATATATATATATCACTCTTCATATAAGTTAATTATAATATTTTTCATATATTATATCTTATATATACAATATAATTTATCCTATAGAATTATAACATTAACACTCCCTCTTAATGAAGAAGGATAAACCACATAGATATTACACCATAGGCAATATTTCAAAAAATAATACATATAGGAAATCTTTGATCAGAAGATTTCTAGAATATGATATCATGTAAGTATTGTCCTATCATAATATCAATATATGATATTCACCAATTACTATTTGATATCATATTTGGTAACATGAGCATTGGCCTATCAAAATATCAATCAAATGATATTCACTAAATGATATCCACCAAGTACTCAATGTGGTAATGGCCTATCAAAATATCAAGGAAAGATATACACCAAATACCAAAAATATATCTAAACAAGCAACTTGTAGATAATCAAATTAATGATATCAACTGCCTAGTTATTGATTTATAAGATAATGCCTTTACATGAATCAATTTTTCAAAAATGAATCATGCTACAAGTAATTGTAAGGACGTCACTTTACAACAACTTATCCTAATACAAGTGATAATCATTTAGAAGTTGTCACTTCTTCATGATGTACATAGGGGACAGGCTCATAAATGTATGACATCAAAATTTTGCATGAAGTCACCATGACTACTAGCATGTGGTGTTGTCACAAAATTCACCGTAAAACACATCAGAGAATAAGGTTTCTCCCTCTTAGCGCAAGGTTCTCTTCGATGAAGTATCAAGCTTCCTTTGAATCTGTTATCATCCTTCTAACCTCTTGGTAGCAAGTCATTTCATGATCTACTAGTTCAATGGGTATACTGTTAGTATAAAGCCTTCTAGTCTACATACATGAGACTTTATCCCATGAATCATAGTCTTTTAGCCATTATAGTTTCTAACTAGTGTTAAATCCATCAACAAGCTCTACTTCTTTTTAACCAATATCATCAAAAATCTGATTTAAGCATTTTTATTTTATGCTCCCTCTCTTTCTCCAAGGTTGCCTCTAATGAACTATTGGATGCCCTTTTAATGTAGAAGGGTACTCAATCATCAAAGATATTCATTTCAAAAGAGCTCACTTCATCTAGCACAATTATCAAATGACTAATGAATTCTAGATCAAAACTTCTTTGGAGCTACTTTCATAAGATCGAGTCTTGCACAATATCTAATAGCACATCCAATGTACCAATCTTTTTTTCTTGGAAGAACATCCCTACACGTTGTTGATGGTGTCTCTTCTCTAACATCTTTTCTCTAAGAATAGTTCAAATGGGAATGAAATATTGTTTATTACTCCTCACCACAATGTAAAATTCTCACACTTATATTGTTGAAAAATTTGCACCACATCAAATATTGCAACCTTCTTTGTGTTCTTTTTCTTCTTCACAAAGAATCATTCCTAAGAATCAAAGAAAAGAACAAGAACATAATATATAAAATGACACTTATATTATATGATATAGATAAAATATTTACTCTGATATGAAAATCAAATTAGTATTCACGAGGTAATAACCAACAATACTTATCTCAAGATGTTCATTAACATCCTTCATGATGCCATCTTCTTCTTTCTTCCTTCCTATTTATAATGTACTCCTAAATCATTCCTCATTATCCTTTAACAACAAGAAAGGAAGCCTTTGTTTCCCAACATAGATACTCATGAGAGATGACATTATCTTCAATGTAAAATGAATATCACAATATATAAGGAATCACTCTAATATTACTAACATCACCTCTCTCTTTTCTAGTAATGAGTCATGAGACCAAATGACATGTCTATGGATATTTTAATTTCTACACCTTCCCATTATCATTGATTAAATAATATCCTTTTGACTATTAATTTCCATTTTATTATAGTACCTCTCCAATTCATTACTATATTTGTCATGTGTCTCATATGATTTCATTCTTTGAGATATTTACATTGATTGTTCTCTGTAACATATATTGTCATCACTATCATACAATGATAATAATAATTATAGTTACTGTCCTCTATAATTTAGTCAAATAATCTATAAACACTTGAAGTCTCTATTGCCCATCAATTATTCCTATAATTTGGAATAATAAATGTTTTAATTATTTCCATCCCTTGTCTCTTTATATCTTGATGTTTATAATAATCCCTAATCATAGTTTCTACCCATGTAGAGCCATCCAAATATAAATAATAAAATAAATCTTCCATTTCAAGCATACCCTAAACCATTACAGTCCATAGCATAGTCAACATGGGTTCATTTCAATCTACAAATGTGAATTATGATCTAAGAACTTGATTATAGTCTGAAAGGGATTTGACATGGAGGTTCAAGCTAAAAAAAATGTATTCACCATTGATTGTTAGCTTTTGTTTGCATTCACTATGCAAGATTGCTCAGGTATTGTGAATTAAGTTAGTGTTGCAGAAGTCATTCCAAGTAGCAATAAAACATTGGTAACTTGTATTGTTCAGCATGAAATATGATGTTATAGAAGATCCATGCCAAGTGCTAGACAACCTTTCTAAGCCTACACACTCCATAGCTCAAATGGATTGCTTAATTTACTACTAAACACTAAATCTATTTAGTGACTGAGCATTACTCAAGACCACAACCCTCATGGATCATTTGTATCTCCATACGATCTGCACTTGGAAAGTCGACATAAAGCATTTGATCCACTTATAGTGAAGTTGAAGCCATGATCAACAAATAATTATGAAGCTTACAATCTGCATTATTAATGTGATTATAAAATGTGATTCCAATGCATGTATTATCAATAAAGTTAATGCGAGGATGCTAAGTCTACATTTATATCTATGACACATATAAATGCGTTGATTTTCTATTTATATTAGTGTCTATACTCTTTGGGTGGCATTGTGTTACTACAATTTTAGATCAACTTTATGAGATTTTGGTACATGTTGACATTCAACATCTTTGAAATAACTGTGACCCATACATGCCCAAGAATTCAATTATACATGTGGTGATCAAGACAGTTTGGAACTCTTGCGATATTAAATATGTGACTTCATTGATCTTCATACCCAACAATTAAGTGGTACATCTCTACATCATTGTGAACAGGAGGTCATAAAAACTAGTAAATGTATAAGGATCACAAGCGAATCTTTGTAACATATCATACCAATTCTACATAAAGATATAATTATATAGTTTAGGTGACCATACAACACCATTGATTCACTATCATTCGAGATCAACATATAGATTCTCATGAGAATCATATATAGTGAATAGTTTGTTCAATGCCATCCTCCTTGTTTCGACTCTTCGAGTGTACTATCATCTACATTTAGAAATATATTCAAATACCTATTCCATCTAAAGCATAACCATATCTTTAGATCAAATACATAATTCATATCCTTTTGTGATTGTATAATGGCAAGCTCACATAATTAGACCACTATACTCCCCCCAAAACTGCAGTGATGAAGGCTCATCTTGTCTACCAATTTAGAACTAGAATTTCTAGTAATCTGCAATAGTGAGGTGCTACATTTCTCTACATGCCAGGTCTAATGAAGAGTTTATCCTAAAAAAATTCTTGATCGATAAACATCTTATTCTCATTCGCAAACCACTAGGTTGACATTGAGTATATCAAACTTAGATTATCCAACACAAGTAAAATCTTTACAACTAAAATTATATATAATTTCTCCCAGGATTGAAACATGCTCTAATACCATGTTAGTGAAAAATGATCGATTAATATATATTCTGTAACTTGTAATAGCACTTGTGGATATTTTATGTGTTTTCCAAGTTACTCTTTGAATGAGTATATATGTGATATAAAGAGGCATGCCTCTTGAAGAGACATGTCTCTTTAATATATTAACTTATATTAGTTATAACACAATTAATATATCCTTAACATATTATAATGGTTATATATATATCACTCTTAATATAAGTTAATTATAATATTTTCCATATATTATATCTTATAAATATAATATAATTTATCTGACAAAATTATAACATTAAAAAGTCTACTATGTACAACATATTGTAGTGTTCCAATCATTGACCTATGCAATGTCTAATTTACTTTAGCAGACTCATCATTCTTGGATAGTTTATGATCTATTGACATTGGTGTGTTGACTGGTTTTGAGTCTTCTAGCCTAAATGTTTTGAGTACCTCCTTGATGTAATTGGATTGGGTCACAAATATGCAATGCTTCAACTGATGTACTTGTAATCCAACAAAGAATTTGATTTCTCCAAACATTGACATCTCAAACTCATGTTTCGTTTGTTCAGCAAAATCTTTGAATAAAACATCTTTTCCTCAAAAGATTATATCATCAACAAAGATTTCTTATATCAAAATGTCTTTACCTTCCTCATCTTTGATGTACAATTTACTATTGTCATCTATTCTTTCAAATCCTATCTTCATAAGATATTTGTGCAACCTTTCATACCATGCTCTAGGTGCTTTCTTTAATCCATAAAGTGCTTTGTGTAGCTTGTAGACCATGTCATTGTTATTCTTATCAACAAATCTCTTTAGTTGTTCTATGTAAACTTCCTCTTCTAGTATAGCATTCAAAAAAGTAGACTTCACATCCATCTGGTAGACTTTGAAACCTTTATAGGCAATATATGCAAGCAATATTCTTACTCCTTCCATTCTTGCAATAGGGGCAAATGTCTCTCAATAATCCAGTCCTTCTTCATGTGCATAGCCTTTGCCAACTAATCTAGCTTTCTTTCTTTTTATCTTACCATTCTCATCAAGTTTGTTTCTAAACACCCAGTTGGTACCAATCACATTCTTATTAGCTAGTCTAGGAACTAGAGACCATGTTTTTTTTTTCTAAATCTGATTTATTTCTTCTTCCATGGCTTTATACTAGTCATCATTTTGTAGTGCATCTTTTACTATTTTTAGTTCAGCCTTTCTCAATAGACATGATTCACTTCTGAGCCTATCCCTTGTCATTGGTCTTACATCCTTGTGTCCAATGATTTAATCTGCAGGGTGATGTCTTCTTACATACTTGGCTAATTTGGGTTTAGTCATTCTTTCCATGTTTGATCCTTCAGCTTTAATGTCATTTCATTCTTCTTCATCTGGAATTTCATCATTCCTCTCTTGCATACTATTTTTAGAATCAAAATGTACATTTTCTACATTCTATAGCTCGACTTTCATAGGCTGAGACTCAATAGATACTAAAGTTTGTTGCTGATTGCCAACTTGATTTGTAGCATTGTCTTTGAAACTATCATTCCTTGATAGAAGTATACAAAGAATCTATAATCCTCTATTTGCTTTGACTCATCAACTTGAACTTCTACATGCTAACAAAAATTTATATTTGCACTCTTGAAAACTTTGTTAGTGTTAGTATTCAAACACTTGTATGCCTTACTTCTAGTGGAGTATCCAAGAAATATGCCTTCATCACTTTTTGCATCAAACTTTCCATTTCTTGTATCTTTTAGAATATAGAATTTACAACCAAATACTTTGAAATTTTTAACATTAGGTGAATGACCATACCATAATTCAAAAGGTGTTACATTTGTACCTCTCTTGACTTGAATTCTATTTAGCACGTAGACTGCAGTACTTGTAGCTTCTCTCCAGTACTTTAGTGCAACATATTTCTCCATTATCAAAATTCTAGCACAGTAAATCACTAACCTATTCCTCCTTTCAACAATACCATTATGTTGTGGAGTTCTTGGTGCTGATGTTTTCCTTTTGATACCTTTGCCATTGCAGAATGTTTCAAACTCTCTTAATGTGAACTCATCTCATTTGTCTAACCTTAGGCATTTTAGGTTCATTCCTATTTCCTTCTTAGCTCTAGCCAAATACCACTTGAACATTTGAAATGCTTTAAATTTTTTCTTTAAAAATATAGTAGTCATCTTCCTATAGTAGTCATCTACAAATAACATTATGTATTTGTCTCCTAGGTAGCTTTGTACTTCTATTGGGCCACATAAGTCTATATGGACTAACTCTAGTACTTAATTGGAAATGTATGTTTTGCTTTTAAAACTAGACTTCATCATCTTCCCTAGTTGAAATTGTTTGCACATTATGTTTTCAAGTTTCTTCAACTTGGGCAACCCTCCGACCTTATTTTTCTTGTTGATGCTAATCAGATTATCAAAGTTCACACAATAAATCCTTTTATGGCACAACCACACGTCATTAAGTCTAACAACAAGACATGTTGCATCTTCCATATCTATGTAAAATATATTACTTCTAGTTTTTTCACCCTTTCGTATCAACTTTCCATTAGTTTCATAGCTCTTGGAAATTTTGTTTCCAAATTCAACTTTGCAACCTTCATTACCCAATTGTGATACACTCAACAAGTTGTAGTTTAATCCTTCAATGCAATATGCATTATCAAATGAAATTTTCTCTATAGGTTTTATATAGCCTTTTTCTTTAATTTGACATGGGGCATCATTACCAAATCTAACACAATTTTCATCATATTTAGTAAAGGTAATGAACTTACTCTTATCTCCTGTCATGTGATGTGAGCATCCACTATCTATGATCCACTTTTCATTCTTGTTCACACAGGTAACCAATGTTGTTGTTTCATCTTCATCTTTGTTTGATTCATCCTTCATGGCTACATAGACTACTTCATCATCATTTCCATTAGAGTCTTCTTCAACAATGTAGCATCTCTTGCCTTTCTCTTTGCTATCATCTTTTCTTTTGTTCGTGTACTTGCTTCCTTCTTTGTAGTTCTTCTTCTGTGGACATATTGCAGCAATATGACCTAATTCATTGCAATTGAAACATATGATAGGGAGCTTACCTTTAAATTTTCCTTTACCTCTATGGAATCTCCTAGTCAGTAGTCCTTCTAACTATTTGATATTGTCCACATCTGTGCTGCTATCACTGGATGCATGTTTTCCTTTTTTTCCTTTTCTTTCTTGATGTGTCCTCCTTAGTATCTTTTATTATCATCTTGGCGTTGAAAGTAGATTCAAGCTTCTCAGGTCTATAGTTGTCAAAATTGGATAGCTCAAATGTATTAAGTCTTCTAACTATTCCTTCAAAGGTTAGTGTGTTCCCTTGTACACACCTTACCTCTTGGATGGCTGAAACTCTAATAGCATAGATAGGGATTAGGGTTCTTAAGTATTTTCTAATGCCTATTTCTTCTTCCAATTGTACACCTAGACTTCTTATTGAACTCACCACTTCTTTCATTCTTGCAGCGTACTGTGCAACAATTTAACCTTCCTCCATCTTCATGTCATCAAAATTTTCTCTTAGGCTTTCTCTCTTTGCTCTTTGAACATTATGATCTCCTCCATAGATTTCTAACAAGGTTTTCCATATTTTCACTGTAGTGTCATAGTCTTTGATGTCATCATATTCTACATAGCTTATTGTAGAGGCAATCTCCAACATTGCTCAGTTATTCTCCTTCCTTTTATTCAAATCATCTATAGTAAGGGGTCATGTTGGAGTTACATGTTCTATTCCAATTGAGATTTGCACAGAGTCACCTATTGATCCAAAGTGCAATTTCATCAGACTCTGCCATGTAGTAACGTTGTCTTTGTTGAGCTTGCAAACTTCTATCTTGGACATGTTCATCTTTCTACTTCTAGTATACCTTGAAACTAAATCAGCAGATGGCTCTAATACCAATTGTTAGAAATTCTTTAGAATAACTAAGAAGGGAGGGGTGAATTAGTTATTCAAGGTCTTGATGTCCTATTAAAACTTTTCACTAGATATAGTGGATCCATTCAACCATTCATTCATCCATACTTTAACTCATCTAACTAGCAAGTTACTATAAATCAACATGCAAGCATAACACATAATAAATCAACACATGACAAAGTGATTTATGTGGAAACCCAATTTGAGAAAAACCACTAGTAACATGCTACTCAATTCTCACTCTCCTAAACTGATGTCGTGTGAAAGGCCTACCCTATTAAAGGCTTACAACACACTGTTAAATGTGACCTTGTTAGAGGATTTAACCACCCTGTTAGAAGTGGGCTTGGTTAGAGGACTTTAGAACATTCACTTAGAATGCCACCCTATTAAATGATTTTTAAATGGTTCTTAAGAAAACCCAAGTCCATAGGATTTTTAGATCTAATACAATTGCTAGAGAGTGACCTGCCTCACAATAGGTCTATCATAGTCATGCACTAGGCCTGCCTTAGGAATAATATATTCAAACTAAAGACTATTTCTCCCACTATGAGGTGCATTTAATCTTATCCACCCAGGGACATATATTTGAAATGGTCAGCATAGTATGTGCACTAGGTCTCTTAATAAGTCACTAAGCTTATGTTGTAGGAAAGTAAAAATGCAAGGAAAAGAACTTACACTATTGCTACAGGAAACTAACACAATTAACTCTATGAATACTAGAAATACAATGAAAAGATAACAAATATTCCAACTTGGCTCATCCACTAAAATTGCTCTCACATATGCTGCAAGAACATTCACAAAGTGTGATGCTACAGGAAGGAACTTACAACTTCTAACTAAGATGCTATGAGTACTTGAAAATTAATCTATTCTATCCTAATCTAATCCACCTTTCAAGTGGACCCCCTTGGTTGGCTTCTCTAAACTACTAACACAATATGAAAGCTGAAAACTATTTCATTCAATTTAAAAATTCATTACATAAAACAAAATTGTAAAAACACAACTATAAATGTTAATAGTCTGTTCTCAGAAAATATTTCTTCTAACTAGTTCTAAAAACTTAACACACTTGGGTCAATTCCTATATATAGGACATCACCATTTATTCCATAACATAAAAGTAAATGACATAGTTCAAAATCCACAAGAGAGAAAAAAGGAAGATAACAATTAAAGGTGGGAAGAAGGAATAATGGCTTAAGGCAGGAATACTAAAGTCTCAACATCTGCTTGCCATAGAGTAAATGTAGAGAAGGTAATAAGTCTTCATAGATCCTCCTTACTCATTGTCATATCTTTTGGAACCGTTACAACTTCCTCCACCATGGTTGATCATTGGCGTTCTCTTCTCCTTGAATGATGTTGACGCTTAGCTTTTGAATTCCTCCAATCATGTTTTAGTCTTCATTAATAGGTTAGTTATAACAAAAAACATGTTTGCAAATAAACATTTATCAAATTAAATTCAAATATAAGAATGCACATTTTGATAACTATATGAAATACTACATACTATATATAATATTAGCAAAAGATGGCATAGTTTCTACCCCATAGGTTTATCATAGCTTTGGTAAATATAGGTCCACAAATGTTTTAATAGAGTATTAACAAATTACTTTAAAAATCATAAAATAAAGGAAAATTTTGGTATCATCTTCTACCCCTACCAAACTAATGCTTGTCCTCAAGCATTGCACTTGTTTGTAAGTGACCTGAACTCTCTGATTTCTATTCTTTCCTTCCTATTTCTCTTAAAAGTATAGTACAATCCTCTAGTTCTCTCCCACACTTCTCTCCTATGATCTTCCTACAATTTGTCAAGTTTGTCAATATTAATGTCATACAGGGGCCACAAGAATATTGGAGATTGCATTGTTAAGGGACACCACAACTCCAGTCTAGGTTACTTCCCTAATCCTAAATATTTTGGAACTCTGTTAAGTGTTGCTTCTAAGTTAATAGGGCTATGTGGTTCTAACTTCTTAAGAGATTTAGGTAGTCTGGCCCACCTACTCTTAGCACCTATCATGGCTCTCTAAAATGAAAAGTAGGGAAAATTTTCATATTCAACATAAACCTTAGTTCTGGCAGAAAAGATCTTCTCCCTTACTTCTAGATTCCTCTGTCCATAGGTCAATGTGAACCAACCCCTAAGCATTTCATCTGACTTACTACTTTCTGCTCTTAAATGTAGAGGTTCTATTCTTTCCTCATCCATGTAGTTATTCAACTTCCTATCATAATTCACTTCATTGGAAATCCATGACATAAGGGCTTTTAGATGTACATCTCCTATGTAAAAGAAGAGATTCCATTCAATCTTCGAAGGAATAACAAAATTATGAACATATAATTCACACAATAAATTCTATTTCCATGGTGGCAAAGTTTGATACAGTCCATAAAATTCTTGTACTGATTTAAACTATGCATTTACACTCTTGAGGGTTAACATTAATTAAAACAAAATAAATTGCTTTTTCAAATAGAGAGCATAAACTCTAGGTGGTGGCATACAAGTGAGGGTCTGGTTAGCTAGCTTAAGAGCATTGTCCATGTGTTTTTTTTGGCTTTCTAGCTATTCCTTTAATTCTACAATTTCCTCATTTTGAGATACTATAATCGTATTCATCTTTTTCTTTTCTTCTTTCCACAATGCCTCAACAAACATATATTGTCCATACAATTTAAAGAGGAGTTTTTGTAGTGTGATAGTGCTATGGTCTTCTTCATGATCCCTTTTCCTCTTCCTTTATTCCTGCCATAGATGTTCTACTAAACCAGTGATCCATGTTGATCTATGTGTAACTAGGGTAGTGTTTGGATCAACATATTTAGGATCTATCTCATCCCTATAGCTAGAGGTGCCTGGTAAGTCTACTGGTAGGTCATAGGAGATTTTGTGGTGGATGTTTTAGACAGAATAGGATCCTTAGAAACTTGCCCTCTTATTCTAGGGCTTCTCCTTATAGGGGTTTCTTCATGTATTACAACATTTAGCCTACTTTTCCCTTTGGGTGTTTCTACTGTAGGACCCTTCTTTGTTCTCTTTTGTTTTACAATTGTAGGGCTTGGTTCTTGCTGAATAGAAATTTCTTCTGGCATTTTTCATTTTCTCTTAAGTTTTTTGGTAGTAGGTTTAGGAATTTTTTGTACAAGTGGAGGCACATTTTCTTGAATAGGGGTAGTTTATTGTTCATTTCCTTGAGTCCTTGTATTTTCAACCTCTTGAATGTTTTTTTCAGTGGGCTCGCTAATGGGAGCTACATTTTCCTCACTATGTTGTTCACTAGGGCTAGCTTGGGGTTGTAGGGTTGTAAGTTGCACAAATTCATCCCATGTTAAGGGGGATACATCCCTAAGTGACTACTTTATTAACAACTTAATTAAAGCATGATGAGTAATAGAATTCTCTTTTCCTTTATGAGTCTCCTCTGCACTAATGCAAAGCATATTATACAAGAAATTTAGAATATTCACAACAAGATTATGCCTTACACAACTAAGTAGCTTAAAAAGATGTGCATGCAGGTATGAAAATCTTCCTTCACATGTAAAATACCTAATTATGTGCATGGCTAATTCATTGTATGGTGGCGGAAATTACATTCTCTTGCATCCTTGTTTTGTGATGTCCAATTGAGGATCAAGCAGCCTAGTAAATTGGGCTCTTACTAACCTAGAGTCATGCGTGTTGGGGTAGAGTTCTCCCACCATGGGCAACCCAGTTACCTTAGTGATATGCTCCTCTATTGCAACTACTATTAAGCCCCAAACAGAAGCCTCTCCCTCATTAAATGTCCTTATAAATTTTGTAGCTGCCTCTTCATCATATGTGGTTAAACTCAAGAAATACCCTAGCCATCCACATGCATTGAACCTTCTTATAGCTTCTATGTTTGAGAGAAACAAAGTGTGCTCTACCAGCTCTCTCCTTTGCAACTACCCACCCATTTCTTTAACTCTTCCTTTGTTTTCTCTTTTTTTTCCCTTTTTGGATTCAAGCTTCAAACTACTGCATTATTTTTCAAACTCCTCACACTTCTTTGTTTTAGGAAGCAATTAATTGTCATAACAAATTTTCATACACAATAATTAAGTTTTGAATGAAGGTAAATCATAAATTTGTGTGAGAATCATCCAGAAATAGGGTTCAGATGATGAAAAAAATTTAACCATAGGTCACATCATAGCTTGACATAGAAAATCATTCAAAAATAGGGAGTACAACACCTCACTTTGTGTACTTATGGCAATAATTTTTTATTAATGAAGGGTAATGTGAAGATTTAGAAAATCATCACAAATAAATAGACATGCCTTTGGATATTATGACCTTCCCTACCCCCTACTAAATTTAGACAAGTGTCCTCACTTGTCAGACTTAGTATGGGTAAGGGACTTGCATAATGCTGCCATCATATAGATTATGTAGTATTAAATATAATTACCAAAATCTATGGACTATAAATGAAATATAATTTTAAAATGTTATACCTATCATTCTAATTGTTGCACATACCAAAAACTTGCAGAAATAATATCAATGGCAACATCCATCAACATTTTGTGAAATTTTATTAAAAACATGGAAATTTTGATGATGTGGAAAGTGGGTGGATGGAAGATAAAGAAATGAGATGAGGTGGATGGGTGGAAGGTAAAGAGATGAGATGGAAAGAAAAAGTGAACAAAAAAATGAACTTTATGTGAACATAAAGTCATTATTATGAGCATGCACACAAAAATAAACACTAATGTTGAAGAACATCAGTTAGAAGGTTGACACCTTCAGCTGCAAGAAGAATTACTTGAGTTGTATTTGAATCTAGATATTGGAATTGCTGTAGGAAATCTACTTTTGTTTGTGGACATTTGTATAACCCGAGTTTGTGACCATTGACTAACAATTTGAAAGGTATTGGATCAATGGTGGTTAGTTGAATAGTTCCATTATCAAAGACACGACTAATTTCATATGGTCCTAGCCATCTTGTTTGCAGCTTCCCTGGCATATCAATGAATTAGGAATCATATAATAATACCCAATCACCAACTTGAAATTTTTTACTGATAATATGAGAATCATGCTAATGTTTCCTTTTTTTTTGTATTAGTTCAATATGTTCCAAAGCAACTTTACGCATCTCATCCAAAGAGTTAAGATGCAGAAGACATTCTCTTTGTGCTACAAGAAGTTCAATATATAATGCTAAGGTTGTCCTTAGAGTTTTATGTTCAAATTCAATTGGAAGCATGGCCACCTTTCCATATAGGAGCTCAAATGGTGTGTATCCCATAGTAGTCTTTTAGGTTTTTCTTTAAGCCTAAATAGCTTCTTGTAATTTCCTGGTCCAATCTCGACGGTGCAAATGGACTATTTTTGTTAGTATATTTTCCAGCTCCCATTTTGTAACCTCTACTTGTCCATTAGCTCGTGGATGATAAGGACTAGATTTTTTGTGCCCGATGTTATATTGTTTTATCAATTTTGAGGTTAGATTAGAGTTGAATTATGCACCTTGATCAATGACTAGCTCTTTGGGTGCACCATTACGAGTAAAAATCTCTTCATATAGGAATTCAACAACTTTTTCATCACAAGCATGCTTCATAGCCTTAACTTCAACCCATTTTGTCAGGTAGTAAATGCACACCAGAATATAGGACTTCTCATTAGATGGAGGATCAATTGGATCAATGAAGTCCATTTCCCATTTGTCAAATGGTGTTAATGTTATCTAAGGACTAAGAGGCATTTCATCTATTCTGGTTGGTCAGGCCACCTTTTGACACTGGTCACACTTCTTTGTATAGTTGACTACATCCTTTTGAAGTGTAGGCCAATAATAACTAGTTGTCAGGATTTTGAAAGATGTTCTTTTTGCTACAAAGTGTCCTTTGCATGATTCATTATGACATGCATGTAGGATGTCATATGTCTCATCTTCTCTCACACATCTTCTCATAACTTGATCAAGTCCAGTGTAAAACAAGAGATTATCTATATAGGAGAAACAAAAACTGTTCTCTACACGTAGCTTCCTTTCTCTGTAAGAAAAATGTGTTGGTATTTTATTTGTTGCAATGTAGTTAGCAATGTCTGCATACCATGGAGTTTGAACAAAAATATGAAACAAATGCTTATCTAGAACTGCATCATCAACCAAAGTAGTGTAAGTATCATCATGATGGATTCTTGATAAATAATCAGCTACAACATTGGCTTTTCCAAGCTTATGAACAATAGTTATATCAAATTCTTGCAACAATAGTAACCATCTTGCTAACCTACCTATTATAGTAGGTTTTTTCATGAGATGTTTAATTGTTGCATGATCAGTATCAAAAAATATGAAATAGCTAGTTATGTAATGCCAACGTTTGTTGAGAGCATAAGCTACTGCTAGCAATTTTTTTCAGTTACAGTGTAATTTAGTTCTGGACCATGAAGGCTCTTTGAAATGTCCCTTTTCTGATTTTTCATGATATTTCCAACCTCTAATCAGATCTTTAAAATCAAACAGCTAATATCCCAAAAATCCACCAAATTCCTCAAGAAACCCCAAATCGGGTATGTTGAAAATAGTGCTAAAAGCTTCACAACTTCACAAATTATTAATGAATCTGAAAATGGAAATTTTTACAGAACTTTCAGCAGCATAACAGCCTACAAATTGACATTTCTAGATCCATATAGCCTTTACACAACAGCTCGAAAATGTAGGACCAAAACTATGCTCATCGGGCTCCCGAAATAGCACAAAATATGCCCAGAAACACCACAAGAACACTAATAATCTATCTCAGAAGTTTAATCACATACCAATATATATATTCAGCTCTATTTTAATAGCTTAAAGTATAAAATACAGCAGCAACCAAAACTGATATGAAATACTCAACCGGAAACACCAAACTCTTACAAAAATACACCCGGAAACTCACAAATCTGCACTGTTCAGCACAAAGGCAAACTTTGTATGAGCATGCACATGGAATGGCTTCAAAATCCCATCCTTAGCATTCCTGGAAACCTGCAAACTCCCGTTCTTGGGTCTCCCTGGAAACCTGCAAACTCCCATTCTTGGGTCTCCTTCTCCACAGGTTTGGCAGCCTCTGAAGAATAACAAAGAATGAGCAAAAGTCAAGTTCTGGAATACCCCCCCAAAATGCCTCCAAACCTCTTTAAAAGGGGCATAACTGTAACTCATGTCCAAGAGAGGTTAATGAAACATATTTTAATAATTATTATCATTTATTAGTCCAACGGTTTCCAAAGATTAACTCCCTTTTTCCGAAACTTCACTTTCTTGGGCCTGCCTGTCTTAGCAAAGATTATTATTTTTAATTATTTGAAAAGGGGACATGACAAGTCCTCCCCTCCCAAACATTGCTTGTCCTCAAGCAATGGCTGAACAATAAACCAATCAATCCTCCTGGATCCCAAATGTAGTCATGAACTATACTACTACCAATTAACACAGACTCCTGCAAGATCCTCTGCAATATGACCAAGAGGAATCCATAATCAAACTGGCAATTATAGCTCAACCAAACTCCAAAATCACCATTACCACAGTCAAAAACCCATGAGACACAAACTCTTAGAATATCAAAACCCAAGTAAAGTGGACTACCAACATAGTAAATACCATCAATGCATTCCACTGGCCTATATGGAATGTACAATCCAACTCTGCAACAATGGTGAATGCTCTCAAATGAAACTATACTAAGTATGGAGAATCCACACACTGTACAACTCCTGCAGTCAACACAACTCTGTAGATCATTGGCCACTGTCTCATAACCATAACTCCCATGCACCCCTAATGGTGAAAAGCCTTCACAAGATAAACAACAAGAAATGGAACCCAAACCAAATTTTCCAACCATCAACTCCTCAGCATAAGGATCAATTGTTAACTGATGTACATACCCTGCAATATAATGTTGATTAAAAAAACCAACCTCAGTCAATAGCTCACCATGAACAAGTGATACAACCCACTGTGACTGATCACTAGCTAAGTCAAGAGATGTCATAGCCAAAGGAGTAGAATCAATAACAACACTTGCTGAAGCATCACTCCAAAACTCCTGCTCTAAGTCATGTATTATCAAGCTATCAACTATAGAACCTGTCGCCATGTCGTGCCCATCACAACTCTCATCTCGAGGCATCAAACTATTCCATAACTGATGATAAGCACTAGGAACCAAAGTACATCTCTGTATCATAATCTCATCAACATGGTCATCAAAGGTAAATTGATGAGCGTACCTCATAGTGTAATGCCGATAGAATGCGCCAATCTCAGTTAGTGGCTCAGACTGTAATCCAGATGAAACTAACTGCAATTGATCATCAACCATGTTGGAACTAACTACTACCTCCAAAGATATCACCAAGGGAGTAGTATTACTAGCAGGAACCATGCCAACTGTCGACTCACCAACATCACACATGACCTTTGATACATCTCTAGTCTCTGTGCCTTTAGTACTAGAGGCCACCACCCTGTCAGGCATACAATAATCTGCTACAATACCCAACTCAACTAAACCTGACTCTAGTGGGAATGAACCTGATATGCCAATGTTAGTATCAAGGATGGATGCATCCCCATCTCCACTGTCTCTGACAATCTCAGCCATGGACATCCTCGAATCACCAAACACCATAGCTTGTGATTGTATAGAATCAGATAAAGACTGTAGTCGCTCTAACTCTATGGTCACCTTAGCCAAATGAAACTGTGACTCCTTGAGAGCCAACTGTGTACTCTCAAGAATCTCAGAAGTCACCTCAAGCTGATCAGTAAGCTCACTCACCTCATCTTCCTTGGCCAACAATGCATCATATGTTGTACTGCTCCACTCCATAAGATAATCTCTGTTGGCTACCAACTGCATATAATTTTGTCTCAAAATCTGAATAGCCTCCCATAAAGAGTGGATCTCTGTCAAGGAAAGATAACTTCCTCCCTGCTCATCACTAGTAGGAGAACCCCATCCATAAATAGCTAACAACTGACGAGCAACATCGAAATGTTGGCAAGTGATAGCAATGTCTTGGTCACTAACTCTCAACTGATTAGACACATGATGGCACTGGCTTGACTGTCTCCTACAAACCCCCTCTGATGCACTGTCTGAAGGAGTGTCCTCAAAGTTACTAGTCTCTAGAGTATTACCATCCATATCCTGTGAATCAAATCTAAAGCTCATAACAACATACAGAGTATCAAAAACATTAGCATTGCTGTCCAACTCCTCTGTACCCAAGGAAACTAAGTCTTCAAAATTGCCCACTGCATCCTCCTGGATGTCATCAGTGCCAATATGATCCTGGGACTCATCTATACACAATGCCAAATATGAAATATCATCAACACATTCCAGCAAGTATGGTCGACTAGATATATGAACAAAGCCCAACACCGGTGTATAAAAACTAATACAAACATCAGATAAGCTCCTGGCACAAGAAAATACAACACCGTGCAATCTGCTAATCAAATCCATGGTAGCACCCAAACAATCATTGCTACCAAAAAGTGTTAATGATTTACAGTCAACTGAACCCCAAATGCCAATATAAGAATCTCGAGTCCATATCTGTAAACTAGAATTAGCTGGTAACTCAAGCAAAATCCTGACTTGAGTAATATGACCAATACCAACTAACTCCACATACCTGTCATGATGAGATAATGTAGTGACAATACTATCTTCACACACCTTCAGCTGGCGGGATAAATCATGTGAAGTACTACTAGCCTCAACCTCATGTGATGAAGCATCTAACTGTGCCTGGTACTCTCTCTCAAAAAAGTCATGAATGCTCAATGTCTGCTCATCTACACCAGGTATCTCACCATCATGCACAACAACATCCTCATAATCATCATCCTTGAGGCCAAATCTATCTATCACTCTTTGACTAAAATCATCAAATGTAGTTACCTGATCATGACCTTGAGTAGTCATTCCATGATACCACCAATCATAGGCTACATCTTCCAAGTGTAGACTTTCAATTTGAACAACATCACTCTCCTTCATGGGGTTAAGTGTGAAGAAGGTCTATAATTTTTGTAGCCATGCTCTAGCTGAAATTTTATTTGTTCCATCAAAAGTAGGTGCTATAAACTTGCTTATTTTATTTTTGAGCTCTCTTCCACTTATGTCATGCTCCCTTCTGTACTCTTTCTTGGGCATCAAAGTGTTCATCATATCCACATATTCTCTGAAAGGAACTGAACTACGAAAGTCATCATCTAAGCCATTATAAGTAGCTCTTAATGTAATCAAGTTACCTGTAACCTCTTCCATAGGATTAATGGCTGGATTTGGTACTAGTGGCTCATCTGCAGGCAAGAAAATAGTTTTGGTTGATTTAGATGGTGTGGATTTCAGATTTCTTGGCTCCTCTGAAGTGCTCCCTTTCTCATTAATAGATGCAACTCCTTGTAGTTTTTCTGTCAATATTCGCAAAGCCTCTCTAGTTTTTGCCAAACTATCCACTATTTGCTTCTGAGTATTTTGGATTTCTTGGAAGAATTTCTTTGCCATCTTATTTGGATCAGCCATACTTTTCCCTTCCTTGGATTTTGTACTTTTACTTTCAACTGGAGGTTTGATCAAAATTTCTTTATTCTTTTCTCGCTGCAAATATCTTTTTTCTCTTTCACTTAGTTGCATGCAACCATAAATTTTGACATGCAACTAATTAGAAACAACATGCAACCACCAAATTCACTAAGAACTAACATGCATATGATTAGAAGTAGAATGCAACCATAAATTTTGACATGCAAGATTTGGGTAGTTATCAAAACTAACATGCAAGATCTGGGTAGTTGTCAAAACTGACCTGCAACTTCTACAAACCCTCAGGCTGGCAAGATCATGGCTCTGATACCATTGTAATGTCCCTTTTCTGATTTTGTATGATATTTCACACCTCTAATCAGATTTTCATAATCAAACAGCTAATATCCCAAAGATCCACCAAATTCCTCAAGAAACCCCAAATCGGGTATGTTGAAAATAGTGCTAAAAGCTTCACAACTTCACAAATTATTAATGAATCTGAAAATGGAAATTTTTACAGAACTTTCATCAGCATAACAGCCTACAAATTGACATTTCTAGATCCGTATAGCCTTTACACAACAGCTCGAAAATGTAGGACCAAAACTATGCTCATCGGGCTCCCGAAATAGCACAAAATATGCCCGAAAACACCACAAGAACACTAATAATCTATCTCAGAAGTTTAATCACATCCCAATATATATATTCAGCTCTATTTTAACAGCTTAAATTATAAAATACAGCAGCAACCAAAACTGATATGAAATACTCAACCGGAAACACCAAACTCTTACAAAAATACACCCGGAAACTCACAAATCTGCACTGTTCAGCACAAAGGCAAACTCTGTATGAGCATGCACATGGAATGGCTTCAAACTCCCATCCTTAGCCTTCTTGGAAACTTGCAAACTCCCATTCTTGGGTCTCCCTGGAAACCTGCAAACTCCCGTTCTTGGGTCTCCTTCTCCACAGGTTTGGCAGCCTCTGAAGAATAACAAAGAATGAGCAAAAGTCAAGTTCTGGAATACCCCCCCAAAATGCCTCCAAACCTCTTTAAAAGGGGCATAACTGTAACTCACATCCAAGAGAGGTTAATGAAACATATTTTAATAATTATTATCATCTATTAGTCCAACGGTTTCCAAAGATTAACTCCCTTTTTCCGAAACTTCACTTTCTTGGGCCTGCCTGTCTTAGCAAAGATTATTATTTTTAATTATTTGAAAAGGGGACATGACACTCTTACTGATATAATAGATGGCATTTTAAAGATTTTGGGATTGTTGTGCTAAGATTTTAGCTATGGCATAATTAGAGGCATCTGTATATATGTGAAAAAGTAAATTCCAGTTAGGACCTTGTAAGATTGGGTATGTGGTTAGAATTTTCTTAAGCTATAGGAAGGCTTCATCACATTTAGATGTCCAATTAAATTCAGCATCTTTTGTGAGTAATTTATATAAAGGACTAGCTATTTTTCTGAAATCTTTTATAAATTGTCTATAATATCTAGCATGACCTAGAAAGGATCTTACATCTTTTGATTTTGCAGGTATGGGAAATGTTTGAATTACCTCTATCTTGGCTGGATCTACTTGTATTCCTGCAACAGATATGAAATGACCAAGTACTATGCCCTCTTGCATGAGCATGAAACACTTTTCATTTTTATGGTCCAAATTATGTTCTTGACATCTTACCAAAACCTTTTCAAGATTCACCATTGCTTCTTCAAAAGTGACTCCAAATTTTGTGAAGTCATCCATGTAGATTTTCATACAATCATGTGATATATTAGCAAAAATACTAATAACTACTCTTTGAAATGTTGCAGGAGCATTACATAGACCAAATGGTAAAATAGAGTATGCAAAAGTACCCCATGGACATGTAAATGTGGTTTTATCTTGATCTTTAGGAGCAATATTGATTTGGTTATAACCACTATACCCATCTCGAAAAGAGAAATACTTATTTCCACCTAATGTGTCCAAAACTTGGTCTATGAATGGTAAAGGAAAGTGATCCTTTTTAGTAGCCTTGTTCAATTCTCTATAATCTACAAAGATTCTCCATTTTCCTCCCTTTTTAGGTACTATAACCAGGGGTGACAGCCATCTACTATCAGATATAGGATAAATAAAACTAGCATCAAGTAGTTTCTATAATTCAGTTTTAACTATTTCTCTAAGGCTTGGATTTATCCTTCTCTAGGGTTGATAGAGTGGTAGAAAACCTTCATTGATGTATATCCTATGAGTACATAATGTAAGACTTAACCTCTTCATATCACTATAATCGCATACAAAGGCCTTTCTTTGAAGCAATTCTTTTAACTGTTCCATGTATGTGGGTGTTAACCTAGGATTAACATGAAGATTATGACCTTTAGTCAATTCAACAGTAGTAGTGGAGTCTATCATAGTGGCTTCATAAATTGGACTTGTCTCTAATTCAAAAGGTAAAAGTGGATAAAGAATTTTAGGTTCTTTGTGCAAAGTACAATTGTTATCACATTCCTCATATGTGATCAATTCTAACACTAAACTTTTAGTTACATATTTTTCTACCCCACAAGTATTAGTGAGGATACTCTGAAGTACTTAATCTTCCTCTTGCAATTTTAGGAAAAACTATCTATCCAACATCATGAGTTGTACTATAGAATTTAACTCTTCTTCTTCATCTCCTAAATCTTTCCAAACAAATGTATTGAAATCTGGTAATGGTTGGGTTGGAGGATATAAATCAAATTTCTTTGTTGCTTAGGCATTTGATATAGTCATATTCCCTAATCTGTAACTTATGTTTGCATCAGCTGTGGCTAACTATGGTCTACCTAAGATGACAAGATAACGAGATAGATTAACTTTAGGGGGGGGAAATCATGAAGTCTGTAGGATACTCTAGAGAATCTAAGGTTACAACTATGTTTTCTATCATCCCATCAAGGGTGACAGTAGAACTATCTTCAAGCTACAGAATTTTTAGTATAGCCCGTAGTCCTTCTATTTTCAACTTCTTCATGGTATCTTTGTTCATAACATTTATAGCAGCTCCAAGGTCTATTAAAGCATTTTTAACAAATTGATCATTTATACTGACATTCACTAAATGACTTCCTGGATTAGAATATTTTGGTGTAATCACTTTCCCTAGCATGATGTCAACCAATTGTCTCACAACATGGACTGTGGTGGGGTCCTTCTTCTTCCTTACATGTTTCTTCAAGAAAGCTTCCCTAATAGCTTTTCCATAACTGCAATGTCCTTAATAGCTTGAAATAGTGATATTTGGACATGTATATTTTTCAACTAATCAATAATGTCAAAAGACTATTCCTTAGTTTGTTTAGGTTTCTTTTGTATTAGTTTTTCTGGAAAAGGGGGTTCTACTACTGGTTGAGCTAGGGTTGACATGATGACATTAGGTGAGTTAACAGGTTCAACAACTAAAGTTTGATGCTGTAGGAGAATCTGCTATTTCAGTTATAAGAGGTAGTTTAGGTATTGATTAAGTTGTACTAGATCTTAGATGTATATTAGCAACATTCAGGTGTAAGTAGGATACTACTGAGTAGTAGCACTATACATGCACTACTGTAGTTGTTGGCTATTCAGATTTGGCTAAGGTTGTGCTACTAATTGTGTTTGCTTTTGAGGTCCAAGATTTGCAGGTGGTGGCATTAAAGCAAGTTGTTGAACTGAAGGGGGTGATTGTGGAGCACCAGTATTTTGGTTAGGCCATTGTTGAGATCCCTTCCATTGGTTCATCGACTACCAATTCCCTTGGGGTTGTTGCCATTGGTTTTGCTAGTTTTGCCAATACTTCCATTGGTTCTGTGGCCATTGGTTACTCTTTTGATTAGGCTAGGGCGGTTGGGAATTCTAAGGCCATTGGGATTGTTGTGGGTTATTTTATCCAGTATTATTCCAATTGGATTGATTCTATGGAGAACCTTGGAAATTATGATATTGCCATTGATTACCATATGAATTTGAGCTTTGCAAGGAGTCTTGAGACATACCTTGACGTTGGGCCCATGGTCAACATTGAGCAACAAAGAATACTTTCTCATCATCCCCATCTATCTTCACGTAATCAATTGAAAGATGTTGGTTCTCCATGCTTGTGACCAGTTTACATTGGCAATCCTTCTTTTGTTTTCAGTAATGAGGACAATACTTAGCTAGTTGTAATTTAGCTACTGCTTGTTTCTTCTTTGTAGTCATTGTATCTAGATGTCTAGCAACATTGTTGATGATATCTTGTCTAAAATTTGACAATAGCTTAGATATCTCAAACTTTGAAGTGCCTTGAGTGATTCCTTTAGTGACTATGGAAAGAGGTTCTCAACCTTTCTTTATGGTTGACCTTGAATAGTTTTGATAGATCTTCTTGAGATCATCCCAAGAAGCTTAATATGCATCACCACTAGCCATCATATCCAATACTTTTAGACAGTTGTCATTCCCACCTATGAAAAAGAATAACTTTTTTGAATCTTCAGACAATGTATGCTAAGGGTTCTTTTGTAGTGTGTATAAGAAATGTGAAACATAGTCCTCGAATATTTTTTCCTCCTTCTATGGAATCCTAAACATATCATCCCATCTTGAACCAGATGCTTTGCAATATTCTTTATATTTATCTAGAAATAGAGCTTGCATTTCATCCCAACTTCCTACTGCATTGGCTCCTAAGCCCATGAACCATCGTAAAGTTAATTCTTTCAATGTTGCTAGAAACAACTTAAGCTTATGGGCATTAGTGTTGTAGTCAAAACTATGACAAAGGATATCAAATTCAAATAAGAAAGTATTAGGGTCTTTAGTTTCAAGGCCATAGAACTTTGGAAGAGCAGTGGGAGGTATGTTCTTAATATTAGCATTGGTTACAAGACTTGGAAGAGGAAATGGAAAAGTAGGTTGTGCCATGACTGGAGGCATCAGATTATGAGGTTGCTACTGAAAAGAGACATTGGGTATTGGATGATTAACAACTGGTGGATTTAGAGTAGTGTTACCAAGAAAAGTGGCCAATACTTTAGTGAAGGGTTGAAGACCAGATATATCTATTGGTTCAATTCTTGATACTATAGGCAAAATAGGGTTTGCATCTTTAAAAAGTAACTCAACTTCTTCTTCAACTTCTTCGTTCAAATTAACAGATCCTCATGGAAGAAATCTTCCATATTCATCTCGTCATCTTCCTCTTCGATGCATGCAATTAAACTTTTTCACACTGTTGAAAGGAACTTCAAACTTAAAGATTTCTAAAAAAACATTATCTAGGAACTATGACTCAAAAAGGCTCCTAGCTTGACACCATCCCTAGCAATGGTGCCAAAAAATGACCCGCCTCATAATAGGTGTATCATAGTCATGCACTAGGCCTTTCTTAGGAACAATATATTCAAACTAAGGACTATTTCTCCCACTATGAGGTGCATTTAATCTTATCAACCCAGGGATGTATACTTGAAATGTTGGCACAATATGTACACTAGGTCTCTTAATGAGTCACTAAGCTTATGCTGGAGGAAAGTAAAAATGCAAGGAAAATAACTTATACTATTGCTATAGGAAACTAACACAATTAACTCTATGAATACTAGAAATACAATGAAAATATAACAAATATTCCAACTTGGCTCATCCACTAAAACTATTCTCACATATGCTGCAGGAACATTCACAAAGTGTGATGCTACGGGAAGGAACTCACAACTTCTAACTAAGATGCTATGAATTATTTGAAATTATTCTATTCTATCCTAATCTAATCCACCTTCCAAGTGGGCACCCTTGGTTGGCTTCTCTAAAATACTAACACAATATGAAAGCCAAAAACTATTTCATTTAATTTAGAAATTCATTACATAACATAGAACTGTAAAAATACAACTATAAAAGTTAATAGTCTATTCTCATAAAATATTTCTTCTAATTGGTTCTCAAAACTTAACACACTTGGGTTGATTCCTATATATATAGAAAATCACCATTTATTCCATTATAGAAAAGTAAATGACCTAGCTTAAAATCTACAAGAGAGAAAATAGGAAGATAACAATTGAAGGCGGGAAGAAGAAATAGCGGCTTAAGGTGGGAATAATAAAGTCTAAACATCCACTAACCATAGAGTAAATGTAGAGAAGGTAATAAGTCTTCATAGTTCCTCCTTACTCACTGTCATCTCTTTTGGAACCGTTACAACTTCCTCCACCATGGTTGCTCCTTGGCATTCTCTTCTCCTTAAATGTTGTTGATGCTTAGCTTTTGAATTCCTCCAATCATCTTTTAGTCTTCATTAATAGGTTAGTTATAACAGAAAACATGTTTGAAAATAAAAATTTATTAAATAAATTCAAATATAAGAACTTACATTTTGATAATAATATGAAATACTACATACTATATATAATATTAGCAAAAGATGGCATAGTTTCTACCCCATAGATTTATCATAGGTTCGGTAAACATAGGTCCAAAAATGTTTTAACAGAGTATTAATAAAATACTTTAAACATCATAAAATAAAGGCAAATTTTGGTCTCATCAGAGAGTATTAGAAAATCTTTACCTAACTACAACATACAACTTATCTTACAGATCTCGGCTCATACCCTTGCATGGCCTTCAATCTCTACAACTCTTGATAGCTTGCCCTTCCCTCAAGCTTTGTCTCCTTGAGTCTCCACACTCAATGTACTAGTGCAATGATCTCTTCATGACCACTTGTAGAAGTATAGCCTCTATGCTCTTCCTTCTCCTACATGTCTCTTCCTTGACACCTATTGGTAAATAGATTGTTCTTTTGAATAAACTCCCAAAATGCCCAAATCTGAAAGAACAATTAGATGCCAACAATTAGATAATCTATCATGGGGTTGATAGATTTCCTCTGAATTGAAAGGTATAGCTCCCTTATAGAATGATATGCAATGTAATTTTTTATTTCCTAAACAAACTAGGTGTGTTCTTAACCTGAGAACGGAAGAGGAGAAACCAAGTTAATCCTAGGCTGGACTAACTCAGGCATATTTTAGATGTCAAACCTAGCCAACTTCAAGAACTCACACATCCTATGACTCCCCAAGATTGGTAATGCAAGAATGTCATTAATTATGATAATGTAGTGACATGAAATTAAACTGAAGATTAAACATCCGAATCCTTGCAATAGGAACAAATGGTAATACTCTGATCTACCACCCATTCACCACTTGACTAAGAATGCAAGAAAGTGCTCAAAATTGGCCATAACAATACTCTGATTGAAAATAACTAGAAAAAATGATGCCCAAATATTGTGATTCATAAAAAAACCTTCCTTTTTTTAATCACAACAAACATAATACTCTGATTACATTTGCTTATAATCTACAACCAAATCTATTACAAAGAACAAGATATCAATCTCAGACGCATGAATGAAAATGCAAAAAAACTAAATGCTCTCCCCTCTACTCCAGCTCTCTAAATGTAAGCAAAAAAAGTCCCTAATCAAATTCTCTATTCTAAATCATTTTTACTCTATCCTTTTATGCCAAATTAGAGTTTACAAATCATACCACTTGATTTCACTTTTTAACAATGGTGAACAGTGCCGATTAAATGTAAAAATAGTAGCAAATCGTGACTTCATTTTCAAAGGACAAAGTCGATCATTATATCACTTAACTCAGAAAATAACCTATTTGCATGATAGATGATGCAAACTTGAAAAATACTCATATTTGGCACCCCATAATTTTGGATCCTTGTGGACTGCCTATATGTCAACAATCACATTAACACCCTTAGGAATCACCAAGCCATCTTCTCCTACCTTCAAGTTTGTGAATGTCTGCTTAATTATTCTTGGTGCTGGACAATACAGATGAAGCATCTCCTTCAATATCATTCCAATAATTTTGAGGTCTTTTATAGACTCTGTAGTGGGATCTTGGGTTCCACAAATGTCTTTGGCTTCTTGTCTAGCTTTGTCTTGGAAATAGGCATTGAGTGCTAACAATAGTAGTGCCCAACATATTAGATTACTTGTGTTCTCCTTCCTAGCTAAAAAGAATGTTTTTCTCTCATCCATCATTTTTCTTTAGTCATTCTTGAATCATGAATTTAATGTCATGTTTCATCCTCTTGTTACATTTCCAAATTTCTCAATTTGCAGCTGTTGGAAGGAATTTGCCACCAGGAATCGATAAGTATCGAAATGATTCAATGATCAAACCTTCTAGAGAGTTCATATTTTGAAATATAACTTTTCCTCTCTTGGAATCCAATCCATATTGACTCTTGATCATAATATTTGCTATAAGATTCTTCATCGAAGTTGTTAGCTCTATTTCACATGCTTTGTCATCAATAAATCTCCATTCATCCAACATTTCCTTGGTGCATCTTGCTGAGATCCCAATTATTGCCTTTCTCTAATGTATGTGGTGGACTTAATTTTCCCAGAGCAGAGAGTATAATACTTATGTATGTTTTTGCTAGTAGTAAAATTATGGCATCTCCTGGTAAAACATCTCTCTAATCAATCTGAACTTGCAACTCTGTCTAGACCTCCATCCTTGCACATTGTTGTACTTTTATTGATGTTCTAACTAGCTCGGATAATTTTAGCATGACCATTGAACTTCTAAACTCCTCAAACATAAATAATTTGGAATTTTACATTTTGGATCTTTCAAATCAATTCAACTTCCTAAGAACACATTAGTAAAATTAGAGAACACGTTAAGGAAATTTCTTTTCATGGGAGGCAAGTTTTAAAGTTCAAAAATGATGTACTAAAAGTGCATCTACAGCTGGCCCTGACTAGGGATTATGTGTTGCAAAGCATGTAAAGAATCTTGAATCTTAGGTTTCACAGAACTGGCCTTATCCATTGGGCTATAGACTTGAGCCAGGAAGAGGGTAAACAAAGAGCTTCTTGCTAGGAGAGTAGAGGAGAGCAAGGAAAACTAAAGCTACCAAAACATGAAGACAAAAACAACAAAACCAGGGGAAGACTATACTAATCCAAGAGGAAGAGGCTACACTAAACACACCAAAAATTGGAAAGAGAAACCTAACTACTACAGGTGAGGAGACCTCACCAATAGAATGGAGAACAAGGAAGAATCATACATGGCCATTGACTAGAATAGAGAAATATGATCCTTTCTGAAATAAAGGAAGATGCTTCACTAGTTTGAAACAACACTGATAACCTCTGGCAACACCTTCATTGCTAAAAATAAGTTTGAAAGTAATTTGAAATATAGTAACCCATAGGACCTTTCCAAATAACCATGCCTCATTATAAATCTCTGGTTCTTCTATACCTTTTTGCACACTTCCTTTCATATGTTCAACCATTTTTTGTGAAGGAGAAAAATATTCACTAGATTCTGAATGCACAAATGGAACATAATCACATATACTCATATCAACCATATCATTCTTAGTAAAGATATCAATAATTAAACTAGGATTGAGAACATTGGAGAATTTAAGAAATTTTGGAAAAGAAATGACATCATACTGATCATAGGTATTCTCTTCAACAACTTTGGGTTCTAAAGCAAAATTGAAACAAGGTGATTCTTCATGATACACAGGTTCCATTCATATTGAAACATCTTCTTTCTTTGTCACAATTGTCAATTCTACAAGATATTCATTTGAATTCAAAATTTTAATACTTGGATTATTTGTTGAAGAAAATTCCCATGCAGGCATCGTGGTTTGATCAACCTCCATTTCATAACAAAAAGAACCAAGATCAAGCTCTTTGTCTTCTTCATCATGCTGCAATACTTCATTAACAGCTACAACAACATTGTCAAGTTTAGTAGGATGGTCATCAAAACATGTTGCAACCTTTTCATGCATATCCATATGATTAGGAAAACCCAGTATTGCATTAGCCTACAAATAGAGTGGTTCTTGCATTGGATCCTTATCAGCTCTAATGGATGAAGAGTCAACCCTACCATGTTCTTCAATAACACTAGGGATTCCACCTTTTGATACCACGTTGGTCTCAGGATAATTTTTAGGAGAAAAAATATTTGAAGCATGATCCTCATTTATTTCTCCTAATCTACAACTATTATCATCAAAAGAGGAAAAGATGGAAAGTTCCTCTCTTTCAACTCTTCTTACCATCTCTTCAACCATATTTTCAAATTTGTCAAAACATGATTTCACTTTCTCTTCAATACAAAATTCATCAAGAGGATTAATCATTGCATCTTCTTCAAGACAAATAGATTCTAACATAAGATCATTAACAACCTTGCAAATTGGAAATCATTTTTGCTAAAATCTTCAATAAAGTTAAACTTTCCATCTTCTGGAAGTGCATTAACCATCAGATTATTTTCGAAAGAAACTTCATGCAAAATTTTATCTTTATTTTCTTCAAATCTAAAACCTTTTAAATCAAGAGTAAATGAAGGTGTGGGAAAAACTTCTTTGTCTAATTTTCTTACCAATTCTTTATCACTATGAAGGATATCTTCATTTGCTGAAAGTTGTGCTCTTGAAAACTAGGGCATCTCTTTCTCTCTAAAAATTGAACCATTGGTTGATATGGGCTCTTCATTTACTAGTTTTTCATCAGGTACAGGGGCTAAAAAATACATTCCTTTTCTTCTTTGATCTTGAATATTAAAATACCTTTGATGTACACACTTTAATAGCTGACTAGATTGATAATCTTTGGAGAGTCTAATCATTTTACTTTGGCTTCAACTATACTTTGTTTAAATGTAGTCCAAAGGAAATGCAAATTGAAGTCACTTTCAGCATCTATTTCTTTGAATGTGGGTTTTCTTTTGGTTTTCTTTCTTGATTGAACTTCTTGTTCGCTCAGGACTAAAAAATTGTGAGAGATGTGATTTTGTGAGATCTCTAAAATTTTATCATCATCCACCTTTATTTCCTTACTTGGATGCAATGTCTTTTCTTTATAATGCCGCAACATTTTTGTCTTCACTTCCACCTCTTTCAGAAGGTGATATATTACACAAATACTTTTCCATAATAGAATAGTTGCATGATCTTCATTAACACATAGGTTCATCTTTACTCAATGACTGATGCTTTTTCTGCAAGTTTCAAACATATCATGCAACACTAGGTCAGTAGTGTGATGGAGTTCTATAAGGGAAGGGTTTGGTCTCCTTCCTTTCATCCTTTTAATAGGCATGGTCCTTTTTAATCAACAAAGTCACCAATCTCTGCAAGTTAGAGATAATAAAATTTTAAAATGTAGACACTAGACTTCTCACCCAAAGTTATGAGAACCAGAATGGAGTTGCCAATCTCTAGATAGCAGAGATATCTATAACCACTAAGGAAGCAAACATCAACACCAATTTTGTCCTCTATCATTTCTTAGTAAAAACTTCCAATCATCAACTTTGAATTAATTCTTTCTTCAACTAGTTGAAACTGCAGGACTAACAGCTTGATCCTTGTGACAAGTACCTTATTTTCACAATATCAGTTATAAAAAGGGAAAACTAGAAAATATAACCTTGAAAGTTTTCCCCAGTAGAGTCACCAAAAATCTATTGGTAAACAAATTTTTCTTTTGAATAAACTCCCAAAATGCCCAAATCTAAAAGAACAATTAGATGCCAATAGTTTGATAATCTATCATGGGGTTGACAGATTTCCTCTGAATTGAAAGGTACAACTCCTTTATAGAATGATATGCAATGAATTTGTTGATTTCCTAAACTAAATAGGTGCATTCTTAACCTGAGAATGGAAGAGGAGAAACCAAGTTAATCCTAGGTAGGACTAACTCAGGTAGATTTTAGATGTTAAACCTAGCCAACTTCAAGAACTCACACATCCTATGACTCCCTGAGATTGGTAATGCAAGAATGTCATTAATTATGAAAATGCAGTGACATGAAATTAAACTAAAGATTAAACATCTAAATCCTTGCAATAGGAACAAATGACAGTACTTTGATCTACCACCCATTCAACACTTGACTAAGAATGCAAAAAAGTGCTCAAAACTGGCCATAACAAATGTCTTTGGCTTCTAGTCAAGCTTTGTCTTGGCAATAGGGATTGAGTGCTAAGAATAGTAGTGCCCAACATATTAGAGTACTTGTGTTCTCCTTCCCAGCTAAAAAGAATGTTTTTCTCTCATCCATCGATTGTCTTTAGTCATTCCCGAATCATGAATTTAATGTTCTATTTCATCTTCCTATTAAATTTCCAAATTCCTCGATTTGTAGCTATTGGAAGGAATTTTCCACTAGGAATCCATAAGTATCAAAATGATTCAATGATCAAACCTTCCTCGAGAGTTCATATTTTGAAATATATCTTTTCCTCTCTTGGAATTCAATCCATATTGACTCTCAATCATAATATTTTCTGTAAGATTCTTCATCCAAGCTGTTAGCTCTATTTCACATGCTTTGTCATCAATAAATCTTCATTAAACCAACATTTCCTTGGTGCATCTTGCTGAGGTCCCAATTATTTCCTTTCTCAAATGTATGTGGTGGACTTCATTTTCCCAGAGCAGAGATTATAATACTTATGTATGTTTTTTCCAGTAGTAAAATTATGACATCTCTTGGTAAAAAATCTCTCTAATCAATCTAAACTCGCAACTCTATCTAGACCTCCCTCCTTGAACATTGTTGTACTTTTATTGATGCTTTAACTAGCTTGGATAGTTTTAGCACAACCACTGAACTTCTGAACTCCTCAAACATAAAGAATTTGGAATTTTACATTTTGGATCTTTTAAATCAATTCAACTTCCTAAGAACACATTAGTAAAATTAGTGAAAACCTTAAGGGAATTTCTTTTCATGGGAGGCAAATTTTAAAGTTCAAAATTGGTGTACTGAAAGTGCACCTAGAACACCTTTCTAACTACTTTGTAGATTTGGCTCTTTAGTAGCAACAGTATTAGTAGCTCTTTGCTTCTTGTTCTATGACTTATTAAATAGAGGTCTTTGAGTACCTTTTCCCTCTTGATTCTTCCATTTTTCAATTTTAATTTGCATGGATTAGGTAGGATTCATTGTATCTAACCCATATTATGTTTCCTCTAGAAACTTCTTGAATAATCCTTTAGAATTTTCCCAAAAATGGTTTAAATAGCATTTTGTGCCACCAAATCATCATTCTTATCTTCCAACTCATTCACAAAATTCAATGTAACCACTATGTCGGCTTAGATTTGGAAAATCTTCATCTTTTGAAATAATGTAGCAGCTTGGCACTATTGAAATATTGGTGCTTGACACATACTATGTTACTAAGCATCAACTGTGTTTTTCCTGATGCTTGGCACTTGAAGATCACTTGGTATCAACTTTGTTTTTCCTGATTCTTGGCACCTAATCTTCACTTACCATCAATTGTGCTTTTCCTAATGCTCGATACCTGATCTTCACTCGGCACATGAAGATCACTCGACACATGCTAAATTTTTTTGTTACTTAGCTTCTACTAAGAATTTTCTTAGCTTAAACTAACTTGATCAGCACCCAGTAAAGATCTTAGTTTAAGTTTTACAATCAACCTTGTTACAACTTTTTCTTCTAATGTTTCTAAGTATGACCAACCTCTGTATCTTTGAGTATGTCATCAATACATTACTTAACCATTGTCTTAACTGATCCTTGCACTTCATTACAACATCATAACTCAACCTTTCCCTTAGGTGCTCTTGTTACATCTTGTTCATCAAATCCTCTTCATCAATCAGCTTAGTGATAGTACTTGGATCTTATAAGAAAATATCATCCCTACAAATAGCAAGTTTGACATCAATGATAAAACAATGATCGTAAGCATTCTTTTACAACAATCTTCCTTCTTTGCAACAATCTCCCTCTTTGATCTTCAACAATGAGCTTTTTCAATTAGATTTCCAACAACCACATTGTGGCAAGTGTTGATTAAAAAGAATAGAAACAAATAGAAGTGGCATGTCTAATGGTGAAAATCTAGTTGTGGCACTCAATTATGAGATAATTGATACTTTACTAGAGTATTTAGAAGAGAGGTCATCTATTCTAATTGAGCCAATTGAGAAAGTTGACATTGGAACAAAGGCAAAACCTAGAATTATTCACCTACCCCATTCATTAACTTCACATGAAAGAAGTGAAATTCATTTACATCATCAAGGAAAGAAAAATGAATTTTTCATGGTCCTATCTTGACATGTTAGGTTTTGATCCTAATATGATCCTTCATCATCTTAATACTACTCTAGAGGATAAATCAGGCAAACAAAAGCTAAGAAAAATGCATCTGCATATAGCACTATTAGTCAAAATAGAGTTGGAGATGGTACTTCATACCAACTTCATTAGTTCGTTGGCCTATGCTTCATCAATCTCAGACATTGTTCTTATTTCAAAGAAGAATGGTAACATAGAGATTTGCATTAATTTTTGTGATGTCAATAAGGTATATCCCAAAGATGACTTTCCCTTCCCAAAAATTGATGTCATTATAGACCTAATAGTAGGACATTCTATGTTCTCTCTTATGGATGTCTTCTTTGACTATAACCAAATCAAGAAAGCACTCGAAGACCAAGAAAAATAGCCTTCACTTGTGCATAGGGGACATTCTATTGGAACATCATGCTCTTTGGTCTCAAGAATATAGGAGCCACATATCAGCAAGCTATGACCGCAATATTCCATGACATGATGCATACATTTATGGATGATTATGTATATGATATTCTAGAAAAGCTCCATACCTACCAAGATCATCTACCAATTCTAGAAAAAAAATTTACTTGTTGAGAAGCTTTCAAAGTTAGTTTGAATCCTAAGAAGTGTGCTTTTGGGGTACAATTTGGAAAACTCCTAGGCTATATTGTCTTGGCCAAAGGGATAGATGTAGATCCCAAAAAAGTATAATCTATTGTCTTCCAAGAACTTGATCCAACTACATTCTCTCAAAAGGAAGATTTAGTTTTTTCAAAGATTCATACCTTAGTTGGCCAAGAAATGTGTGTCTTTCACTCATCTTCTCCATAAAGATGTAGCTTTCAAGTGGGTTAGTTAGTGTCAAACAAATTCTGACCTCCTCAAGAATTATCTAATGAATCCACATGTCTTGATGCCTCCCATGCAACACAAACCTTTTTTTTTATATATCTCCCTTACAAAAAATTCAATTGGAACCTTCTTGGTTGTCATGTCCCCATATTTATAGGATTTAATGATAAATTAATTATTAATAATAATGATATAATTTGTCATTAAGATAACATATTAATATGTCCTTGTCTCTAAGAGAAAGGATATCTATCACATCATTTGTAGATTATTATTCATCGACCTCCATTTTAATATTAAATGAGTTGATATACAAAATGAAACAAGTTGACATTTCATTGATTAGAATGATTCTTCAATATTACGTAATTATATCAAATGTATTAATATCATGCCTTTGTATATATGTACCTTAATACATATATATTACCCTATTCTTATATCATACTTTAAGAGGGAATCCTATAATTGGATAAAATATAATAATAGTTCATACGCTATTATCGATTGTTCACAAAAGGAATTGATAAGTACTTATGATCTATTTATTTTACTTAATCATTTGTATTATTCATAGTAATAATATCAATTATTATTATTCATAATAATAAGATTAAGATATAAGAATAAATAAATGTTACAATTACATTATAAACAATGAAATAATTACATATCTAGATATTATCACATTTGAATATATATAATATTAATTGATTAATAAAATAATCAATATGATATTATATAAATTAATGATATAGGTGTTAATATAAATGATAATACAATCAAATATGTTATAATAACACACACACACAGATATATATATATATATATATATATATATATATATATATATATATATATATATATATATATATAAACATAATTATGAATTAGTTAACACATAAGGATGTGACTATTGGCCAATACCAACCAACACATATTAAGAAATCAAATCAAATGTTATATGAGGGGGGAAGAAGGAAGAGATGGAATTGATTACATCTCTGACAAATTACTAAAGTAATAAACAATGAAGATGCATGGACCAAATACAGAAGACAAAGAACATAATAGAAACTAAAGCGATGGAATATATATTCAATTTCTCCCATTTGTAGACTTATGGGGTGGACTGAGAAAGCATGGTTGCTGACACAACCTTCCAGTTACAATTGTAGGAATTGCAATAGCATATATCAGCCACAACGTAATTATTGAGCACATATTTATCTCTTTATTAGTGATGGCCTGAAGCGTTGCAGATTGCATACATAATAAAGTTATATCAGAGAAAACATGGCAAAAGATATAAGTAAGGAAAAGAAAAGTTGCAAAAATGAATGACCCTAGAAAGGGGTCATTACAATTGGTATTAGAGCATCTTTCCTGCCATCCTGTGGAAAGCACTTAGTATGAAAGTCATCCTACCAATCTAGGGGGGAATATCAAACTGAAGAAAATGTAGGGATGGTATTTTTGGAGAAGGATAGATATATCTTTGAAATCTTAATTAGTATTGCGGAGCAACTTTTCATACATCCTTGTCAACATATTCAAGGGTCATCTTCAGCGATACATAGCATCTATTCAATGCACATGTGGGTCTTCATAATTACTGGGTGACTTCCAGCTTGTACCCTGTTGTTCATACATTGGCAAAAACTTGGAAAATCCAGGAAAATTAAAAAACAATATAGAAAAGATGCTATTTTTAATTGGTAGAATGAAGTTGGCAGGTTCCTTACTATAAAATGCCACCACCCCATCCAAATAGAGTGCTGGAAGATGTGGAAATGTTTCTTTTTCTACCAAGCTATCAAGTACTTTAAATTCCAGTACAAAAGACCTTTTTGAACTGTCTCTACATGACTAAATGGCCATCAGCTTTTAGGATGATAACAAACTAACAAGCTAACCACAAGCATGTTAAAGACTTTTAATATACAAAATTAGGGACCATAATGGAGAGCTTAATAGTTCACATTATGTTATCACTAATGAAACTTGTAGAAAGAAACTATAGATAAATTTGTAAGAGATCTCCCTCTGCCATGGAAAAGACTAAGCCTTTAATTATACTTAGACCACCTTGTGACAGTCACGTGAATCCAAATTTCTACGTGAGTACCAAAGGTTTGGCTTTGCTCCATATGGCCTCTTCAAGTTGCCACATTGCCATTGGAATAGAAAGAACGATAACTAGAATAATGTGTAAATTTGGGACTGAATCATTTATGACCAGTCAAAAAACTTTGACCCACACACACTCTACTGCCATTTTCTACTTGTAAATGTTTATCCAAACAAAAAATTGGGATTCACTTACTCCTCTCTATGAAACTAAAATAGATATAATGGATACCAAGTAGATAATTTAGTGGACATAAGTCATGTCAGGTATATAAGGCTTTTGACAATAATGCAAGAAGATCAGAGTCAAATTGAGGAATAAATAGATGAGGTAGAATTAGGAGAAAGAATGGAGTAATGGATATGTAAAATGTATAGAAGCTTGGAACAAAAACAAGAGAGGAAGTAAAAATATATATAATTCTCACCACATACGTGAAGGATCTGCGCTAGCAATTACCCAGGGCTCCTACATCATATGGTACGATCATAGAGCCCTGTGCAAAAAAAGGGATATTGATATCAGATTCAAAGGGAGTTTGACACTTCCAAGGTAAAAGAGGCTAACATTTCATTAGAGGCAAGCTCATAAAGAAAGGAAAATACACAAGGGAAAATTATTAGTGCAAAAGTATTTTGGAACATCTCCATGATTGACCTATTCTCCCAAGCACTTAATTCACATGGAAGTGGGGAACTATTCAGCAAAGGTGGTTGAATCTATAAGGATCTTTAAGGTAGTTAAGAATAAATAATGGCCAAATATCCTATAATTACCACTTCAACACATAAAGGTAATGAGGTGAGGTATATATTTTGTACATACATTGTTATGAAATAATGGATAGTATCTTTCTTATTACTGACACATTTGTTATTGTGAAGAATATTGAATAGTCTATCAATGATTCTAGTTACAAAGAAATGAAATCAGAATATATGAAAAAATGAAATATAAATGAAAAATATATATATGAAGAATGAAAAATGAAATATAAATAAATAGTGAAGTATTAAACACCATGGAAATATATGAAATAAGGTATAGTGACCTATCATAGTTTAGTGACTATTGGTTTTACACCTAACATTACAAAAGAGTAAATACATGTCCATAAAGAAGTGTATATTCCAAAAAGGAAAGAATTTAACCAATTATGATAGAAGGGAAAGACATGTGACTAGATAGTACATAGGGTTCTATTTCTCATCCACATTATGATCTCTTAAGATAGGGAGTTGGTGGAGGGAAACATGAAGTAAATTTGAGCACCTGATGGATATCCTCCAAGGAACCGCTTGTAGCTTGTTTCACGTGCCCTTTGCACCATCAATCTACCATCTCAAGATGATTGTAATAAGGAGAGAGAAAGATTCCTATTCATTAGATTAACATTCATTTTCTCATCCACATTATGATCTCTTAAGATAGGGAGTTGGTGGAGGGAAAGGAAAAGTAAATTTGAGCACCTGATGGATATCCTCCAAGGAACCGCTTGTAGCTTGTTTCATGTGCCCTTTGCACCATCAATCTACCATCTCAAGATGATAGTAATAAGGAGAGAGAAATATTCCTATTCATTAGATTAACAGTCATTTTCTCATCCACATTATGATCTCTTAAGATAGGGAGTTGGTGGAGGGAAAGGTGAAGTAAATTCGAGCACGTGATGGATATCCTCCAAGGAATCACTTGTAGCTTGTTTCATGCACCCTTTGCACTATCAATCTACCATCTCAAGATGATCAGGAGAGAGAAACATTCATGTGCCAAAAAACTATGTTCATTAGATTAATCTTCTCATCCACATTATGATATCCTAAGGTAGAGAGTGGGTGGAGGGAGAGGCAGAGTAAATTCGAGTGAATTGAAGGAAACATGGAGTCTGATTATGTTTTCAAATATCATAGGCACGAGTTACAAAAATATTAGTGCACATCTCAAATATCTCCCACCACCATGTGGTCTAAAAAATCCATTTTTACCTCCATAAATCCATATGTGGTCCCAAAAATCCACTTTTACCTCCATAAATACACATGTGGCCCCAAAAAATCATTTTTACCTCCATGAATATACATGTGATCCCAAAAATCCATTTTTACCTCAATAAATACACATGTGGTCCCAAAATCCCATTTAAGCTTCCACAAATTCATATTTGGTCCCAAAAATCCATTTTGACCCCCATAAATGCACACGTGGTCCCTAAAACCAAGTTTTAGCCTCAATAAATGTACATGTGTCCCCAAAAATCCACTTTTACTCTCCATAACTCTTCATGTGGTCCCAAAAACCCCTTTGTCCTCTATGTCTGCCCTTATGTTCTCCATATTCCAAAAAATATCAGTTCCTTCCCCTTCTCATTATTACTAGATAAATTAAAAATTAAAAAAATCATCAAAAATCATCAAAATCAGTAAAAACATTTCATCAAAAACTAACCCAAAATTAAATGAACAATCAAATATCACACAACCAAAAAATTAATTAATTAAGAAGCAACATCGTTATGTCTTGAAACATATCTCGGAGCTTAGGAAAATCTTACACAATGCAGATAGCTGAAGAATTTTGCCTATGTTCCTCCTTACACCCTTCTCCTTCTCAACAAATATCAAAAGGGCGTATAAAAATTATATATGTTGTAGAGGCCATGATTGATCCAACACCCTTCCACAAATATATCAATGCTATCCTAAAATGCCTTTGTGGTCTCACATCTCATCTCCATGGTCTAGGGACACATTGGTAATTTGTACATCACTTAGATTGTTGCAGATATCTAGGGCACTCTTTCATCATCCTCCAGTTAGGCCACCATCCTATTGTTAGAAATAGGGAATATTGAGAGGGGGTATGAATTAGTATTCTACAAACTTTTGTTGCAAACTGGATATTATTAATTACTTTGAACAATGTATAAGAAAGTAAACAAGTAATGTTGAATAGTAATAATAACCTTGCATAAAGAGCTCATAACACCATATTTTGTTAACTAGGGAAACCATGGCCAAGAGAAACCCCTGGTGGGGATGATACTCACTAGATAACATAATTATATATATGTTCCTTGTTAGAGGATGGACTCTATTAGGAGTCAATGAGAAAATTCAGTATAGACAGTCCCTGTTACGATATTCCAACCCTATTAGGAGTTGTAGTATAGTAGATGAAAGAAGAGCTCACTACCCAGAAAATTAATTAGCCTTTAGGTATATAGGTCATGTATCTTCTTTCTTCACTGATCTCTAGCCTTAGCTCAATCTTGAATCATGAAATCAAGTTCTCAAAACTTCACATATATTGCTTCACAAAAAGTTTACATGTCACTTATTATAATACAGTTGCACACTTTCTTTTACAAGTGTCCTTCGCATAGATACCATGCCTTTTCACAAATTACTCCTAGGACATCTAAGACCATAATATACTTTTACAACTTAGAGTAAACATCTAGGATGTTGACCCTAATTGGTCAAGTAATTATGTTGTAAACAAAATAATTCCTTTCCTTTAATTTTGTTATTTTGTTTCACTTGGTAAATCATGAATATTTCTTTTTCATACTATTTGTACTAATGTCTGAGGTTATACACATCATCATCAACATGTATAATATCTCCATTTAACTTTTCTAGTCATAGTACGACACTAAAAATATTTTATATGTAAAACAATGTACTGCTATAAACCAATTTCATACTTGAACAATTTTTTGAGTACCAAAATCTAAGTATCTTTATTTCTAAGGTTTTTTGAATGTAAGTACATCATGTGTTTCCATTAATGAGAATAGTTACATCACTACTGTCAAGCTACTAATATTTTCAGGCAATCATCAAAATTTTAATTCAAACTATTCATACCTTTCTCCCATGTGTCCTTTTCTACTTTGGTAGTAGTGACCATTTCACATAAGGCATACAATGCAATTTGAACTACATTAAGGTCAGAGTAGGTAAAGTTTGCATAGGTGTCTTTTGCTTTGACACATTCTTCCAATTGTCTTTCAATGCCTAATATCTTGAAAGCAATAGACTCTCTAAATGTTGATGGTCTTATCACCATTACTTCCTTTTCAAGTTCTAGTTTTCTAATGTCTATGTGAACCCCAAAAACTTGTCCTTCCAATTCATCAATTCTACAAGAGGGTTTTTGTATTTGACTAGTCAGAGCTTCCAACTCACTTAGCTTCCCTTGAATCTTTTTATCCACATCTTTGGTCAACATATGAGATAAAGTAAAATTGATCTACATGTTGGAAGCATGAATTCTAATGATATTCCTATGGGGGAGTATTGTAGGAACATGATTAGATCATTATCATGGTGATATGTTGTATTCATGACTATGTTTGTCATTGATGTCAACATAGAAGTTTTCTATGGTATCTAACAGAAGAACAATAGAAAGATCAAGTTGGTATGGATAGATCATTTAGTATTTTTATTACTAAGGTTATAGGGAGATGGTACTAAGTTTCTAGCATATGTAAAAAATCTTGGAAGCATAAGATATTAAGTTTGGAAGAAGTTATGCAAGTTTTGATGAAGACTATTCTAAGATATAGCTTATAGAGGCGTATTCTAGTAAACTTGTTATATCTCTTAGCAAAGTTGTTATTCTAAGAAGCTAAAGTTAAAGATCTAAAGAAGACATTTTGGAGATTATGTAGCTAAGGTCACTCATCATAATGATACATGTATAGAAAGATATTCAAGATACAAGGTAGAAGATTAACATTATCACTAAGTGTAACGTGTTCTTAATGTGGTCCTATAATAATTAGTTAAGAAGGTGTAATAGCTAACTCAAGGAATTGTTTTATTGATTCGATATAAAGGAAGGACATTTTTCTTTATCATATAATGAGATGTACAAATTATTATAAGCAACATGAAGAACAAAATGCAAGCTTAAGTAGAGTAGAGTGAAGGTGAAGGAAACTTCATTGCCAAGATTTTATTGTGTGATCCAAAGTTTGATACTTGACTATGAGGTTCGTGACTTATTCTACAAGCTCAAATAATGATTGGTCTAGTTGAAAGGATAGATGAAACAAGTTAAAGTATAGTTCATACAATTATTCTACATGGAATAGTTGAGAGATCAGTTGGACAGTGAGTTTGGTGATCTTTCTCAATAAGCTATTTGGAAAATGGGTCCTTCTATCTTCTACAAGTTTTGTCAGGGTTAGCACAACTCCTAACAACACACTTAAGCATTTTTTTTGTATTGAAGCTGAATACACTATATATGTTGAGCCACAGTGTGTGTGTCAAGTTAGTATTTCAACAGGTGTTGAGTGAATTCAAGTATCGAACAGTATATAAGTGTTGAGTGACAAATAGGTTCTAAGTCATAGTTGATGTCGAGCAAGCCAGAATGTAGTAAATGTTGATTGAGCCAGAATCATGTATGTGTCGATCAAGATAGAGTGTAACAGGTGCCGAGAAATCCAGGATAGTATGTGTCAAGCACCAACAGTCCAGTATGTGCCTAGTAACATAGAATCAACATATGAGTTTGTGCCCTCACAAACTCAAATGTAAACCATTTTGGAGCCAACATAGAGAGATTTTGAAAAGGAAAAAGAATAAGGATGAATAATTTACATTACCTATGTGATTTGCATGTAGCCAATCAAAAAAATGTATAAGGCATCCAACCAATAAGGAAAATGCACGGTATGAGCAAGAATTTGACATTCAATGTGGATCATAGATCCATACCTAATCCTAAGTCTTCACAACCTTTAAAAGGAGGTCAAAAACTCCATAAAAAAAGGAGAAGAGAACAGTGTATAAGGAGATTATAGCAAAATTTTAGAGTGAAGAAGGAAAGACTTAGAGGAACAATGCAATAGTTTCATATCTAGTTGACCGGAATAGAAGAGGGGACACATACAAAGATTAGATCAAGCAAGGATTTGAATAGGAAGAGAAGATCTAGTACCTGAACCCAGCAATTAAGGATTGCACTCTATCGGGTCAAATATTCTAATACTTTCTCACCATTGTATTAGATGCTAAAATCCTATATTGATAAGTTAGCTTAATAGCTAGGTAGGAAAACCTTTGGAGAAGGTGATCAAAAACCTATGTATTATGTGGGTTTAACAACCTATTGTAAATCCTTTAATAGGGTGACACTTCATAAAGCATTTGTAAATCATTTAACCAGGTCAGTATTGACATAATGTAAAGCCTTTAATAGGGCAAGCCTTTCACAGGGTAGACCATTAGAAGTGGTTGAACATATTGCTGCAGTAATTTTTTATGGGTGTCATCCCCACCCCAATTTTAACTTCTTATTCTTGGAGGGTTTTTGAGTTACCAAATCTGTTGTGTTATGTTTTCATTTCATGTTTTTTTATATGTTTACATGCATATACTTTACTTTTAGTTATGATATTAATGAAGGTTTAAAAGAATAAAAACTAGTTACATCTGATTCACCACCCCCTCCCCTGTCTCAGAAGTACTCTTCCCATTTGAACATTCCAAAAACTAGTATCAAAGCATTGGTTCTCACAAGGAGAAGCCTAACAGCTTGGAGAAAAAGATCAAAAAATGGAAGTCTTCAAACTTGGGAAGATTATTGACAATTAGGTGATTGATGTGCAATTAGCTCTACATAAAGTAGGAGAAGCCAGAGAGGAATTGAGAAAATCCTTAAAAATAAGAAAGGAGATAGCCATAGCTGAAAGTGAGATACACTACAAGGAGATTGACACCACACAAGTATTTTCCAATAGAGATTCCAAGGAATTTGATGCAACAATAGCAAATTTGATGGAGAAAAATAGAGCTCAAGAAGAAGAGATAAGATCTCTTAAAATGGAACAAGAATCACAAACCATAATGCTATGTGAAATAACTATACAAAAGAAGAGAGCAATTGAGGATAGAGCCATGCTTGAAGATGATAAGAGAAATCTCACCAATAAACTGGAGGAGAAGACAATTGAGTTTGAAAAGATCTCAAACATGCAGCTAGACACCTTAAGTCAAATGATGAATGCTCATCATGAGCTAAACATGAAGGACATTGAGATCTCTACCTTGAAGATGCAGAATGAACAATTGAAAAATGAATTGAAGAGAGAAAAGGAGATAGCAAAAAGATACAACAAACCAAATGAGGCTATCAGGTACTTTGAACAATTACTGAAATCACCAAGGGCTAGTAATGATACTTCAGGACTTGATTACACTAGCACTAAACAAGAAGAATCATCCAAGACTATAGCAGAAAGGAACAACAAAGGTGAGAACACCAAACCCACTTCTTATTTCTGTAATAAAAAGGGGCACACTACTAATGTTTGCATGAGTAGAAAGACCAATTAGCAGGACACGTCCAAAAACAAAGGTTATTGTCACAAGTATAACATGCAAGGACACTCAACACAAGACTGCAGAACAAAAACCATGAGGATACCTAGATTTGAAGGTCACTGCTACAACTGCAAGAAGTATGGCCATAGAGATTTTGAGTGTAGATCAAAGCCTATGTGGACAACCAATCACCATGCAAGGAGAAACAACTATGGACACCACTACAATTAGGATTACAATACTAGGAAAAGTTGTCACTATTGTAAAAAATATGGTCATGTCCCTCAAAACTGCATAAAAACACACTTCAAGGGAAATTATAGTAGATGGTTGAGCCAAACCACATGTTTTAGTTACTTGAAGATAGGACATGTCAGTAGGAACTATCCAACAAAGGCTAAAGCACCCAAGTTAGAATTCAACAAGGGTAAAGAAAAAGTTGATGTGGAACACAGCAGGAGAGAAATGAAAAAGACATGGCACAAAAGAGATGGATCAAGTACACCCAATGGGGGGATCACTTCACCCAAGAGGTCAAGTGATCACACTTCATCCAATTAAGCACAAGACAAGTACATGGGATTGATATATATATATATATATATATATATATATATATATATATATATATATATATATCATACATCAACCCAAAAGAACAAAGAAGTGTTGCCAAGAAGAAATTTGCATGAGAAAAGACGTCAAGTTAAAAATTAAAATTTTATAGAAGATGTTGAGCTACCCTTAGATGTCGAGTGAAACTCTAGTATATGCTAAGCTAGAAATTCTGGTTGATGCTGAATGAGATATGTTAGTGGAAGCTGAGTAAATAAATCACAATGGGAGTCGAGTTATACTAAATCCTTCAAGTGCCAAATGTACAGTTGTAAGCACTATGCAATAAATGCTAGATTTTAAACCTAATAAAGTTGAAAATCGCTCATTTTCAAGCCATTCAAACACAAAGTAAAGATGAGAAGAGTGAAGAGGCCACCAAATAGTGATTTAACAATGATTTGCACCAATTCCAATAGAAAATCAACTCGAACTCTTCGATTCAAAGGTATTTCATCAAGTGCTGAGCTATGCAGTATTTGAAAGTTTATTTAATATTAAACCCTATTTCAATCAAGATGGCATCTAGGTCTAAAACCACAAAGGGAAAGGGTAACCATGTGATTCAAGTTGTTAGTAATGAGGTTAAATAGCCCAAATTTAGGCCAATACCCGAAGTTTCTAATAAAAATGACCCAGTCGGTGCTTTGTCAGTCATTCTAGACAAAGTTGTAATGGTCCAAGATGTTAGAAAATGTTATGACTATAAGATTGGAGCCATAGGTGACCTAGAAACTTTCAATACCTTTGATAAGCTGTGTGACAAGGGTATATTGAAGGATGAGTTTCAAATTGTTGAGAAGAAGGATTTAACTAAAGCCCTAATTTTTGCCATTGTATTTAAAACTGAATGGATTTGTATAGTGTTAAGCTGAATTCATGATGGATCATTTTGGTTAGAAATAAGACTAGTGAAGATCACAAAGAAAATTGTTTATAGGGTTAGTGGATTCCCAACCCTAGATCATCCTAAGACCTTGAGAAGTGACAAAAAGGAGGAAATAGAGAAGAAAACTTGTACCAAATGGAACAATAGGGGAATGACCATAGATACCATCACTGATCCCCTCCTTGATTTTGTTGTTAGAGTCATATCTCATAAATTATATCAATCAAGTAGATTGAACAGTGTGCCATGCATAGCAATAGATGTTGCATATAAACTTGTGAAGAAGAACCACACATATGGTCTAGCAGAGCTAATGCTACAACAAATCAATGAAAATTTGGGAGCCATAAGGAAATCTAAAGGAGCTCAATCCAAATTTGGGTTCATATTGGTTTGCATATTTTTCTATGTCATGAAAGAATTGCCTTCAGTTGGAAAGGTAAGATGAGATCTTAACAAGAAAATTGTCACACAAGTTAATGAGTTTATTGAGCAAATGGGAGACAATTTTGATGTTCAGATGACAAGCTACTTTGAGGACTTCAAGAAGTCCATGAAATAAAGGATGAGGATACCATTATGACTATTTGAGCAACATGTAAATAATATTTGTTTCTTGGTTGACATAGATTACACCTACATCCAAGTAGTGATACCTAGAGTAAGATGGCTTAGGCCACTTGGATATGAGCTTGATGTAGACCAAGCTTTAGCTTCAATCATTGCTTTACATGTAGAAGAAATTGACAAGGATGATCCTTATTTTGGAACTTATGATATTGTCAAATCCAAGGTGGTAATGGATTTAAAGACAACCTTTGCAATAAAGAAGAAAGATAAAATGATAAGAAAAATAAAGAAGACATTTGGGGCAGATATTGAGGGTGAAGTAGGTGAAGAAGAAGTAGAAGAAGTAGAAGGTGATAGTGAAGAAGAAGGTGAGCAAGGGCAAGAGCGAGAAGAATTGACACAGGGCCTAGAAGAGGACAAAGAAGAAGGTGTTGAGGAAGAAGAAGCCAAGGAAGCACCCACTAAAGCTAAAGCCACCAAAAGAAAATATAAAACTCAGCCTATACCTCAGCCCAAGGCAAAGAAAGGGACAAAGCCCATTGAAGTCAAAGTAAAGAAGCTTGCTACAAGGGCTACCACCAGGGTTGCAACTCAAAAGGAAAAAGATGAAGCCAAAGAGAAAAAGAAAGCCACAAAGAAAACTAGTGAAGAACCAAGGAAGAGAAGAAAATATGTTTCCCAGCCAGACTCAGATGAAGAAAGAATAGAGTCGAATGATATCAGCCAGTTTAAAGTGGTCAGTTGTCCCACAAATTCTGCCATTGACAAGTTATGTGTAAATATTAGAAAATAAAACTTGAATGGTTTAAAGACTATAGACTTTAATAAGCTCAATAAAGAAGAGAAAAATAAAATAGAGGAATCAATGTATGCAATGATGGTAGAATACAAAAACACACCTCTAGAGTTAGATAGTACAATGCCCACAGAGCTATACAAGATAGATGTAGATAAGTGGCATTTTTGTTTGCACATGGAGAAGGAGATAAGCGAATTGACCCTAACTAGAATACTGCCAGACCTGACTAAAGGTCAAATAGCTAAGGAAAAATAGAAAATTTTCTCCTAAAAATAGAGCATTTTGTATTCTCCAAAATAAGATAGATGAGGTTGTAAATAAATTGACAAAATTGTGGAAGTCAATTGATGATGTATTTGATGAGGAATATAAGGTTGAGGCCACCTCAAAGAGAAGAGAAGAAAAAGAAGTAGGAAAGAAAGAGGAGAAGAAAGGTGAGGAAGGAAGGGTAGAAAAGGAAGCAAAGAAGGAGGAAGAAGAGGAGAATACAACTAAAGGAGAGGAAAAGGCATTAGATGGACATGAAGAAAAAAGTGTGCAAGACACACAAGTGCCACTTCCTAGCCCTCCCCATGCCTCTATTACACTTGCAAAGACCATAAAAATAAAGGATGTTATTGATACCTCATTTCAGAACATCAATCCTTTAACTGTAGAGTATCTCTCAAAGATCCTTCACCAATCTACTCTACAAGCATAGTTGTGTACAAGTCCTATATTGGTGAGTGTAGATGAACTAAAAGACTAGTAGCAGCACCTCAAAGAGAGAAGGTGAAGCCAAAGGAACAACCTTTTACATACACTACTACTAAACTCCTACTACTTCCATCACCATCTCCACCAAAAGCAATAAGTGATGCACTTCAGATGTTGAGTGTAGCAATAGGAGAAGATATAGGAAAACAAGAACAGTCAATAGGTTCACCCCTAGAAATTGTTAGTAATACTAAGAAATCAAAAGAAAAGAAAAAAGAGACAAGAGATGAGGAGCAAGTTGCAATCCAAACATTAGTTGAATTACCAAAAACTGGTACTCCCACTCAGACTCTTCAGAAGCCAAGCACAGAAATGATATCAATGCAAGTTCAAACACCAAGCTCAAGATCTAAAAAGGTAACCATGATACTTACCTATGGAGATCCTAAACTTGATGAAGAGATCATCATTCCCTCCTATGAATCCAGCAACCTCACCATGGAAAAGATAAATGAAATACAAAGTACATTGGATAGGAGAAAGAAACAAGAAGTATTGAGAAGAGAATACAAGTATAGGCAAGCACTGAATGAGATAAAGGGAATATTCATGGATGCCTTCAGCTTTCAATCACCAAATGAAACAAGGCCTATAGTAGAACAACTATCAGATATAGTTGACCAGGTGACTAATGAAGACCATGATAAAAATGTAAAATTAATGGAATGGTTAGAAACAAAATTCCAAGGTAAAGTAAATAAGAAAATATCAAATGAAATAGCATTATCACAAGTTGACTTGGCTAAATAACTAGAAAAGGTGAAAATTGTACTTGTGAACATTTTCTCATTGTACACCAAACTGTGTGATTTTTCCAACTTCACACAAGAGACTAGCCAAAGAATAATGAGCTTGGAAAGAAATCTCAATATTTCTAGCATGCAACTTCCAAAAAATTTAGCTTAGAGTGAGAAGCATTTTGCACAGAAGCTTCACATACAATAGGAATTAGCTATATTAATAGCAAAGGAGGCAAACATAAAAGCAAAATTAATGCAAATCCAGTCCTACATAACCCCACAGTTAGAGGTCCTCCACAAGAAACAAGCATACGTAGAAATAATCCTAAAGAAAGATCCAAAAAAATTTTACCCTAGATGGACTTGTACACCTTGCTGCAAAGATTGCCATCCAACACAAGTCACTGGACATTGCATTGGAAAATTGGAATGCAACTCTGAAGATACTCTTGGAGGTAAATAGTACATTTTTGGCTAAGTATGGTATTACTCCTTAGAACCCTTTGACATCAATGTCAAAAAAAGGGGGAGATATATATACATTAGGAGGAGATATGCATATATGAAGATATATGGAGAAATACCAAATTTTGATAATTTTGATTACATTCTTTCATTCATTTTGGTAATAAAGTGGAAAGTCTATAGGTAGCCAAAAAGGGAGAAGAAATAAGAAAAAGTGAGGGGGAGATGCAAAATTTTGACAAGCATGTGGAAACCAAATCTGAAATAGGGAATAGGAACAGGACAAAGGAAAAAGAATATTAGCCACATTCAAAATAGAATTTTCATTACAAAAAATGCCAAGAAAAAAATCAACTCAGGGGGAGTTAGGATATTTTGATATAATTCTAAATAATTTTGAAATTTTGTGGAAAAGGTACTCATAAGGATAGATTAACAATGTCCAGTTAAGTTTTTTTGACACTCATGTCAAAGGGGGATATTGTTGGTCTTATATAGTTTTGACATGTGTCAACACACTTAAGAATTTTTTTTGTATTGAAGCCAAATACACTATATATGTTGAGCCACAGTGTGTGTGTCGAGTTAGTATTTCAATAGGTGTCAAGCGACTTCAGGTACAAAGCAGTATATAAGTGTCAAGTGAAAAATAGGTGTCGAGTCACAGTTGATGCTTAGCAAAATAGAATGTAGTATATGCCAAGTGAGACAGAATCATGTATGTGTCGAGCAAGACAAAGTGTAACAGGAACCAAGAAATCTAGGATAGTATATGCCAAGCACCAACAGTCCAGTATGTGTTGAGTAACACAGAATTAGTATATGAGTTTGTGCCCTCAAAAACTCCAATGTAAACCATTTTTGGAGCTGACATAGAGAGATTTTGAAAATGAAAAAGGAAAAGGATGAATCATTTACATTCCCTATGCGATCTACATGCAGCCAATTAGAAAAATAGAGAAGGCATGCAAATAATGAGGAAAATACAAGGTATGAGCAAGAATTTGAGATTCAATGTGGATCATAGATCCATACCTAATCCTAACTCTTCATAATCTTTAAAAGTAGGTCAAAAGATCCATAAAGAAAGGAGAAGAGAATAGTGTTTGGGGAGATTATAGAAAAAATTTAGAGTGAAGAAGGAAAGATTTAGAGGAACAGTGCAGCAGTTTCATATCTAGTCGACCATAATAGAATAGGGGACACATACAAAGATCAAATCAAGCAAGGATCAGAATAGGAGGAGAAGATCAATTACCTAAACCCAACAATTGAGGATTGCACTCTATCAGGTCAAATGTTCTAATAATTTCTCACCATTGTATTAGATGCTAAAATCCTATATTGATAGGTTAGCTTAACCGCTAGGTAGGAAAACCTTTGGAGAAGGTGATGAAAAACCCATGTATTAGGTGGGTTTAACAACCTATTATAAATCATTTAACAGGGTGACACTTCATGTAAAGTGTTTGTAAATCCTCTAACCAGGTCACTATTGACATAGTGTAAAGCCTTTAGCATGGTAGGCCTTTCACAAGGCAGACCATCATAAGTGGTTGAACATATTGCTACAATAATTTTTATGTGTGTCATCCTCACCCCAGTTTTACCATCTTATTCTTGGAGGCTTTCTGGGTTACCAAATCTCTTGTGTCATGTGTTGATGCATGTTTTCATTTCATGTTTGTTTATATGTTTACATGCATATACTTTACTTTCAGTTATGAGATTAATGAAGGTTTAAAAGAATAAAAACTAGTTACTTCTGATTCAACAGCCCCCCCCCAGAAGTACTCTTCCCATTTGAACATTCCAACACTAATTGGGACTCATATGTACTAAATGTTATAATAGACTTCTAACAAGGTCCATCCTCTAACAAGGAATATTTATATTACTATATCATTTTGTGGGAATCATTCCCACTAGCATCTTCCCTTTGACCAATGGTTTCTTGTCATGTCCCCTTTTCAAATAATTAAAAATAATAATCTTTGCTAAGGCAGGCAGGCCCAAAAAGGTGAAGTTTCAGAAAAAGGGCATAATATTTGGAAGCTAATGGACTAATAAATGAAAATTATTATTAAAATATGTTTTATTAACCCCTCTTGGATGTGAGTTAGGTTTATGCCCTCTTTTAAGGGGTTTGGAGGCATTTTGGGCTCATTCCAGAACTTAATTTTTGCGCATTGCTTTGTTGTTTTTCAGAGGCTGTCAAACCTATGGAGAAGGAGACCCAAGAATGGGAGTTTTCAAGTTTCTAGGAAGGCTAAGGATGGGAGTTTGAATCCATTCAATGTGCATGCTCATGCAGAGTTTGCCTTTGTGCTAAACAGTGCAGATTTGTGGATTTTCGGGTTTTTTTTGTAAGAGTTTGGTGTTTCCAGTTGAGTATTTCATATTAGTTTTGGTTGCTGCTGTATTTCAGAATTTTAGATGTTAAAATAGAGCTTAATATATGTACTTGGTTATTATTATACTTCTATGATAGATTATCAGTGGTTTTGTGGTGTTTTCAGCTATTTTGTGTTGTTTTCGGGAGCTCGATGAGCATTGTTTTGGTCCTCTGTTTGGGAGCTATTGTGTAAATGTTATAAATATCTAGAAATTTAATTTTTTAGGCTGTTATGCCACTAAAATTCTATAAAATATTTCCATTTTCAGATTTATTAATAATATGTGAAGCTATGAAGTTTTTTGGCACTATTTCTGACATACCCGATTTGGGGTTTATTGAGAAATTGGTGGATTTTTGAAATATTGGTTGTTTGATCTTAAAGATCTGATTAGAGGCTTGAAATATCATATAAAATTAGAGAAAGGGACATTTCAATGGTATCAAAGCTATGATCTTACCAGCCTTAGGGTTTGTAGAAGTTTGCATGTTAGTTTTGAGAACTACCCAAATCTTGCATGTCTTAATTTATGGTTGCATGTTGCTTCTAATTAGTTGCATGTCAAAATTTATGGTTGCATGCTACTTCTAATCATTTTCATGTTAGTTCTTGGTGAATTTGGTGGTTGCATGTTGCTTCTAATCAGCTGCATGTCAAAATCTATGGTTGCATGCTACTTCTAATCATTTGCATGTTAGTTCTTGGTGAATTTGGTGGTTGCATGTTGCTTCAAATTAGTTGGATGTCAAAATATATGGTTTCATGCTACTTCTAATCATTTTCATTTTAGTTCTTGGTGTTTGAAGAAGTTATAACCTATTGACATTACACTCTACTTTATCTAGAATGGATAGGTATAGTACAGAGTCTCAAAGGACACGATCTTGGATAATTGATATCCAGAGTCAAAATAGTAGAAAGGATGGTTATTTAGACATTTGAGATAAACTTAGGAAAATAAGCCATGACATTTCTGAACAGTTGGTTGAGCACCACCGTATGATGAATGACATGTTGTCCAACCCAACTAAGGTGGATAAGTTGACTAGATTTCTATTTGGCAAATTTTCTCACAGGGCAGATGACACAATTACCAAGAACTTGCATGAGGAGTTTGAGAAACTTTCTTATAGCCAGGTAGAGGTCTCAGATTCTACTCTGACATAGGAGGTAGTGGGTTTAGATGATGATTATGAGGATGTCGTTGTGCATGATGGTGAGATACCTGATAGAGATGAGCAAACATTGAGCATTCATGACTTTTCTGAGAAAGAGTACCGGGCACAGTTAGATGCTTCGTCACATGAGGCTAAGGCTGGTAGTACTTCACATGATTTTTCCAGCCAGCCGAAAGTGAACAAAGATAGTATTGTGACTTCATTATCTCATCATGACAGGTATGTGGAGTTAGTTGGTATTGGTCATATTACTCAGGTGAGGAGTTTGTTTGAGTTACCAGCTAATTCTAGTTTATGGATATGGACTCGAGATTGTTATATTGGCATTTGGGATTTAGTTGACTGGAGATCTTTAAAACTTTTTGGTAGCAGTGTTTGTTTGGGTGCTATCATGGATTTGATTAGAAAATTGCACGGTGTTGTCTTTTCTTGTGCTAGCAGCTTGTCTAATGTTGGTATTAGTTTTTATACACCGGTGTTGGGCTTTGTTCATATATCCAGTCAACCATACTTGCTGGAATGTGTTGATGATCTTTCATATTTGGCAGTGTGTACAAATGAGTCCCAGGATCATATTGGCATTGATGATATCCAAGAGGATACAGTGGGCAGTTTTGAAGACTTAGTTTCCTTGGTAGTTTCTTTTGGTACAAAGGAGTTGGATAGCAGTGCTATAGTTTTTGATACTTCGTATGTTGATATGAGCTTTAGATTTGATTCATAGGATATGGATGGTAATACTCTAGAGACTAGTAACTTTGAGGATATTCCTTTAGACAATGCATCAGAGGAGGTTTGTAGGAGATAGTCTAGACAGTGCCATCATGTGTCTAATTAGTTGAGAGTTAGTGAGCGAGACATTGCTATCACTTGCCAACATTTTGATGCTAGTCGTCAGTTGTTAGCAATTTATGGATGGGGTTCTCCTACTAGTGATGAGTGAAAAGGCAGTTATCTTTCCTTGATAGAGATCCACTCTTTATGGGAGGCTATTCAAATTTTGAGACAAAATTATATGCAGTTGGTAGCTGACAGAGATTATCTTATGGAGTGGGGGAGTACAACATATGACGCATTATTGGCCAAGGAAGATGAGGTGAGTGAGCTTACCCAACAACTCGAGGTGACTTCTGAGATTCTTGAGAGTACACAATTGGCTTTCAAGGAGTCACAGTTTCATTTGGCTAAGGTGACCATGGAGTTAGAACAACTACAGTCTTTACCAGATTCTATACAGTCACAAGCTATGGTGTTTGGTGATCTAAGGATGTCCATGGTCGAGATTGTTAAAGACAGTGGAGATGGGGATGCATCCATCCTTGATACTAACATTAGCATATCGGGTTCATCCCCACTAGAGTTAGGTTCAATTGAGTTGGATGCTGCAGCAAATTATTGTGGTATGCTTGACATGGTGGTGACCTCTAGTATTAATGGCACGAAGACTAGAGATGTATCAAAGACCATGTGTGATGTTGGTGAGCTGACAGTTGGCATGATTCCTACTAGTAATACTACTCCCTTGGTGATGTCTTCAGAGGTAGTAATCAGTTCCAACCTGGTTAGTGATCGATTGCAGTTAGCTACATTTGGATTGTAGTCTGAGCCTCTGACTGAGATTGGCACATTCTATCAACATTACATTGTGAGGTATGCTCATCAATTCACCTTTGATGACCATGTTGATGAGGTGATGATACAGAGATGTATTTTGGTTCCTAGCGCTTATCATCAGTTATGAGATAGTTTGACACCTCAGGATGAGAGTTGTGATGGGCAGGACATGGCGATAGATTTTGTAGTTGACAGCTTGATAATGCATGACTTAGAGTAGGATTTTTGGAGTGATGCTTCAGTGGGTGTTGTTATTGATTCCACTCCTTTGGCTATGACATCTCTTGACTTAGCTGGTGATCAGACACAGTGGGTTGTATCACTTGTTCATGGTGAGCTATTGATTCAGGTTGGTTTTTTTTATCAACATTATATTGTAGGGTATGTACATCAGTTAGCATTTGATCCTTGTGTTGAGGAGTTGATGGAAAGAAAATTTGGTTTGGGTTCCATTTCTTGTTGTTTATCTTGTGATGGCTTTTCATCATCAGGGGTGCATCGGAGTTATGGTTATGAGACAGTGGCCGGTGATCTGTAGAGTTGTATTGACTGTAGGAGTTGTACAGTGTATGGATTCTCCATACTTGGTATAGTTTCATTCAGGAGAATTCACCATTGTTGCAGAGTTGGATTGTACATTTCGTATAGGCCAGTGGGATGCATTGATGGTATTTACTATGTTGGCAATTTGATTTGTCCACTTTACTTGGGTTTTGATGTTCTAAGAGTTTGTGTCTCATGGGTTTTTGATTGTGGAAGTTGTGATTTTGGAGTTTGGTTGAGCTGTAATTGTCAGTTGGATTATGGATTCCTCTTGGTTATATTGCAGAGGATATTGCAGGAGCCTATGTTAATTGACAATAGTATAGTTCATAACTACATTTGGGATCTAGGTGGATTGATTGGTTTATTGTTTAGCCATTGCTTGAGGACAATCAATATTTAGAAGGGGAGGACTTGTCATGTCTCCTTTTCAAATAATTAAAAATAATAATCTTTGCTAAGGCAAGCAGGCCCAAAAAGGTGAAGTTTCAGAAAAAGGGGATAATATTTGGAAGCTAATGGACTAATAAATAAAAATTATTATTAAAATATATTTTATTAACCCCTCTTGGACATGAGTTAGGGTTATGCCCTCTTTTAAGGGGTTTGGAGGCATTTTGGGCTCATTCTAGAACTTGATTTTTGCGCATTGCTTTGTTGTTCTTCAGAGGCTGCCAAACTTGTGGAGAAGGAGACCCAAGAATGAGAGTTTTCAGGTTTCCAAGAAGGCTAAGGATGGGATTTTGAATCCATTCCATGTGCATGCTGATGCAGAGTTTTCCTTTGTGCTGAACAGTGCAAATTTGTGGATTTTCGGGTGTTTTTTTGTAAGAGTTTGGTGTTTCCAATTGAGTATTTCATATCAGTTTGGGTTGCTTCTATATTTCAAAATTTTAAATGTTAAAATAGATTTTAATATATCTACTTGGTTATTATTATACTTCTATGATAGATTATCAGTGCTTTTGTGTTGTTTTCGGCTATTTTGTGTTGTTTTCGAGAGCTCGATGAGCATTATTTTGGTCCTCCGTTTGGGAGCTATTTTGTAAATGTTATACAGATCTAGGAATGTCATTTTGTAGGCTGTTATGCCACTGAAATTTCTATAAAAGATGTCCATTTTCAGATTTATTAATAATATGTGAAGCTGTGAAGTTTTTTGGCACTATTTCCGGCATACCTGATTTGGGGTTTATTGAGAAATTGGTGGATTTTTGAAATATTGGTTGTTTGATCTTAAAGATCTGATTAGAGGCTTGAAATATCATAAAAAATTAGAGAAAGGGACATTTTATTTCCCTAGTTAACATATCTAGTGTAATTGTGTCTGTGCATCATTGTATGGTTTTTTCTTACTTTGGTTGAATGGTTAAGATTATTTAAGGTGGGTAAAAGTTTTTATTATTGGATAATAGATTCACCACACACCCCCCCCCCCCCCCCCCCAATTATCTTGGTGGACTATTGTTTCTAACAATTAGTATTAAAGCATCAGGTCCTTGAAGATAAACTTTAAAAACTTTGGGAGATCCATAGTGAACATATTAAGAAAGGACAATCTAAGGTTCTATGGAACAAATTATGATAGTTGGAAGGAAAAGATGAAGACATATCTATTGTGTATGGGTCCAAGATATTAGATTTTGACAAAATAAAAAAAGATAGTCATTGCTGAAAAAGATTTGGAAACTTGTACCAAGGAAGAAAGGGAACTCTTCATGTGCAACATGAGAGCTAGAGAAGCACTATTTTTTTTACTTCCCGATATTGAGTACAACCAGGTAAACTCACTTATTACTTCTCATATGATTTACAAAGATTTTTAAAATAGTTCTAAAGGTAATGAACATTCTAAGAAATTGAGGTTACAAGCTAGATTTGTGCATTTCAAGATATTAAAATGATGGAAGATAAATCTATAAGGACATATGTAGGCAGGATATTAGAAATTATTGTAGGTATTAGATCTCAAGGAGGAACTAAAGAATATGATGAGGTGATATAGAAGATATTGAAGATCTTAACACCACCATTTAATCTAGAAGTTCAAATGATATAGCTGTTGGTCTCTTGTACCAAAGATTTCACAAAGGAAACATTAATTGAGAATGAGCTTAAATAGTCTAGAGAATTGACTAGAATAGAATTAGCTTTTAGTGCCTTGAATATTTGACCTAGTTTATCAAGAAGCACAAGTGCTAGAGGAGGCTTGGCTAGCAGTAGAAAATTTGATGAGAATAGAAAGGTAGAAGGAGCAGCCCTTCTAGTAAGAAGAGAAAAGGATGGTAAGAAAATCTTTAAATGTTGGACTTGTAATGAATTTGGTCATTATGCATCTAAGTATCCTAAAAGAGAGAAACATTATAGAGGAAATTTCTAACCTAGAAAAGATAGAGAATGTTTACATACAAGTGAAGAAAATGATTCTGGTGAACAAGCAATAAGTGCTAGTGATGATGAAATTGGATTTGTAGCTATTAAAGAAGAAAGTCTAGGGAAAATGGATTTGGTATCACATGTTGAAAACAAATCTAATTGGATAATTGGTATTGGTTTTTCACATCATATGACTAGTGATATGAATAAAATTTTTAAGTTCAAAAGTCATGATGGAGGCATTGTCAGAGTTGGAAATAATGTAGCATGCCAAGTTTAAGGTATTGGATCTATAAGTCTTGATGGTAACCCTAACACTAAGGATGTATATTTTGTTGATGGTTTGAAGAAAAAACTTTTGAGTGTTAAACAACTAGTGGATAAAGGTTATCAGTTGTAGTTCACAAAAAAGACATGCATGATCAAAGATAAAGATGGAAAGCTAATTGGAATAGGAACTAGATCTAGAGACAATATATTTTAGTTGAATTCTACTAAAATGACATTTTTGGTTACAAAGGTAGATGATAGTTTGTTATGGCATAAGAGATTTTGTCATATATACTTTACTAACATTGTGATGACTAGTAGTATGTTTGTAGTTAGAGATTTTCTTAAGATTGTAAAGCCTACTAACATAATTTTCAAGGAGTGTGTATTGGAAAAGCATAATAGAACTTATTTTCCCAACAAGAAGTTTTCTAGTATAATGAAATTGGAGATTATACATATAGATATAAGTGGTCCTATGAAGACTAAATAATTTAATGGTGAAAGGTATTTCATGATTTTAGTTGATGACTTTTCAAGAATGATGTGGGTTGCATTTCTTAAAGAAAAATCTGAGGCATTTGATAAGTTCAAGATATTCAAGAATAGAGTTGAGAATGAATCAGGTATGAAGATTAAATGTTGATGATCAAATAGAGGAGGAGAATTTACTTCAAATGAGTTTAACATATTTTGTTAAGCTAATGGTATCAAAAGATAGTTATCAGCTCCGAGAACCCCTGAATAGAATGGCATTATAGAGAGAAGAAATAGACTAGTAACAAACGTTGCACAAGCTATGTTAGCTGAGAATGATGTATCCAAGATATTTTGGAGAAAAACTATGAATATAAAAGTCTATACAATGAATAGAGTGCAAGTCAAGAAAGACACTAACAAGACCCCTTATGAACTATGGTTTGGTCACTCACCTACAATCAAGTATTTCAAAAAAATTGGTAGTAAGTGCTATATCAAAAGGGATGATGATATTGGTAATTTTGATACTAGAATTGATGAAGGTATGTTTCTTTGTCATTCATTGAAAAGCAAGGCTTATAGATGTTATAATCTAGGAACTAAGACCATTATGGAAAGTGCAAATGTGAGAGTTGATGAGAAATTAAGGATGCAAGAAAGAATAGTTGATTACAACTTAGATGTTAAGAATGTTGTTACTAAACCAAGGAATGATGAAGTATTCTTTGAGACTAAAAATAATTTGTAGAATGAAGGAGAGCCAAGGTAGGAACAAAGCTCATAACCTTCAACAATGCTAAGAGTTGGGATAACAACTCCTACTTTGGATAAGGGTATGACAAAGAATCATCCACCTAAGCAAGTCATTGGAAGTAGAGATAAAGATGTGATGACAAAAAGAAGAATCAATGAAGAACTATGTTTGATATCCCAAGTTCAACCAAATAATGTAGATGAATCATGTAAAGATGACTATATGAAACAAGCTATGAAAGAGGAATTGGATCATATAGTAAAGAATGAGATGTTGGAATTGGTCCCTAGACTAGTAGACAAGAATGTAATAGGAACAAAATGGGTATTTAGGAACAAGATGAATGAACAAGGTGAAGTTTTAAGGAACAAAGCAAGACTAGTATGTAAAGGTTACTCATAGTAAGAAGTAATAGACTATGATGAGACCTATGCTCGTGTTGGAAGAATAGAAGTAGTAAGGTTATTCTTAGCATATGCAACATATGAGAAATTCAAAGTATATTAGATGGATGTTAAGTCAACATTTTTGAAAGGAGAACTTGAAGAAGAGACATACATAGAATAACTTGAAGGTTGTCCTCTAATAGATGACAAGGACATAGTATGCAGGTTGAAGAAAGTATTGGATGGCTTGAAGCAAGAACCCAAAACCTAGTATGCAAGGTTGTACAAGCATTTGATAAAGCTTGGATATAACAAAGGTATGGCAGATAGTAATCTATATTGGAAAGAAATTGAGGATGGATTGATGATCTTGGTAATGTTTGTTGATGATATCATATTTGGAGAAAATATGATGAAAGTGACAAATTTATAGAAGAAATGAGCATGATAGGAGAAATAAAATATTTTCTAGGATTACAAGTTGTGTAGGACAAAGAAGTAATCTATATTTTTTAGACTAAGTATTTGAAAGATTTATAGAAAAGGTTTGGTTTGGAAACATGTAAACACCTATGGTAACTGGCCACAAGTTATCTACAAAGGATGAGACACCTATTATTAAACATAAGAAATACATATCTATGATTGAAGGATTGCAATATTTGACTCACACAAGGCTAGATATAGAAAATGCAATTGAAATTGTTGCAAGATTTCAAGCTGACCCTAGAGAAGCACATTATGTAGCAATCAAAAGGATATTTAAATATTTGAGAGGAACACTAGAGTTCAGATTGTAGTATGATAGATCTAATGGTTTTACTCTATATTCTTATACTGATGCTAATTAGACAAGTAGTATGGATGACTGAAAGAGAACCAGTGGTGGAGCTTTCTTTCTTAGAGGAAGATTGGTTTCTTGGCTAAGCAAGAAGTAGGATTATACCTCACAAAGTATAGCAGAAGAAGAATATGTTGTAGCAACAAACAATTATAATCAAGTTGTTTGGATGAAGCCGATGTTGAAGGATATAAGGATAGAATTCAATAAACCTATTGTCATTCATTGTGACAACACAAGTACAAAATATATGTTTAAGAATCCAATGTTGCATTCTAAGACTAAGCACATTTCTATCAAGTATCACATGTTGAGAGAAAAAGTTGTAGAAAATAAAATTAGATTAGAGGATGTAAGCACTAAAGAGTAGATTGCACATATTTTTACTAAGCTTCTTCCCAAAGAGACTTTTGATTATTTGAAAGGTATGCTAGGGGTTATGCCCTTTCCAACATCAAAGTAGATGATGCAAGAGTGCATTAGTCTAGTGTAACAAAGCACTATTGTTTGTCTAGATTGAATGTTGATGCTTCCTATATGGGGAAGTATCTATGATGGATAAAGTCATCTAGGACTCTTTTTGGATGTTATTTTAATAGTTTCTTTGGAAACTTGAGTAGGTTAGAGATATTTGTGGTAGAGATTGTTGGTTACTAAAACTTGTGGCATTAATGTCAATGGTGGAGAAGTTTAGCATGAAAAATAGTTTGGAAATAGTAAGACAGTTTAGCATGGAAAGTAGTTTGAAAGTTATAGCATGGAAAAATGATTGATGAAAAGGATTTGATTGATGAAGAGGATTTGAAAAGAAAGGTTAACAGTCTTTTACAGTTGGTATTCTTGGAACTAGATGTTTTTCATATATGTTTCCATCAATGCCAAAGTGGGATATTTTTGGAAGCATGAATGTTAATTATATTCATTTGGGGGGCATTGTTGGAACATGATTAGATTAGTATCACAATGATATGTTACATTCATTATTGTGTTTTTCATTGATGTCAAAAATTAGTACTTTTAGTAGTGAGGTTAAAGGGAGATACTACTAATTATCTAGTATATGCAGATAACTTCAGAAGCATAACATATTAAGTTTGCAAGAAGTTATGAAAGTTTTAATGAAGACTATTTTGAGATAGAGTTGCAGAGGCATTTTATTGTAAACTTGTCATATCTCTTAGAAGAGTTGTTATTCTGAGAAGCTAAAGTTAAAGATGTGAAAAATACATTCTAGAGATGACATAGCTAAGCTCACTCTTCATAATGATACATATATAGAAAGATATTCAAGTTACAAGGTAGAAGATTAATGTTATCAACAAGTGTAATGTTTTCTTAATGTGGTCCTATAATAATTAATTGAGAAGCTGTAATAGCTGACTCAAGGAATTATTTTATGAATTTGATATAAAGGAAGCACATTTTCTTTTTATCATAGAATGAGATGTACAAATGATTATAAGTAGCATGAAGAGTGGAATGTAAAGCTAAGAAAAGAAGAGGAAAGGTGAAGGAAAGTTTTTTCCCAAGGTTTTATTGTGTGATCTAAAGTTTGATACTTGGATTTGAGGTGTGTGACATGGTCTACAAGGCTAGACAGTGATTGGTTTGGTTGACAAGATAGAGGAAAGAAGTTAAAGTACAATATATACAAGTATTTTGCAAGGAATAGTTGAGAGATAAATTGGATAGTGAGTTCAATGATCTTTCCCTAGAAGTTGTTTGGATAGTGGGTCCTATCTTCTACAACTCCTAATAGGGTTGGAATCTTGTAACAAGGATTCAAAGTCTCTTAACAAGGACTCATATGTACTAAATGTTGTAATAGACAACTAATAGGGTCCATCCTCAACAAGGAATTTTTATATTAGTACATCATCTTATGGGCCTCATTCCCATTGGGGTTTTCCCTCTAATCAAGGGTTTCCTTAGTTAACATATCTAGTGCAATTGTTTATGTGCATCTTTGTATGGTTGTTGTTTACCATGGTTGAATGGTTAAGATTAGATAAGGTTGATAAATATTTTAATTATTGGGTAATTGATTCATCCCCCTAGCCCCTGCCCCTCATCTTATTTATCATGGTGGACTGTTGTTTCTAATAGTACAATACCTTGCCAATTTGTTGACATCTTTAGAGTTCCTTGATATCAGTATCAAGATTTAGCAAATCATTCTAAATATTCTAACAAATGGTACTAAAAATATTAGCATCATGTGAAATTTGATCCTTAGACTTAGAAACATTCAACAAATTTATAAATTCATCATCAAATGATTTTACAACTGCTTTAGCTCTCTGTTCAGGGTCTACTTTAGTGTGTTTTTCTATGAGGGTGTTTTGCAATCTATCAGTCACCTCCAGTAGTGCTCTCTGTAGAATTTTTCACCTTTTTTTTCTTTTCAAATAATTTTGTGAAGCATTAGATCAAGTTATATTGATCATCATCATCACTTGTAAGGTTTGCAAGAGATATAGGAGAGGATGAGCTAGATGCTTCCACCTCATATTCCTTTAGTTTCTTCTCTTCTGCCTTCCTTGACTTTCTCTCTTCTTCTTCCTTCTCTTCTCTTTCTTTCTTTTCTTTTTCTTCCTTTTCTTTTTCCAAATTTTTCTCTTTTTCTTCTTCTTTCCTCTTTTCCTCTTCTTTCTACTTATTTTCTTCTTCAAGAAATTTTAGCTTGGCTTCTTCAATCTTTTTCTTTTTTTCATCTATTTGTCTTTTCTCTTCTTCTATTTATCTCAACGGATCCTAAATATCTTCGGAATGGAGCTTGGGCTGATTGAAGGGGTATTTATCAATGTTAACAATAACCTTTGTCTAGTCAATCTCCATAGTAACACCACTTAATGACACTTTTGAGTTTTTCTATGTAGTAGTAGGTTGTTCCTTTAACTCACTCATGATTTGATTGATGGTTGTTGTAGTTTCATTTCTAATAACATTCTTTTCCTTTCCCATGAATAGAAAGGGCCTCATCTTACTTCACAAGTAAGGTGCTAGTTTGTTCATTAATTACTTGATTTCATCTTCATCATCTATTTTACACATAGTTCTTAGCATTGACTTCCTAAGTTCCATGTCTCCTTGATGAACTGGTGCTTTCTTAGCTATAAGTCTATCATAGACTTTCTGATTCATCATGCCTTCAATATTCTCAAGTTTCAAGTTATTAAAAATCATATATCTCACAGTAGAGACATCAATCTTTTCTTTCTCCATATGATTGTACAAATCATAGAACTTATTCATCTATACAATGTTCCCTTCATTAACAATAGCTATGTTAATCTTTTCTATCTTTGGTTTCCAAGGTTGCCTTGTTTTACCTATTGATTGCTTAGAACCAATGACTTTCTCTGGTTGTTTGTCTTTTGGCTCCTCTTCTCCTTCTTCATCACTAGATTCCTCAATTGTCAATAATGTCTTCTTCCTCTTTTTTGGTCCAATAGCTTGTTGCTTAACTCTTTTAGACTTGTGAGTCTCTATGGAATTCATTATTCTGTAGGAGTTTCTACAATAGATACACTAGATTCTTGGCCAACTGACAAAGGTGTCAATTAAATTATGTAGAAGTTGATTAAATACAACTTCACAACTTTCCAAGATCACCTACATGCAAATAACCTATCAAAGGGAAACCAAAGAAGGAAGAGGTGGAGCTTGGAAAAACTAAATGGTGTAAGAGAGAAGATATTGCAAACAAAGAAAAATGTATTGCTATACAATATGCCTTGAAAATGAGTTTAGAAAATACAATGAGAGAGCCCAAACATAAAGGCCTCAAGGAAGCTTGTAGAACAAGCTAGAAAGTGCTAGAAGATGAGGTTGATGACTAAGCATATGTCCATAAAATGTGGAATATCCTCGATCAAGGTGAGGAGATAAGTATGACTTAGATAGGAAACAACTCATGTGTTATCAACAACTCCTAAACTACAATTAATAAAAAAATTCAGTAACCTAAGTAAACTTAAGTAAAAGAATAAATAATTATTTACTCTAACACCCCCCTTTAAGTGCAACTTAGGGGAATGCCTTAAGCTCACAAGAACTAAGATGAAATGTAGAATGGGTCTTGGCAATGAGGCCATGTTAGGTACCCATGTACAATGCAAAGAAATGCAACCTCTAAAAATGGGGAAAGAGAGAAAGCCTCATGGGAAAAACCCTCCCCCAAAAAGAGGTAAGAAAATATAGTGAAGGATTGAAGAAGCCTCCAACTAGAGAAATGTCCCATAAAATAGGAACAAAGAGAAGATCATGAAGAGCATCACTAAAGCATGAAGAAGCCACGAACTCTATCAGAAGAAACTAATTGCTAATCTGAAGAACCTCCATGGAAGAAGAAGGCACAAACCGATTGTGTCTATATGGTAGATGTTCCATCACATTGAAATGCATAGGTAGCCAGCCACTGCAATTGCCTAGTATATAGGTTCAAATAGTGAATACATAGTTCACACTATCAAACCATTGAACTAGGGAAGCATTAAAACAATAGAATAACCCCTCTTTAATGTAAACGGGGTGAGATGATAGGAAACTAAGAAAGTGGGCCAAAATCCTTTGCAAAAAGAATCAAGAATGATGAGAGAGTTGAAGAGGTACAAACACCAATAAAGGCATGGTCATTGACTTTGCATGGGGCTAATGTCATGGGAAGGACACTCACTTGACAAAGGAAGAGGGCACAAAAATGGAAAAAACTATCCCCCCATGGTGCTTTATAAAATAGTGCTAGTACAACTATCTCAAAACAATGTTCATGAACTTGAAATCCAAGAGTGGCAATTTAAAGCAGTGTGTTTGCATAAAGATTCTTAGAAATGATAGCTATAATGATCAAAAAAGGATAAAAGTTGATACAAGAGATAATACAACCTAAAATAAAAGATCCCCATGCCATGAAAATGATCCTTAGACTTGAAACACCCAAGTTATCCACCATGGAGAAAAAAATGCCAAAAACATGATAGAAAGAACATGGGGCAAAATCTGAAGAAAATTACAGCATTTTTGAAAAGATAACAAAACCAGCTTTCCAAAAATATAATGTTTTCAAAAAATGAAGATGAGATGCAAAAGATATGCTTGCTAGAGTGAACAAGAGAACTTTAGACTTTGACTACAAAAATGAGCAATAAAATTGCATCAAAACTTGGAAATACCTATACCAATGTCTTCATCTTAGAACAAACTTTCTAGTACTTCTTTTAGATTTCAAAAATACGTCGGTATGCTCAAGTTATCGCCAAAAAATTGCAAAGAGGTCACAAAGGGACCTGGAGTGCTGGCAGGAGTGCAGATGCAAGATGATATCATGCTAACATCAACAAACCACTAGCTTAAAATTGATGGCTTTGCAGCCATCTTGGAAAAAGAGAAGCCATGTGGTAGTGCCACATGGTAGAGTGTTGAGCTAGCGGGTGACGTGGTAGATGCCAACGTGGCACTCAAAAACTATGCCAACTATCTAAAAAGAACTCCATGTGGGCAGCAAAGCGACAAAAATGATCACCATTAGTGGCACTAGCCATAGGGGTGGCTGCTACCAGTGTTGCCACAACAGAGGAGGTGGGCAAGTGGCACCAGTGTGGCTGTGGAGCGGTGGCCATAGGTGGGCTACACCATGGTGGTTGGAGGGAGGCATGGCTAGCTACAATATTGTGCAAGCTATGCACTAGTAGCATGGTGGTGGCTACTAGGTGGTGCCATAGTGGCACAGCCTACATATGGAATTTTTAAAAAAATCACAATAAATGTAGGAAAAACACATCCGAATGGCTCCAAACTAAAAAATTTTTCCTTCCAGAGCTCTTGTCACCAAAATTGACAAATTTTATATGAATCCTAACTATAATAGTCCTTTTGAACTCAATGGCAGCATCTAGTTAGGCCCAAAGTGCTTTGAAAAATTGCTCTTCCCCAAGATTGAAGAAAAAATACAAATAAACTAGGGTTTGTGTCTCTGAATCGCGACTTCAAAAATTTGTCAACCAAGAAGCAGTAGAGAGTCATCTATTTAGGCCCAAAGTGCTCCAAAAAATGCTCTTCCCTTGGATTGAAGGAAACAAATCACAAACAAGCTAGGGTTTGTGTCTCCAAATCGCGACTTCAAAAATCCTTCAACCAAGAAGTAACAGGGAGGCTCTAATACCATGTAAAATTTGATGAAAGCCAACTTCATAGCATGCCAAGATCACCTACATGAAAATAACCTACTAAAGAAGGAAGAGGTGGAGCTTGGAAAAATAATAAACAAACCGAGAGAGAAGATATTGCAAACAAAGAAAAATGTAGTACTATAAAATATGCCTTGAAAATGAGTTTAAAAAATACAATGAGAGAGCCCAAATATAAAGGCCTCAAGAAAGCTTGTAGAAAAAGATAGAAAGTGCTAGAAGATAAGGTTGATAACTAAGCATATGTCCACAAAAGGTGGAATATCCTCAATCAAGGTAAGGAGATAAGTATGACTTAGATAGGAAAAAACTCCCATGTTGTCAGCAACCCCTAAACTACAACTAATAAATAAATGAATTAACCTAAGTAAACTTAAATAAAAGAATAAATAATTAATAAATAATTATTACTCTAACACATTACACCTTGTTCACTAATTTGTTTCAGTCTAGAGATAGTTTGTCTAGCTACTTGTGATTCTTCTTCTAACATACTAGCCTCAAATAATGCTTTCTTCATTACAGATGCAATCTTATTATGAGATTCCTTTTCTAATGATGCCTAATTGGCTGATTGGGTTATCTCCTCATATGTTCCAAATCTATATGATGCTTGATCTATATTTATATTTTAACAATAAATCAATATAATTGATAGCTATATCATGACTTAATTCATAACCTAGGGGCTCAAGAAATGTTTCCCAAGGTTCTACTAATTCAATATACCTTAAGTCAATATCCACCATAAAACATATTTTATTCTTAAATATGTCAACAATTGTAGGGGCAATTTTGTATCTCTATTTCATGTCATTCTAAAATGTTCTCACAATCAAATCTTTGTTGTCCAAGATTTTCTATATTGGATGCCTTTCGTATACATTTGTTATCTTGTCCATAGTACATCTTTCATTTCTCATAATATCAGTAACTAATAAGAATGGAAATCTCTTAAGTACATGAAAGAAAATGTGATTAATCAAAGACTAGAATCTAAATACACCATTCTTAGTTCTCTTAATCTTTTCTAAGTTTTCAATAAGTTGTACTCTTAAAATTTCACTCTAATTCACTTGTATCTTCTCAACACATATCTTATAAGTTGCATAAATAAATCATGCTGACAACTCATCACTTTTATAACTTGTACATAGAGAGAATGCAATGATTCTTCTTAAGAATCTTACATCATGTTGTTTGATGGTGCTAATCACCATTCCTTTACCATTGTAAACTTCCTTAGTATAACTTTCAACCTTCTTCTTAAACAATTTCTCACCAATAGGTACATTTCCTTGTTTGCTAAGACTAGTGACCTCATGAATATGGTTGGTAAAGATGTCAACCACATTGTCTCCCATCCAAATCTTTCTATTATGAATTCTGGTTAATATAATTTGTGTCCATTCTTTTGTATCAAGCTCGTGATAAAAATGATATTTGACTAAGTCTAAGTCTTTTAGATGCTCATATTCAAGCTTAATAGTTATATCATGATTAAAAACAATTTACATATCCCTTTTCATGAACTCACTTCCAATAGTTTCAAACTTACTACATAGGTAGCTTCCTACATCTTCTAATAACACTACATTGTTTAGAGTAATTAACAAAGATGAATTAGGATTTTCCTCTAAGGGTGTCACAGGAACAACCTTTAATCAGGGTCTCTCAATATTCTCAACATTTTGAATAACTAACATATGATCCATGATTACACCAAAAATAAATTTATCAAAGAATTTATGTGCTAAGGATGATAAAATATCTTTTTCTAGAGTAGGGTTCTTGCTTGAAATCAATTCACCAAACTGTATCTAGGTGCTCTAAGTTCTTCAAATGATCACAATGTAGAAATAGTCAAGTTTGTACTCCTCAAGATCAAATATCTTCTCAAGATCAACTATCTGATCTTCGAATTCTAACCGAGGTTCATCATAACTTCCTCTCATCATGACAATGATCCACAAAAATTTTCTTCATGAATTTTTTTGTAGAAACATAGATTTCATCTTCTATCACATAGTAAACTTTCTCTATTATAATAGTAACACTTATTTCCTTCTTAACTTGTTTCAATAAGCTCCATTGCAAGAAATCTTAATTACACTCCAAACTCTTCAAGATACATCTTTCCTCAAACTCAGTACAAGTAGCTCGATCTCTAAAAGAAGTTTCCAATTCTAGTGTTGTAAACAAGCTTAATTCAACTTGGTTGAATCAAACTCAATTATTGACTTTGATTTTCCTATCTCACTATCATCTAACTTTTCCCCTAAAATATCTAATCCTCTTACAAATGCCTCATTAAGTTTTTCTTAAAGTTCACTAACTAAATTTGTCTTTTCTTCATTATCTTTCTTAGTTCTAGAGTTACTCTCATGATTTGTTCTGTCATTTCCAAATTTCCTCCCATTGTTGCTTCTATTTCTGAATTTTCTTTCATGATTCCTTCTCTTATTTCTAAAGTTTCTTGCATTATTACTTATGTCCATTCTATAGTACTTTTTTGTATGTCTAAAGTTGTTGCATAACTAACATACTGGGGTTCTTCTTCTAGGATTTTTTTGATCAAGAGGTTCTTGACAATTCTAGGCTATGTATCAAAAATGGTTACACTTATAACACGCAATCTACTCCCTTTCTTAAATATGTCCTTTCATTAGATCTTATTTTATCTATACGGTTAGTGTTTCTAGACATTCTACTATTTCTTCTATCATTATCAAATTTAGATTTCATACAATCAATTGCATTATGACCAATACCATGGCAATTATGGCAATAAAATTTTGTAACATGATTAAATGATCTATTTGTACAATCTCTTTTTATATGACCTATTTCAATACATGAACAAAATTTACCTCTAAATTCATACCTAGTTTCCTTAAGAGATTCCACTTTATTAAGTTCATCTAATTTCACAGTTTCCTTCTCAACTTCTTTGGATTTATCATAAGATTGAGTGGATTCAATCTTATCATCAGACTTATCTTTCTCTTTTGGATCTAATATACTTTTAGGTTTCTTTGCAGACATGTTATATAAATAACCAAGACCAGTCTTATGATAGGTAGGTCTTTGTATTGATATAGATTCATCAATCTTTTCTCTGCTAGTGTAAAACTTTATAAGTTATTGTTTTCACTGAGTTAGTTCATCTTTCACAATAGTGTTGTACTTATGAAGTTCTTCATGATTTTCTTTCAATGTTTCAAATTTAGATGTCTTCTTCACCAGACTCACTTTAAGATTTGAATTTTCAATTTTCAAATTAGATTTAATTTTGTTAGGTTCATTCCTCAAACTCAACCTTAATTTGGTAATATTCAATTCATGCTTCAAGATCTTGTACTCTATTTTTATTTTTGAATATTCATCATCACCAGTAGATTTAGTAGATTCAGGCTTCAAGATCTTGTACTTTACAAGGATGGCCTACTTCTCAATTATAGAAATTAATACATGAGACTAAATGCCATACAAGTCAAACCCTTGACCCTTGAAACCAATGGTGGCACATAATAAGTAAGATTTTGAGAGACTACAACTGCCCACCCCCAAATGCCTTTTGTAGGCTCAAGTGCCCTTTACAATTCCCCTAGCAACTTTTTTAAGGCCCAAGCACCCTTTTTGAGCCCACTGGCACCTTCTTAGGCAATCCAATACTTGTTTGAGGCCCAACCACCCTTTTTAGACCCCATAGCACCTTCTTAGGTGATCTAGTATCTTTCTAGGCCATCTAGCATCTTTTGTAGGCCTAGAAACCTTTTTCAAGGCCCAAGTGCTCTTTTCGGTCCCCCTAACACCCTTTGAGGCCATGCACCACATTTTGTAGGCTCAAGAGCCCTTCTTGAGGCCCCTGGCACCTTTTTCAAGGCTCAAGCACCCTTTTTAGGCCATCTAATGCCTTTTGTAGGCCCAAATGCCTTTTTCATATCCCAAGCACCCTTTTTGGTCCCCTTAACATCTGTTTGGGCCATCAAACACCTTTTTAGGCCCAAGAACCTTTTTTTGGGCCCCCCCCTAACACATTTATAGGTCTCCTAGCACCTATTTAGGCCCAATACACCCTTTTTGAGCCCCAAAGAGCCTATTTTAGGCCCACAATGACCTTTTACCAGTCCTCAAAAAACTATTGTATCCATCTCAGCCCACACCTAGGGAAAAGTCAAGATATTGGCTCTAACTTGTCTCTAAAGGATATCAATATACACATAATTTTTTTGAATCAAGTTTTGCCTACAATTCATAAGTTAGCACTTTTTGCTTTTTCCACCTAGTGCACTTCCACTCTCAAAATGTTACACAAGTTCATACTCATCTTTCATTGAGATACCACCTTCAATTTTTTTTTTAGCATATGGTTATCACACATAAGTAAAGGTCAACACTCCTCTAAATATCCCTTGTTCACATGTTTTGTAGATATCAACAACTTTCCACTCTTGCAAAAACACCAAAAACATCCAAAAATAGTCTCAAACATACCAAAAACATCCAAACCATATCAACAAAAATACCAAGTAAAATCAAAATAAAAAATCCAACAAAAATGTCAAAAATGTCCCAAATAAAACAAATCTAATGATTTCAAATGAAGTGTCCAACAAGGTTGCTTACAACCCTATCAAGGTACACACATTTGTACATAGACAAGAGATGAATGCCAGTTACCCTTTTTGTTTGCCATCAAAAATGTACTTTTAATTTATTATAAAGGAAAAGGTATAATAACATCCAACACAACACTTCACAAAACACTCATTTCAGCCTTCCTCATGAACATGGCATGTTGGGATTTTTGGCTAGAGGCATTTCCCCAAGCCTCATCCTAGAAGATGAAGCTTCTCGTGTTGATTCCCCCTGCACCCAAATAACATCCTTTGGTATATAAAACTTCCCACTATGCATTTGAGCATTCAACAACTACATAAATTTCCTATCCAAAAACTAAGTCTCCCATTGTTGCTCCAATGGGATCAACTAATAATATAACCCCATATAATATGTGGCTTCCTACTACACTTTTGCAGTCCCTTGCATATCCAAAAACACATTGTCCACCAATTTATTGATACTTAGCACAATGATCACCCATTGAGCCACATTGCATTCCTGTCACATCTGTTAGGTTTTCATCTTCTAGTGCTTCACATCCACTTTTGCCTCCCCTAGTCGCTACTCAAATTGCCTCACTTTTTCCTCAATAACTATCAAACTCTCTGGTGGCTACATTGACATGGTGTTCATTTTTGACACCACTCCTTAAAGAATTTGATTGTACTTGTAGTAACACCAACTCATTCTACACACTTTCCAAACCCACTTGTGCCATCCTCAGAGCATCCTTCAATCTCTGCACCCATGCACTTTCATCCTGAACCCCTGGATCATTTCCCTCTTCTTGTGATCTCTCCACCTTCAATTCAGCTTCTAATGATCATACTAGAGATCATTCTACATTCAATACCACTTGGAGTCATCTAGCTCCTACCTTTGCTCCATCCTCATGAGCTTTATCCATCAAACCTAACAAAAATGTTACTTCTTGTTCAGCGTTGTCTACCTTGACTCTCTCCATGGCTAGCACATTTCATAGTTCCTCCACTTCACATGTTTCTTATGCCACAACCTCAACCTTTGGCTTTAGCTTGGCCACACCCAAAGCTCCCATCTCCTCACTCATCAACCCATGTATTAGAATGTCAAGGCTAATCAACTGACTCGTTGCACACATCTCCTTGCTTACACTAACATCCTCAGTCATCCTTTTCACTTTTCTTGTAGTCTTCCTAGGAGAGTTTGTCTCCCCTATGCCCATCAATAATTTTGGCATGCATTTTGTTTCCCCTTATAGGGTACATTCCACTCACATCATAGCATCACCACCCAATTCCTCTTGCAACTCTTATTGCATTGTATTCCCTTGCAACATTAAAAACATTGAAAAGGGAGATTCTTCCACCCTGACTCCTAAGCCCCTAGGTTGTATTTTCACCAACTCCATCTGACTTGATATACCATTGGTATACTAGTTCAGTTAACATACAATGGGCACACTTTTCCCTTCGCCCTTGCCTCACTTGCCCTACATGATCGACATCCCCCATCTCTACCCCCTATTATGACTAGTCTAGTGAGCTTGCCATGCTAACATGCTTACACTCACTTCATCTCTCCAATGATTGAATCTCCCAAGAGCTGCAATACTTCTTCATTCATCGTGCTTCATTTCATATACACATGCTCATATTTTTATGGTCATCACTCAATGTGCATTACACTTTTTAAGCCTAGCCATACATTAACTCTATGAAACCCACCACACTAGTATCAAGTAAACTCACCAATGAAATTTTGCATTATTGTGCCATGGTACACTTACTCATATACCACTTACACACATCTTCCAAAGTAATCACCATGCATCCCATTGCAAAATCACACCTGTTACACTCCATGAATTGTTACAAGAATCATACAATGACTTTCTTCCATTGAGAACTGAACAAACTTGACACTATTACACACAACCTTACCATAATGGTCCACAAATATTGGCTTTTTAACTTTCATGTAATTCAAGTACCATGGCAATGTATTCAACTAGAGGGACCACGAAGAAACCATGACATTTTATTTTCCTTATTCTTTCATTATTTCTCTCCAGTGATCCTTTGATTTTATGAATTATTGGTTTCCACTTATAAGTTTTTCTTCTTGATTATAAGGTCATGTGTACCTTGATTGATTTTGTAAAAAATCTTAGGTGAGGTTCCTTATCTAACATGTGTATATATGTGTGTGTACTAAGTTTATCTCTATGTTCTATTTTACTATGGTAGACTATAATTAATGGTTACCATATTTTACATGTACATTATTCATTATCTATGACAATTCTTGACATGATAGAGTATTTATATTACCATAGTTGAGCTAGTGGTGATTGTACTATATCCCTTTTATTTAGGTACTCAATGATGATATTTAATTTGCATCTCTTTGCAAAATGTGACAGTTACATTCATGTAGATTTTACTTCATCGGGTTCCCTTAAAATAAATGGTTGGCATTGAAGTAGGGAATAAATACAAAAAATTTACACAAAATCATCAAATAGATTACTAACAAAACTGAGACAATGAAAAATGATCGATACCAACATCACCATCACAATGAGCTTTCACCATTTTAGTATTGTGGACTTTGTTTTCACCACCACAACATCACATTTTTATCACACTTCATTACCTCATTATCCCACAATATCCATGCTTCTAATTTCATTACATGGTCTTTGAATCTCAAAAAATTAGGTCACAATATCCTCCCATCAACTTCATTTTTCATCATTGATCATATTCAATCCCTTCCTTACTTCATATCAAACATTGGTTTTGTCACTAATGCCTCGATTATCCTTTGTGGCCTTTGAATCTCAAATATTAAGTTGCATTTCTCTCTCATTACATTCCTTTCCATCACACCTTCTATTATTCTATATCATTTTATTCATCCTTTCATTCCATTTTATCTCATTAACCCATTTTTCATCTCATCATTCTTTCAAAATTTTCATTTAACCACATCATCCCATTTTCATTTCCTTTACTCATCCTCATTTCATTTTCATTTCTTTAATTCATTTTAACTCCATCATACTACCTGATTTCATTTCAAACATTAACCCATTTCATTTCACATTTTCTATTTTTTATTTCCTTCCATTTTTCACCTTCATCCCACTATAACTAGTCTCAATAATTTCCTATTCATTCCTTTTCATTATTTTTTGTTTTATTCTCATTTAATTAATTCATTTATTCCATTTCATCTTCTTACATAATTTTATTGTAATTTCACTATATCCATTATAATTTCATCTTCAATTTGCCATATTTTATCACATTAATTTATACTTAATAACATCCTCATCATTTCCTCATATTCCATCATTTCATATCCCTTTCATTCATTCATTTCCATGTCATCATTTTAATTCATTTCCTTTTAACTTCATTATTCATTTTCATTTTACCATATTTTATTACATTTCTTTTTAATTATTCTAATCATCTTCATTTCTTCATTATACATTATTTTATCACATCATTAATTCATTTCATCTTTTCACACTCATAAATTTTCTTAATCCATTTTTTTCATCATTGCAGGTCATCATATTAAAACATTTAATTCATTATATCATTTTCATTTCATCACTTCATTGAACCATTTTTATGTCTTTACATTACCATCTATTCCATCATCTTATTTTCATTATCATGTCATTACATTATATTTCATTCATCCATTTCACTTCTATAATCATCTTCTACATATTATTTCACTGCACTAAGCATTTATTCATATACAAATTAACTACTTTAAACATCCACATATAAGGGCATCATAAAAATAAAACAACATATGCATATCCAATAAAAACATTCATAACATTACTGCATGCCACTGTCAAGCATATAAAGTTTGTGGTACAAAGGCACAAAAATCCAACATAAAGACAAATGTGACAAGCTCAATCTCAATAGTCATATACCAAAAGCTCATCATAAAAAATGATACATTTGATATGACAATACATACAAAAAGAAAATTATACATAGGATCACTCATGTGTCTCACAACCTAGGAACCATATGTTTGTGTCTGATAAGGAGATGCCTAATCACTAGGGGCACTCATTCCATCTCTCTAGGATTGATATGATGCACTAGTAACATGTTTTTCTGATATGGATGAGCCAACCTAACTGGTCATCACTCCATCTATGCTTGGAGGTGGAGGTGGAGGTGGAGGCCTTAGTATCATACATGCTATGAATGCATGTACCATATTCACCAACTAACTAATCATAGTACCAATAAATCCAACTCCTGCCTCTATAACACTCATATAGAAATTCATATCACATGACCCATCCTATAGATCTATGGATACTTATGGTTGTGAGATGTGTACCCCCATAGAGGGATCCTATACCTGAGGCCTCTATCTCCTTACAAACTGGACATCATCTAGTAGCATGACCCTATGCTAAACTAATGTACTACCTATACTATCTCTTGTGCCTACTCTCATAAAAATGCCACCTCATCCATGGACCAATCTACCTCCACCACGACCCATATTCCCTTCTCTCTATGCTGACATCTACCTTTGTACTAGAACCTATGGACAAACTCTCCATTGCTACAAATCCAAGGCCCTATCTCTTCCTCCATACCTCCCTTCCCCTTTGTCTTTACATCTAGCCATGCCTCTCCCCCATCCACCCTCATCATCATCATCCTCCCCCCACTTGATTTCTCCTTAATGTTGGGTATCAACTCCACTAGATCTATATACCTCAAAAAAGGATGCTCTCTGAACTACCGAGTATAGTCCCCCTCCATCCCTACATCAACCTCACCATCCCTTAGTCACCATCTCTAAGTAGTGCCTATCATCTAAATGAAATCCTCTTGGCATGTATCATACTCTGATGTAAGGCCCACACTAGCCTCTCTAGATGTAGGCAGGCTTAGTTTGCTAATCCTTGTGGCATCCCCTGTCGGCGACCAAACTATCCAACTACCCTCATAAAAAAAAATCTCTCAATCACTACAAGGATCTGGAAAAGAAAAATCCATAGAGAAAAGAAGTACACCATGTCATCATCATCATCTTCCCATGGCTCTATAAACCTCTAAGGTCTCCATACAAACTCATCAATTCCATCCAACATGGATCTCCAATACTTTGTCTTACCCAAATGGGGTTAGACAATCACACATGAATAAACATATATGTAATGCATGCCATGTGGTCATTTCCACAAACATATAGTTTAGATAATGGGAATATGCTTCCATGTCTATATCTGTAACAACACCACACTTGCCAAAAGTGATGCAGCTCCCAATCATACCACCTATGCAAATCATGATACAAGTGGACTAGAAAAAAAATCCCCCATGAAAATATTTGTGATCAATGAATCATTTCATAAATAATGTAGCCTCATCCAACTAGACATCCACAACATTTTTGATCAAGCAGAAGAAATCATCCTATCAATCATTCTAACATAGTGGGTAAGGGATCATACTACAACATCTAGAACCATGGAACAGTATCATCCCCAATATCATCATCTGCAAATAGATCTTTGAAGACTATCCCATTATCTATCTATCTTTGATAATCCTCATCTCCTCAAGCAGCATATAAAAAGCTTTGTGTTTTGAGTGTCATCGCTCAGCCATAGTTGTCAATTATCCTTGATTCAACCAAAACTAAGCCATCTAGAGAAGATATGTGAATTCACATCTCTCAATAATTTGACAGTCAGTCATTGACAATCTACCAATAGACTCTAATGGCCATGGATATAATCCATGAACTATGAGCTTCTATCCACATACCTATTTCACCAAACAATCAAACAATGACATTAGTTTTTCATTATAAGTGATTATCCTACATCAATCCAATAATGGTTTGATCCTCAACTCATTATTTTTCCTCCTCTATATATTGAGATGGAAATGATGGTTTTTCTCTACTTTGTATCCTGAGCAGGGCACCTTTTCTATCTATCCAACATACTTGATTGATCCTACATATCACTTTATGACTAGACAACCCCATTATTTCAATTATTTATGTGAACAAGTTTAAAACTCAACATCAACCTTGTTGTTATCTATTTTACATCACGATTCTATCTTAGACTTTATTCAATATTGTGCATGATCACATTTACCTGTCTAAACACTTCATTATTTGACAAACAACACATTAACCCGTGCTAGATCAATTTGAACCTGTTAGCCCTACCCACTGCTCCAAAGTGCAAAAATAGAGTAGGAAAATGCTTAAAATAATCAGAAGTTCTATTCCATTATTCAAATACATTATCACATATCATAGAAGTTAAAAGCCCTATAATGTTAATTGTATGCACTATTTCATCACCTGGATGCACTAAAAAATTGAAAGAACTATGAGGTTAACTACATGTGCTATGAGATCAAATGGATGAGCTATAACTAGTGAAAGTGCTATGAAAAAGTACATATGTGCTACAAAATCCCTATTAAACATACATGTGTTCATCATCCTAGACCAAAAAATCCCAAATTGTAAATGTGTTATTCTATTATTTATATGTTCTACAAGACACTTCATATACACTAGAACTTGTAAATGTGCTGCCAAAACATTCATATGTGCTACTATGTTCCATAATGCATTATTTTGCAAAGCCAAGGTATCATTAAAAGCATTATTTTACACCTTGGATGCACTACTACATGTTACATATGTGTTACCATAATTCAAATGTGCTACAAAATGACCTAAATGCACTCAAATGCTTGCAAACAGCATTTGTTATTCCAATCCATGCAAAAACCCAAAATTCCTACAAAAATTCAATAAATTCAGAATCATAGAGGTTCTCAATGACTTAATGGGGCTTTGTAGTTAGTTGGACACTCATATTTGTGACCTCTCTTAAATATGTGCTCTCATAATGAGATCACCATTTTCTTTGGATCAAAGCTCAAAATTGAGGAGAGTTAAAGGGGCATGTTAAGATGAATAGGGTAAAAGGTCTTTTGACATAGTTAACCTTCACTAGGGGCATTGTATGACATTTTAAATTGTATATGCCCTATCTACCACCTTTAGACTTATTTTCTCAACCAAGGTATTATTCCAAACAATTCCATGACTTACCTCTAACCCTTTGCACCTCCACACTTTTTCATCCACATTTTTCAAAAATAAAATTGCATCCTCCATATTTACAAATCCACTTTTCCAATTTTATTTCTGAGGGGCCAATATACCTATATCAAAGCAATGCATCAAATTTTAAAAAAAAAAATTCCATCCCAACCAAAATTGAATTTTGATCAAAATTAACTAGGGTATCCAATAAAAATTTTCTAAATGAAGGGTTTTAGACATCACAATTTCAAGATTAGACATCAAAACATCAATAATCAAGTATCATACTAACTTTGAATCATAAAAAAATTAGTGAGCAAACACTCAATCATCACAATTTGACTAAAAATCATAAAATCAAGTCATTCTTTGAACTAATATTCTTTGTATATTAGATCAAAGAGGGGCATTTGTAGACACCTTAAAATTGGCAAAAACCTAAGACAATGTGATGTTTGATCAAACAACAAAAATTAAAGATAAAACTAGATAAATGGGGAAGATAAAAGAATTTTTCAAATCAATTAAAATTCCAAGTCCTTTTAGTGGTTAATTAACTAATCACCTAAACCATTGATCAAATTCAAAAAGACCAAAATCACTTTTAAAAGAAGAAATTCAATCCATAAAACCAAAAATAAAGTAAATTAAATGGAAAAGGATAAAGACAAAAAGTTGAAAATAAATACAACATTTAATAAATCAACTAAAATCATTTATCCTCTCAAAAATGAATTCCACCCTTTTTAGAATTTAAAAGAATTTAAAATGCCTATTCATCTTGACAAACCAATCATGTTCGACTATTCCTCTTAGGGTTTTATGAGATATTTTTAGTTTCACCTTTATCCCTAGTAAATGGTAAATCATAGATCTTTATCCCAACCCCCTTCTGAAATCCTATAAATAGAAGGGAAAATCAAGAGCAAAGGGACCGAAGTTTTATGCATCCTTACTATAGGCATATTAGAGCTATCATTTTGATCATCTATTTAGCATCATTTTTGTAGAGATTTTAGCATCATTTTAGTGTTACTTAGCATTATTTAGCATTATTTAGTCTCATACATACACATATCTTAGCATTTTCATGTCGTTATCTTCATATAATTTGCACTTCATATAGATCTCATATAGACTTTCATAGATCTACACAAATAGCATAATCCCATTCTAGAATTGTCACTAAGATGCTCACCTGAGAGCTATTTTAACAGTTATAGTTAGGGAAAAATGAGATGTTTGTAGGAGCTTTATTTAGTAGTCATTTCTTTGGTCTAGCTTAGTTCATTGTTATTCTAATTTTACTCTACACCAAGGTCTCATGAATATGTGATTCCACCATGTATAGGAGTAATTTGTAAAATCAAGGTACAAGGCACAAGTATAGTGATACTAAAGTTTGTTGTTATCTTTGGCATTTTTGTCAAAGGGGGAGTAGCTATACAATGAAATATATGGCTAAGAGAGAAAATTAGTGAAGGGAGAGAGGTTTATTTTATTTCTAATTGTTGTCAAGAGGAAAGATTTGGTGAAACAAAGGTAAAGAGTATTGTGTTGGGAGAGTGAGTAGAGCATTGATTGGGAAACAAATGAATTGGTCTATGATACTATAATATTTTTTGATTATTTTACATAATAAATTGAAGTGTTGAGATGAAGTGCAAGGAATATTTTTTGGTAAGTAAGAAAGGAATAAATTTGGCAAGGGAAAATTTAAGTAATTAGTAAGTTTTACCAAGTAGAACATGTATTCACTGAGAAAGAATAATATTAATTGAGAATAGTATTAACTAGATGATGAAGGTGTTTGATGAAGAAACAATGCAACTTAGTAAAAGAAGAAATTTGTGTGAAAGATAGAGTTAATGCCAACATAGTGCAAAGGTTTGGATTGTTTAAAAAGATTATAAGGATAAGTATAAATTTTGTTAGCAAGACCAGTGGCTGCAATAATTAAGATAAGATTCAGTGATGGATATTTAAAGTGTATTTGGTAATCCAAGGATAAGTTCAATTTTTGAGGTGGAAGAGTGTCTAGATTTAATATATCAAAGTTGGATATCGATTGAATGATTTTGATTAAGAGGAAAACCCTAATGAATGAGATGAAGTGGAAAAAACTTGTCTATATAAGAGATAAGTGAGATGGAATTAGTGCTACTCTAATTGATAGCCAAGTTAATGTAAAGTGTTAAAGAAGTTTGTACTAAGAATATATGTAGTGTGAAGTGAAAGAGCATGATGATGTTTATCTAATGTCCACTTAGTCAGAAGAGATATGGGTAGAATTTTTTGTGATATTGAGCCTTATCAAACTTAGAGGTTTATTCAATGCAATTTTCTCCCTATTAATTCTACAGGGGTTTGGGGGTAGCACCGCCAAGATGTGTTCAAGGGGCAGTGCCCCTATGGTGTCTAGTTGTGCTCCCTATGGTAGTATAGGCTGGGGTTGAGGGGAAATGCCCCCATAGGAGTTTTCAAGGGTAGAATCCATGAAGCCAAAAATGACATTATATTATAAAAGGTGTTCACTACTATTTTTTCTATTATTCTAGCCCTAATTTTGTAAATGGTAAAAAGATTGTATAAAAAGGCTTAGGATTAGGGATTTTCATAATGTCTGTTGTGAAAATTGGTTCTTACAGTGATATTGAGTTGTAAGGGATTACAAATTTTAATTAGGTTGTAATCACTGGATAAAAATAATATTGGACTTGTTGTTGGTGGACGTAGCCCAGGGATTGGGTGAACCACATTAAATCTTGGTGTCTTATGTTCTCTTATGTGCGATCTATTATTTTCTGATATTGGTTATATGTGCATGTAATTGTTATTTCTATCTGAGGTTAATCCTAATAGAATGGCAACCTAAACAAGAAAGCTGAGTTGTATTTTTATTACGTCACTTCACAGTTACTCTCTACCCATTGTAATAGAAAATATATTAACTATTTGGTCTTAATAGTCTTGATTTGTAAATAAATTTGTATGGTGACATTCCATTGAATATTTTTAAATACTTTAAATAGACCACTCTTTGAAGGGTGATAAGGTCTATATTATCTTTTGTGAAAACCCCCTAATAGGATCATACTTAGTGGTGTGCTTTTAACCTTTAACAATTTTGGCTCTTAACTAATCTTTTTGTAGAGACTGAAATTATTTTGGGTGACTAATTTGAGGTGGTTTTTACCCTAATTAGGTTTCCACATTAAAAGAAATTGTGTTAATGTGTGCATGAATTTTTTGGATGTTATTTTATGTTTACAATTGAAACTGATATGTATTGTTGTTCCTTTCCTGAACTTAGACATTCTTAACATCACAAAACTTGTCCTTAACACTGGCGACTATAAAAATAATGTATATTTCCATCAATGAAAATAATTTTCCAAATTTCACTTTCTACATATTAGTTTATTTTATCAATTATTTTCTACATATTAGTTTTGATAACAATTATTCAATTCTATATTTTCATTTATGTTATACAAATATTAAACTCTAATTGACTACTACAAGTAGTAATTGAGCTTAGAAGACTCTAGTATTGCACAAGTTCAGAAGAAGCCAAGATCAATGATCAAGTGTAAACTGAGCTAGGTTGGTCATTGAAGGATTCTTGTGTAAATTGGGTTAATTCAATTACCAAAGGGGTTTAGTGTAAATTGAGTCAGGTTGGTTACCAAGCAACTATATGAATTCCTATTTTAACCAAGCATTAGCAAAGAAAATAGAAAAGATAAGGTCATGAGAGATTAAATCAAATAACTCAAAAGGAAAATTTCTAATGGACATAAACCATGGTAACAACATATCTGCAAGTTAAATCATCGAAATGATCAAGTAGGGAACCAATGAAAATAGGAGCAGTGCTTCCCCAATTCCATAGATGCAATCATCAATGGGAACTCAATAATAACTAAAAGATGTTTCACTTATCAAAAAATTTTAAGGCCACAATAAGTGCACTCATGTGAGACAAGAAGCTATGTAGGAACAATATGTGATCTTTTCTCCAATTCATTACATCAATGAAATTTGTTAACACAAGGTAAAAACTAGAACTAAAAGATTGAACAATCATAACAACACAATACATCCATTGGCTTCATTATTATTCATGAATATGCATTTACAAAAATAAAACGCTCCAACAAGAATAAGTACACTTAGAATGAGAGCACTAATAGAATTTATTAATGCATGAAAATAATAGAATGGAGTACATATTACACCTATGTATTTATAAGAAATCATATCCTCCCATTATGTTAGAACAGAGAGTTCTGAAAATACAACTCATGCTTAAAAACTAATTAAAAGATCTAATTATATACAAAATGACTCCCTAAATGATGCTAAGTAGGTCTCCACCCTTGTTTATAACAATTAATGGATGCATGAGCCTTTACATGACACAAAAGAATAAAAGAATGAGGAGATAAGAAGAATGCATCTGCAAGATGATCTAGGATTCTTTGGACACTCTAAAAATGCAAGCTTGGCCTTCTCTAGGCATTTCTAAGAGTTCACCTGCCATCAAAATACATTTTCATTGCATGGAATGCTCTAAATTAGGAACTAATAGTTAAGTATTGGTGTACTATTTCTTCTTCAATACTTTTGATGCACCTCTTTGAAACATGCACCTACACACCTTGAGCACAAGTTCCAAAAATCTAAAAGTTTCTTAAGTTGCAAAATTAGATTTCCGACATCTAGGTTTTCTTCCCCTTTAGACCAAAATGATAAATGGATGTTTTCTCATAGAATGAGTAATATCTAGATTATGTAGGTCTATAGGGCCCATAATCTCATGTAGATAACCTCTTAATATTTCATTTTTCTTCCTTGGTGCTATCAACTCAGACTCATATGAGTCCATATGTTTGAACATCTCCTTCAAGCTTGTAGTGATCGTCAATTTTTTAGTGTCTATCATGGGCCTTCCTAACATAATCTCCTTGATTTTTTGTTCCTCGATATTAGCATGTGGAGGAGGAATGGTTATATGTGTAAGTAAGTCTCAATCTTGGTTCTTCATTATGAATGTTAGTATTGATGCATCACCCATAGGTGGCTCAAGATTCTTAAGTGCTTTCATCAATTCAGCATTCTTCAATAGACAACACATGAATATTATAGGTCTCTCATCCTCTTTGTCTTTATTTTGAGTGAGAATCCTAGTGCATGAATGCTTTAAATCAAATGAATAGATTTTAAAAGGGAAATCATAATCTAGACTTACATGAACTAGAGTCATAGACATGGCCACTTTAATGTCTTCAAAACATTTCTTTATTTTAGGAACCCATTCATTCTTTTCTCATTTCTTGAGCAAGTCATTAAGAGGATGTACTATCTCAAAAAATCCACTAATCAACATATGTCTAAATAACATTTTGCCAAAGAAAGATTTTATCTCTTTATGACAATGATAAGGTGACAGAATATGAAACACTTCTATTGTTTCAAGATCAATGGATATCCAACTTTAGAAATACTATGATTGAGAAGCTTTCCTTTTGTGACCCTGAATGAACACTTTTTTGGATTCACTGATATTCCATACTTTCAACATTGGTTGAGTACTTATTTCAAGTGTACAATATGAATACTCTGATCTTTCAAAAAGAGAGATGTCATTCATATAGATAACTATACATTTTTTTATCAGCCCTTTGAATGCTTCATCCATTTCTCTTTTGAATGTGGCTCCTACATTGATCAATCCAAAAGTAATCCTTTAGTATGCAAAGGTTCCCCATTTAAAAAAAAAATGAAGTCTTCAATCTATCTACTTCATCTATAATTACTTGGTTGTATCCATAATATCCATCTAGAAAAGACATCACTTTAGACCCATTCAATATTTGCAATACTTCATCAAGTGAGGGAAAAGGGTAGTTATCCTTATGGGAAGCTAGGTTCAAATTGAAAAAATCCACACAAAGCTGAATTTCTCCAGTCTTTTTCCTTACTAGAACTAAGTTAGCAACCCATGTAGAATGTCAAATTGGGAAGATTATTTTTAGCATCGAGTAAATTTTTGACTTCTTTCATTGACAAAGGCTCAATTATGAGATTCATGGGTCTCTGTCCTTGACGAAAGGGTTTGGCATAAGGCTTCAAAAAAATTTTGTGAGTGATAATTTTGGATTGTACATCTTGAGTTCTTGATAACTCCATTATGTGACATCTTTATATTATATGAGTAATTGAAGCATACTTTCTCATTCTTGAGGGTTACATGCCTTGCCAATTCTTAATAACTTAGGATCTTCTTCCATACCTAAATTATATGAACCACATTCTTCAATCCCCTTTTCTTCAACATTTCTTTTACTATGTGTTGATTCATCAACTCTACCATTCCCTTAGGAATAGTATTGGTCTTCAAATTTATAATCACATCTTCATCCTCTAGCTCATTGTCTTCGGGTTTTTCATCGGGAGTATCGTCAATCTCTTGTCTTTTGAAAAGGCCATTGCACATAATGAACTTGAGAATATGCCAATCATCTTGGAAGACATGGAATTTTGTAATGTTGTCTGGAATAGATGGGATAGCAACCAATTCAACGGAAAACCTCTTTAGTTTTTTTTTCTTTCATATAGTTGCAATGCACTTGTTGAAATGGAAAGGACATCAAATACCATGTTCTTCTTCCTTGGAATGGACCTTATGTTCAAGGCCTAAAAATCTTCCAATAAGTCCCAAACTCTTTTCTAATACATGATTAATCTTCTATCATTGCAAGAGTAGATTGACTTCACCTATCTAATGACTAACTAAAAGTCTCCTTCAATTATGGGAGCTTTGATGTCTTTCTCTAATATGAAGAGAAGTCAAAAAATCAAGGCTTCATACTCTGTAACATTATTAGTATATATAAATTGTAAGAGATATGTTGCATAAAAGACCTACCTTTGGGATTAATTAGTTCAATACTTGCACCATCTCCTAATTTTAATTTAGAGCCATCAAACCTAAGTGTCCAAATTGTTGTTCTTTAGAATTTCTAGAATTGTATTTATTTGTACGTAGCTTTTCCTTCACTTGAGGTTTAAAAGATTGTTTCTTCGGGATCCATCGAAATCTTTCACATGGTGGACTTGGTGAGTTGTCATAGTTTATCTTTGATACAAGGGTCATTTTTTTCTTTTATTGACTTTGAATATCCCCAATTAATTTAGTGATTTTATCAATTTAGGGTCTTGGATGAAAAACCACCAACGTCCAACCTTGGCCTTTTACAAAACCTCTTCTCCTTAGGACATTAATAATCCATGGTGGAGGAATGGATAAATCCCCAAAATTTAAAGAGGTGTCACTATATGATGCATTTGAATCTTATTTTTCTTCCTCGTCAATCACTTGAACTTCCCTTTTGTACCTCACTTGGAGTTTGACCAATTTTTTATTACCCTAGAAAATGCATCTTGACAATGTGAGTATTCAAATTCAGAATGACAAACTTTTTGTAACCTATAATATCTCAGAAGAAGTAAAATATTTGGGTCTACTTAGTTAGATAAGCATTATCATTTTGCAACCATATTGTCTACAAATTGAATCACTAGTTCTTTTCTTTTGGTAGAGATCCTAGATTCTTTATTCAGATAGTCAGGTCTCTTGGTTGAAGTTATGTCAAGAGACATCACTTTTTAGGAACCTAAATCAACTTGAAAAAATGCTACCTTGTTTAGTGCATTGTACTATGTGATCATTGTCTTTAGTTTTGGCTCAGTGTCAATCTTGATCTAATTATTTAGTGATTTCCAAGGTAGCCATAGTTGAGTAAAACTAGTTGAGAACCAACCTCTTAAATTTTTTTTCCATTCTCTACTTATTGGTAATCCATAGATATCTAGGATTTCCAATACATGTATTTCTATACTGTCTTGAATTTGAGGATCTACTTTTAACTATATTCTAACTTCTTTCAATACCCTGATAACTTTCACTTCTTTCTCTTTGAGTTGTATCACTATCTAATTTGAGGGTTGAGGAATGACTCCCAACCTTTGACCTATCAAAAGTGGCATGACGTTACAAGAAGATTTTGAATCTATATTATAATTATGTATGTTTTTCTAAAAATTTTGAGACTGAGCCAAAAAGGAGCCACTTCAGCCTTATCTTTATACATGGTAGGAATTGCCTCAGAAGCATTGACTTGTTGTGATGTTGCCTTTTGAGGGACTAAGTTTGTAATAGGAATTACCATTACATGATCAAGATTCTTCAATGCTACTTCCTTTTGATTAGGAAAATTTTGTAGCATATCAAACATGGACATATTAGCCTTGGTTCTCTTTACAACTTCCATTGCATTGTAAATTTAAGTTGACCATAAAAAATTCTTCAGGATTGTAGGCACGTTCCCTTGATTTTGATTTTTTTTTCCCAAAATAAAGTGCTCTAGTAAGCACTAGATTGTTATTAGCTCTTGGATTGGGAGGTGTTGGATGCAAGGAAAGAGGAATCCCATCAGTCATAAGTTCCCTTTAGTTATGTAAATTATAACTATTCTAATTGTAATTTTGAAAAGCTGGCATCTCTTTAGGTTGAGGATCTAATTCTTGCTTGAATGGAAAAGTGAATTCTTAATTAGCTAGTTCCTCTATCTTAGGATTTTGTGGTGAATTGTAAGACTCTAACATCACAAGATTTTACTACATTGAAGACTCACTATTATTGCCTTGTGAATTCTAGTTCACTTCTTGATTTGCACTGAAATATAAGCTGCCATCATTATGTACATTTTATTATTGTCATATTGGTTGATTTCAACAAACTGAGCATTGTTGTTGTCATTAGTAACGATTCTTCCATTGTTTTGATGAGTATTCAATTTTCAATTTTGCCTTTGGAAACCGTTGTTGCAATCTGGATGATTGTAATTTTCCTCGTGTTATTTTTTCCCATATTATTATTTCCATTGAAATTCTTATTGTAGTTCTAACCATAGTTGTCATTGTAAGTGCCTACATTCATTTCTAAAATTTATTGTTTTTCCCTTGCAATAACCTCAAATGAGCTAATTCATTTGTAATTTGAGACATAGTCTTCTTCACTTGACCAATCTTAGATGTGACATCATTTTTTGCTTTAGTAAATTTTGTTGCCTTCTACTCAAAGAAAGAAACTTTTGGAGGTTCATATCATGGGTAAGTTATGGCTGGAACTGGTCTAGTTGGTGCCTATTGTAGCAAGACTACGTTCATTGGAACAAATTTACTAGACATTATTGGTATTCTATTAGGATATGTTGGTATCATTGTAGTAGCTTGAGCTAGAACCATCAATCCTCCTCCATTAGGATTGGATTTCTTGGTAAAGGTAATTTATTCATTGAAGACCTTTTCTAATGCATCAATGTATGTAATAGATAGCCTTTGTAGAAATGTAGCAGTGAGATGGTCCATACCATTAAGATAAATTTGAATTGTAGCTTCAACTGATATAGTATATAGTGTTTCCAACTTGTAGTAATTCATGTGAAAGTGATGATTAAAATGTGAAATTCTCTCTACTAGATCCATTTTGATTGATATGGACTAATGATGTATCATAGCTAGGTTGACAAATTTTCTAAATTGCTCAAGGAACAACTTTTCAAAGATCACCTAATTCTAGACACATCCTGGTAGAAAATTCACATACTAGTTAAATGTGACTTCTCCCAATGAGTATAAGAATAGATGAAGGACAACATTCTCCTATTGAACTTGCTTTTGATTGCATATTTCTTAAAGACTTTGATATGGTCCTCAGTTGTTCATTTTTCTTCATAGATGAACCTTGGGTAGAATTTCTTAGGATTCTTGGGAAGGTTAATAAGTGCACCTTACAAGTTAATTGGTGAGTATACTGTGTTTGCAAAATAGGTCATTGGTGGAGAATTTGGTGGAATAATTAGTGGAGGCAGGTTTAGAAGTGGGACTAGATATGATTAAATTTGGAATGGAAGTGGTAGAGTTTTTGGTAGTCCTTTATCTCTACAAGTCTTATGCAAATGACTAGGTTCTAAGAACTCTGATTCACTATCTAAAGATCTTAAATCTCAATGAAATGGAGATGGTGGATCAAGATCTTCTAGTTTTTGTCAATTCTAGAAAAAACACACCTATGTAGAAGTGCACTCTCTCAAAATAGTACACCTACACACCTTCTAATAGATTTGGATTGAAATTTTTTTGAATTTAGAAAAATTGTTGAATTTTAAAAGAGCAACTTTGTTTTCTTTTCCATATGGTTTGTTCGCTCCTTATAGGGCCACTTCTATTGAATTATAATTTTGCATTATGGTTAATGATAGGAATCCTTTCAAACTCCTCTCTTGAAAAGTTAATGTAGGATCAACTCCAAGGTTTTGGGTGATCTTGCAACCTAGTACAATCCACTCAATTGAAGATAAATGTGTATGTTCACAGGGGGGCCTTTGCTAGTTCAAACAATTTCAGATAAGATGTTTGATCTTCTAATTGAAAAGTAACCACAAAAGACATATTTTCAGTATTTTCTATTTTATGATGAATGCAATTTTATCAATGCAACCATATCAATTCCTATTTTAGCCAACTATTGGCAAAGCAAATAACAAAGATAAGACATGAGTGATTAAAGATAATAACTTGAAAATGAAATTTCTAACAAACATAAACCACTATAACAACATGTTTGCAATATAAATCATCAAAAAGATCATGTAGGAAACTAATGAAAATAGGAACAATGCTTCCTCAATTCCACTAATGAAATCATCAATGGGAAATCAAATAATAACTAAAAGATGTTTCACTTCTCATCAAATCACAAGGCCATGGAAAGTGCACTCATGCAAGACAAGAAGCTATGTAGGAACAATAGCTGATATTTTCTCCAATTTGTTACATTGGAAAAATGTGTTAACATAAGGAAAACACTAGAACTAAAATATCACACAATAATAAAAACTCAATAAAACCATTAGCTCCATTATTATTCATGAAAATGCATTCACAAAAATAACACACTCTGGCACGAATAACTACACTCAAAATGAGAGCACCAATAGTATATATTATTGCATCAAAATAATGGCCTAGAGTACATATTACATCCATGTGTTTATAAAAAGTCATCTCCTCCCTTTGTGTTAGGAGAGAGTGTTCTTAAAATACAACTCATGCTAAAAAACTAATAAAACAAATCTAATTATATACAAACTAAGTCTCTAAATGGTGCTAAGTAGGTCTCTACCCTTTTTTATGTCAATTAATGGGTTCGTGATCCTTTACATGACACAAAAGAATAAAATAATGATTAGATAAGAAGAATGCATCTGCAAGATGATCTAGGAGTCTCTAGATGCTCTAAAAATGGAAGCTTAAACTTGTCTAAGCTTTTTTGGGAGTTGAACTATCATCAAAATGTGTTTTTGGTGCATGGAATGCTCTAAATTATGAATTGACAATTAATTGATAGCACATTGCATCTTCTTCAATACTTTTGGTGCACCTCTATGAAAAGTGCACCTATGCACCTTGATAACAGGTTCCAAACATCCAAAATTTTCTTAAGTGTCAAAATTGTATTTCCAACATCTAGATTTCCTTCCCCTTTAGACCAAAATGATATTTGTATTTTTGCTCTTGAAATTTATCTATTATCTCCATTACTTGGGAAACTTTTGGAAAATCCAAGCTTCGTATTTGTCCTTTACAAACTATCGATAGTTACTTACTTTGATCCGAGTATCCACAAAATCTTCAAGCTTTGTATCTAGCTCCAACAATACCTCTTCAATTTTATATCCTTGTCTTATGTCTTCATCTAACGTAGCATTCTTGAGTGTTCCTTGGAATTTTTGGACTACTACTTGTGTCACAATGAACTTGTATTTTGACTCATCTTCAAATATCTCAAGGCAAGTAGCATTGTAGTACCTTTCTACTTCCAAAATTTTCTCTTGAGTTTGATCTCTTAATTTTTGAATATCTGCATGTAGTCCTTCCATGACTTTATTGTTATTAGATATCTTTTCAATCCAATCATAGAGTTTACCCAACTCCTCAACTATATATACTTCCATGAGCATACAATACCTTTTACCTTTTATTGATGTCAAGGCATGTAGGTCTTTTGCCCAGGTATGTATCTCATTTGTTAACCCAATATCCTTATTTACCATAGATACCATCTTATCTGCACTTGACTAAATGTGGTGCAACATGTTCAAATTCCCCTATATTATTTGTACACCTTTCTCTTCAAAAAATTTCACACCATTGCTGACATGCCTCCAAAAATGGGTCCAACTATGTCATTCATGTTCCTTTCCTCTCTAATGCCACAACAAGAGTAATCTCTAGATTATCTAGGTCTATAGGGTTCACAATCTCATGCAAATAACCTCTTAATATTTAATTTTTCTTCCTCAATGCTATCATCTTGGACTCATCCTGATCCATATGCGTAAACACCTCCTTCACTCTTTTATTGATCATCATTTTTGCACCATCTACCATGGCCCTTCCTAACATGATCTCCTTGATCTAGTAATCATGAGGAGTTAGTTCCATAGAGTTAGCATGTGGAGGAGGAATGCATATATGTGCATGTAATTCATGATCTTGGTTCTTCATTATGAAGGCCATTGTTTGTGCATTACACATAGATGGCTTAGGCTTCTTAAGTGCTTTCATCAATTCCTTCATTCCCTCCTTGAATGTTAAGTCTAGCAAATTTTTCTAGCAGAACATGAATTCTCTCTTCAACCATGCTGATGTGGTGCCTATAGGGGACATGTATTTAGCTAAAGAAGTTTTTTCCATTTTTAGTCCCTTCCCCTTATCAATCCTCTATTGACTCTTTTCTCCTTGAGAAATATGTACAATTTGATTCTTTTTATTTGGTTGGGCTAAGGTCCTAATCTTTGTATCATGAAAAGTTTGTTGAGGCTACTCAGGTATTTTCCCTTCCTCTGATACTTCGTCAACATGTAGTTATTGGGGCTCTCTTTCCTTTATCATCTATTCTTCATTTGTGGCCTAAGAAGTGGAGTCACTAAGGCTTTATCCAAAAAAATTAAGTCCTCAGATGATGGTACTGGAATGCCCAGAGGTCCTTGAGGCAGAGGCAACACTTTTTTCCAATCCTCTCCTAAGGGTTCACTTGTGGGATTATCTCTTATCTTTTCTCCCACCATCTCAGTACTTACTAGCATGAAATCAAAATTTAAGAGGTAAAAAACATCAATTTCTTGACCCTCCATATCATATATGCATAGTTTCTTCTCATCTTCTAATGTTGAAACATGAATAAGTTCTTTTAGAGTAGATGTCAATGTCACTTTTTAATTTCTCCTCCTTTCCTCTTTTGTTTCATGTGTTTAGTGACTCCTTTGAATCAAGGGGACATATTCAATCTACTCCCCTTCCTCTTCTTATGCATTAGCTTCAAGGATTGTCTTAGGCACCTGTGGTGATGGAGTTCTTTTCTTTTTCAATTTCCTTCTTTGTGGTAGTGTTTCCATGGTTGATTTAGTCCTTTCCCTTTTAGGAGCCAATGGGGAAGGTTTATTCCTCTTATGTGGCTACTTGTAGTACCATCTATTTTTCCTCTTCCTCTTGTTTTTCCTATTCTTTGTGTACCTTCTTTTTCTATGGAGGCTCTTGAGGTACTTTCTCAAGCTCTTGAGTTGCAACCTTTGCTTGTTTAGGTTGTGCATGTTCTTTTTTTGGCTCTTGTTCCTAAGTCATATGCTTCTTTGATTTTTTTAGGTACTCTTTTCCTCTTATTTGTTCCCTTTTCCACCCTCAAATATTCAATCTCCGTCTCATGTTGATATACCATTTTTGATCTCACTAGAGATTGAGTAGGTAAGGTTGGCACTATAACTAACGTGCATTTTCCTTTGATTGATCACATTGTAGCTTGTAGGGGGATATCTTAAGAAATTGAATCCATTCTAAATGGCTTCTTTATCTATTCCTTTTTCAACTAGACTATATTTCTAGCCCTATGCTTAATGTTAGCATTTTCATCTCTTTTGATCTTTGCATTCATTATCGATCAGTCATAGATCTTGTCCCTATTATAAAAATGATATAGGATCTCTTATGTATCCTTCTCCACATTTTTTATTGAGATATTTATTTTGAGAACCTTCTCTACCAACTATAGAGTCATCCTAAAATAATCCCTTATTTGGATATCATAGTCATCTATTGCATTCATCTAGAAATCCTCCAACATATCCTCATGCATGAACTACTTCCCTACTAGATGCTGCAACATTCCAATGTTGTCAAAATATGGGTGAGGGGAGTTGTACTCTTCAAGTGGATATTAGTACTATTTATAATCAAAAGTGACCATATCTTGTTTTTTCTTGACTTTAAAAGCACCAAATATGATGGGCCAGACCCATGTCTTCTTATGTTGTCTTCTCACTCTATCATATGCGGATGTGATTTGGCATGCAAACCCTAGCAAGATTGACCTATCTAATAGATATATCAAAAGATTCTTTTGGTTTTTCAACATATATACTACCCTTAGGTAGATGAATGTTTTGAACTAGATGTCATATGCATTGACCTCTATGATCTTGGTTAGTGCTTCTATTGACATCTCTTTTTCATAATCACCTTTACTAAATTTGATGATTGCAAATATGCAGTTTTAATTCACCACCATGTATTATATACTCTACTCTAAGAGTTTATTCTTCACTAGTTGTGGATATACCACATAGGGCCAAGCATTAGTGTCATGTATGCTCCCTTTTCTTTATCCTAGGTTTTCTATGGTCCTTGCCACTAGTAAGTATGCCATGTATGATGTCATATAGAATCTTAGATCGTTTCTCATAGCTATGAGTTTCTCATACAGATTATTACTAAGGATAGAAACCCAATCTATTGGCATCGTTATCATCCTAATGGTATCAATAAAAATCAACCATCCAGGTGTGAAGTTGTCCTACTACAAGTAGTCCCATGACCATTCCCAAAAGTACAATTGTGTACCCAATGCCATCCTTAAAATAACCTTGGGTAATGTCCACTATTTTTACTATTTGACCTATAGGTGTTTTTTATATTAGGAAGGAGGATTGAATTTTTTCTTTAGCTTCTTTTACACTCACCCAATACCATCTCTCTGCTTGGTCATAATTTATCTTTAAATATTGATCAGCTTTGGGAATATGGAATACCCTCTTGATATTTCTTAGTTAGAGGTCTAGGACTATCTCCCCTATGACACTCTTGATGACCATCTCTTCAATCATACAATTCTCTACAAGAGCCATTATAAGTTTCGAAGACTAAACGAATGTAGGATGTGATATTGTATTAACCAGTCTTGATTTGATAAGAGCTTACACCATCACAAATCTTTCTTTTCATTTGTTGCATATGGTAAGGAATGCATTCCAATTTATATGACCAATCTTTGTGTCTCTGGTCTTTGCATGCCCATCTTAAAATTGGGATTTCCTCGATGTACCTTAGTACTTGAACACAATGTGTTTTGGAGATATCTTTCCGACCATTGAAGAGGATGATGATGCCATCTTATCTACACAAGAGAGGAGACATTAGTTCAGAAAGATAAAATTTGACCTAAAAAAACCCTAATCAACCATAAACAAATAAAAAACCTAGGAAAAAATCAAGCAAAGCTATTTGTATGTGTGAATATGTGACCTCTGCTAACACACACACTTCAACACGGTCATTGTATGCGGATTCATCCTGAAATGAACATTGGATTGTTCATCCAAAAATCAGCCTGCAAAGTGACCTATTGCCTTCTATCTAAAGGGATTTGCTTGTCAGATATCCTCAGATTCGAGGTGTTTAAACAACTAGACTGTGTAAGAACGAAGGATTTAAGAAATGAAATTAATCTATATGATTGTGCAGATTAATCTAGAATGAGAAATGTATTCTAATCTAAGAACAAGTAAAGGAAACTAGATTAATCATATGCATATTGTGCTAAATGAAATTAAGCTAGAAAATGAATATGAAAGTAGGGAGCTCAAATGAATGCACAATCTAGCAGCAATTCAATGCAAATTCTCATTCAACCTTTTCTCAAGATGAAGAGATGAGGGTCTCTTAAATAGACTTTCCTGGAATCCATCAACAATTGAGATCGATTTCAATCAACGGTCAAGATTAAAGGTGAAGTTCAGTCATAAAGGAAGATTCCCAAATTAAAGGGAGTTAACTGATTTAATTTGAGTAAAAAAAGGAGTTAACTGATTTAATTTGAGTAGAAAAAGGAGTTAACTCATTTAACTCATTTTTTATCAATAGTGAACTGGAAATTTCCTTTTTTGAACTGAAGAGAGATTTCGGTGAGATATTTAATTTAATAAAATGAGATATGCTCTCATAATTACCTTTTCTATTTAATTAAATAATTCTATTTAATTAATTAGAGATACTTTTCTTATTTAATTAAATAACTTCATTTAATTAATTAGGAATGGCTTCCCATTTAATTAAATAACTTTGTTTAATTAATTTAGAAGTAAGTTCTCCATTTAATTAAATAATTTCATTTAATTAATTAAAATAGGCACATTTATTAAATTAAATAAATTTAATTCCATAGTACATTAGCCTTAGGATATAATTTAATTTAATTAAAGTATAAATACTTAATAATTAAATTAAATATTAATCAATAGGTTTAATGTGACTAATATGAGTAAATACTATAGGAATTAAATAATAAGCATGATGAATGCAAATTTACGTTTTCTGCAATTGACAATTAAGTCAAGTCGCGAGTAGCAGGATGAGAATTGCCTATTAGACTAGGTCTTAGGATTGATCAGGAATAGACCAGAATTGGTATCATGGCAATGTGCCGATTTTGGGGTATTACACTGTCAAATTCCAATCAATTCCCCCCCCCCAGATTCCTTGGTATGTACTTTAGCACACCTAGTGCACCCTTAGAGGTGTGCTAGTGTGCTAAAATGGCCACTGATTAGCCTTTTGTGTGCAGTTGTGCACGTACACACTTACTCACCTTGGTAAGGTGTGCACAAGTGTATGTGTGCAAATACACACATGCACAATGCAAGTGCAAAGGGAGGGGGGGAACTTAGTTTTGGTTATTTTAACTTATTTTTATGAAAGAAAAAAGGTGTGCATGTTTACATCTTGAGGATCTATGCATGTGTGCACCTCTTTTATTGACTTAGGTGTTTTATAGTTAAGCTTTCATTTAAGAAGGTGCACACATGCAGACCTTATGGAAGTGTGCATGTGTGCACCTTCATGGTGTCATGGTCTTAGGTTTAGTTTTTTCATTTTTTGTTTAGGTTTTAGAGAAGGTGCACACATGCACACCTTCTTATTAGTTAGATGACCTTAGGCTCTATGATTTTAGGTTTGGAGCAAAGGATTTGGAAAGAACACATTTGAGGGTGTATAGGTGCACTTATTTCTGGAGTCAAAGAGAAATTGATAAGAAGACATGGGGTTTTAGGGTCTTATATAGACCCTAGGCCCTCCTTAGTGTACATCTCCAAGGGTGCACATCTTCGTAGGTGTGCACCCTCCAAAGGTGTGCATGTGTGCTTTTATGGAGGGAGATGAGTGTGCACTTGTGCACAAAATGCACCTATGCACATTGGGTAGGTGTGCATGTGCACTAGTATGCTAGTGCTCATTTTAGCACATGAAAACATAAAAACCTTAATTTTTCTCTAGATTAAATCTCTTTGGACCTTCAAGTCAGAGACTGAGGCTTAACCCAGACTTTTGGGGGAGTCTACAAATGACCTAGGCCCCAGACTAGGGATCTAGGAGACAAAAATTTACTAGGGGGTCACCATGTCTAGGAGAAATGGGGCATGCATTTTGAGACCACAACAGAACTCATGAAGTTGCATTTGGGAGCCATTAGAGATGAAACCTTACACTTCTTGGAGAACTAATATGTGGCACCTCCTAATCCTTTGACTATGGATTAGATGGTAGATAAAAAGAATCACAACACAATAATGATTGGCAATGCTTCCTCTCTCAACTATTTTGAATTTGATGACGCCAAAGACTATCTTACTTCCTTTGATATGTGGAAAAAACTAGAAAAGATCTATGGAGGATATGACAATATAAAAGGATCCAAAGTAGAAACTCTAAGAGGCTAGTTTTATCAAATGAGAATGAGAGAAGATGAAAACATTGAAAAATATAGTGAAAGAATAAAAGCAAGCATGAGTGCAATCAGATTTGTAGGAGGAACAATTGATGATGTAACAGTAGTTAGTAAGTTATTAATAATTGTTGTTCCTATTTATGCAATTAGAAATCAGCTATTCAAGAGATAAGATGTGATCCCAAAAATGATATAACTTTGGATGCACTAGTGGGAAGGTTAATAAATTTTGAGTTGGATAACTTTGATAACTATCTTCCTGGATCTCGCAACATATAACCAGCATTCAAGGAAAAACTAACTCTTGGTAAAAAGAGAGGAAACTCAAAAGGAAAATAGTTTGATAGTGAAGAAGAATAACAATTAGATGATGACCTTGAAGCTATTGAAGCCCTTCTTGCAAGAAGGTTACCAAAAGGTAAAGGTAATATAAAGTAAAAATTTCACTGATTTTTTTATCTTATGAAAAATTTGGCCACAAGGTTTCAAGGTTTCCAAACAAAGAAAACAAAGATGATAGAAAGTTTAGCAAGTTAAAAGGAAAGAAATATTTCAAGAGCTACAAAGACTACAAAGATAAAGGTAATAAATCTTGTATATTGCTAAATATTTTGACAGTAATGATGAAGATGAAATGGTATACATTGTTATTAAAGATGAGTCAGATGATGAAGACAATGAAACGATGGCACTTATTTTTCATGTTAGAAAAAATGAGACATGTATAATAGATAGTGGTTGTTCTCATCACATGATTGGTGATAAAAATAAATTTGAACACTTGGTGCACTATGGTAGTGGAAGTATTAAATTTGAAAACAATGAACCATGTTATGTGAAAGGAAAAGGATGCATTGCATTGACTGATGAACTCAAATGTGACAATGCTTAGTGGGTCGAAGGACTGAAACACAATTTTCTAAGTGTGGCACAACTGAACAACATTAGATACAAGGTAGAATTCATGAATGGGAAGGCCAAGCTACTAGATGGTAAAGGAAACCTAATTGGAACTGGAAATCAAACAAAAGGTAATCTATTATATCTAGATCTCATTGAGATTTCATGCTTTTGGCACAAGTAGAGGAAATTTGGCTATGCCATAAAAAAATGTGTCATGTAAACTTTGATAATCTATTTACTATAAGTAAGAACAATAGAGTAAGAAGTATTCAAAATCTGAAGAAACCTAAAATGGCCATATGTAAACAATGTCAAATTGGAAAGATGAGAAAAACTAGCTTCAAAAGTAAGAATTACAATATTGAAGAATTCTTTGAACTAGTTCATACATATCTTTGTGGACGAATAGGCATAGAAAGCTATAGTGGAGATAAATTATTTAATTTTTCATTGATGACTATCCTAAGATAATGAAAGCAATGTACTTGAAATAAAAATTTGAAGCTTTTTAAAATGTCAAGTGGTATTTTGCTAGAGTTGAAAAAGAAACAAGAAAGAATTTAAAATGCCTAAGGTCAAACAAAGGAGGAGAATTAATCTCTAATTAATTCAATGAATTCTACAATAAAAGAGGAATCAAAAGATAGGTATTTTGCACCTAGTGCACCTCAACAGAATGACATTGTCCAAGAATACTGATGATAGAGAAAATTGTTGCATCCAAATACTAGAAAGAAGCAATTAGCACAACAATTCATACCTTGAACTGAGTTCAACTAAGAAAGGTACAAATCAAACACCTTAAGAATTACGGTATGGCTACAAATCTAATGTCTATTAATTCAAAGTATTTGAAAGAAAATGTTATATCTTAAAAGAGACAAGGAAAGGAAAGTTTGATGTAAAAATTGATGAAGGCATATTCCTAGGGTACTTTAACAAGAGCAAAGAATATAAATGTTACAATCTTGTTACTCACAAGGTTATAGAAAGTTTACATGTAAAAATTAATGAGTTTGTAGAAAAGAGTGAAGAACAAAGCAACAAGGAACATGAAGACTACAAAATTTTGGAGCCTAATACTTTACCAAAGGTCAAAGAAAATGTGATTGAGAAACAACAAATAGCATCACCGTAGCAGTCAACACCACCCAAGTCACCTAAGTTTGTAGTGCAACCTAAGTTGCAACCATAGCAAATCGAGCAACAACAAGTGTAACCCAAGTTATAGCCAGCACCAGAGGAACCTGAGTCTTAGATAGTGGGAATAGAGAAGAATTCATAATTTCATAGAATCTTTGAGCATGGTGAACCAAGTGAAACAAGTCCAAAATCTAGAATAAAGGAACTTGTACTTGCTAGATATTCCATAAGGCATCATGCACTTGAAAAAATAATTGGAGATTAGACAAAAGGCACAATAACAAGGTAAAAACTAAAACATACATGTTTCCTTCTTGACTTTGAACCTAGAACTATAAAATATTCTTTGAATAATGAAATTTGGATAGAGGCAATTAATGAAGAGATTGAAAAAATTAAAAGGAACATAACTTGGATTCTTGTCTCTAGACCCAAGGACAAAAATGTAATTGGTAAAAATTGGATATTTAGAAACAAACTCAATGAAAATAGTGAAGTATCAAGGAATAAGGAAAGGCTAGTGTGTAAAGGATATTCTCAAGAAGAAGGTATAGACTATGGAGAAACATTTTCTCATGTTGCTAGGCTTGAAGGTGTTAAAACACTACTTGCATATGTTGCATTTAAAGGATTCAAAGTGTATCAAATGGATGTAAAATCATATTTCTTGAATGGAATTCAAGAGGAAGAATTTTACATTTATTAGCCTAAATGTTTCATTGATTCAAATAAAAGAGCCATGGTCTGTAAGTTACACAAAGCTTTATATGGTCTAAAACAAGCTCCTATAGCATGGTATTGGGAGCTACATGGATACTTGATAAAGATTGGTTTTTAGAGAACCACAGATAGTAGTAGTTTGTATATCAAAGAAGGACCACAAAATAAGATATTAATAGTATAAATATTTTTGGATGATATACTATTCATAGGTCATGATGACTTATACAAAACATTCTCTAAAGAAATGAGGAAATAATTTGTTGGTTTGCAAGTTCATCAAATGAAGGATGGTATCTACCTTAGTCAAAATATATCAAGGAGATGTTGAAGAGCTTTGGAATGGAAGATTTCAAACTAGTTGGAACACCTATGTCTACTAGACATAAACTATCCAAGAATGATGATTCAAAAGAGGTAAATCAAACTACCTACAAATCTATGATTCAAAAACTTTAGTATGCTCAGCCAAAAGAAATATGAGATATCTAAAAGGCACTCAATGCTATGGTCTATGGTACAAGAAAGGAGGAAACCTTAAGTTGAAACTATTTATTGATGTAGATTTGGCTAGAAGAATTGATCACAAAAAAAGCACTAGTGGAGGACCATTCTTTCCTAGAAAGAGGCTAGTGTCATGGACTAGTAAGAAGCATAATTGCATCTCTTAGTCTATAGCAGAGATAGAATATGTTGTTGTAGTAGTTAACTATTCCAACATAGTCTAGATCAAGCAATTATTCTCAAGAATGAAAGAAGAAATTAAGGACCTTGTGGTTATCTAATGAGATAACATAAGTTCAATCAACATATCCAAGAATCAAGTGATTCACACCAAGAAAAAACACATTTCAATAAAGTAGTATTTTCCAAGAGAATTTGTTCAATATAAAGAGGTTAGATTAGAATATGTGAACACAGAGGAGTAGGTGTTGACAATTGGCTAATGAGGATATGTAATTGTTATCATTTATGGAAACACATGATGTACATGCTTATAGGAAACCTTGTAAATAAAGATACTTAGCTTTTGGTACTCATAAATTGTCTAAGTATGAATTTGGTATATAATAGTGTATTGTTTTGTATTTAACTTGTTACTGATGTCATATTATGACTAGCAAAGTTAAATGGAGCTAGTATACATGTTGATGATGATGTGTATAACCTCAAAAGTCAGTATGGATTGTATGAAATATATATATTCATATTTTAAGCAAAATAGGATAGTGGAATTAAAGAAAAGGAATTATTTTGTTTACAAAATAATTGCTTGACCAATTGGGGCCCACATACTAGATGTTTACTCTAAGTTGGAAAAGTGTATTGTGGTCTTAACTGACCCAAAAAAAATTTATGTAAAGGCATGGTATTTATGCAAAGGATACCTTGTGAACTAGAAGTGCAGGTGTTGTAGTAGCTTTGTTGAGCAATTGTATGCAAAATTTTGAGAAAGTGATATATGCAAAGTTTTGTAAAGCTTTTTTTTTTATCCAAGGTCAAGCTAAAGGTTAGAGATCAATTAAGGAAGAGGTTATAGTACCTACATTCCAAAAGTTTGATTACTTGTTTGGGTAGTGAGCTCTTCTTTTAATTGGAAGTGCATGTTTGGGCAGTGAGCTCATCTTGCATCTACTATACCACAACTCCTAATAGGATTAGAATCTCCTAATAGGGATTCAAAATCTCCTAAAAATGACTCTCTTTACTAAATTTTCTCATCGACTCCTAACAAGGTCCATCCTCTAATAAGGAACTTATATATCAATATATTATCTAGTGGGTATCATCCCCACTAGGGTTTTCCCTTGGCTAGGGTTTCCTTGGTTAAGAAATTATGGTGTTATGAGTTATCTTTGTGCATGGTTACTACTACTATTCAGCATTACTTTATTACTTTGTTATGTATGGTTTAAAGTAACAAATAATATCCAATTGGTGACTAAAGTTTGTAAATTACTAATTCACCCCCCTCCCCAACCCCCTCTCGATAATTCTTATTTCTAACAATTGGTATTAGAGCATAGTTACTCATAAGAGGCTTAACAACTTGAGTAAGATCCTATGGATATGGAATAGTTGATGAAGAACCTTGAAGAGGCACTTGAATAGATTGATCTCCTTATTGAAGAAAGAGATAAGTTGAAGTATAGATATGAAGAATCCAAAGTATACATTGGACAATTGAAGGAAAAGATTGAAAATCTCAAATCTAAGCTTGAATCTACTGAATTTGAAACTAGTGATGATGATTATTCAAAGTTGGAGACATAGTACAATTTCTTGAAGCATGAATTGAAGATTATGAATTTGAAGTTAACTTTGAGGATTGATCCTAGCAAAATTGAAACTAATTTGAAGACTGAGAATGCAGATCTTAGAGAAAGTTTGGCAAAGAAGACATGTAAGCTTGAAACATTGAAAGAAGATCATGAAGAACTTCAAAAATATAATACTATTGTGAAAGTTGAACTAACTCAATGTAAGCAACAACTTGAGAATCTTTATTCTAACAGAGAAAAGCTTGACGATTCAATGTCAATATAGAGGCCTACTTATGATAAGACTAGTCTTGGTTATCAAGTTGACATATCGACAAAGAAACCTAAGATTAGATCAGATCTGAAAGAAAAAGATAAATCTAATGATAAGATTGAATCTAGTCAATCTTTTGATAAACCTAAAGAAGTTGAACAAGACAAGGAAGCTGAAATCTTGGATGAACCAAAGCAACTGGAATCTCCTAAGGAAACTAGGTATGAATTTAGAGGTAAGTGTTTTTCTTGTAATGAAATAGGTCATATGAAAAAAGATTGTAAAAATAATTCATTTAATCATGTTACATATTTTTATTGTCATAATTGTCATGATATGGATCATAGAACAAATTATTGTAGGAAACCTAAATATGATAATGATAGAAGAAATACTATAATGTCTAGAAATGTTAACCCTATAGATAGAAGAAGATCTGATGAAAGGACATCAAGAGAAGTAAGATCTTATGAAGAAAGAAGACATATTGTGTGTTATAAGTATAACAAATTTGGACAATTAGCTCAAAATTTTCATGCATTTGATGATCAATAGAATCATAGAAATAGAACTCCAATATGCCAGTTATGTAATAACTTTAGACATACAATAAAGTATTGTAGAATGGACATAAAGTTTAGAGATAGAAGGAAAAATGGAAGAAACTTTGGAAATAGAAAGAATGATGGAGAAAATGTCAGAAATGACCAAAGGAACCATGAGAGGAATTCTAGAACTAACAAAGATAATGAGGAACAAAGAAATATAGTTAGTAAACTTCAAGAAGAACTCAATGAGGAATTTGTAAAAGGATTATAATCTCAAAGGATAAGTTAGATGATGGCAAGATAAGAAGATCGAAGTCAGTAATTGAGTGTGATTCAAATAAGTTGAATTAAGCTCGTTCACAACACCAAAATTTGAAAACTTCATTCAGAGATCGAATTGTGGGTAGTGAAGTTGGGAAAAGATGTATCAAGATAATTTTATATGGTACCTAAGCTTGCTTGTAAATTGGAGCTTATCTAAACTTCTTACAAAGGAAATAAGAGTTATTGTTATTATAGAGAAAGTTAATTCTATAGTAAAAGATGAAAACAATGTTTTTTTAGAAATTTTAATGAAGCAAAGTTTTGAGGAGCATTATCATGATGGGAGGAAGCTATAGTAAACCTTGGGTAGCATCTAAAGATTGGATAGAAGATCTTGAGTAGTTATTTAATTTCAAAATGCAAATGATAGCTTCTTTGTGTTTGCAAAGTACACAATTAATACAAGTTTCTGTAAGGAAACTTGCAATAAAGAATATAATTATTTCCACATAACCCATAATAGACCTAAAATAAATATATAATAAAATCCATAAGAAGAGAATAAAAAACATACCCACAAAAAATTGTGACACAAGATATACCCTGGGAAACCCTCATTGAAGGAAAAAAACCCAACCTCCAAAACCATCCATCACCATGTATTATTCAAAAAAAAATACCATTGCAATACAACCATGGAAGCCTTTAAAGCCATAGCAACTACCAAGAAATCCATATGAATAAGCATGAATCCACACATCCCATTAGATGCTTCTAACCTTCACAAATGTTCCCTTGGCTAACCTAGGAAGCCTTGTCCCACTCGACTCTTTCCCTTTCTTGCCTTCTTCTTTCTCACATAACAAAAACTACCCTTGAGACTTATTACATAGTAGCAAGTCCCACAAAACCACCAAGTAGTATTACATAAACCATGTGCTAAAACTATGCGCTACCTAACCCCTTGACCCCACATTTAATATTGGAAATTTAATTCTTTTTCCCCAATATCAAGTAATTAAATGAAATATTATCACAATGTTACAATAAAACTCATCAAATATATCCCATGGGAATCTTTACATGTTGCATGTCCATCTAGGTGCAACATTACATAATATAATATAATAATACAATATAACAATATTATGCAATGTGTGCAACACCCATTATCTCAACAATCTCCCACTTCTTGTATACATTGCATAAGGTCAATTTGTAGCCACATAAATGAACAAGGAAACAATCCCTCCTAGCACATCCACCATCATGGATCAAAGTACACAATGTACTTGATTCTAGTACCCACAATAAAATCAAAGTATCTAGCATCTCAAACATGAATGATCTCACCTCCTATTATGCCACTACCACTGGACATACATAGAAGCCATCCAAAGAGAAAATCACCCAACTTGTTGCATTAAGAGACCATAAAATCTTGTACCAACTAAAATGTTGAATAAAAAAAATTGATCCGAAGGTAATCACATGTATTTTTATTTGTCAAGGTATCCATAGCTAAAAATAGCACCCATAGCAAGTGCCAAACCCATCCAATTATCCATACCTCCAAGGTATACCAAGTGAATCTCACATCAGCAACATATACAATTTATAATCTTCAATCACAAACCTCAAGAGCAATACCTACCACATATATACCAAGAAGTTCCCACTGTAAAAGATAATGTCAAATCTATAACCAATCCACTCACAACATATCAAAGAAGTGAATCCATATAGTCTTAAGGACATCCACAATACATAAACTAATAATCTCCAAGAAAAACTCTCATAAAAAATCTCCAACACTCTGCCAAGTTCTCCACAACCAAAAATGGAAAGAGATAAAGGAATAACCATGTCATCTCTCACATGACATACATGAGCACAAAGTAGTGATCATGATCTCTAACTAATCTCAAATCCAATGTAAGTGAAACTAAACATCTAGAAAGATAACCAAGACCAAAGAGAAACCATGCAAATCATAACTTGTATCATGTCCTTCTACACACACCTCTAGATGTAAACTATGCAAGTATGATCTCCTCTATAAAAATCCAAACAAGAAGCTTCAACAAAACCCAAGCCATACCATATAACTAATCATTGATGTAAGCCTTTCACAAGAAGATCAAACTCATAAACTATTCCTAATCCAAGGAATATGCCCAATATAGAACCATCTCCCAAACTCAACCAACATAACAAATATGAAAATGGAGATAACCAATGGTAATCCACCTTTCAAATGAACGCTCAAGAACTAACTCATGTACCATAGCTCAAGATCCATATCCATGAAAGACAAGCATAAATGTAATGCACCTATGATAAACAATGGGCTATATCTCTCAAGTAGAAAACTGTCGAGTAGAGGAAGAGTGGGGAATGAGAATTCTCATCAAGATATCCAAGTCTCCAACCAGGACTCATCTAATAAAAATCTCCTCTCAAGTCCATATCAGGTGAATGCCTATTGGACTTCCTATTGAAACCATCAACCGTCCTAACAAATACTTCTCTAATCCAAGAGAAATAAGCATCACCACCATCTCTACGTATCAATGAGCACCTATAACCAATCAATCCATGCCAACTCCAAATGAAACATACCAATATCATGAAGTATCTAGCTTATGATCAATATACTCAATACCAAGAAACTAAATCAAGATCAATGCCAAAGTTCCAACCATGGCCTCAAGAACATAAACATGACAACATGATCTAAACCATTTCATCCAAAGAGATATTATGCTCCATATGAATATACTATAACATGAAAAAACTCTAATCATGTATCAAGATTATCTCACAACATAATAATAAAACCATCCTAACACTGAGGATAACATGTCAAATGAAAGCATAAATTGCACCTTTACCAAGAACCTCATTAGTCCTCAAGATGCAACCATCTCCACACACCATGAAGAAAAAACATCTCCACATACCATGAAGAACCATCTCCACACACCATGAAGATAACCAAGAACCCCATGAGCCCTCAAGATCTAACCATCTTCACACACCATGAAGATAACAAGTGCACCATGCAAATGTCAAAGATGCTTCTACAGTAATAGGATCTAAGAAAAACCTCCAACATTTGCAAATGCTCAATAAATATGTCAATGCCAAAAAAACTCCCACTCAGCCATGGTACCAAGTCACCTATGGCATCATAAAATCCATATCCTACATTGAGATCCTTCAAGTATATATACACAACCAAAGTGTCAATACCAAGTGAAACCAAGATCTCCAAACCAAGAAGATATAAACCAAACTAGGAACTAATCCTACACTATCACCCCATCACTACCACAAGCTCCCACTAAACCATGTATCCAAGTTATCTATGACATAATGATGAAAAATCTATCCTCTAACCATGAGAATCAACCAAGGCATCAAGTCATCAAATAACTCAAAGTGCATATCATGAGCTTTTCAAAAGAAACCAAACAACCATGATCCTCGACCAAGAAGATATACCACCATAACCAAATTAAAAATCCAAACCAAAGAACATCAAGGATGTACCTATACATCCAATCATGTCATGCCAAAATCCATGGCACCATGATCACATCCATGAAACTAGCATCTAATTCTCAATATGTCTAAGCTGTTAGCATAAAATAATCAACCAGGATCCTACACCATAACTATACCTGGTAACAACATCTCATCTCTTCTTCATGAAGAGAAAACATTAAATCATGTGACTTAGGGCATAGACAACCCAAATCTAAGACACCAATCTGAATATGCATCAGTAATGAAAGATCAATAGGTAAAGACAACCCATAATGAAGCTATAAATGCAACCTGTAAGTATAGACTTCTTACAACACTACACAACTTGTAGACCCAACAAGTCATCATACATATCCAAACCAAATATTGATAACCATATCATCATGAGACCAATCTGAAATATGAGCTGAGTATACAATGACATCAAATCTTAAATCTCCAAACATATGATGTTATCAACTCACAATGTTACCATTGTCAATAGTTTAGATCAATATATCACCAAATAAATCATGGTAAACCTATATAAAATCTAAACCAATGTGTAGAGCTCTCCAAGAGCTTTTCGTTGACTACTCAAATTCCAAAATCTAACTCTGTATGCCCAATTTATGCCCTAATTTGTGCTCAAACCAAATAATATCTAACTTTAGGGTTCTTAAAAACCTTAAAAATATCAAAATCATAGAACCAAACTTATACCAAGTTGTATTGCTCTAAATTATCTTTCTAATGCCTATAAGAAGTCTAAAATTTGATATTCTAAAAGAAAGTTATGGCCATTTTACTAAGATAGCCTTTTTTCCACTTTCACTATGATTTTTTTTTGTTGTGATGAAAATTCAATGGGATTAAATTTAATGACCATCACGTGCTGAAACTAAATCACTCTTTCATTTCTTTTGAACATGGCCAAACTCGGGCATATTATATATCAAAATTTATGGAAACATTGACCCGGATCCAATGGTGAGGTTTATTTTTTACCTAGGCGGTCATTTCTGCAAGCTCCCCCCTAAAACCCTCATTTAAATGAAACATTTGAAAAAAATCTTTTTTTCCAACAATTTCACATGCCAAAAATCTACCAATACCACATCATAATAGAAAATCCAAAACCATGAGATCTGCAATAAATAATTCATATATCTTTCCCTTTCTTTTATCCTCTCTTGCATTCCCATGGATTCAATCTAGGGTTACAACAATAAAACCATTGCTCTGATACCACTTGTAAGGAAATTTGTAATAAAGAGTATAATCATTTCCAAATAACCCATAATAGATCTAAAATAAATACATAATTAAAATCTACAAGTAATAGAATAGACAACATACCCACAAAAAATTATGACATCAGATATACCCAGGGAAGCCCTCACTGAAGGGAAAAAAAATCCCCAACCTCCAAAAGCATCCATCACCATGTATTATTAAAAAAAAAATACCATTCCAATACAACCATGGGAGCCTTCAAAGCCATAGCCACTACCAAGCAATCCACGTGAATAAGCATGAATCTACACATCTCATGCCATGCTTCCAACTTTCACAAATGCTCCCTTGGCTAACCTATCAAGCCTTGTCCCACTTGACTCTTTTCTTTTTTTTCCTTCTTCTTTCTCACATAATAACAACCACCCTTGTGGATTCTTATATAGTAGCAAGTCCCACAAAACCACCAAGTGGTATTACATAAACCATGTGTTACATAACCCCTTAACCCGACATTTAATATTGGAATTTTAATTATTTTTCTCCAATACTAAATAATTACACAAAATATTATCACAATGTCACAATACAACTCATTAAGTATATCCCATGGGAATCTTTACATGTTGCATGTCTATCTAGGCGCAACATTACATAATAAAATAGAACAATATAATATAACAATACTATGTAATGTGTGTAACACCCATTATCACAATAGTTTGATTTGAAGGAATAAATGGAGTACAGACTTGATTTTCACTTCATTGCAATCACACTAGAAGCATAGAGTACTTAGAAGCAACTTGACAAGGCATTTTTGAAGGAAACCCTATTTTTTGAAAGAGGTATTTTATCATTTTTCTACAAAATTTATTCAGTAAAAGTTCATATTTGACAGAATCATGGATATGTCAGTAGTTCACAATGTTGAGAATGGGGAGAGACTAAAATTCAAGGTTGTTTCTATGAAATCCATAGAAGGAAACCCTACCTCAACATTATCCATTACTTTGAACAATGTAGTTTATTTAGAAGATATAGAAAGCTATCTTACTAGTAAGTTTGAATCTATTGGGAGTGAGTATATGAACAAGGATATGGAATTAGTCTTTGATCATGATATGATGGTGAAACTAGGATTTGAACACTTGAAGGAACTGCACCTATTCAAATATCATTTCTACTAAGAATTGGACACAGATGAGTGAACACAGATCATACTAAGTAGAATACGTGATGGAAAACTATGGATGCAAGATAGTGTAGTTGATATTTCAGTCAACCTTGTTCATGAGGTAACTGGTCTTTGTAAACAAGGAAATGTACCTATAGGTGAGAAATTGATTTAGAAGAAAGTTGGGAGCTACACAAAGGCAGTATATAATGGAAAGACCATGGTGATCAACACCATCAAAAAAGATGATATAAGATTCCTGAGTAGATCATTGCCTACTCTATATGTGCAAGTCCAAAGATTGATGAATTTTCATTTAGATTCATCTATGCAGCATATAAGATATGTGTTGAGAAGGAACAAGTTAACCTTAGTGAAATTCTAAGAATGTAACTTCTTGAGAACCTAGAGAAGATCAAAAGGACTAAGAATGGTGTATTTAGATTTCAGTCACTGATCAATCACATATTCTTTCATATACTTAAGAGATTTACACATTTGTTAGTCACACATATTATGAGTAGTTAGAGGTGTATAATGGAGAAAATTGTAGATGTATGTAGAAGACATCCAACCGACAAAATATTGGATAGTGGAAACCTATCAATGAAAACAATTCAAAATAAAATGAGGAAAAGATTTAGAATTGCACCTTTAATTGTAGACAAATTTAAAGAAGATATTTGTGTTATGGTTGATATAGATTTTACTTATATTCAAGTAGTAGAACCTTGCGAAACATTTATTGATCCCTTAGGTTATGAATTGAGTGATGAAATGGTAGTTGGATACATTGATTTATTGTTGAAATCAGAGATGGACCAAGCTGAATATATTATTGGAACCTATGATGAGATTTCCTAGTCAGTTTATTAAGCATCCTTGGAGAAGGCATCTCACAAGAAGATAGAAACAATAATGAATAAAGCCTTAACAAAAGTTGGTATGACTAAGAGTGAGTCACAGACAGTTAGGCAAATGATGAAGCAAGGTATAATATATATGCAACCTTTTTTAGTGTCTATTGCAGAGACATCTTTAGAATAGAGTATTCCCTATGCCACAGTATCAAATTTTCAGACAAGTGAGTTGAAGAGGAAATTAGAGAGATTAGTAGAAGTTGTGACAACAAAGACAAAAAGGGTCAAGCAACAAGCCACTGGACTAGGAAAGAGACAAAAGACATTGTTGAGTCTAGTGAAGAAGAAGAACAACAAAAAGAAGCCAAATAGATAGAGAAAGTAACTACTTCTAAGCAGTTAGCATGTAAAGCTTAGCAACCGTGGAAGCCAAAGATAGAGAAGATAAATTCAGCTATTGCTAATGAAGGGAACTTTGTTGAGATGAGAAAATTTTATGATTTATATAATAATTTTGAGAAAGATCAAATTGATATCTCTAATATGAGATACATAATAGCCAATAATCTGAAACTTAATATATTGAAGGCATAGTAAACCAAAAGGTCTATGATAGACTCATTGAAAAGAAGGCACCACCTCAAGAAGAGGACATAAAACTTTTGAAGTCTATGTTAAGAACTATATGCAAGACTGATGACAAAGAAGAAGTTAATAGATTATTGAATAATCTAGCACCTTACTTGAGAAACAAAGTAAGACCATTTCTATTTATGGTGGATGAGAAAGATAAGATAAGAAGTGACACTGTAAGCATCTATAAGTGAGATTATGACAAAATTTGAGGCAGCATCTTCACCAGCACCCAGAACCTCAAAAGTGTTTGTGAGTGGTGACACAATGTATATAGATCAGACTAATGTTACCATTAACATTGATAATAAAAACCCATTTGAGAGTTCTGAATATAATGAACCTCACACCAAAGATATTGAAGAACAATTGAGATGAATTGAAGAGGAGAAGAGTTTATTAGAGGAAGAGAAAATGAAAATAGAAGAGGCCAAGAAGAAAATGTTTGAGGATGAGTTGAAAAGAAAATTAGAGGAAAAAAAGAAAATATTAGTTGAAGAAGAAATGAAAAAGAAAAAAGTGGAAGATAAGAAGAAAAGATTAAAAGAGGAAGAAAAGAGAGAAAAAGAAAGAAAGGAAAGAGAAGAGGAAGAGGAAGAGGAAAGAAGAGTCAAAGAGGTAGCTGAAAAGAAGCAAAGGGAAGATGACACTATTCTTCTAATTTATCTACTCCACTTTTTCTTGCTAGCTTGATAATTGATGATGATGAGCAAGCTAACTTGATCTCATCTTTGTCAAAGCTTACTCAAAATAACAAGATAATGAAGAGCCTATAGAGAACCTTGATAAAGGTTACTGATAGATTACATAGTACTCTAGTAATGCAGCACACAAAAGAAGATCCTAAATAGAGGGCACAGGTAGTGCTAAAATCTTTTGATGAAGAATTCACAAATTTTTTGAATGGTGGAGAAACAAAGACACAGATATCACGTGATGCTAACTTTTTGAGCACTATTTTTCAAAACATTAAGAATGATTTGATAAGTTTTGATACTTGCATCAAGGAACTTTGGAAGTGTCAACAAGATGGCAAGATATTTTACATCAAGTGTACTCTATCTCACAAGTTGACTAAGGATATTGACATATAGATTAGAGAAAAGATGCATGAGCTTGAGGCTCTATCTAGCCAGTTATAGCATCGTTCTAGTAAAATTGATGATTTTGAAGGACAAGTGGCTAGTATTCATAATGATATCAGGAAACTAGAACTTTAGAAGGAAAAAATTTTGAATATTCTAAAAATATCTATTGTTGAGAGATAGTTGGAGGAATGTGTCAAAGCCAAGGACACTTATTCTAACTTTTTATACTTCAACCTTAATACAGTTGAGATTGCATCATATGCCTTATATTTAATTCTCACCTTTGCTAAATCATCCATGGATACATGAACTAAAGGTATGAACATTCTTAAGGAAAGTTTTGATGACTGCATGAAGATACTATCAGTTTAAGGACATTGTTTATAGAGATTTTGATAGTAGATGGATAGTTTTTGGATAGTCTTTGATATTTTAACCTTTGTCATTGATGTCAAAGGGGGAGAAGTATATAAGAAAATTATAAATTTGGTAAAGAGGAGAAAATATTATTCTAAAGTATGAAACCATATTGTAAGCGGACCATATGAAAGATGGACAAGTTCTAATAGATATGTGTTATTTATTTTGAGTTTTTGATACTTAGCAAATTTTCCCTATTTTGTTTCCATCAATGCCAAAGTGAGAGATTGTTGACAATTGGCTAATGAAGATATGTGATTGTTGTCATTTATGGTAACACATGATATGCGTGCTTACAAGAAACTTCAAAAATAAAGATACTTAGCTTTTGGTACTCATAAATTGTCTAAGTATGAATTTGGTATAAAATAGTGTATTCTTTTTTAGTATCTTGTTACTGACATCATATTATGACCAGAAAAGTTAGATGGAGATAGTATACATGTTCATGATGATATGTATAGCCTCAGAAGTTAGTATGGATTGTACAGAACAAATATATTCATGTTTTAAGCAAAACAGGACAACGGAATTAAAGGAAAGGAAATTTTTTGTTTACAAAATAATTACTTGACCAATTAGTGTCGACATCCTAGATGTATACTCTAATTTAGGAAAGAGTATTGTGGTCTTAGCTGACCCAACAACCATTTATGTTAAGGTATGGTATTTATGCAAAGGACATCTTGCAAATTAGAAGTGAAAGTGTTGTAGTAGTTATGTTGAGTGATTGTATGCAAACTTTTGTGAAAGCGATATATGTGAAGTTTCGTAAAGTTATTTTTGTGATCCAAGATTGGGCTAAAGATCATAGATTAGTTAAGGAAGAATTTATAGTACCAACATCCCAGAAGTCAAATTACTTGTTTGGGCAGTGAGCTCTTCATGTAATTGGAAGTGCATGTTTGGGAAATGGGTTCATCTTACATCTACCATATCACAACTCCTAACAGGGTTGGAATCTCCTAACAAGGATTCAAAGTCTCCTAACAAGGACTCTCTATACTAAATTTTTCTTGTTGACTCCTAACTAGGTCCATCCTCTAACAAGGAACTTATATATCAGCATATTATCTAGTTGGTATCATCCCCACTAGAGTTTTCCCTTGGCAAAGGTTTCCCTAGTTAACAAAATATGGTGTTATGAGTTATCTTTGTGCATGGTTACTATTATTGTTCATTAGTTTATTAATTTTTAATGTATGGTTTAAAGTAACAAATAATATCCAATTGGTGACTAAAGTTTTTAAAATATTGATTCACCCCCCCTTCTTAGTAATTCTATTTCTAATAGCAAGTTGCTAGAATATTTACCAAGCCATTACCTAAGGATGCATTTTTGTATCTTGGAGGAAAGCTAGGGGTCATTCCCCTATCTAATGCTCACTAAAGTATAGAGTAGTGATGCATCAACCTAACTACATTGAAGATCTATCAAGTTGATATAAATAAGTTAGAGCTCATTGCATATGAATCAATATATCGGGTACATTATAAACTCATTATATAAAGTCTTTGGCATTTGTTGTCAAAGAGGGAGAGATTGAATTTTCCATGTTAATATAAAAATAACTAAGGGAGATTTTGATTAATTTCATGAATCAGAGGAAGAAATTTGTATAATAGCAAGAGGTAGAACTTGATCTCATGGTGTTTGAAGATACGATGGAAAAGGGAGGATCTTAGAGGGATTTCTTATCATTGAAGAATCAAAATCAAACTAAGGATATTTGATCCAAATCTTCCTTTATATAATGGCATTTTGTTTTGCCATCAATTCCAAAGAGGGAGATTGTTGATAAAAATTATTCAATTATATATTATCATTGATGTTACACAAATATTACACTCTAATCAAGTACTTCCAGTAGTATCCAAGCCTAGAAGACTCTAGTATCAAGCAAAGAGAAGTTTGAAAGAAGCCAAGTTTACTGATCAAATGTAATTCAAGCTAGGTTTGCCATTGAAGGATTCCCATGTACAAACTGAGTCAAGTTAGTTACCAAATGGGTTCAGTATAAAGAAAGTGAGGTAAATTACAAACTATTGAAAATTGGCTAATGAAGATATGTAATTATTGTCATTTATGGAAACACATGATGTACATGCTTACAAGAAACCTCAGAAATAAAGATACTTAGCTTTTGGTACTCAAAAAATTATCTAAGTATGAATTTGGTTGACAGCAGTGTATTGTTCTATATGTAACTTGTTACTAAAGTCATATTATGGCTAGCGAAGTTATATGAAGATTGCATACATGTTTATGATGATGTGTATAACCTTAGAATTCAGTATAGACTATATGAAAAAGAGATATTCACATTTTAATAATGAAATAGGATAGCCAAATTAAAGGAAAGAATTGTTTTGTCTACAAAATAATTACTTGACCAATTAGGGCTAACATCCTAGATGTTTACTCTAAGTTGGAAAAGTATATTGTTGTCTTAGCCAACCTAGTACCAATTTGTGAAAAGGCATGGTATTTATGAAAATGACACCTTGTGATGAAAAGTGTAAAATTTTGTGATATGTGAACTTCTTGTGAAAGAGATATATGTGAAGTTTTGTAAAGCTATTTTTGTGATCTTAGATCAAGCTAAGGATCAAGGATTAGTTAAGAAAGAATTTATAGTAACTATATTTTAGAAGTCTAATTACTTGTTTGGAAAGTGAATTCTTCTTGTAATTGTAAGTGCATGTTTTAACAATGGGCTCATCTTGCATCTATTGTACTACAACTCCTAACAGGGTTGGAATCTCCTAATAGGGATTTAAAATCTCCTAACAAGGACTCTCTATACTGAATTTTTTCATTGACTCCTAATAGAGTCCATCCTCTAACAAGGAACTTATATATTATTATATTATCATGTGGGTATCATCCCTACTGGGGTTTTCCCTTGGTCAGGGTTTCCTTAGTTAACAAAATATGGTGTCATGAGTTATCTTTGTGCATGGTTACTATTACTATTTAACATTACTTGTTTTCTTTCTTATGTATGGTTCAAAGTAACTAATAATATTTAGTTAGTGACTAAAGTTTGTAAATTAATAATTTAGCCCCCCCACCACTCACTCAATAATTCATATTTCTAACAATTGGTATCAGAGAATAGTTACTCAGAAGGGGCTAAACAGCTCGAGTAAGATCCCTATGGATCTGGAACAATTAATGAAGAACCTTGAAGAGGAACTTGAATAAATTGATCTCATTATTGAAGAAAGAGATAAGATGAAGGATAGATATGAAGACTCCAAAGTATACATTGGAAAATTGAAGGAAAAGATTGAACATCTCAAATCCAAGCCTGAATCTACTTAATCAAAAACTAGGAATGATGACTATTCAAAGCTAAAAATAGAGTACAAGATCTTGAAGCATGAATTGAAGATTACCAATCTAAAGTTGACTTTGAAAAATGATCCTAGAAAAGTTGAAGTTGATTTGAAGACTAAGAATATGTATCTTAGAGAAAGTTTAGCAAAGAAGACGTCTAAATTTGAAACATTGAAAGAAGATCATAAAGAACTTCATAAGTACAACGCTATTGTGAAAGGTGAGTTAACTCAATGCAAGAAACAACTTGAGAAGCTTTATTCTAGCAGAGAAAAGCTTGATTATTCAATGTCAATACAGAGACCTACTTATGATAAGAATGGTCTTGGTTATCTATTTAACATATCTGCAAAGAAACCTAACATTAGATCAAGATTTGGAAGAAAAAGATAAATTTGATGATAAAATTGAATCCAGTCAATCTTCTGATAAATGTAAAGAAGTTGGACAAAACAAGGAAGTTTAGATATTGGATGAACCAAAGAAAAATGAATCTCCTAAGGAAACTAGGTATGAATTCAGAGGTAAGTATTTTTCATGTAATGAAATAGGTCATATGAAAAGAGATTGTAAAAATAAGTCATTTAATCATGTCAATGATTTTTATTGTCATAATTTTCATGGTATGGGTCATAGAGAAAATGATTTTAGGAAAACTAAATATGATAATGATAGAAGGAATATTAGAATATCTGGAAATAATAATTGTGCATATAGAAGAAGATCCAATGTAAGGACATCGAGAGAAGGAAGACCTTATGAAGATAGAAGATAGATCATGTGTTATAAGTGTAACAACTTTTGACATAGCTTAGAATTTTCATGCACCTAATCATCAAAAAATCCTAGAAGAAAAACTCTAGTATGTCAGTTATGTAACAACTTCGAACATCCAACAAAGTATTGTAGAATGGACAAAAACTTTAGAGATAGAAGGAACAATGGAAGAAAATTCAAAAACAAAATGAATGATGAAAGATACATCAAAAATGATAGAATGAATTATGAAAGGAACATCAGAACTAACAAAGACAATGATGAACAAAGAAATATAGCCAGTGAAATTTGAGAAGAACTCAATGAGGCATTTGTAAAAAGATTAGACAGCTCAAAATAAAATTAAAGAGATGAGGAAATAGAAAGATCAAAGTCAGTAGTCGAGTTTGATTCAATTAAATTGAATTAAGATTGTTCATAGCACCCGAATTTGAAACTTCATCTAGAGATAGAATTATGGGTAGTGAAGTTGGGAAAAGGTGTATCAAGATAAGTTTAGATAGTACCTAAGCTCACTTGTAATTTGGAGCTTATCTAAACTAGTTATGAAGGAATTATAAGTTACTATTTTTATAGAGAAAGTTAGTACTGTAGCAGAAGATGAAAACAATGTTTTTTTAGAGAATTTCGTAGAGCAAATATTCTTGGACTATTGTCATGATGGAGGGAAGCTATAGTAAACATTGGGTAGCATCTAAACATCAAATAGAAGATCTTTAATAGATATTTGATTTCAAAACATAATTGACATCTTTTTCATGTTTGAAAGGTACAAAATTAATGAAAGTTCAAGTTGAAGGAATAAATGGAGTATAGATAAGATTATCACTTCATTGTGATTATATTAGAAGCATAGATCACATAGAAGTGATTTGACAAGGTGATTTTGAAGAAAGCCCTATTTTTGGGAAGAGTTATTTTATCGTTTATGTATAGAATTTATTTGATAAAAGTTTATATTTGATAGAATCATGGATATGTTAGTAGTTTATAATGTTGAGAATGAGGAGAGACTGAAGGAGGTTATTACTATGAAACCCGTAGAAGGAAAGCCTAATTCAAAATTATCCATTACTCTGAATAATATAGTTTATTTGGAAGATATAAGAAGTTATCCTAACAAAAAGTTTTAATCTATTGGGAGCGGGTATATGAACAAGGATATGGAACTAGTCTTTAGCCATGATATGACTATGAAACCCAGATTTGAACACTTAAAGGAACTAGATCTTTTCAAACATCATTTCTACCAAGAATTGGACACCAATGAGTGGAAAAAGATAATACTAAGTAGAATTTATGATGGAAAACTATGGATGGAAGATAATGTAGTTGATATTTTAGCTTACCTTATTCATGAGGTAACCGGTCTTAGTAAACAAGGCAGTGTACCTATAGGTGAGAAACTTGTTAAGAAGAAGGTTGAAAGCTACACAAAAGTAGTTTATAATGGTAAGGCCATGGTGATCAACACCATTAAACAAGATGATAAGAGTCCTAAGTATAATTATTGCCTACTTTATATGCAAGTTATAAGATTGATGAATTGTCAGCTAGATTCATCTATACAGCCTATAAGATATGTGTTGAGAAGGGACAAGTTAACCTTAGTAAAATTATAAGAATCCAACTTCTTGAAAACTTGGAGAAAATCAAGAGGACTAGGAATGGTGTGTTTAGATTTCAGTCACTTATCAATCATATATTCTTGCATATACTTAAGAGATTTCCATATTTGTCACTCACAAAGATTATGAGTAGTGAAAAGATGTATAATGGAGAAGATCACAAATGTATGTAGAAGACATCCAATAGATAAAATCTTGGATAGTGGGAATTTTATAATGAAAACATTTTAGAATGAGATAAGAAAAAGATTCATAATTACACTTGCAATTGTAGAAATATTTAAATGTGATATATGTGTTATGGTTGATATAGATTTTACTTATATTCAAGCAATAGAACCTCAGGAAACATTTCTTGATCCCTTAGGTTTTAAATTGAGTGATGAAGTAGTAGTTGGATACATTGATTTATTGTTGAAATTTGAGAAAGACCAAGTTGAGTATAGATTTGGGATTTATGAAGAAATTAACCAATCAACTCATTAGGCATCGTTAGAGAAGGCATCTCACAAGAAAATATAGACAATAATGAAGAAAGCTTTAATAAAGGCCAGTATGACTGAAAGTGAGTCACAGGTAGCCAGACATACTTTGAAACAAGGTATAATGTATGTGCAACCTTTGTTAGTTTCTATTGTAGAGACATCTTTAGAACAAAGTATTCCATATGCAATGTTGTGAAATATATAGCCAAGTGAGCTAAAGAGGAAATCAGAAAAATTAGTGGAAGCTATGACCACCAAGACAAAAAGGGTCAAGCAACAAGCCACTAGAACAAGAAGAAGAAGAAGAGGAGGAGGAGGAGGAGGAGGAGGAAGAAGCAGAAGAAGAGGAAGAGGAAGAGGAAGAGGAAGAAGAAGAAGAAGAAGAAGAAGAAGAAGAGGAAGAAGAAGATGATGAAGAAGAAGAAGAAGAAGAAGATGATGATGATGATGATGATGATGATGATGATGAAGAGGAAGAAGAAGAATAAGAATAAGAAGAGGAAGAGGAAGAGGAAGAGGAGGAAGAAGAAGAAGGTAACTACTTCCAAACAATCAATAGGAAAATCTTGGAAACCCTAGAAGCCGAAGATAGAGTAGATTAATTCAGCTATTGCTAATGAAGGCAACTTTGTTTAGATGAACAAATTTGGTGACTTGTATAATGATATTGAGAAAGATTAGATTAATATCTCTATTGTGAGATATATAATAGCTAGCAATCTAAAATTCAAGGATATTGAAGGCATGGTAAAATGGAAGGTCTATGACAAACTTATTGAGAAGAAGGCAGCAACTCAAGAAGAGGACATAGAACTTTGGAAGTCTATGATAAGGACAATATGCAGGATTGATGATGAAGAAGAATTCAAGAGATTGTTGAACAATCTAGCACCTTACTTGAGAAACAAGGTGAGACCATTTCCTTTTATGGTCAGTGAGAAGGACAAAATAAGAAGTGAAATTGTGGCAACTATAAGTTAGATGTTGACAGAATCCAAGGCAACATTTTCACCAGCAACTACAACCTCGAAAGTGTTAATAAGTGGTGATATAATAAGTGGTGATACAATTCAAATTGATTAGACCAATGTTACCATTAAGATTGATGATAATAACCCTTTTGAGAGTTTGGGACACCCTGAATCTCATGTCAAGGATATTGAAGATCAATTGAAACAAATTGAAGAGGAAAAGAGGCTATTAGAGGAAGAAAAGAAGAAAATAGAAGAGGCCAAACAAAAATTTCTTGAAGAAGAGATGAAAAGAAGAGTTGAGGAAGAAAAGAAGAGAAAGTTAGAAGAAGATAAGAAGAAGAGAATAGATGAGGAAGAAAAGAGATAAAAATCAAGAAAAGAGAAAGAGGAGGAAGAAAGAAGAGTCAAAGAGGTAGCAGAAAAGAAGCAAAGGGAAGATGAATCTAAACCTTCTAGTTCATCTACTTTTCTTTCACTTGCTATCCTAACAACTAATGATGATGATCAAATTGACTTGATCTCATCTTTGTCAAAACTTATTGAAAAGAATAGAACAATGAAGAGCCTACAAAGAACCTTGATAGAGATTACTGATAGATTACATAATACTGTGGTAGTCTACCACATAGAGGTAGATTCTAAATAGAGGGCATAGGAAGTGCTAAATTATTTTGATGAAGAACTTAAAAATTTGTTGAATGTTGGAAAATCAAAGGAATAGATTTCACATGATGCTAATTTATTTAGTACCATTTTTCATAATATCAAGAATGATTTAATGATTCTTGATACTTGTATCAAGGAACTTTGGAAATGTCAACAACATGGAAAGGTATTATATATCAAGTATACCCTATCTCACAAGTTGACCAAGGATGTTGATAGTCAGATCAAAGGTAAGATGAGTGAGCTAGAGGCTCTATCTAGCTAGATATAGCATCCTTCCAGTAAAATTGATGATTTTGAAGGGCAAGTGGCTAGTATTCATAGTAATATTAGGAAGCTGGAACTTAGGAAAGAATAAATTTTGAAGAGAGTATCAGATTTTAGAGAGACTATTGCTCTAAGAATATTTATTGTTGAGATATAGTTGGAGGAGTGTGTCAAAGCAAAGGACACCTACTCAAAATTTTTATGTTATGATCTTAATGCAGTTGAGATTGCATCATATGCCCTATGCAAAATTCTCACCTGTACTGAATTAGCCAAGGATACATGGATAAAAGATTTAACTAGTCTTAAGAAAAGTTTTGATGATTGCATTAAGATACTATCAGCTTAAGGTAGAAGAACATAATTTTTGACAATAGTTTTTGATAGTTTTTGACATTCTAGCCTTTGTCATTGATGTCAAAGGGGGAGAAGATTTGCATAAGGAAATTTTAAATCAGGTAAAGGAGAACATAATTTATAAGGTATGAAATTATATTGTTAGGGGGAGCATATGTAACATGGACAAGTTGTAATATATGATTAAAGTAATCTCTTTGAAATAAAAAAGTGACCAAAAACAAGGGGGTTAGCCCTTACAACCAAAATATTGGTAACTAGCACATCACCAACAAAGACCAATAGAGAACACTACTGAAGTAAAAACATACTAAAGTTCAACTTTACCACAATAATACTATGCAAGTAACTAACTAGCATACTATTATGATTTAAAGCATCTAAACTATAGTAGAAGTCTATAATGTTTGCTATACTACTAAAGTTCATCATAGAAACTATTGGCACAACTAGGCCAACCCAAGTCTTAGCAATAGTTGGATACCAGCAAATCAAGTAATAGCAAATTAACATAAAATAACTTGGATCCAAGGATCCCTTAAAACTAAAAAACTTAATTCTCATTTTTTCCCTTTCCCTTCCCAGCTAGCAAAACCCGATCCCAATCATCAACAAGGAATTTAAAAAGGATCTTATGATACTCCATGTCCATTCTAGTTTCTTCTTTCTCCTATGCTAGTAGTTGGATGGTGGTGGTAGTAGCATGAGTGACTTTTAGAGAAAATTTAGAGAAGGTGACGAACATTTCTTCTAAATTTTTAACTCTTTTGTCCAATTTGGCATACACCTCCAATTGCTCCTCGATCTCCTCCTTATTTTTCATTCCCACCTTTTTAACTTCCTCTTTATATTTTTCATCATCCTATAAAACCCTTGGGTTAGTAAAATCCTTATATTTTTCCTTGACTAGGGAGGAAATGGTAATTGGGGGAGGTGTCCACTTTACTACTATTTTCACAAAAGGTAATGGGTTGCAGGGAGAAGATACCCAAAACATTGGTAGTCTCCATGGTAACAACATTTCTAGCTAACATCTGAGTATTTTTGGTAGATATCTAGGCATTATCAATAGAATTGTCCACAGAGCTAACACTTTTTCTACCTCCTTCTTCCCTTTTTCTCTCTTGGAATCAAAGTTATCCTCCTCTTCCCTCTCCTCTTCATTATTCTCTAAGCTCTCCTCTTCCACCTCCTCAACCCTGAATCTTTTTGATTTTTTCTTGCACCTTGACTAGGATTGGGCAATTCTTCCTAATCTTCTCCTCCCCTTTCCACCTGCCTCCTCCTTCGAGTCCTCCTCTTTCACCTCCACTAGTTTTTCCACTTTAATCTTTTTACTACCCTTTTGTTCCATAGCTACATCAAGTTTCTTCTTTTTCTTATTTTCATGGCTAGGGGAGGGTTGTGGGGTATGAATTCTGGTACCAATACTGGAACTCAGGGGTGAATTCTACTGGTGGTATTGGTTATCAATTACCACCACCCTAGGGGGGTAAAGGGCAAGATAGAATTGGTATAAGTGAAAGATTAGGCCTTGGTGGATAATGGTGAAGTTATGCCTCTTATTCCTCTTCTCCCTAACATCACTTACCATGTCCTCTAGAGAATGTAGTAGAAAAAATGGGATGGAAATAAAATCCCTAATTCTAAAATGATTCAATAAGGGAAAATGGTAGTAGTAGTAAACATTGAACCTACCCTCTAGTGTAAGGTATTTCATGAGTACCAGGAAAATATCATCCCATGGGGTTGGTAGCCTATCCCTCTTAAATCCTCCTCTGTAGTGCACTGGTTTCTCACCCTCTATAAAAAAAATTGCTCATACTAGCCTCGTCAATAGTTTTAGTGAGATTTCTTCATTTTTTCCCTTTCATTGAAAGACTAGTAGCCATTGTGATTACTTCTTCATTCACTTGAAATGTGATTCCATTAATGGTTACCTTGTAGTTGTTCCACCCATTGATGAACTAGAGGGCACAATTCTCATCATGCCCCACCATTGACTACATGTAAGGTAGAAAAACCCACCTTCTTTAGCAGGAACTAGGTAGCCATTCTATCTTTGAAGTTATCAATTTTTGTCAGCTCCAGCCTATTCAAATCTCCACCCATATCTTCCCCACTAATTTCTAGTTCCCCCACCTCAGTGATGCACATCTAAACCTCCTTGTCTGTGAGAACACTACAAATACTATAAACCCTGAGTTTCTCAGCAATGAGCGAAAAGGTTTTATAAACTTGTGCTTGGTAAACTTCAAAATCCCATGTGAATTCATAATGGGAATTGTGCTTGTTTAGCATCACAATTTTAACACCTCAAAAATCTCTAACAATCTAAATAATGATATCCTTCATACTTTCAAAGGGGAAGTAATTTGAATTCTGTAGTGTGTTACCATAATGATGAAATGACACTCTTCTTAAATTGCATTCATTCATTTTTCTATTTGTACGGCCATGTCTTCTTCTCATTTCCCTACTACCTTTATTAAATTTAGCACACTTTGGCTCTCCAAGGAAAAAATTGCCAAATTTGGCCCTAGCTATAAATTTTATAGCCATAATTAAATGATACTCCCCCCTCTTTCCTTGCATATCAAGGACTTAATATCCTTTTTTAGATTTTCCATATTTCTCTAGCATGTGACTGCCATTAATTTAAATCCCATAGCAACCACCGCATTGGCCACCTTATTTCCTTCCTTGTAGATGTGTTGTAGGTGGACATTTTCCATCCCTTCCAAAATATGCCTAATGTCCATAATGATAGTTTGAATATTCCATACTGGTTGGAACATTCTATTAACCAAATCAATAATTAATTTGTAGTCCCCCTCTATGGTTATTTCCTTAAGCTACATTTCACTAATTAGATAAAGACCCCAAAAAAAATCCATTGCCTCAGCTAGATTATTACTTCCACTCCCCACCTTCCCAGTGTAGACTAATAGCACATCACCATTCCCATCCCATAGCACCCCACCCACCACTCCTATACCTCCTCCAACAACACCATCAAAATTTAGGTTGAATTATCTAAGGGTAGGTGGTTTCCATCTCGTTTTTTGTCTCTTTAACATTTTTGAGTTATCAAAAAGGTAAAAATCCTCATGAATACCCCATTTTTTAGAAATTTGACCTTCTTGCCTACCTGGTTCTTCCTTTGGTATCTTACATTTGGCAACCCCAATATTTTCCTTCAGCAATTTCTCCATTATTCCAAAAACCACCTCCACTATTTTTTCCTCCTCCCAAAATATTCTGTTATTTTTTTCTTTCCATATATGCTACCAAATATATGGTGGAACAGATTTCCACAGAAAGACCAATTTTGGGTGGTAGAAGGGACAGAACCAATTCTCCAAGAATTGACATTAATTGTCTTTCATATCCCAATTCAGACCAAATCTCTCCCACACCATAGCCCATATCCTTAAGGCATACTATAATTTGAGGAATAGATGAGAAATGCTCCCCTCCTTATCCTTGCAGAGATAGCATCGGTTTGTTATATAAAATCCCCTTCTTTTTAGATTGTCTATAGTTAAAATTTTGCCATGTTGAACCATCCACTAGAAGAAATTAATTTTAGGGAGAAGGTTAATAATCCAAACATTACTCCATTATGGTGGACAAGATTCCTTGCTAAAGAGGTTCTTGTAAGCTTATTTGATTGTAAAGTTACCATTTGAAGTTAAGTCCCAAACTCTTGTATCATCTTGGATAAAAATTGGGGGTCGTTGTGCTCTGATCAGCTCTCCCAACTCCTTAAGAAGTTGAATATCCTCTTGGGAGGAAGTATGTTCTTATAATTTCTTCCACTTCTTCCCTTGGTTGATATAGTCCTCCACCTTCCTTCCCATGTCTTCCTTTAATAACTCAATTAGTCTTTTAAATTTTCTAAAAACTAGTGGTTTCCCTTCCATCCAATTGTCTTCCTAGAATCTGATGTTGTGACCATTCCCCACTATCGACCTAGTCCCTTCCCTCAATAAGCCTCTACTTTTAACAATATTCATCCAAATTTTGGAGCCTCCTGTAAGGTCATTATTGAAGAGATTCTAATTGAAAAGGGAATTTGACAGATATTTAGCTTTCATAATATTACCCCAATTAGTATTATCTTCTCCCAATCTCCAGCCAATCTTCATAAGGAGGGCCTTATTAAGGTCACGAAGTCTTCTTACTCCCAACCCCCTTTTCTCCTTTGGCTTGCACACCTCTTCCCAATTGACTAGGCTCAATTTATTTTTCTCCTCTGTTCCTGACCAAAGGAAATTCCTTTGTATTCTCTCAATCCTATCAGCCATATTTTGGTTGATTTTGAAAAGGGATAGGAAGTAAATAGGAATGACCTAGAAAACTGTCAAGAGTAGTTGTAATTTGCTACCACTACTTAAAATTTTCTCTTTCCATCCTATAAGTTTCTTTTGGATTCTTTCCACTATAGTATTCCAGAAGTCATTAGTCGCCTCTTTAGTGGTTAGCGGTACACCAAGATAAGTATCTGAGAGGTTGGTAGACTAACAACCCAAAATGTTCCTTATCCTCGTTTTTAATGAGGCATCAATATTAAAGAAATAGATCTTACTCTTTTGGTAATTAGATTGCTGACTTGAACTTTGTTCATAGTTGCGAAGAATAGTCTTCCACGCTTTAGCCTCCATAATCGAAGATTCTCCAAAAAGGAATGTGTCATCTACAAATTGTTGTAGAACTTTAGTATCAGTAGTAGTAGTAGGATTAAACCCTTTGACACAACTAGTATTAACTAGTTTAGAGGAAGACCTCCCTAATACCTCAACAACCATAATGAAAAGGTAGGGAGAAAGAGGGTCACCCTATCTTAGACCTTTCTCCACTCCAAAATTTCCTCAAGGGGAACCATTTAGACGAACAGAGTACTAAACTGAGCCAACCATCATCATAGTCAAATTTATAACCTTGTCATTAAGCCCCACTCTTTCAAGCACATCATAGAGAAAATCCCACTTAACCTAATCATAAGCCTTGGAGATATCCAATTTGAAGACCATTCTAGGTCTTTTATTTTTTCCATTGAATGAATAATCTCATTTGTAATTATCACCACATCCAGAATTTGTCTCCCTAGAACAAATCCTTTCTATGGAGTCCCAATTTTTTTACAAAAAATTCTTTATTCTATTAACTAGGACTTTAGCAAATATCTTATAAATAGTATTACATAGGCTTATAGGTCTAAAATCCAAAAAGCTCAAGGGAGTCAAAGTTTTAGGAACTAAGGCAATAAAAGTCTTATTGATCCTTTTTAACATCTTCCCAGTTCTAAAAAAATCTTTGGTAGCCCAAACTAGTTCAGATTTAACAACCTCCTAGAAATGTTGGAAAGAAGCTGGAGGGAAACCGTCTAGGCCTGGGGCCTTATAAGCTTTCATAGAAAAAATTGTACATTTCACCTCCTCCTTCGTGATGTTTCCTAGAATGTGATTGTTTTCCTACACACCTAGCATCTATGGGATTGTATTAATCAAGCTTCTTCTAATCACCGGATTTCCTATTTTACTGTCCTTAATGTATTCCTTGCTAAAGTATTCCACCGCATTTCTTCCCATCTCCTCCTGATCCTTATAAATTCTTCCCCCTTCACCTTCCATCCCACTAATTGTGTTTCTTCTTTTATGGTTAGAGGCTAACTTATGGAAAAAAGTAGTTTCTCTATCACCCTTGGTTAACCATTGGACTCTTGATCTTTATTCCCAAAAAATTTCCTCCCTCAAAACAATATCCTTCCACTTTTTTCTATATTCCTCTTCTTCCTGAGTGGCACTTTCTAGGTTAATTCATTTAGAAATCTCCCCTTGGAGTTTTTTAAGCTTTTCCTCCACCTCACCTTTGACTTTAAACAAGTCTCCAAATGAGCTCTTAGCCCATTCCTTAGCATTTCTTCTTATATTATCAAGTTTTTGGGTCATTCTATACATTGCAGTACCATCTATTATTATATTCCACCATTCTTGAACTCTATCCTTGAATTCTAGGTGAGCCTACCACATTATTTCATATCTGAATGGTTTTAGCCCTCTTTTTAAACCATCATCCCACTGAAAGATTAAGGAGGAATGATCAAACACAGTTCTAGTGAGGTTCTCCAAAAGTTAATTGCCTAGTTGATTCCAGTTCCCTGTCACCATTAGCCTATCCATTCTAACCTAGATAAGGTCTCTCCCCTTTCTATTATTGGTCCAAGTAAATGGATTCCCTCTCAGTTCCACATCAATAAAGTCCATTATGCTCATAATATTATTAAGATCTTCCAAGCTTTTAGGGCAGTCCCTATTACCACCTAATTTCTCTTAATGATAAAGGGCAGTATTAAAGTCTCCCATACACATTACTTTCTTATGCTTCATTGTTTGTAAAATCCTAATCAGCCTATCATATGTCTCCTTCCTTCCTACCTTGTTATTAGAAGCATGGATATTAATGAGCCCCCAATTTTTTTTGATTAGATAAACATGTTTTACAAGGATCCTGAAACCCAAGAGTTAATACAAATTAGGCTGAAAATAAGCATTAGAAGCCCAGCCACAAAAGAAACAAGTCTAAAGGCTAAAGTAGCATAAGGCCCAACCAAATAAACAAAGGCCAAAGAAAAGGCCAAACCAAAAAGACAAAATGAAATAGCCAAAATCTAGAACGAAAAGCCAGCCAAAAAGGAAAATAACAGGAACTACTCCTCGATCTTTCTTTCTAGCTCTTGCATGACCTGTGTAGCCTCCTCTGCCATCTTGTTCTCCTTGGCCTCCTACTAGTGAGTCATGAGATCTTCCTAGTCCAAAGTAGAAAAGGTGATACTAGTGGTATTGTCTTCATTGGATCTGGCTTTACCCCTGTCTTTTCCTTCCACATCCCCCTGCATGCCTCTATCTTTAAGCCACTTAGTTAAAGATTAAATGTTGTTATTGATCGAGTTGAGTAGTGAGATTGTCTAGCTCAAAAGATTGTGATTATAATTTTCCAAATTATGGATCCTCCTTTCTGCCAAGCTATGCCTATCATCATAATTTGTCCCTTTCTTTACGCCCTTAAGATTCTTGGCTCCTTCCATTTGAACCACCTTCTCCTTAACCTCCTCTAGCTCATGAAAAAGCCACTTGATTGTCCTAAAATTATCAACCATGTTGTTGTGGGCATTGTTCAAGAGGTTCATCCCAGTTTCCCTGGCATTATCAGAGATAGCCACTATCGTAGGGTTAATGAGCTCTTCAAGATGAGATTCCTCCTAATTGTCCACCAGGATCTAGGGGTTCATCACTTTCTTGAAAATACCCATTTTTGAGGTCCTCACATTAAAATTTCTCCATGCTTTCCTCCTATTTTCCTACCTTTCCTTTTCCTCATCTTTAGACTCCATAACCTCCTCTTCATCATAGGTGTCTTATTCCTCCTTCTTAGTCTTCTTCTGGCCATGATCTCTAGGGCTAATTCATCTAGGGATGATGGGGGAGGGAAACTTCTTAACATTTGGCGAAGCATTTTTACCCATGAAGGTAAGCCCTCCTTCCTCAGAACTAATGCTCTAAATATCATCCGAGTCAGAGCAATAGCTAGAGCTATTGATTTCCTCATTCCCAGCCTATGACAGGATGTTACTGATCATTTGAGCCTTGAAGTGCTCATAGATGAGTAGTAACAACCCCTCATGTAGAGTAGGGTTAGCAGAGGGTTCCTTTTTGAAGCTTGACATTGCCTTGCTCATAGAATTCAACAAATAGAAAGGGAAAGAAACTTTGCTAGCATGACAAAAATGATTTAGAAGAACAAAATGGTGGGTGTGAACATGATCAAACCTAGGGTCAAGAGTAATGTACTCAATGAAAACACACAGAACATACCTCCAAATCTTAATTATAGACTCCAAATCATAAAATGTATTACTTTTTTTTAGGCCATTCAGCTCCTTAGGATTGTTGGAAAAGTCCTTCATAGCACTGGCCGAAAGCTTTTTATCCCTAAAGAACTTAAAGCCCACCATTGGAATCTTAGTCACAGTCGAGATCACCTCCTCCGTAATCAGGAAAGCTATCCCATTCACTTTGACTCTACCATCCTTCCATTAATTTACCATGATGTCAATGACAATTTGGTTTTAGCCATGCAGCTTCGTGATATACCTTGAAATCCCACCCTGAACTAGCTGCTCCCAAACTTTCTCCCTACGTCTCAATTTCTCCATTTTTCCTATCAGTTCTTTTCTGCACCTTTCTCCCACCATTTTGGTACTTTTCTCTCCCAAAATTCTCATACACACAGCTCTCTAAAACCTCACCACCTGATAGGGTTCTCTGTGTTTTTGAGGGTGGTTGAAGAAATAGTTCTTGTCTTTTCTTAGATTATGAATGCAAAAAAAGACCCATGAAGTGTGCCAAATAAAATGTAATAACTCCCACTTCTTGCATTTACCAATGTAGCCTTTATGAGTAGTACCCTTTCCCCATAAGCCTTTCCAATTCATAATAGTAGTTCGATCTCCTCCATACTCCCTTGGATCTTATCCAGCTTGATCAAAATCTTAACATTCGCTAAAAAACTCTTTCCTAGTTGCCAGGTCATTTTTTGGTTGGATTGGACACCATTATTAGCAAACCAATCTTCCACCAAGTTTGTTTCTCAAAAAACATGAGTGATATGGACTCTTTCAAATTTAGCAAGAGTCTCACATGTCTCATTAATAAGATTAGCAATTGACCAAGAATAATGAGATTTTCCATTTATACTTTTTAATAATATTATTTGAGTCCCCTTCAAGCCATAAATTGGTAACTCCAACTTCAAAAGCTAGTTTGGAAATGTTCAATACTAGTTTTGAAATCAGTTATTATGAAATTTCTATCCTTCCAAAACTCAACTCTCATCATAGAGTACAGGTTCCATAGGGTAGCAATACCCCTCGAGGCACCCTTTAGCATCTGTATGAATGTAAGCAACACATGGAAAAACATGGCTAACAATTTTATCAAAATTAGCACTAGACATTTTAGTTTCTTATATTAACATGCAGTCAACTTTTTCCTTAAATATGCACTATTTTAGAGCATATTGCTTCTAGAGATTATTTAACCCCCTTAAATTCCAAGAGAGGAATTTCATTTCTTACCTCTAGTTATGGTCTCCAATGTTAGTTGTTTACCACTGGCCACATCCCTTATTGCTTGTTTCATCCTGGTTGCTCTACCAGACTGTCTTCTAGTTGTCCCACATGCCCCCACATCTAGTTTCCCCCCCCCCCCCTATCTCTTCTTTTTTTGAACCTCCCATTCCCCATTATCCCCCTCCTATGGTGAGGTGGGGCTGAGCTCCTTTTCAGCTTTTATTTTACTGCTTTTGACACATTTGTGATACTTAGCCAATTTTTCCTATTCTTGTTGCCATCAATGACAAAGGGGGAGGTTATTGACAATTGGCTAATGAAGGTATGTAATTGTTTCCATTTAGGGAAACACATGATGTACATGCTTACAAGAGACCTCAAAAATAAAGATACTTAGCTTTTGGTACTTAGTAAATTGTCTAAGTATGAATTTGGTATATAGTAGTGTATTGTTATGTATGTAACTTCTTATTGACATCATATTATGACTAGAAAAGTTAGATGGATATTGTATATATTTTTATAATGATGTGTATAACCTCAAAATTTAGTACATATTGTTGGAATGTTCAAAATGGGAAGTGTACTTCTAGGTGGGGTGAACCAAAAGTAATCAATTTTTATTTTCAAACCCTAATTAACACATAACTAAAAGCAATGTGCATGCATGTAAACATATAAGAAAACATGAAATGAAAGCATGCATCAACACATAACACAAAGATTTGGTAACCCAAAAACCCTCCAGAAATAATAAGGTAAAATTGGGGTGGGGATGACACCCACAAAAAAATTACATCAATAATCAATATTCAACCACTTTTGATGGTCTACCCTCTGAAAGGCCTACCCTATTAAAGGCTTTACATTGTGTCGATAGTGACCTAGTTAGAGGATTTACAAACACTTACATGAAGTGTCACCCTATTAAAGGATTTACAATAGGTTGTTAAACCCACCTAATACATAGGATTTTTAATCACCTTCTCCAAAGGTTCTTCTACCTAGCTATTAAGCTAACCTATCAACATAGAATTTCAACCTCTAATAAAATTGTGAGAGAGTATTAGAACATTTGACCTGATTGAATGCAATCTCAAATTGTTGGGTTTAGGTACTAAATTTTCTCTTCTCATTCTAATCCTTACTTGATATGATCTCTGTATGTGTTCCTTGTTCCTTATCTTGTTTTGATCAATTTGATATGAAATTGTTGCTCTATTCCTCTAAGTGTTTCCTTCATCACACTGAAATTTTTCTATGATTTCCCATATACTATTCTTAGTCACATATGGAATGGGTAATTGACCTCCTTATAAAGACTGTGAATACTTAGGGTTAGGTATAGATCTATGATTCATATTGAATCTCAAATTCCTAGTCATACCTTGCATTTTTCTCATTGGTTGCATGCCTTCTGCATTTTTTTAATTGGTTGCATGCAGATTGCATAGAGAATGTAAATGATTCATCCTTATCCTTTTTTCTCCTTCAAAATTTCTCTAGGTCAGCTTCAAAAATAGTTTACATCTTAGTTTATGAAAGCACAAACTCTTATGTTGATCTTGTGTTACTCGGCAATAATTACATTACTGATGCTTGGCATCTATTACTTTCCTAGTTTGCTTGCCACCTGTTAAACATTGTATTGCTCAACACATGTATGTTCTATATTTCTCGACATCTAAACATTTCTAAATTACTTGGCACATGAACATTTCCTGGATCACTCAGCACATACTATGTTTTGACCTTATCAGCACCAACGGTGGTTAGGCACCTATTGAAATTCTAGCTTAGCATGCATTGTGTACTTGATATATATAGTGAAAATGGTTAAGTGTGTTGACACTCAATTGTCTAGACTATTCTTTTGACCAACAATCTCCCTCTTTGACATGAGTGTCAAAAACACTTAACTAAGCTTTTATGAGCTTAACCTTATTTAGTACACCCTTTATTCACTTGGCATTCATGCAAAATTTCAAAAATATTGTAAGTAACAATATACCTTATGACTCCCACTAAGTTGATTATGTCTTGTCCATTTGAAACTAAAATTCTATGCTAATGTGCTTGATCCTCTTTGTCCTTTATCTTCTTTCTACATTTTGAGCCTATGTGCTATATCTGATCTATACAAAGTTCAAATTTTTTGCATCTCCCCCTTGCTGCATTATTACTTGACATCTCCCTTTTTGACTATTTACAAACTTTCCACTTTATTCTCAAAATGAAAGAATGTAATAAAAAATGATTCAAAATTTGCTTATACATATCTCCCCCTTACTTTATCTCCCCCTTTTTTACACTGATGTCAAAGGGTTCTATGCAATAATACCAAGCTTAGCCAAAAATGTGCTATTTACCTCTAGGAGTATATTTAGAGCTGCATCCTAGTTTTCTAGTGCAATGTCCAATGACTTATGCTAGATGCTAGCCTTTGCTGCTAGATCTACAAGTCCATCTAAGGAAGAAAGATTTGAATTTTCTTTAGGACTATTTTTGCATACATTTTCTCCTTATGAAGTACCTCCAAGTAAGGGGTTATAGAGGACTAAATTTTCATCAACTTAGCTTTTATATTTGCCTCCTCTGCTATTAATACAGCTAATTCTCTTTGAGTGTGAAGTGTTTGAGTAAAATGCTTCTCATTTTGAGCTAGATTGGTTGGGAGTTGCACACTAGAAATCTTTAGATTTCTCTCCAAGCTCATTATTTTTTGGCTAGTCTCTTGTGTGAAGTTAGAAAAATCACACAACTTGTTATACAAGGAGAATATATTCCCAAGTATAGTTTTGACTTTATCTAATTTCTTAGCCAACTCAACTTGTGATAGTGCTATATCACTAGATATTTTCTCATTTACCTTTCCTTGAAACTTCCTTTCTGACCATTCCATTAATTTTGTATTTGTATCTTGGCCTTCATTAGTCACCTAGTCAACTATGTCAGATAGTTTCTTTACTATTGGCCTTGACTCATCAGGTGTTTGTAAGCTAAAGGCATCCATAAAGATGTCCTTGATCTCATTTAGTGCTTTCCTATATTTATATTCTTTTCTCAATACCTCTTGTCTTCTTCTTCTATCTAGTGCATTCTATATTTCATTAATTTTCTCCTTAGTGAGAGTGTTGGATTCATAGTAGGGTATTGTGATTTCCTCATCAAGCTCGGGAATTCCATATTGAAGTTTCCTAGCTACTTTTTTTGAGCTTGAGCCTAGTGTTCTAATTTGCAATGCTAACATTCCAGTGCTCATCTTCTGAAGAGTTTGAGTGGGAGTACCTATTTTTTGTAATTCAACCAAAGTTTGTATTACAGATTGCTCCTCATCTCTTGTCTCTTCCCTCTCTTTAGCTTGTTTCTCCTTTTCACTATCAATGGCTAAGGGTGTGCTTGTTGGTTGTTCTATTTTCTCTTTGTCTTCCTTTGCTACTACACTCAGCACTTGAAGTGCATCTACTATTGTTCTTGGTGGAGATGGTGGAGGAAGGAATAAGATTCCAGTTGTTTGAGTGGTCAAAGGTGGTTCTTATGTTTGCACCTTGACTTCCTTTGATTTTACTACTAGCTTTTGCAACTCATCAACACTGACCAATATTGGGCTTGAACATAATCTAGCTACTTCTATTGATTGGTCAAGGATCTTTGTTAGATCCTCTATAGTTAATGGATTGATGTTTTGACCAAAAGTGTTAATAACATCCTTTATCTTGATAATCTCTATAGGTGTGATGGTGGCATGAGGAGGGCTAGGAGGTGGTAGTGGTGTGTCTTGCACACTTTGTTCTTACTACTCATCTATACCCTTTTCTTCATCTTTCTCCTCTTTACTCTCCTCTTCATCTTTCTTTTTATCCTCTTCATCTTTCTTTTCTTCTTCCAATTTCTTCTTCTCTTCCTTCTTATCTTCCTCCTTCTTCCCCATTTCTATCATTTCCTTTTTCTTGGCACTTGCTTCTGCCTTGTATTCTTCATCAAACACATCATCAATTTTCTTGTATATTATTTTCCACAATCTTGTGGATTTTTTGATCACATCTTCAATTTTATTTTGCAAAATACAAAATGCTCTATACTTAGGAGTAAATCTACTATTGTGCCTCTTGACTACATTAATTATTTGACCCTTATTCAAATTAGGCAACAATCTAGCTAAAGTAGATTCTCTTATTTCCTTTTCCATTTGTAGACAAAAATACCATTTATCTTCTACTGTTTTATACAATTCCTTGGGCATTGAGCCATAGAACTCTAGATGTGTGTGCTTGTACTTGGCCATCATAGCACACATAGATTCCTCTATTTTATTTTGCTCTTCCTTTGTGAGCTTATTAAGATCTAAATTCTTCAAATCTTTTAAGTCATCATTTCTAATCTTTGTACATAATTTATCAATTGAAGACTTTGGTGGTTGACTTACCACTTTGAACTGATTGTTATCATCTGTTTCTATCTTTTCTTCATCTGAGTCAAGTTGAGCTACACATTTTCTTCTCTTTCTTGGCTCCTCCTCAGTCTTCTTGGTGGTTTGCTTCTTCTTTTCTACCTCTTCTTTAGCCTTTTGTTTTGTAGCTTTGGTGGTGGCTCTAGTAGTAGGCTTCTTTGGTGCAGGTTTGCCATTTTCTTTATTTTGGGTTGAGGAGCAAGTGAAGATTTAGGCTTCCTCTTGGTGACTTTAGTTTTGATAGGTGCTTCCTCAACTTCTTCTTCCTCGACACCTTCCTCCTTGTCCTCACCTAGACCTTGTGTCAGCTATAGAGGCTCATCTTCTTCATTTTCATTGTCATCCTCTACTTCATTTTCTTTATCTTCCTCTACTATGCCTGCTTCTTCAACACCAAATTTCTTCTTGATCTTCTTCATCAATTTGTCCTTCATTTTCACTGTTGTGGCTATCTTAAGATCTATCACCACCCTTGATTTGACAATGTCATAAGTTCCAAAATGTTTTGCAGTCTTGTCAATTTCTTCTACAAGTAGAGTTGTTATTTCTGCTATGGCTTGATCAACATCAAGTTCATAACCTAGTGGCCTAAGCCATCTCACTCTAGGTATGACTACTTGTATATACATGTAATCAATATCCACAAGAAAGAAAATGTCATTCTCATGCTGCTCAACTAGTGAAACTGGTATCCTCTTTCTCTATTTCATGGACTTCTTGAAGTCCTCAAAGTAGCTAGTCATTTGGGCATCAAAGTTCTCACCCATCTACTCAATGAATTCATTGATTTACTCCACAATGGTCTTGTTCTAATCCCATTTCACCTTTCCTACTAAAGATAATTCTTTCATGATATAGAAAAACATATAGACCAAAACTAAGCCAAATTTGCATTGAGCTCCCTTAGACTTATAGCTCCCAGATTCTCATTGATCTGTTGTAACATGAGCTTTGCAAGATCATATGTATGATCTTTCTTCACTAATTTATAGGAAACATCCATTGCTATACATGGTACACTATTTAGTCTACTTGACTAGTAGAATTTGTGGGATATGACTCTCACCATAAAATCTAGTAGGGTTTATGTGATGGTGTCTATTGTCATTCCCTTATTATTCCATTTTGCACAAGTGTTCTTCTCTATAGCTTCTTTTTTGTCATTTCTCAGGGTCTTTGGCTGATCTAGGGTTGGAATACTAGTAACCCTATGGACAGTTTTCTTTGTAAACTTTACTGGCCCTATCTCTAACCAAAAGGCTCCATCATGGATTCTTCTTAGCACTATGCATATCCATTATATTTTGAAAACAATAGGGAAAACTAGGGCTTTGGTCAAACCCTTCTTCTCAACTATAGAGAATTCATCTTTAAGTTTTCCATTTTTACATAGTTAATCAAATGCATTAAACATCTCCAAATCTCCTATGGCTCCAACTTTACAATTATAACATTTTTGAATGTCTTGAACCATGACAACTTTATCAAGAATTACAGATAGAGCACCAATAGGATCATTTTTATAAGCAACTTTAGGGATGGGTCTAAAGTCTGGTTGTTTGACTTCATTACTGACTAGTTGAATTTCATGACTCTCTTTCTCCTTAGTGGTTTTAGACCCAGATGCCATTGTTTTACCAAACTAGGGTTTAAAATTGAATAAGCTTTCAAACTTTGCTTAGCTCAGCACTTGAATGAAATACTTGAGAATCAATGAAATCAAGTTGAATCATTGTTGAAATCACTGCAAATCATTGTTTGATCACTATAGAATCACCTTTTCACTCTGCTCAACTTTTCTTAGTGTTTGAATGATTCAAAAATGAACAATTTTCAACTTTATTTGGTTCAAAAACCTAGCATTTATTGCATTTGTGATTAAAACTGTACACTCAACTTGCAAAGATTTTATCAACTTGGCTTCTACTGAAGTTCATCTACTTAGCAGCTACTATCTTATTTCACTTGTCATCAACTAAACTTTTTAATTGCTTGGCAGCCACTAACATCTCTTACTCGACATCCACTAATCTATTCAACTCAACATATACTAGAGTTTCACTCGACAACCAAAGATAGCTCAGCATCATCTTCTAACTTTCAACTTGGCATCTTTTCTTATGCATATTTCTTCTTTGTAGTACTTTTATGTTTTCTTGGGCTGATGTATAATACATCTTTATATGTATTAGCCTCATGTATCTGTCTTGTGCTTAATTGGATGAGGTGTGATCACTTGACCTCTTGGGTGAAGTGATCTCTTCATTTGATGTGTTGCATTCACCTTTCTTTTTCCATGTCTTGTTCATTTGTCCTCTTATTTGTTCAACATCAATCTTTTCTTTTCCTTTGTTGACTTTAGTCTTTGGTGCTTTTGACTTTATAGGATAGTTTCTATTGATATGAGTAGTCTTCAAGCAACTAAAACATGTAGTTTAGTTTAGCCATCTGCTATAACTTCCCTTGAAATGTGTCCTTATGAAATTTTTAGGAATGTGTCCATACTCTTGACAATAGTCATAGTTATACCTAGTATTGTAATCCTAATTGTACTAATGTACATGATTGATTCCTCTTACGAGCTAATTAGGTGTCCACATAGGCTTTGATCTTCATTCACATGCTCTATGTCCATACTTTTTGCAGATGTAATAGTGACCCTCAAATCTCAGTGTCCTCATGGTCTTGGTTCTACAGTCTTGTGTTGAATGTCCTTGCTTTTTGCATTTGTGACAAAAGTTTTCATTTGTAGGCTTATCATGTTGAAGACTATTCTTGCTTCTACACACATTAGAGGTATGTCCCTTTTTACCACAAAAATAACAAGTAGGTTTAGTTTTCTTACCTTTGTTGCTTCTTTCTTCTATAGTCTTAGATGATTCTCCTCGTTTAGTGCTAATGTAGCCAAGTCTTGAAGTATCGTTACTAGCCCTTGGTGATTTCAAAAATTGCTGAAAGTACTTGATGGCCTCATTGGGTTTTTTGTAACTTTCTACTATTTCCTTTTCTTTCTTCAATTCATTCTGCAATTGTTCATTCTGCATCTTCAAGGTAGAGATCTCAATGTCTTTCATGTTTAGCTCATGATGAACATTCATCATCTGGCTTAAGGTGTCTAGCTACATGTTTGAAATCTTTTCAAATTCAATTGTTTTCTCTTCTAGCCTATTGATGATATTTCTCTTGTCATCTTCTATCATGGCCTTGTCTTCAATAGCTCTTTTCTTTTGTTTAGTCACTTCACAAAGCATTATGGCTTGTGATTCTTGTTCCATCTTAAGAGATCTTATCTCTTCTGCTTGAGCCCTATTTTTCTCCATTAATTATGCTATTGCTACATCAAATTCCTTGGAATCTTCATTAGAAAACACTTGTGAGGTGTCAATCTCCTTGTAGTGTATGCCATTTTCAGCTATGGCTATCTCCTTCCTTAATTTTCTCAATTCCTCCCTAGCTTCGTCCACTTTGTGTAGAGTGAGTTGCACATCAATCACCTAATTGTCAATGATCTCCTTCCCAAGTTTGAAGACTTCCATCTTCTTACCTTTTCCTCCAAGTTGTTAGGCTTCTCCTTGTGAGAACTAGTGCTCTAATACCAATTGTTGGAATGTTCAAAATAGGAAGTGTACATTTGAGGCGGGGGGGTGTGTGTGAATCAGTAGTAACCAATTTTTCTTTCCAAACCCTTATTAACACATAACTAAAAGTAATGTACATGCATGTAAACATATAAGAAAATATGAAATGAAAGCATGCATCAACACATAACACAAAGATTTGGTAACCCAGAAACCCTCTAGGAATAAGAAGGTAAAATTGGGATGGGGATGACACCCACAAAAAATTTACTGTAGCAATCAATATTCAACCACTTCTAATGGTTTTCCCTATAAAAGGCTTGCCCTATTAGAGGCTTTACACTATGTCAATAGTGACCTAGTTAGAGGATTTAAAAACACTTACATGAAGTGTCACCCTGTTAAAGGATTTACAATAGGTTGTTAAACCCACCTAATACATAGGATTTTTAATCACCTTCTCCAAAGGTTCTTCTACCTAGCTATTAAGCTAACCTATCAACATAGAATTTCAACCTCTAATACAATGGTGAGAGAGTATTAGAACATTTGACCTAATTGAATGCAATCTTAATTTATTAGGTTTAGGTACTACATCTACTCTTCTCATTCTGATCCTTGCTTGATCTGATCTCTGTATGTGTTCCTTGTTCCTTGTCCTATTCTAATCAACTTGATATGGAATTGCTTCTTTATTACTCTAAGTTTTTCCTTCATCACACTGAAATTTTTCTATAATTTTCCATATACTATTCTTAGTCACATATGGAATGGTTATTTGACCTCCTTATAAAGAATGTGAAGACTTAGGGTTAGGTATGGATCTATGATTCATATTGAATCTCAAATTCTTGCTCATACCTTGCATTTTTCTTATTGGTTGCATGCCTTCTGCATTTTTCTAATTGGTTGCATGCAGATTGCATAGGGAATGTAAATGATTCATCCTTATCCTTTTTTCTCCTTCAAAACTTTTCTAGGTCAGCTTCAAAAATAGTTTACATCTTAGTTTGTGAAAGCACAAACTCTTATGTTGATCCTGTGTTACTCGGCACTCATTACATTACTGATGCTTAGCATGAACTGATTCCTAGATTATTTTGCATCTATTACTTTCCTAGTTTTCTCAGCACCTATTAAACACAGTATTGGTTGGCACATGTATGTTTTGTATTTCTCGGCATCTAAACATTTCTGAATTACTCAGCACATGAACATTTCCTAGATCACTTGACACATACTACGTTCTAACTTGCTCGACACCAACTATGGCTTGGCACCTATTGAAATTTTGGCTCAGCATACATTGTGTACTCAAAATATATAGTAAAAATGGTTAAGTGTATTGACACTCAATTGCCAAGACTATTCTTTTGACCAACACAAATTGTATGGAAAAAGAGATATTTTTGTTTTACTAGTGAAATAGGATAGTGAAATTTAAAGAAGGAATTGTTTTGTTTACAAAATAATTACTTAACCAATTAGGACCGACATCCTAGATGTTTGCTCTAAGTTGGAAAAGTATATTGTGGTCTTAGTCGACCCAAAAGAAATTTTTAAAAAGGCATAATATTTATACAAATGACATCTTGTGATGAGAAGTGTAGAATTTTACAAAATGTGAACTTTCTATGAAAGTGATGTATGCAAAGTTTTCTAAAGCTATTTTTTTTATCTGAGATCAAGCTAAAGATTAGAGATTAGTCAAGAAAGAAGTTACAATACTTAAATTCCAAAAGTCTAATTAGTTGTTTGGGTAGTGAGCTTTTCTTCTAATTGGAAGTGCATGTTTGAACAATGTGCTCATCTTGGATCTACTCTAGTACAACTCCTAATAGAGTTGGAATCTCCTAACAAGGATTCAAAGTCTCCTAATAGGGACTCTTGATACTAAATTTTATCATTGATTCCTAACAGATTCCATCCTCTAACAAAGAACTTATATATTAGGCTATTATCTTGTGGGTATCATCCCCACTAGGGTTTTCCCTTGGCCAAGGTTTCCCAAGTTAAAAAAATATGGTGTCACGGGTGATCTTTGTGCATGGTTACTATTACTATTTAGCATTACTTGTAAATTATTGATTAACACCCCTCCCCCCCCCCCAAGTAATTCCATTTTCTAACACAAAGTAACTTAGTGGTAACCAACACAAAGTAACTTAGTGGTAACCAAGTGACCCATTTTTAGTGTCAGTCGACCTACAATAGAATAGTTTTGTTTAATTATTTTATTTATGCAAGATGACTTAGTGCATGTTAATTATTTGTTTGTAAGGGTATTTAAGCTGACTTGACATTGGGTTCCATATATATGACATGTCAAGTTGTGGATTAAATACAAAGAAATAGAAGAAGATAAGCTGTGAATAAAGAAGGATATCTAATATAGGGTAGAATATCCAAGGAGCTGTAGAGAATATTCGAATCAGGGAGAATCTAGAGGATAAGCCTAAATAGTAATCTGGATCTACAAATTAGTTGCTTCAATAATAAGTTCAATCACTATTATTCTCTAAAAATTGTAGCAATGAATAAATATGTTAACAAAGTTGAGTTAATAATTATTTTACAAATTCTTTAACAAGGTGGGATTTCTAGATTAAAGTGTCTTAAGACCTCTAACAAGGCCACTTCTAATTAGGTGATTTAAATTCTTTAACAGGGTCACACCTTAAGGTGTGTTTTTTAATCTTTAATAGGGTTGGCTCCTAACAGGGCTCACTTCAAAAGAGTGAAAAGTTGTAACTAGTTGCATTGGTTGTTTTCCCAAATTGGGTTTCCATGATATATTTTAGTGTCTCATGTGTTCATGTTATTTTCTTACTTCTTTATCTTTTTGTAACTAAGTTACTAAAAGTTAATACATAATAATATCTCAAAATTTCTTTATTAACTAAGTTATAGTGAATATCTAGTTCTAACCAAGTTGAGCAAGGTTGTGAGTTAATAGGAAGTTTGTATTGACATCCAAGGGATTTGGAAAAAAAATAGTTCTAACTGAGTCACCCCTCCCCTCTCAATTACTCCTCTGATATTTCTAACAATTAGGATGCTTCCTTTTCAAGGATTTTAATTAGATTTCATGGTAGATTCTAAAATTGGGGTTTAACCTAGGTAAACTCTCTCTTTTGACAATAATTTTCCATTTTTTCTTTGTGTAAATAATAAGTGGCACAACTATAGAAGAGGATAAAAGAAGGTCTAGTAGAGATATACAATTTGAAAGTGTTAATATCAAATTCTATAGAGCCAAAGGTTTTTGGACTCGTCCCTTAACTCCTTGTTACCCCTGACCATCCTAGTCATCCCTAACTTGCCTTTCTAGACTAAAACTTGGATCACAAGCTATTCATTATCATGGATTTATGAATCTAGTCTTAGAATTATATTTAGAAGCCACTATCTATTTTCAAACTCATCATTTCACTTGTCCTCCCATTATTTCCCTTGATCATACATTTGCATTACAAATTTATTAGGTATCTTTCACTCAAGTGAATGAATCATTGTGACTATTACATGGTCAAGAATCCTTGACCCTAGTGGATTATATTCCTACCAATGTGTGAACATTAAGCTATGGGCTTCCTAATTTGATCATCAATTCTAATGATTAACCCTTGCACATATTTTCTTTTATTACAAGTTCTTTTGAACCACAACTCATGAAACATGGGTTAATAAGATTGATGTGTAAACTAAATATTTGAACCATGATAGCAATATCATAACTAAATATACTTTATTCTTTTATATGGTTTTTTATTGATATTACCTCTTTCTTTTTGTTTTTTCTCTATTTTTGCATTCATATTATTAGTATGCTATAGATTAACATATTAATCTGATATTTTTTTAGCGGTGCAATATTTTCTCATCCCTTCTAAAACTAATTTACCCTTGAATAAAAAAACACTATTAAAAAGCTTTGCAATTTATTCTAAACCTTAAGGGGGAAAAAAAGTGTTTTGCACACTAAAACAACTAGATATACAAACTTCATCTTATTTCTACAATATTTGAATTGCAATGCAACTAGATATATATTTTTTTCAATAGTTTTTAATAAACCTTTAAAGGGCCAATGCAAGAAAATGAGAAGTGTTATTCTATTCCAATTCATAGTGCAATAATGGTGAATGTGAATTTTTTGGAATATGCATGCTCAGGATGATGAAAAATAAAAAATTTCTAATAGATAGAAGAGGACAAGGAGTCAAAAGAGTTTATAGACCTATACAAGAGGTTTTACTAGGAAGAGATAAAGACCTCATTACACTAAAGTGTTAGAATGATTTAGAATAATTGAGATGGGGGTGAAAAAATTATCCTCAGGTCCAAATATACCAATAAACTTTTAATTATTTCAAATAATTCAGATCTAATCATTAAGTAGCTCTGTCTCTATAGCAAGTAATCAACAATATAAAACTTGTAATCCATTGTCCTAATAATAACAAACTTGCAGAATATAAAACATTAACAATAAAACATCTCAAATAACATCCACACAAGTATGATACTAGGATTTAATGCTGAAACCCAATTTTAGAAAAACCACCAGTAACATGCTACCAATTTTCACTCTTCTGAAGTGAGCTCTATAAGGATCCAACCCTATTAAAGGTTACAAAACAAACTGTTAAATGTGACCTTGTTGGGGGATATAATTACCTTGTTAGAATTGGCCTAGTTGGAGGAATTTAAAACATTCTATTAGAATGCCACCTTGATTAAAGGATTTATAAATGACTATTAGGTCAAACTTGATTAAAGGATTTCAAAACTAATACAATGTTTAGAAAGTCATAGTAAGTTGATCTAAATAAATATAACTCACTTTCCAAATATAGATCACAATGTAGTTCATATGTTGATCCACTTACTGGCCTCATTATCATCTCTATCATTGATCTTCTTGGAAATCCTTCAAGCAATCATACTCCACTTCTACAAAACTCTTCTCAACCTCCTGCTTAAGTTCATTGGTTAATAGCATAAATAAAACATCTACTTGTCAACCTTTATTAGGTTGTCTTTATGCCTCATTAAATAGATAGTTCTAATCTTTTTGTCACTTAAACATCATTGTAGATCTTAGGGTTTTGATCAAATTCAACACATATAATGAATTTGTCCACCATTTCATTCTCCTTCTCCCCTTCTAGAAATTTCTCTAAAGTTATCTTTGAATCTAGGCCTAAGAGTGCATAAACATAGATTTGTATGCATTACATGCTCTAGGTCACCCATCTTTATCTTCAACATTCTTTCCATATTTTAAGAATTCAATTGTGTCACCTAGAAATAAAGATTTCCTCACAAACTAAAAAAAGGTTGTCACTCAGCCAATGTTGTCTTCTAACACTTGATCATCGCTAGATCACTTGGTCTATACTAATTGTTTTTCTCAACACACTTTCTGATACATGGTGAGGGAACTAAACTATAGTTGGTATTGGGTACTATTCACCCATAGGGCTAAAGTTGGGTCACCCCATAGAATAGACGGGTACCAACCATATGAGCAACTCTGTGACTACAAAGTCATAGGCAGCTTTGCTAGTCATATGCTCCTCTGATACACAAATGGATTCAAAAGCTCTAGTATTGATGTTTAGTTGACATTGTATTATGCTCATCTTATACTATAACTCAGTCAACACTAGCATCACTTGGCATATACTTCTAGTTCCTTAATCTTATACTCTTTTTCTTGGTAAATCCTATGCATTTGGTCTTCTATTTATTATTCCTTATAGGCTTCAATAAAACAATCTTCTCAACTTGGGCTATGATTAAAAAATTACATTAGCTTGTCAAGGTCTAGTTGATCAAGTGCCCATTGTAGTTTCACATTACTCAACATTTTCTCTAGGTCCTTTTGTTATCTCTTTTTCTCAAATCCTCTTCATCAATCATGTTGATATGTCACTCTACTCAAATATCGTATGTCTCAACCATAAGGTTTGACATCAATGACAACATAAAAATTATTCTAATTGTAGTTCCAATAATCTCCCTCTTTGGCATTGATGGAAACACCTCTAGTTACCATGTAATCCAAAACATTCGATTTCTTCTAGAAACTTTCTCTATTTTTGGTATTAGCTCTTCATTAATATCCTTAGTTTCATTTTGATTCAAATCTTAGTATCCAAGAATCTCCCTTTTAGTTTCATTCTGATTCTCATCCATGGGGCCTTGATATGCAACACATAGACTCCCTCTATCATATCAAATCATGAAATCAATTATTTCCTTCTTTGATACTCAATTCTTAAACTTCTAAGTTCATTAATTATTTGGAAACACCTCTCACTAATTTGTAACTAGCATCTCCCTTTGAATGGTAACTTCATAACTTCTTCCTTTTGTGTCTTAGAATATTAGAATGGTCACTTACATTCTCTCCCTCTTTGAAAATAATTACAAATGTTGAAAATAGATTGATACAAGTATGAGAATGTGTTCAATCATTTTGTCACTGATGTCAAACCTACTACTTGCTAGTAAGAAAATTTCTTAAATGATTCGAGTACTATCATTTGTTTGATTGATGAAGAGGATTTGATCAAATGAGGTAATAATAAAACCTAGAGGAAAGGTTGAGTTATGATATGGAAAAGGAGTACAAAGATTAGTTAATACAATGATATTATAGTGCAATGATTATCTACTTAAGGTTACAAAGGATGGATACATTGATTAAGTTCAGAAGAACAAGTAAAATGAATTGAGTCTACCAAGCTTAATAATCTTCATAGTAGGTGCTAAGAAATTTTAGTGTAAGACAAGAAAAAAATCAGTTAGAGTCAAGCAAAGTCAAATTTTAGTGTATGTCAAGTAAAGTTTAGTTGATGTCAAGTACCAGTAAACTTTAGTTCATGCTAAGTGATTTGATAGTGGGTGTTGAGAAAAGTAATATGTGTTGAGCATTAGAAGCAAGTTAATGTTGAGTGACAAAATTGTGAGAAAGATCATGAATTCAATGAATCTAAGCTGACAAGTTTGATTTCTTGGATTGTGTGAATCATGTGGAAGATAAGCTTGATTAGTTGGTGGCACAAAATTCAAGATGCACCATTTTGAGGTGAATTCAAAAAGGATTGAAGAAGAAGTTTCTATAAGGGAATAAAATGAAAACATGGGTAGAGGCATTGAATCCTACATAGTCCTACCTAACCCTAAAATAGATGATACCAGATGAACAACAAAAGATCTTAATTTTCTATTTATAGAGATAGTTGGTCAAAAGAAAAGGTTATCATGTGCGAGAACCTAAGGAAGACAAGGAATCTAAGGTATTGCTTCATTCAATGACCAAAGAGAAGAGATTGTTGTTGGAAAGAAAATCAAGAAGGGTTAAGGGTATGGATGCTTGAAGGCTGAACAAGCTATCAGAGCTAAAGTGTGTAAAAGCTGAGTAGAATGGAGGACTAAAATAGAGATTTGTAATCTACAAGTGTGTTGTGAGTTTTTATTAGATCAAGCCTTATTGTTACTTTCTAATCATTGTATCAGTCTATGTTAAATCCTTTGGATTAAGATTGACCTAACAATCATTTGTAAATCCTTTAACTAATTGACATTCCAAGTGAATGATCTAAAGTCCTCTAACAAGGCTCACTCCTAACAAGGTGATTGAAATCCTCTAACCGAGTCACATTTAATAGTGTGCATTATAATCTTTAATAGGGGTGGTCTTTCATAGGGCATCACTTTAGAAGAGTGAGAATGAATAGCATGTTACTGGTGTTTTTTTCCCAAATTGGGTTTCCACATAAAATCATTGTGTCAAATGTTTTATTGAATCTATTATGTTTCATGCTTACATTTCTGCAAAGTTGATTCAACAATAACCTATAAGTTTAAGCAATTGTATAATCTAATAGATGCATGCATGATGAATATGTTTTATGGATATGGGTTCACTAAGCTATGAAAAGTTTTATTTGTACATCTAAACCTTAGATAACTGATTCACCCCACCCCCCCCACCCCTGCCCTCCACCTCTAAATTATTCTAAAGAATCCCAACACCAAAGACATTCCATATTTCTCATACATCTCTATCATGTATATATATTCTTTTTAATACATATAAATTTGATTCTCCATCTGTGATCTTTACTTATGACCTCACTACTTTAGGAAGCTTCTAAAGTATGACTTGTTGCATCAACTTGTAATATATTCTGATCAACACACTTGATGTAGAGCTCCATCTTAGTTTAAGTAGCCTTAGCTAAGGAAATCACCCCTAATTTACCTCATATAAAATCATGTACATTCTTAGGTAAAGCTTTAGTGAAAATATCAGCTATTTTCTCTTTGTGTTCACGTATTCCAATCTCACTTCTTCATCTTGAACTAGTTCCCTCAAGTAATGATACTTGATAGCAATATGCTTGGTCTTTGTGTGCATCATAGGGTTTTTTGATATATTTATAGAACTTTTTTTATCACAATAGATAATAAATTGATCAATGATCTCTTCCTTCTTTCCTTTCAACGATCTCTTGATCAACATAATATTAGAACAATTAACTATTGTTGTTACATATTCATCTTTTCTTGTTGATTGTGAAATGAAATTATGATTCTTACTATTGGAAATATTCAAGATAAGATAGATTATCTAGAGGGGAGGGGTGAATAGTAACTTATAAAACTTTCAAATAATTCAGAATTTTAACCATTCACCATTCATTCATCTAATCTACTATATAACTGAAAGAACAAACATTCATTGCACATGTACACAGAGATTTGGTGACCCAGAAACCTTCCAAATAGAAAGTAAAATTGGGGTGGGGATGATGCCCACAAAAATTCAATACTACAATATAAAGTTGGCCTGTTAAGGCTTACAATGATCACTTTTGGTGATCTGCCCTGTTAGGAGCAAGTAGGACTACTAGATCCACCTTGTTAGAGGATTTACAAACATATAGTAAAGTATGCACTCTGTTAGGAGATTTACAGAAAGACTGTTAAGTCTACCCTATTAAAGGATTTATAAACTGATTCACCTGTTAGGATGAAGCAGTGGATCTACTTACAACTATTTTCTAATAAGATCCTTTTTGCATTGATTACCTGATGTGATAGATATAACTTTTCTGTTGCTATGTTGACCTTGCTGAATCCCTTTTATTTTGCTGCTGATTTGCAATTCCTTCTTTTCATGTGAACATCAATCTCTTCCTTTTTATATCTTTTTCACACTCACCATATATTTTACAAATGATATCATATATTACATATATACCATTTCATTATTTACAACTGCAAGGTTGGCCAAAACATAAGTGAACAAAACAATACTGAGTCGGCTAGATAGTAGAAAACTCAGGTTCCTCAAGCTAACTTGGTGACCTTCTAATACTCGGCATCCACTACATTACTCAGCATCATCATGCATTGGGTAGAAGTAGAGGCTTGGTTCATACTAGCCACACAACACTACTTGGAACTCAGTAACCATTGGTGACTCGGTAGATATAGTGCCACTCGGTAGAAACTAACTTCTCCGTTTATGTTGCTTTGCTCGGTGAACACTGAGTTCGTCATTTACATTGCTTTGCTCAGTGAACACTAAGTTCTTCATTTACCTTGCTTTTCTCGATGAACACTGAGTTCTTTATTTACCTTGCTTTGCTCGGTGAACACTGAGCTCTTCATTTACCTTGCTTTTTTCGGTGAACACTAAGTTCTTCATTTACTCGGTATCCTTTGAAATGCTCGGTGAGAACTGTTTACCTGCTAAACTTATAAGGTAACCATTGAATGCTCGGTATACACTATAGACTAAGTGATGAGCTAGATAAGCATTCAAAATTGAATAAGTGTTTGCACTAATGAAAAATATACCATAATTCCAAAACTTACTTGTGCATGAAATCAATCTCTTACCTAGAAAAAAAAGCTCCAACGCTTTTACTTTTTCTTTCATCAACATTTCCTACCCAATTAGCATCTATATACACTTTTAGTTCAAACTTGTCATTCTTTTTTATAAGATAAGCCATAGTCCTTTGTTCCTTTTAGATATATTAGTAATCTTTTCATTTCCATCATATGATTCTCCTTAGAATTTGTAGAAAATATTGCAACAATCCCAACTACTAATGAAATATCTAGTTTTTTATGACCAACATATTGTAGCTTCCCAATCATTAATCTATACAATGTCGTGTTTACATTAGTAGAATCATCATTCTTAGAGAGTTTATGTTTAGTACCCATAAGTGTGATAAATCATCTTGAATCTTCCATACCAAAAGTTTTCATTATCTCCTTGATATATTTAGATTGAGTAATTTGGATACTTTTTTTTATATGACATACTATTAAACCAACAAAAAATTTGATATCCCCAAACATAGACATTTCAAATTCCTTTTGCATCTCATCTACAAATGATTTGCATAATGCATCTTGTCCTCAAAATATGATATCATCCACAAATATTTTAGCTAAGAATATCCCTTTTCCACCTTTAATTTTCAATTACAGATTATTATTATCATTAGTCCTTGCAAAACCAATATTTATAAAATAGTTGTGCAACCTTTCATACCATACTCTAGGGGCTTATTTTAGTCCAAATAGAACTTTGTGTAGTTTGCATACCATGTTCCTTTTGTTTGGATCCAAAAATCCTTCTAGTTATTCAATGTAAACCTCTTCTTCTAATATTCCATTTTGAAATGCATATTTGACATCCATTTGATATTCTTTAAATCCTTTTGTATGCAAAATATGCAAGTAGAGTTATAACTCCTCACAATCTTGTAACTAAGGAAAATGTCTGCCCATAGCCAATGCCTTCTTCTTGTGCATATTCATTGCACACCAATATGGTTGTATTCCTTCTGATTTATCCTTTCTCATCCAACTTGTTCCTAAATACCCACTTAGTTCCAATATAATTCTTGTCCTTTGGTCTAGGTACTAGTGACCAAGTTTTTTCCTTCTCTATTTGTTAAATTCCTTCATTCATTTCTTGAATCCAATCTTCATTCTCCAAAGCACCCTTCACTATTTTAAGTTCAAACTCACAAAGTAAACATGTGTCACTTATCACTCTTTTTGTTTTTATAACTCCAAACTCTTTATTTCCAATGATCTATTCAGGTGCATGATGTCTTCTCATAGATTTTTCTAGTGTAGGTTTTTTTCTTCTTTCTTCTTCCTTCTTCTTGAAAAATTATCAAGTTCATTTTTAATGTTTTCTTATTCTTCTTGTTTCTCGGTACTAAATTCTTGAGACTTAGCAATTTTTTCTTGTATCTTGGAACCATCTTGCTAATGCTTACTACCTATAGTTTGTTCCTCGATAGCCTATTGCTACAACTTGGTATGTATAGTTAATTATTTCTTTGTAGCCTTATTCTCTAGCTCAAGTAAGGTGTACAAAACACCTTCATTGACATATATGAATGTGATGTAATCTATAGGTTCCTTTTTGCATTCTACTTCATTCTTTTTTGCATATTCATCAACTTTCACATTTGCACTTTCCACAACTTTGTTAGTGTTAGAATTTAGACACTTATAGGATTTTCTTTTAGTGGAATATCATAGGACAATGCCTTCATCACTTTTAGCATCAAGTTGTCCATTTCTATTGTCCTTCAATATATATCATTTGCTTCCAAAAACTTTAAAATATTTCACATTAGGTATATACCTATACCATAACTCAAAGGTTGTAACATTTGTACCTTTCTTGACTTGTACTCAATTCAAGTATAATTTTTTGTACTTACGATTTCTCTTTAGTATTTATGTAATACATTCTTCTCCATCATTAGTGTTATAGCACAATCCATGATTGATTGGTTCCTTCTTTCATCTATTCCATTATGTGGAGGGGTTATGGGTGTTGACATCTATCTCTTGATTCATCTATTGTTGTAGAATATGTTGAATTAATTAGAAGTAAACTCACTTCCTCTATCAAATCTCAAGTACTTCAGACTTTTACCTATTTCTTTTTCTACTCTTGCCAAAGACCACTTCAACAATTAAAAAGCATCAAATTTTTCTTTTAGAAACATCACATTCATCATTCTAGAGTAGTCATCAATAAATATAATCAAATATTTATCATCACTATATTTGTCATTTTACCCAATTAACATTATTTACACATGACATTATTAAGTTTCATCAATTTTGGTAATCTGCTTACTCTTTTCATCTTGCTAATGCTTACCATATTATCAAAGTTCACATGACATAACCTCTTATTACATAACCATATACCATCATATTGTGCAAACAAGCATGTCTCATTAGATAAATATAGACAGAACAAGTTACCTCTTGTTTGTTGTCCACTTCCAATTATTTCACTAGTAGCATCAAATATCTTGGCCTTCTTGTGACAAAATTTAACACTATACCTTGATCTATTTACCTGTGAAACACATAATAAATTATAGTTAAGTCCTTAACCCAATAAACATTGTCACACCTAATCTTATCAGTCAATTTTATTGATCCTTTACCTTTCACAAGACATTGTACACTATTACCAAACTTGAAACAACTTCTTTTATATTGTTCTAAGGTTTCAAACTTAATTTTATCATAGTCATGTGAAGTGAGAAACCACTATCAATTACCCATCCATCACCTTTACTCACATAAGAAATTAATTTAGTTTTCTCATCTTCATCAAAATCTTCTTTCATAGAAACATAGACAACTTCTTCATCATTACTATCAGATTCATTGTCAATTTATTCTTTAACAATATAACAATATTTCTTACCTTTATCTTTGTAGTCTTTATTTCCTCTATTTTCTCTATCATGTCTTCTTCCTTTACATTTTTTTCCCTTCTTTCATTCTTTTCTTCTCTATCAAGATACCTTGTAGGAATATGACCAACTTTGTTACATGAAACATATTATAGGAAGTTTTCCTTTGAATTTTCCTTTACCTCTTTGAAGTCTTCTAGGCATTAATCCTTCAAGCTCATCAAGATCATCATTAGAGATATCACTATCATTGTTCACACACTTTCCTTTTCCTTTATTCTTAAGAACCATTTGAGATTTGAAAGCTGATTCAATGGTAGTAGGAGTAAAATTATCAAAATTTGATAATTCAAAAGCAAAAAGTCTTCCAACTAATCCTCCCAAAGTTAGATTGTTACCAGGAGTATGTATCTCAGTTCTTGTATTGTAGAGAGTCTAATAACATATAAAGGAAGTAGGGTTCTCAGTACCTTGCTAATTATAGTTTCATCATTAATATTTCCATTGGATCATCTTATAGTATTTACCACCTCTTTGACTCATCCATAGTAATGAGAAGTAGTTTTACCTTTTGTTATTCTCATCTTATCAAACTTTCCTCTTAAGATTTTTTATTTTTCTCATTACACATTTGTGTCTCCTCCATAGATAGTATGCATTGTATCTCAAATTTTCTTGGAAGTAGAGCACTCATTTATGTCATCAAACTCTGTATAGCCTAATATTGATACAATCTCCAACATTACATGATTGTGTTCTTGCTTCTCTTTCATCTTCTTAGTTGTCAGAGGTATTGATATCTCTACATATGCATTTTCCACATAGTGTATTGCTCCTCCAATTCCTACTAGATGCAACTTCATCAAACTCTAGCATGCAATGAAGTTCTCCTTGTTCAATATCAACACTTCCTTTTTGTACATCTTGATCTTTGGCTTCAACTACCTTCAAACATTTATATACAAGTACCTCTTCTTTGATAACAATTGTTAGAATGATTTAGAATAATTGAGAGGGGGTGAATCAATTATCCTCAAGTCCAAATGTACCAATTAAACTTTTAATCACTTCAAATAATTTAGATATAATCAATAAGTAGCTTAGTCTCTACAGAAAATAATTAGCAACATAGAACTTGTAGTCCACTTTCCTAATAATAATAAACTTGCATAATGTAAAACATTAATAGTAAAATGTCTCAAATAACATCCACACAAATATGACACTAGGATTTAATATGGAAACCCAATTTGGGAAAAACCACTAGTAACATGCTACCAATTTTCACTCTTATGAAGTAAACTCTATAAGGAGCCAATCATGTTAAAGGTTATAAAATATGTTAAATGTGACCCTATTAGGGGAATTTATCATCTTATTAGAAGTGGCCTAGTTAGAGGACTTTAGAATACTCCATTACAATGTCACCTTGATTAAATGATTTACAAATGACTGTTACATCTGTAAGAATTTGCCTTAGGGAAAAATCACCCAAGACCAAGAAGCACAATAACTAGCACAAAATAGACCAATGAAGTATGATCAAAATAATAATATGATATTCAATCGATTGTACAAGTACACTAGGAGTGCCTAAATATAAAGGCCTCTAGACTAACTAGGAGTGAGCACACTGATAAGTATTACAACCAAGCACATGTCCACCATGAGTGGAATATCCTCCATTAAGCACAGGAGTTAGTGGGATGGTGAGAGGATAAGCCTACAAAGGTGTAGCACATAAAATTATGTTATAGACACCATGTGCTAAAATAAGAGTGTGAATAAATGTGTTGTCAACATGAAAACTTAGTTAATTATGCAAACTCCAGTGTTGTAGACACCATGTGCTTAATTAGAGTTGCTTACACCAATGTTGTCAACATGAAAACTCATATGAGTATGCAAACTCCTAAGTGTCTAACCTAAGAAATAATAAAATAATGCATTTATCCTAAGTAAACTTAAGTAAAGCATAAATAATAATCATTTACACTAACACCACCCCCCCCCCCCAAAGTGCAACTTAGGGGAATGCACTTAAGCTTTAAAAAGCTATGATGAAATGCATAATGGGTCCTAGCTACTAGGCCATGTTAGGTACCCAAGTACAAATACAATACTAAAATGCAATAAAATCTCTTTGAAAATGGAGAAAGAGGGAAAACCTCATGGGAAAAATCCTCCCCCAAAAAGAGTGATATGTACAATATTGAAGAGAATATACTTGACCTCTATGAAGGGCTTGGTGAAGATGTCGGCTACCTGTTGCTCAGTAGGACAATACTACAATGCGATGACCTACTCATGAATAAGCTCTGTGATGTAGTGCTTATGAACCTCAACATGTTTGGTGCACTAATGTTGCACTTGATATTTTGTGATTTTAATAGCACTCTAGCTATCACAATGGATGACTATGGGTCTGTGGTAGATCAAAACCAAACTCCTTCAAAATTTGTTTAGCCAAATAGCCTTTGTTGTTGCATTCATAGCTCCTCGATACTCAGCCTTAGTCAATGAGAGAACAATGGTCTTCTATGTTTTACTCTGCCAACAAATGGGGTTGGAAAAAAGATGAAACATATATCCTAAAGTAGACTTGAGAGAATCAATATCTCATGAATAGTCTGAGTATATCCCAGTAACTAAAGTCATATACTAGCTGCATAGTGTATCCCATGTGTATGTGTACCCTGTATATAGTACAAGATTCATTTGGTTTCCTTCCAATGAAGTTCATGTGGCTCTTGCATGAAGCAAGAAACCATTCCAACTACAAATGATATGTCAAGGCATGTATGTGTCAAGTAGATGAGGCTTCCAACCAACTGTCTATACAAAGTCACATCAACAAGTGGGGTGGAACACTTCATTTCTAACTTAACAACTAAATGAAAGGGAGTAGGTGCAACCTTGTAGTCACTCATGCAAAACCAAGCTAGAAGGTAAAGAGCATACTTGGGTTGTGATAAGGTTATCCTTGGTGAAGACTAATGTATCTCGATACCAAGGAAATAGTGGAGTAGACCCAAGTCTGCCATCAAAAAAGCCTATCCTGCAAAGTAGCCTTGACATTGTCGATGATGGATGCAGCACTTCCTATAATGATCAAGTCATCCACATAAATCACAAGGAGAAAATGTGAATCATCCCTTTGAAGAATGTAAACATTTGGATTGGAATGAGATCTATTGAACCCTGTTGAGAGAAGAAAGGAATCCATCTTGGTGTACCAAGCTCTGGGAGCTTGTTTAAGTCCATAGATAGATTTCTTCAATTTGCAAACCAAGGAAGCATCTTGTATGAATCCCTATGGTTGCTCCATGTATATCTCCTCATGAAGATCCCCATTCAAATATGTGTTTTTTTCACATCCATTTGATGAACAACCCATTTATGAGCTGCTACTATAGCTAGTGTCAAATGAATAGAATTCATTTTTGCCACTAGTACAAAGGTCTTAGTGTAATCAATGCTAGGTACCTAAGAAAAACCTTTTGCAAGAAGTTGAGCCTTATGTTTATCAACACTTCCATCTGCTATGAATTTGGTCTAATAAATCCACTTACACTAAACCAATTTCCTTCCCTTAGGAAGAGAGACTAAGTCACATGTATCATTTCTCATAAGAGAGTTATATCCTTCCTCCATTGCTCTATCCCATTTTAGAATACTTGATGCTTCTTTAAATGATTGTGGATCTAAAGAAACTACAATATAAGAATGTGGGAGTGATTTTTGTTGTGATCTTGTCCTCCTTGTATTAGAAGGATTCCCTGCCAATGGTTCGGCCACATCCAATGTTTGCTTAACCCATCTAGCTCTAGTGGAAGAAGATATAGTAGGAGCATCCTCACTTCAACTATTTGATGCCTCTATTTTGGTTGAGGACACACATCTTCCAAGTCATTGTGATCACTATCACTATCTTCAATGAAGGAGGAAGAAGGAGGAGTTGAAGAAGAAAAGCTTGGACACATTTCTTCCAAATGTACACTCCTCTCATAGAATATATCATGTGTCTCTAGATCCATTAACGTGTAGGCTTTATGTGAGTTTGCATGTCCAAAAAAGATGCAAGGTTTACTCTATACTTCCAATGCCTTGCATTTTCGTGGAGGTATTTATGCCCATATTGGACAACCAAAGACTCTAAAGTGCTTAACCATAGGTTTCCTACCAGTCCATGCTTCAATAGAAGTTATACCATCTAAAGCTTTGTGAGGACTCCTATTTTGAATATAGCTAGCACAATTCATTTCTTCAGCCCAAAAGATTTGATCAAGAGACTTGTTTTGTAGCATGCAAGTGGTCATCTCCTTGAGAGTTCTATTTTTCCTTTCAGAAACACCATTTTGCTATGGCATATATGGTAGTGAATGTTGAAGGCCAATGCCCTCTTGAGTGCAAAGTTCTATTAGTCTTGTGTTCCCATACTCCCCCCCATTATCTATTTGAAGAACTTTGATGGCTTTTTTTTATTGCTTTTCCACTTGAGCCTTGAAATTGATAAATTTTTCAAACATTTCACTGTTGTGAGCCATGAAGAAAACACAAGTAAAATGAGAGTAGTCATCTATGAAGGTGAGTGCATAGCATGACTTGCCAAATGATGGCACTAGAAATGGGCCCGCCACAAGAACACGTTATGCTCTCCAAGGCTTCCCCTTTTCATAAAATTTTTCTAGATTTTTTCCAAGTGAGCAACCTGAACAATCACCTTCTAAAAACTAGACTTGAGGCAGACCATTAACCATTTGCTTACTGCTAAGCTACTAAAGATATCTATAGTTGAGATGTCCAAATCTCCCATGCCATAGTTTGCTTTTTGCATTTTAATGTAATAACAAGGCTTGTGCATTTGATGTAGGCACAAAGGAGGAGAAATCATAAAGCCTTGAATCATGATTGGCTTCTCCTATTGCAATCATAGAGTCATCCTTGATGCTTTTCACTACGACTGAATCAGGAAGAAATTCAACTTTATTTCCATCTCCATAGTGAGTCATTTGGTATATAGAAAGAAGGTTGGAGATAAGATTGGGAACACATAGAACACCCTTGAATGCTCCATTTTTCATTTTAACTTCACCTTTACCTTCAATTTCCACATTAGTATCATCACCTTGAAAGATGTGTGGTACCTCTAAATGTTTCATGGAAGAAAAATCTCGCTTTGACACACTCATATGATGTATGACACCTATATCAATGATCCAATCTCTCTAACTAATAGTATTTGTGAGTAAAGCATGCCCTTGTCCCTTAGAATCTAAGGATGAAGATCAATTTTCCTTATAAGCATTAGGCACTAAAGCATTGCTTTTCTTCATGATGTTCTTCAACTCATCAATCTATTTATGATAACACTACTACTCATCATGACCCATCTTTTTACAATATGCACACTTTTTCTTCTCCTGATTAATGTCCCCCTTTTTGTTTGTATTAGGAGAAGACCTACCTCATTGTTGATTTGATTGTAGTGTTGACTTTTCTATATCCTCTTGTTTGTTATTCTTCCAGTTCTTATTTTTTCCATTTTCTTTGTTTAAACTTTGACCAACTAAATTTTGAGAACCCTCATTATTAGCCACCAATGCCTTGGACTTTGACAACTTGAGAATCCTCATTGTTTGCAACTTAGTTTGTTCATCTTCTAACAATTGAGCATAATCATCAAAAGTGATTTTCTTATAGGAAGCCCCTAATGTAGTCTTTGTGGTGTTGAAAGAAGAAACAAATGTGGAGTACTCAGATGGCAGCTTATTATGAATGAGATAGATCAACCTATCATCTTTAATAGGACTACCACAATCATCAAGCATTGTTCTTAATTCATTCACATTAATGATAAACCATTGTATTGAATCAACGGTTTATGATCTACGGAGACAATCTAATCTTCAATTTTGTAAGCATCCTCCTTAGTCACTTTACCATATAGGTTTTTTAGGGCATCCCAAACTTCTTTGGATGTATTATACTTCATGGTCTAATAGAGGATCTTGTCTTCAACCCCCATCCTAATATCACTTAAGGCTTTCCTATCTACTAATACCCAAGAATTGATATGACTTTTGGATACTTGATCACCTGTTGGTTTAGGAAGGGAACTTTATCATGCATTAATTTACACTATATTTTAATAGACCATGTGGCGTAGTTATGTGGTGTTAATTTTGGAATGTTAAGATTTTCCATGAAAGATTTTGGTACTTTCTACTTAGTGTAATTACAATAGCCACTTGCCAATTTTGGCCTTAGTGGTCTTTTGATTTATTGTTTATAACCTCCTTTTGGAGTTCAAAACTAGAACTTTACAATGTATCTCAGATATGCGACAATTCTAAAGTTATATCAAAGTATTACACTACAAAAAAGGACCTAATTCTAAAAGTTGTATTTTTTTTCAACACAAGCTTATAATTTGATTACATATCTAGAAAGTAGACAAAAAATTATTCACTTTCAAAAAAAATGGAACATAATTTGGTGTCCAAATGAGCCTGTACAAAGCAACTAAAGTTGCAAAATGTAGGATTAGATAGGTATAGTCACCAAAAAATGCAATTTATAACAAATCCATGCACCAAAACTATAAAAGAACAGCATCACTGAAAAGTTCAAGAAATTCTACCCAAAATAGAAAAAAATAGCACCAATTTGGAGCACATATGACTAAGATATGGTCTACCAAAGTTAGACTGCCAAATCAAAACTAAATCTGGAGAGAGGTCTAGATAGAAAACTATGAGGTTAAATTTGACATCCAAATGGCCATTGCAGAAGTGCAAATTGGCCTTTAGATGATAGTAAAATGACCATCAATTTTAACATAGAAAAAAGATGATGTCAGCAAAAAAGATGCCCATGACTAAAATGGTAGATGATGTCATGATGATGTCAACAATACAAAATGTATAGATCTATTGAGTTGTCAAAAGCTAATGTGTCATGTCTAACTCAGTGGGGTCTACACATATGAATCTGATGTGTTGCTAACTATCCATTGTTGAGTCAGCAATGTGAGCTAGGTGAAGTCTATGCTGGCAGTGGTAAGCAGTTGTTGGCCAATGTGGAGGGTGTTGAAACCACATGGAAAGAGTTAGTTTTTGGCCATTGGGAACATGCTTGAGATAGCAACAGATAGTAGAGGATTTTTTGGGGGTCGGCATTTGCTTGCTATTGCCAAAGAAACCTAAGTTTCCAAGAAGACTGCGAGCAGCCAGTAGTGAAGGAAGAAGCTAACACTAGTGAGGACTAAAGGTGTCACCAAGGAATGGTTTTAGTAGTTGTTGGTGGGGTTTTTAGTCCCACATTAGTTGTGGAAATGAACAACCAAAGTTTTAAATAAAGAAGCTCGCAATGATAAAACAAATCGGCTGTGTGGAGGGTGTTTGACTAGCACGTTGTGCAATCCACCAATTTCCTATGTTAAGCCACTTGACTTTGAGAAGGAATATTCTATAGTTTTAGTGAATATTCCCTATGGGGACCAGGGTTTTGCCATCCAATTCTTGCAAAAAAAAATCTTTGCAAGCCTAATGGCCTAAAAAAGAAATTTCAAAAATTGCAGAGAATACAAATCTAAAAATGATCATACCAAATTTGTAAATCAAGCCTTTGGGTGCTGATTTGCAAAAAAAATTGCCCCAAATTTTACTATGGCCCAATATAGGCAAATTTATAGTCAATTTTCACTAAATCGATGCTCTGGATGCAATGGTGAGGTCTTCTTTGGCTCTAGATGCTCCCAGTAGTTGTAGATACTCTGGATCTAAATTGAGTTGTCCTTAGAGAGGTAAAGTAAGAATAGTTTCCAATGGCTATGAAATGATGCCTCTATGGCTCAAATACCATGTAATAATTTTCCTTAGGAAAAAATCACCTAAGACCAAGAAGCACAATAACTAGCACAAAATAGACCAACAGAGTATGATCAAAATAACAATATGATATTCAATTGATTGTAAAAGTACACTAGGAGTGCCTAAATATAAAGGCCTCTAAACTAACTAAGAGTTAGTACACTAATAATTCTTGCAACCATGCATATGTCCACTAGGAGTGGATTATCCTTCATTAAGCATAGGAGCTAGTGCGATGATGAAAGGATAAGCCTACAAAGGTGTGTCACTAAACTTATGTTGTAGACACCACATGCTTAATTAGAGTGTCTTCCTCCAGTTTTATCAATATGATAACTCATATGAGTACGCAAACTCCTAAGTATCTAACCTAAGAAATAATAAAATAATTCATTTATCCTAAGTAAACTTAAGTAAAGCATAAATAATAATTATTTACACTAACAACATCAACCTTGATTAAAGTATTTCAAAACTAATATAATGGTTAGAAAGTACTAGTAGGTTGATCTAAATAAATACAAATCACAATATAGTTCATATGTTGATCCACTGACTGGCCTCCATTATCATCTCTATCACTGGTCTGCTTGGCAATTCTTCAAGTAGTTATACTCCACTTCTACACAACTCTTCTCAGCCTCTTTATTAAGTTTGCTAGTCAATAGCATCAACAAAACATCTACTTGACAACCTTTATTAGGCTACCCTTGTGTGTCCTTAAATAGGTAGTTTTGATCTTTTATCACTTAAACATCACCATAGATCTTAGGGTTTCAATCAAATCCAACACATATAATGAATTTTTCCACCATTTCATTAGCCTCCTCCCCTTCTAGAAACTTCTCAAAACTTCTCTTTGAATCAATTCCTAGGAGCGCATAAACATAGTTTTTTTTGCATTAAATGCTCTAGGTCATCCATCCTTTTCTTCAAAACACTTCCCATATTCAAAGAATTCGATTATGTCAGCTAGAAATCAAGATTTCCTCACAAACTAAAAAATGTTGTCACTAGGCCAACATTGTCTTTTGACAATTGTTTATCAATGGATTACTTAGTCAAAACTAACAATTTTTCTAGATGCACTTTATTCTACACGGTCGATACTAATTGTCAATTGATAGTGTATTCTACATGGCTTATACTATAATTCAGTCAACACTAGCATCACTTGGCATATATTTCTATTTCCTTAATATTATTCTATTTTTCTTGGTCATGCCTATGCATTTGGTCTTCTATTTCTTATTCCTTCTAGGGTCCAATAAAAATATCTTCTCCACTTAGGTTATGATTAAATAATCACATTATCTTGTCAAGGTCTAGCTGATCAAGTGCCCATTGTAGTTTCACATAACTCAACCTTTCCTCTAGGTCCTTTTGTTATCTCTTCTTCTCAAATCCTCTTCATCAGCCATCTTGATATGGCACTCTACTTAGATAGCATCTGTCTCACTAATAAGGTTTGACATCAATGACAACATAACAAGTATTCCAATTGTAGTTCCAACATAAATGCAGTCTACTCTTTTGTATGATTTTTCATTATGATCTATTCTTATAATCACGTTATTTTTTCCCTATAAATCAAATTATATTTATATAATACTTTATTAGTTGTACATGATTTTCTCATTCCTTCAAAAACTACTTTACCCTTCAATCAACCAAGAATACTTCCTAATCCACTTTAACTTTTATAAAAACTATTTTTTACACAAATAATTATATATAAAATTGATCTCATTTTCACAACATTTAAATTGCAATCCAACAATGTACATGTTGGAATGTCTTAATGGGAAGAGTGCTTCTGAGAGGGGGGGTGAATCAGAAGTACTGGCCTTTTAACCACTTTTATACCCTTAATAAAATATAACTAAAATTAACATGCATGCATATAAACATTAAAAAATCATAAGAAATAAACATGCATCACCACATAACACTTGAGATTTTGGTGACCTAGAAACCCTCCAGGAATAAGAAGGTAAAATTGGGGTGGGGATAATACCCACAAAATTACTGTAGCAATTGATTTCAACCACTTCTGATGGTTTACCCTATTAAAGGCCTGCCCTATTAAAGGCTACAACACACTGTTAAATGTCACCCTGTTAAAGGATTTTTACACCCTGTTAGGAGTGTGTCTTGTTAGAGGACTTAAGAACATTCAACTCAGAATGTCACCCTGTTAAAGGATTTACATAAGGTTGTTAAACTTACCTAACTCAATAGGATTTCCAAGTTCCTAATACAATTATGAGAGAGTATTAAGATAATACACCTGATCTAATACACTCTCTAATACTGATCTTAGCCTCTTGATCTACTCTTCTATCTCTGATCTCTACTAGATCTGATCTGTTGATTATGTTCCATGTTCTATTCTGATCAACTAGATGTGTAAATGCCATCCTTTCCACTAAATCTTTGATGCCAATGTTCTACAATAACAAGCTCTACTTTTCTTTCTTCTTTTTGCACTTCTCACTTCTCCGTTCAATGGCATCAAGACTCCCTTATAAAGATTAATGGTTCATTATGCATCCTTGGATAAAATGTTCCCGCTCAAACCCTTGAAATTCACCCATTGGTTGCATGCAATCTCCAATTTTTTGATTGGCTGCATGAGGATCGCATACATGGATGAGAGGATTTGATCTTATCTTCTTATCTTGCTATGAATCATGCATAACTATTTTACATATTTGTTTGTGATTGCCCAAACTTTCATGTTGATCCTACATTGCTCGACACATGAAGTAATACTGATGCTCAGCACCATCTATTATGGATTGCTTGGCATCCACTATGTTTCCTATGTTACTCGGCTCCTATAGAATTACTGCGTTACTCGGCACCTGTTAGTTTTCTGCATTGTTGGCTCCTGCTGGATCATGAGTTACTCGACACATATTGGTCCCATCTACTCAGCATCTATTGTAACTTGCTCGACACATACTGTCTTCTAGTCTACTTGGCATTATCTATAACTTGACAAGTGTTAGAGTTCTAGCTCTATTTCCATTATATACTCAGCATGTATAGTGAAAATGGTTAAGTGTGTTGACACTCATTTATCAATCTTATTTATTTGATCAACAGTACATATCATTTGCATGGCTTTGAATGAAACTTTAATCAGGGTAGAGAGAGAAAACAAAAGTTAATATTCCAATACCTACTCCCTTTTATTTACTATAATAAGCATGGTGGGAGACCAAGAGAAATCAATGAAGAAAAGTGCAAGAGAATATATATAAACTACACACCTAAAGCATGGGTTAATAAGCTTGACTCATAAACTACACAGTCAAATCATGATAGCAATATAATAACTAAATATACTTTGCTCTTTAGTGTTCTTTTGATTTACTTTACCTCTTTAATTTTTACTTTTCTTTATTCTTGCACTAATATTATTAGCATGTTATGGATTAACATATTTATCTTATATTTTATTAGCACTACAAGATTTTCTCATCCCTTAAAAAACTACTTTTCCCTTCAATAAAAAACACTACCAAAAATCTCTACAATCCACTCTAAACCTTTAGAAGAAGAAAATGTGTTTTACACACTAAAACAACTACGTATATAAACTTCAATTTATTTCCACAACATTTGAATTGCAATCTAACAAATGTATATATTTGTTCCATGGTTTTGAAAAACCCCTTAAAAGGAGTAGTGAGAGAGAAAGAGAAATACTAATTCATTATAGCTCCTACTTGAATAATGGTGTATGCAAATGTTTTGCAATATGTATGCTTAGGATAAAGAAAAAAACAAATTTTGATAGGTGTAAGGTACCACAAGAGTCTCTAGACCTACACAAGAACTTTTATAATACACCATATAAATACTAAATATTCTTTACTCTTTTGTATGATATTCCATTTTGATATATCCTTATAATCACATTAATGTTCTTGTATAAATCAACTTATATTTATATAATACTTTCTTAATAATAATAATAAAATCATTCTTTTAAAAACTACTTTATCCTTCAATCAATAAAAAAAACACTTTCATAAAATTTAATAATCCACATTAACCTTTATAAAACTTTTACAAACAACTTTATGTAAACTTTCTCTCTTTTCCACAATATTCAAAGTGCAATCCAACCATCCACACACACACACACACACAGACACACAGATATATATATATATATAGAGTATGGTTTTGAATGGAAATTAAAAAGGGGTAGAGAGAAAATGAAAAGTACTATTCTAATACCTACTCACATTTATTTATATAATGTGCATGCTCTAGGAGAGCAAGAGAAAATGATGGAGAAAAGTGTAAGAGAATATACATAGTTTGTGCGAAGGTGACAAAATTCCCATTCATTGTGGGCCCATATCTGACATGTATGAGTTCACTGCACACTATGGACAAAGAGAAGCATTATGCAAATCATTTTTTGATTGAATGAAGAAGGAATTTGAAATGTCTATGTTTGGTGAAATCAAATTCTTTGTTGGATTACAAGTATGTCAAATGAAGTTTTCTAGTTTCATTACACAATAAAAATACATCAAGGAGATACTAAAGACTTTTGAAATGGAAGATTCAAGACCAATGAGCACAAAATGTCAATAGTACATAAGCTATCTAAGAATGATGAATCTATTGATGTGAACTAGACCTTATATAGATCCATGATTGGAAAACTACAATATGTTGTTCATATTAGACCTGATATTCCATTAGTAGTTGGGATAGTTGCTAGATTTTCAAAAAATCCTAAGGAAATTCAAATGATGGCAGTGAAAAGGATAAATAGATATATGAAAGACACAAAAGACTATGGATTGTATTACAAAAGAAGTGATAGATTTGAACTAAAGGTATTCCCTGACTCAGATTGGGCAAGAATTATTGATGACAAAAAAATCACTGGTGGAGGTGTATTCTTTTAGGAAAGATATTGGTGTCATGGACAAGCAAGAAATAGAATTGTATTTCCCAATCAATAGTTGAAGCTGAGTATGTGTTATTTGTAATGACCTATTCAAACATTATGTGGATAAAGCAATTACTGAAAGATATTAAAGAAGAAATTCAAGATCTAATAGTTATCTATTGCGATAACATAAGTGTTATTAACATTTCAAAGAATTTGGTGATGCATACTAAGACAAAGCACATTGCTATCAAGTATCACTACTTGAGGGAACTAGTGCAAGACAAAGAAGTGAACCTAGAATATGTGTAGGCCAAAGAAATTTTTTTTGACATATTCACAAAAGCCTTACCAAAAGATGCTCATGAATATCTTAACTTCTAGGTAAATCAAGGGTGATTCCCCTAAACAAAGCTACTTAAGGATGCAAGGTGCATTGCATCAAATGTGCTAATCAGGATATCTTACACATTGGTGCAACACAAATCTACTTTGGGCAATGTCAAAGGTAGATAGTCCAGTCCAACATTATTGATTAGTCATAAACAGATAACATAAATCAGCCAGACATGCAAAATCCACATAATTCAAATGTATGAAGCGATTGAATCTAAGAAAGATTAGTGTCTTTGGAATTTTTTGTCAAAGAGGGAGATAATTAAAATAAAAGAAGGAGAGATAGACATAAAATATCTAAGAATATACAATAGAAGAAAATTACCAAAGAGGGAGACTTAACCAAATGAAGGAGAGATAGACAAAGAAGAAAAATATATCAAAAAGGGAGAATATGAACATAGAGGGAGATCTATTATAGAAGGAGAAATCTTTTTGGATTGTATGGTAACAAAGTGAAGAAACATTTGATACATTAAGATATTGCTAATATTGAGATGTAGAGGTATTTCCATCAATGCCAAAGAGGGAGATTATTGGAAACTTACAATTGGAACAATTATTGTTTTGTCATTAATGTCAAATATATTCATAAGACATATTGCTACCTAATATAAATGTCATATATATTTGATTGATGAAGAGGATTTGAGAAATTGCTCATAACAATATAACCTAGAGGAAAGGTTGAGTTGTGAAAAGGAAGCTATAATGGACATTTGAGTTATGATAGACTTTGATGAGACAAAGTGATTGTTTATATTAAGAAAGTTAAGCCAAGCCAATAAATAGAGTAAATAGTTAAGGAATATCGAGTGATGCTAGGGTCAACTGAGCCATAGTAAGTGTTGAGCAAATCTAGTGTTGACCGAGCATAAGTATCAACCAAGCAATCTAGTTGATCCCAATCTAGAAATATTTATGACAACCAAGTGTTAAATGATGACTGAGTGTCAAAACTTAGTAATTGTCAAGTAACACTATTGAAGATGAATTTGAGAAAATCATGATTCCCAACCGGCTCAGTTGATTTCTTGGGAGATGTAAACTATGTTGAAGATAAGATTGATGAGTTGGATCATCAAATTCAAGGCAGGGATTAGATAAAGACCCAAAAAAAAGATTCCAAAGAAATTTCTAGAGGAAGATCAAGAAGATATATAGATACAATGAATTGTGTTGAACCTGATCATAAACCCTAAGATCTACAAAGATCACAGAAAATGGTAAAGCAAGAATTGATTTTTTAAAGAGGTATAGAGTCAAACCAAAAGATTGTGGTACACATGAGAGAAAGGTGGATTAGAGATGCATAAAGGGTGAACACAAGAGTTTGTGTGTATGTGTGTGTGAGAGAGAGAATGTGAAGCTAAAGGAGATTTCTTATGTAGATGCTACTAATATTGATAAGTGAAATCTAAGTAAGAAGGCTTAAGTGTTGTTGAAGGGGGAAGACTAATTGCTAGAAGGGTTACCGAGAAAATCAAGAACAAAGATGAAAGTGGAGAGCTTATCAATAAATCAACACCTAAACTAAATAGAGATTTGAACTTACAAAGTGAGTTGTAATCATACATATCAAAACCTATTTTTCTCTCTCTTCTCATTGTAAACAATTTGTATTGAAATCATTTTAACATAGGTTGACCTAATAGTCATTTGAAGGACTTAACAGTCTATGTAAATCTTCTTACAAGGTGACATTCTAAATGGAATTATCAAAGTCCTCTGATAAGGCCACTCTTAACAAGGTGATTAAGTCCTCTAACCAGATCACATTTAATTGTGTTAATTGTAGCCATTAATAGGGTTGGCTCATAACTAAGAACTTTGAAAGAATGAAAAAGTGGTGACATATTGCTAGTATTTTTTCCCAAATTGGGTTTCTATGTAAAATCCTAGTATCAAACTTGTGTTGAATGCTTTATATGTTTTACATTTTATATTCAACAAATTATGTTATATCTAGAATAGTGTTTTTGGTTTATCAATATAGTAGAGACTAAGTAATACATGATAAGCATAACAGTAAGAGTTTTATGTTTAGTTTTTCAAATGATACTTATGACCTTGAGTAACTACTTCCCCCAGCCCCCTCTAAGTAAATCTAAACATTTCTAACATGGAAAAACTAAAGTTGTAAATAGATGTTTCAGTAACTTGTTGAGATGTTTGGTTAGAGATAAGCCTACTAATTGGGATTTGATTTTGGCATAAGAAGAGTTCAGATACAATAATTATTTAAACATGAGTACTAAGAAGACACCTTTTGAGATTGTTACTAGAATGTATTATAAGGGAACTAATGAATTGAGATATCTCAACTTTGAAACAAAGAGAAATGTTGAAACTAAGTAATTTGCAAATTCCATGAAGACTTTATATGAGGAAATTAAAATGCAATTAGAAGACAATAATCTTGAATAGAGACAGAGAGTTGATAAAAGGAGGAGACATAGATATTTTGAAGTTGGCGATAAGGTCATGATACACTTGAAGAAAAAATATATTTTCAGTTGGTACCTATAGTAAACTAAAGATGAAGAAGTTTGGCCCTCATAAGATTTTAAGAAAGTTTGATAGTGGAAATGCTTTTGAAGTTGAAATACCAAAAGATATAAATATTTCACCTATATTCAACATTGTAGATATCTTTCAGTATTATGAAACAAATGATAAGCTAAAAAGTAACTTGGATTATCCTAAAAGGAAAATAGGTAGCTGAGAAGATATTGAGTAGTGGAGTAAGAAAAAGCACCAAAGGAAAAGATTACATGCAGTGGTAACTTTAAGAAACCCCTCCCAAAAAAAAAAGCCTAAAATGCTAGTGAATCCAACATTTTGTGGGCAAGGAAATTTTAATGTCGAGGGAAATTTTTTTGTTCCATATAGGGAAATAAAATATTATATGTTGGCAATTTTTTTCTTGCCCTAGCAAAAATCATTTTAAATTTGGTGAATTAATATTTTTTCTTGCTAACATATAAATAAATTATGGCTATTTTTTCCCTTTCCAAAAATGAATTAATAATGTCAGAGGATTCTTGATGATGTCTCTGCCATGGTTTGCATGCCAGATGCCCAAAGTCCTTTTATCTTCCATGTTATATGCATGGTCCTTGGCCATGAATTCTTAAGAAACGATAAGAGGTATTGTGTGTCTATGGATATTACCTTTGGCTTCCTCGCATCCCTTCTAGACCTTGGAGGTAGTCAAATAGTCATTTTGATGCTTCTACATAACATTTTCAAGGAAAAAAATTTAGAAGATGATGTCAAAATTCTTTTATTGGTCAAGTAGGTACCGGGGCCAAACATTGGCATCCCTTTTGTAGACATGGCAGACAAGTGCTAGGAGCAAGACATAGGGAGCATTATATAGAAGTATCCCTTCTTGTTTAGCATGAATGAATGGCAATTGACTCACCATCAGAAGTGGGTGTAGCTCAGAAGGGATTTTCTACGGAAGTGGCTATTGTTGGATGACATCAGCAAAACTGACTTCACATGGTTGGACAAGTTCAATGACATCATCTTCTCCAATAGATTCCTCATGGAGGGACTTGAAGACCTTTTTGATTGAAGGCTTCAAGCCCTTTCCCTCTCAGCCCGCTAATGTTTCTAGCCTCCCTATTCCCTGGTTCCTTGTTCCCTATTTTTTGAATCCTATTTCCTTAACCCTTGCCCTTTGGGGAAAAAAAAAAATTTAGATATCTATTTTTTCTTTGGATTGGGCCTCTACCCTTTAATGTAAATTACGAAATAGTAAAATCAAACTGATTTAATTAGCTATCTTGAATATCTATGCCATCAACCAATATTGTGTACATTGTACACTATAAAATATTATCAATGAAAACAATAGTTTTTGGCTTCTCAAATCAATATTCCTATTAGTCTACAACTTTGTTTTTGCAATTTTTGGGCATCTCAATGCACTGTTGAAATGTTAGTTTGTGACTTTATTATAAAAAATTAACTATTAATAGTTATAAAGTTAGAACTTAGAAACAAAAAAAGGGTTTCAACAATCTCTTTATGGTTTCATATTTGATTAACAATTTATAGTAAAAAATTATTCAATTGAAAATTATCCAATTAAAAGTTTTGTAATTTCTAAAACTATTTTTCTTTAATCTGATTGGTTAATACAAATGGAGCAATAAGAGCGGATTTCAAGGAAAACTAAAGATTATAACCTTAACAAAGTTAAATAAAATTTTGATAATTTATGTGTCAATTTTTTATTCCATACCTATCTTGTCACCTAACTTTTATTCATTATAAAATATTTTAAATGATGAAGAATAATTTATAAACAATTATCACAATTTTCAATATATGTTAATAATTTATAGATAATTAAACTATATTACATTTTAATTTTGAAACTAAATAATATATATGAATAAAAATATAGCATTTGTAATTATATTTTTTAATTTTAATTACTTTACTTAAATTAAACCATTATCATTATTATTTCATATCTTGCACAAATTTTATTTTATAAAATTCAATATATCTTTATTGAATTTTTCATATCATCTTTACAATTAAAAATTAATGATAGAAAAGAAAATCATTTCTATAATAGAAAAGAAAAGATTTTATTTATATTATATTATAACTATTATAATAATTATTATAAATTATATTTTATATAAATAATTAAATTAACATCATGATTTTGACATGATCAAACATAAAAATAAAATAATAATAATTAATAACAATTTCTTTAACAATATTTATTTCAATGTTTTTCTCTATATTAATTAATATGCTATTTACATTTTTTTCATGCTATTTTTTTTTTTAAATCAATTTTTTACTAATTCTATCAATTTTTTACCATGAACTTAGTTGTTATGGAACCTTGTTTAAATAATTTATATTAGTTATTCAAAAAGTTTAAGTTTTAACAATTCACGATTTGATCTAAATCGTTCAATGAACATAGATCAATGACAACGGCTCTATTTCGAGCCAAATTTTAAAAGATTGAAGTTAAATATATTTCTACCCAAAATTGAGACATGTATACTTAAAGATTCTACCCAAAATCCCAACTGTTGACTAAAAGAAAGATCTTAGATCGACAACCCAAGATGAATTTCAAGTCAATTTGGGGAATGATTTCTCATGTGCCTAGATTCATCCAGAATTGTGACACGTGTCAGGTCATTGCAAAGCACAATTAAGTGTCAAGACTCATCACTTGATTAATATTAATAATTATTATGTTTATAAACAATTATCACAATTTTCAATATATGTTAATAATTTATAGATAATTAAACTATATTACATTTTAATTTTGAAACTAAATAATAAATATGAATAAAAATATAGCATTTGTAATTATGTTTTTTAATTTTAATTATTTTATTTAAATTAAACTATTATCATTATTATTTCATATCTTGCACCAATTTTATTTTATAAAATTTAATATATCTGCCTTGAATTTTTTATATTCTTTTTTTTTTTTCTTTTTTTTTTATCGGTAAATGGCCAAGGCCACGATAATATCATCTTTACAATAAAATGTTTATGATAGAAAAGAAAATCATTTCTATAATACAAAAGAAAATCCTTTACTTATATTATATTATAACTTTTATAATAATTATAATAAATATTATATATATATATATATATTATATTTTATATAAATAATTAAATTAACATCATGATTTTGACATGCTCAAACTTAAAAATAAAATAATAAAAATTCCTTTAACAATATGTAGTTCAATATTTTTCTATATATTAATTAATATGCTATTTAAATTCTTTTCATGCTAATATTTTTTTTAAATCAATTTTTTACTAGTTCTATCATTTTTTTTTTGCCACGAACTTAGTTGCTATGGAACCTTGTCTAAATAATTAATATTAGTTATTTGAAAGGTTTAAGTTTTAATGATTCATGATTTGATATGGATTGTTCAATGAATGATAAATCAATGACCATGACTCTATTTTGAGTCAAATTTTAAAAGATTGAAGTTAAATTCTATTTCTACCCAAAATCAAGACATGCATACTCAAAGATTCTAACCGAAATCCCAATCATGACTAAAAGAAAGATTGATAGTCTGTAATGAATTTTGAGCCAATTTGGGGAATGTTTTCCCATGTGCCTAGATTCATCCAAAGTTGTGACACATGTCTAGCTCAATTAAGTGTCAAGACTCGGTTAATTTAAATAATAATTATGTTTAGTCTTTTTAAAAAATTATTACTTAATCCCGACTCAACGATGCCATGATTGTTAAGTAAAAGACAGATCAATGCCAACAGCAATGGTCTGGGATGAATTTTGGGTAAATTTTGGGTCCACTATCACTATTGTCAAGAAACATCTAAAATCATGACATGACATGTCCCTGACAATTGTCACAATTCTAGATGACTCTTGACAATAGAAATAGCATTCGAAAAATTGACCCAAAAATCGTATTGATAATTAAGTTCAATTTTTATTAATTTATTTATTTAAAATGAAAAAATTTAAAAATTCAAATATATCTTAATGTAATAATTTTTTACTTTTTATTATCATAGTTATGTATATTACTACATTATTGAGTCTTTATGTTGTTTACATGTACATTGTACATACTGTTGGCTCCCGATTTAACAATTTTGGAAATAACCAAGAAACTAAACCAATACATCTAAGGTTAGCAAATTCCTATAATGGATGCACTTGACTGTAGTCTTGGGCCAACTATAAGGATAAATCCTTCTTCTTCTTCAGGCTCTATTAGACCTATGCAGGTGAACCTCAGACTCTTTATATGGTACTAGTGTAAAGGCATACAACTAAATCTGGAAAACAGATAAAATCCCTTAATCTTCTATGTTTATGCAAGCATTCATGGATGAAATAGCCAATAACAAAGCACATGAATCTGATAAACTAAGTGAGGGAAAACTCTTTTAACTCTTAAACACAAAAGGAAAGATATTCGATTAAGATTTGTATCTCAGCATCATCTGGGTATGCAACAATAGAGAACATGTATCCTTCAAGTTGACCAGTCCCTTATCCATTGGGCATCAACTAAACCTTAACATGCAGATGGATACCTGAAATATACTCATATATTCAGAGATTTGATCTATCTATTTGACATGCAAATAAACATCAATCTTCATAACAACTCGTACTTATGATGAAATCCTTCTGGTGTAACCTGTAACCCTATTAGTATAAACAAGCATTTACTTGGATCTTTGTTCCAACAAAAAATCTATTCTGATATACAACCTTAAGGGGTTGCAACTGAGTTCAAGACCTTAGTTCTCAAACACAAAACATTACAGATAATAGAAGAAGGAGATGAGAATCAGAATGAAACTAAGAAAGGTGAAGTTCTTGTATTAATTTTATTGAAAGCAATACATCATTTGCATATCAAAACTCAAAAAATACACAAAGAATGACTATGTAATATAACAAATGCCTCAAAAGGAATACAATATGTTGTTCACAATAGGATAACATTGAGAGAATGGTATCACAACTATGAGAAAATATTAGGAAATTGGAAACAGACTAATCCCACAATCCTTCTAAAATCTTCAAAGAATTGGAACCCTTACAATAACCAGAAAAAGAAGATATATAGGAGAGAAGATATTTCAGAATTTGGAAGGTGAATTTGACATCTATCCTCTTTGAAATAATCTTCAATTTGAAGTTTGTTGAAACTAAACTTCCCTCAACAACCTGCAACCAGAAACCATAAATGATGCCAAAATATCTTATACATTCCCTTTTGAATAATCAACAAAATATCCCATGGAGAAAATATTAGGAATTCATTACAAACTGTAATAGGCTAGAAAAATATGATCACAACATGTCACTTCTGCTTTGCCGGGCAATTTAACTTGTGTTGTTTCCAAAAACATAACTACTTCCAACTGCATTAAAAAATCATTAGATCATCATGAAAATTGTTGGAGAATTCAAATCACATAAAAATATGTCTATATCTAATTGTAATTTTATCTGCAACATTAAAATTGCACATTTTGTTGAGAAGCCCCCAAAATTAGAAAACCTCTTGTAGCTGCTACCAACTGATACCTGCTCAAAATCTGACTTCAAAAATGGAAAATTTGCTCCTTTCTGATTCCAACGATATATCACACTGTACATTTCGGACAAAAATTGCCCCCCTGAGAGCATTCTGAAAATCTACCTCCTAGACTAAACAGAGCATGCAAAATTTAAAAGTTTAAAAAGTTCATATAGTATAAACTATATAACCTTTAAAAATAATTCAAATATTTCAACTTGAAAATTTGAGTGTTGGAGCACCTTGGGTTTTGATTTTATTACTTTTTCATTTTTCCTCTTACCCATCCAATCTGTCAATGCCACTTTGGCAAATTCCCATTGGGCCATCATAATTTGAAATGTGCTTTTAATTAATTAATTTTTTAATTCCTGTAGCACATTATTTCTTAACATTTCCTTATATGACATATAACCCATATAGCCAATCATAGCATCTTAAACATTTTAAATGAACCTTTTGATCTTATGAAAATTTCATAATATCTTACCTCTTATAATTCCATTTCCCAACCATACAGCAACCATTCTTGTAACATCTTATGCATTTGGAAAAAGTTTTACGATCTTACGAAATGATCGTAATATCGAAGGGCTTCAAAATTTATGCCTCGACCCTATGATAATTGTAGTATCGGGGGCCTTTATTTTTTCTTCTACAATCATACGACAAAGTCGTAAGATCGTGGGTCTCCACATTTCTGTCCTCCAATCACCCAGCGGATCATAAGATCACAACCTTTCTTATTTAGCTCCACGATCTCATGCTAGAGAAATGGGAAATCTGAGTCAAAACATTGTTTGACTTGGTCGGATGGGCCCCCCTGCACAAAAATTGTGAGCCTTAAAAGACCTGTGCCCAAAGACGACTTCCTTCATGAACCTCCATTGTTAAAAATACCATGATTAAAAACAATGTCATCGATGTGGGACAAATCAAGTTCAAAGAATAGTGGATCTGTATGTCTATAGATGATCTTCTTATGCTACGGCTTTGCCTACCTGCTACATATAGCATTTCATTGCCCATTGTGGACATTTATTTCAAAACTTGAGTGTTTAACTTGTTGTTGTCCCATGTGAAGTTCATTTCCTACAAAACGTGGATCTCCCTTCTGCAAATGCATTATTTCCTTGCAGCGGTTTCCTCCATGGTGATTTTTCCTTCTAATGTGAGACTCTACTCTTGTGATTAATAGCTCTACAATGGAGCTTCATTTTTGTGTGGAGATCCCTGCTTGTTAGTCATTTTTTGCTATGAATCTGCACACTCTTCATAGTGATGGTCATTTCTCATGCACGTAGGCATTTATAATGAAGTTTCCACCTATAAAAACATGGATAGCTGCATTTCTTGTTGCCTTGGACTTGCCTTCTAATCATGGGGCTCTATTCAATACGTGAGATGTATTTTACATGCCCCCTGTGCCAAAACATGGAGCCTTCTACAGTTCCTGCTACCTTGGATAGTGGCATTTCCCCTTATAAACTTTGTTATGCTCTTTGGATTCCTTGCAACATGTGGATGCCCCAAAACATGGGCTGCTTTGCCTGTATGTAGTGATCTCTTTCTTATTTCCTGATGCTAAAGTACCATGAATCGCATGGGTGATTCCACTTACTTTCAATTTCATCGTGGTGGTCCGATTCATTTTAGAAAGTAAATCATCTTGTCTTATTGTGGATTTATCCAATGACTCTTTAATATCATAGGCATTTCCATTATGTACTATTTTAACTTGTATCAAATTTAGGCCTCTTAGAGCTTTGACTTTAGCATTTGTTGATTTTGATTGTCTTGTATGATGACCATCAACATTATTGCCTCCATATTTCAACTTGGATTGCCCTGATGGCATAGACCTTCCATATTATGATGATCATCCATTTTATGTCAGAATTTTCTCCTCTATATTTGAGAACTATGATCATGCATTCAAATAATTTGAATCATGATAACATTTATTTGATATTCACAATTACCCATGCCTGAAGAATTTAGTCGGACCCCAAAGTGGCTTCGACTAAAAAAATTTTCTTTTCAAACAACTTGCATCCTCATTTTTATCCCATGACCCCATTATAATGACTAGAATTTGAAAAAAATCACTGGAACATCACTTTAAAACTCCATTTTAATCATTTTCACACCATTGTGAAATTGGTGTCTAGAGGCCCGCCAGCTAGCCTTAAAAACTAACTCAATCAAGTAACCAGGCCATGACAATTGGCATGAGTGTTCAATCCTACACACTCTATCATACTGCAAATTTTCAGCCCATGATGAATTTCTAGTAAAAGGATTTTAATTGCCGAACATCCATACTTCAATTATCCTGTAGGCAGATAGTGTTAAAAAACATAAACTGGGCTCGGGTTCGGCATTATAAACTGAGTTATTGATCACTTGGGGTTCTGAAAACAAGGGTATAGGTTCGTTGCCATGAGGAGAATATAATTTTGTGGTTTGGGCTCATGACGAATCACAAGATGCATTTGGCGAATTTCTGAAAATAGGTACTTGGAAATTTTAACTGGGAAATGTGTCAAAAAGTAATTTTTGGTAAACAATCGAATATAAAGAAGTATACATATGGATTCGTCATGACTTGAGAATTGGCATACTTCAAGGGTTTCTAGGACACAATAGGATGGTATAATTTTTTTAGGCTTACTAATCACAGGATCAAAGTTATAATGCATCAAACAGGGGTACAGATCAATCTAGATACCTTAGACATAACAAAACAATGTAAACTAGGTTTTCAAGCATGTTAGCAAATTGGTCAAACAGATTCGTCATGATCTCAAAATTGCAACATATGAAGTGTTTGACCCCTGAAATAGAATGAAAAAAATAATTTCTTCACTTGGGTCAACTAGGTCAAATATATAACTTGTCAAACAGGGCTACCTTGAAAGATGAACAATATGCAGATTTACAACAAAGGCAACTGACCAACTTTGAGACATTCAAAACCTAGTCAAAACATGTCGAAACAACTTAAAACTTGGAACATAGGTTCTCTTTTATGCATAATAAACATCCTCGAAGTGGTGAGTCATGAAATGTAACCAGGTAAAAGATATTCAAAGTCAAACATGCCCTCCTATCACTATTTAACACTTGGGCAGAATTGCAAGTTTTGACACCAGCTCAAAATGGGACTTCACTGAATGATTTGGGATGTCAGTTTATCAATATGAAACACATGCATATTCCAAATTAAAGGTGTTAAAAAACTGAAACACCACTTAGGCCTTGAAATGTTAGCTAGGTACATATACACAAAAATGGGTTCATAAGGACTCAAAGTAACTCAAAATTTGGAATAGGCACTCAAAATGGGAATGCAATTTTGAGCACCAACACATACTATTAGTAAATTTCCTAAAACCATTAATTACTTAATATTTTCATTTTAAATTTTAACTATTTACCTTCTATATTTTTAGAATATGAAGTTGAAAGTTCTCCAAGTCGAGTCTAATACGATAGGGTTTTCAAATTTCAACTTTTCAAAGACTGACTGAATTCCATTTTGTGTTCTGAAGACTAAAAGTGTGAAACTTGAGTATCACAAGACAACACCAATTATCAAATCTCAATCCCGGATATTTAAATTTAAAAAAAAAAAATTCATTGCAATTTGTCGCAATAGAAGTCTTGATTTTAATTGTCTTAGGTTTACACTTTATAATTTTTTTAAATAGGGCTTGAAGAAGAATTTTGTATAATAACTAGTACCAAGCATGGGAAAAACAAAGTCAAAAATCTCTAGTACAAGTGTAAACATAAAGAAAAAGAAAGACATAGAACTCAAGCAAGTGCTACAAACCCCAAGTTTCACTGATGACTATCATGATATTTTTTATCCTATTAGCCATGGAGATTTTGGAATGATGGAAATTAGACATTCATTGTTTAATAAGTGGAAAGATACACGAAAGGGGATAAATTCTTACAAATATAACAATAACATTCGTGTACATACAAATAAACTAGCTACTTTGGTTACTGCATTAGCAAACCTCATTGTACCCAAAGTATTCCCTTGCCTTGAAATTGTAATGTTATGTACTCAGAATTATGATAAAAATAGAAAGGCAATTGTAAACCAAAACACTCAGAAGGAAATTATATCCATAACTAAGAGTGAATTTTTCACCCTATTAGACCTAGGGCTAGGGTTTAAACTAGAAAGCTTTAACAAGCTCATTGACTTGTATAGACTAGCATAGGCTTATGACAAATTGGAAAGATTTTTTCAAGATTCATATATTAAAGGTTTAACAAACTTAGAGTCATCTACTAGTGTTACACTGGACAAAGACCATAAGCCTCCTTATTAGTATGATTTTTGTGCCATGGGTTTAGAATACTATTTCTTTGTTATCATTTTGTCTAGGATTGGACAGTAACAAGGAAGTGGGGGCCAGTGTTTTTGAAATGATTTATAATTTCCATTGTCAAGGTCAATCAGTTGAGAAGGTAGATGTAAGATATAATTTTGTTCAGCACATTGTTGAATCTATGCAACAATAATTACTAATGATTAAACAAAGTACAACTACAGGAAAAATGAAGACATTTAGGTTCACAAGTTACTTGTGCTACCTTCTTTTAGCAAAGCATCACCCAATATTTGAGATAGAGAAAAACAAGCTTGATATTGAGGTCTATAAGTTTGATGAGAAAACTCAGAAGAAATCAAAGACTCCAAGTCCAATATATGAGTGGACACATAAGATGAGGATGACTGCTAACAATAATAACTACAACCATTTTGTAGACTTCTCTTTGGCACCTATTTACCAAAAAATCATAGGCACTTTGATGCCTAGATTGCTTGTGTCTTGTAAAGATTGCATTCAACTAGGAAGTCAAATTCAATTAGCTGACTGGTTCTTCATGGAAGAGTACATTGTCTTAAGGTTTTATGGTTCACTAGTTGAACCATACAAACTTCCAATGCATGTTACAGAAAGGGTTTTTGCACTAGAATATGTACAACAAATGGAGAGAGAATATGAACTTTTTAGTGGACAACAAAAGAAAACAATATTTCCTTCCTTTCCTTTCACAATTAGAGGTCTTACATTTAAGAGAAAATCTTTCAATGTGGTAAATGAATTGGTAACTTTTTTTGGCTTTGATTTTGTCAGTTACTGGAATTATGATCCACTGAACATAATAAAAATAAGACTTATTGCCAATGGGAATTCTGCAAGAAAATATCAATAGATCAGGAGATGCCATTGATAGAAAAGTTTAAAAACAAGGATTCATGGGATGAGGTTAAGAAAGAGATGGATAAACATGCAATAGAATAATATTTCAATGCAAGAATTGTCATCCCAAATTATGACATTGCACGTATCAGAGTCACACAAATCAAAGCCTCTAACATACTTAACTTTCTACAAGAAAGCATCTCAACCTTCTAAGAGGTCTATGCTGAAAGCAATTAAAGAGGCATGTGAATCTAAATTGTGGTGTCAAACCAAGATGACTGATTTTTGGAAAACAAGGAAAATTTGGGTGAACCAAAGACATCAACAAGTTTTGAGGAAATTGACAAGGATGAACTTTTCAGTGATTATTGGAATAAAGAGCATCCAACTATACTATATGATTTTGGTAGTTGCAGTGACAATCATATTCAAAGATAGAAGGATCTCAAATCTGATGCCAACATTCAAGGTATTCCAGATTCTAGGTCAACCAGGGGCAAACATATTGTTAATCTTCAAATGAGTGATTCTACTAAACAAATGTATGGTAAGGGGGAAATATGATACTAAAAATGGGTTGTGTAGGTATAGGGCCCATTAGTGCAAGTGGTGAAGGGATTTGGAATCTAGTTCCAATACTAGACCCACCCAAAAGAAGAAGTAAACCAATCATTGGACTCTTTGATGATATTGAAGATGATTCATCTAGAAAGGAAAAAAAACTTCTACTTCTAAAGGTCATCCCAATACATTATTTGTTAAATCTCCAAATCCAATTGTAGTTGATCCCACTGGTACTGGCATTGGCACTACTATGGATGAACCCTGTGCAAAAAAGTAAAAAAGTTATGACAATTACACCACAAGCAATGTCAATGGTTACTTCACAAAGTATGTGTTGGAATGTTCAAATGGAAAGAGTACTTCTGAGTGGGGGGGGGGGGGGGGCGGGGGGGGGGGGTGAATCAGAAGTAACCAATTGTTATCCTTTCAAACCCTTAATAACACATAATTGAAATTAAGATGTATCAAAGTAAACAAGAAGAAAATGAGAGCATGCATCAACACATAACACAAGAGATTTTGGTGACCCAGAAACTCTCCAAGAATAAGAAGGTAAAACTAGGTTGGGGATGACACCCACAAAAATTACTGCAACAATGAGTTCAACCACTTCTGATGGTTTTCCCTATTAAAGGATACAACACACTATTAAATGTGACCTGTTGAAAGGATTTACAAATACTTTACATGAAGTGTCACCTTGTTAAAGGATTTACATGAAGGTTGTTAAACCTACCTAATACATAGGATTTTCTTGTCCTTCTTCAAAGGCTCTCCTACCTAGCTGTTAAGCTAACCTATCACCGTAGGATTTCAACTTCTAAAACAATTGTGAGAGAGTATTAGAACATTCGACCTAATTGAATGCAATCTCGAATAGTTGCGTTCAAACACTTGATCTACTCTTTCTATTCTAATCCTTGCTTGATCTAATGTTTTGAATATGTCCTCTGTTTTGTTCTGATCAACTAGATAAATGTTATCCCTTCCACTAAGTCTTTTCCTCTTCACATTGAAATTTCACTATAATCTCCCCTTTTCTATTTTCCTTCCATCCATACAATGGTGCATTCATCCTCCTTAAAAAGAATGTGAAGACTTATGGTTAGATATGGATCTACGATCCAAATTGAATCTCAAATTTCTGCTCATACTTTGAATTTTTCTTATTGGTTGCATGCCTTCACCATTTTTCTGATTGGTTGCATGTAGATTTCATAGGGAATGTAAATGACTCACCCTTATCCTTTTTCTTGTTTGAAATTTCTTTAAGTTGGCTCCAAAAATGATTTACATCTTAGTTTGTGCAAGTACAAACTCTTATGTTGATCCTGTGTTGCTCAACACATGAAGTATTACTAATGCTTGACACATACTATTTCTAGATTTCTTGGCATCAACTACGTTCCCTAGTTTTCTTGGCACCTATTGTATCTTATATCACTTGACATATGGTGTTCTGAGTTGCTCGATATCTAAATAATTCTATTACTCAGCACATGAACAATTCTTGGATCACTCGGCACATACTATACTATAATCTGCTCAACACTAACTGTGACTCGACACCTATTAAAATTATGGCTCAACATCTACTGTGAACTTGACATACATAGTGAAAATGGTTAAGTGTGTTGACACTCATTTGTCAATACTATTTATTTGACCAACAATCTCCCCCTTTGACATGAGTGTCAAAAACACTTAGCTAAGCATTGATGATCCTAACCTTATTTAGTACACTCTTTCCTCACTCAACTTACATGCAAAATTTCAAAAAATTGTGAGTAGCAATATACCTTATGATTCCCCCTGAGTTGATTGTGCCTTTAAAATTGAAATTATGTGCCAATATGCCTAATCCTTTCTGTCCTTTGACCTATTTCTGCATTCTGAGCTTGAATGTTGTATCTAATCTGTGTGATGTCCCTGTATTCCATATGATTACCAATATTTTACATCTCTCCTTCACTATGAATGAATGATCAAAATTTGTCAAAATTTGGTAATTACCCATGATTTCTTCCCCTATAATATATATCTCCCCCTTTTTTACGCTAATGTTAAAGGGTTCTATGGAGTAATTCCCTGTTTAGCCAGAAATGAGCTATTAACCTCCAGGAGTATCTTCAAAGTTGCATCCCAATTGTTTAATGTAGTATCCAATGACTTGTGTTGGATTGCAAGCTCTGCTACTAGGTCTACAAGTCTTTCATGTTTAGAAAGATTGAGATCTTTCTTTAGGACTATCTCTGCATACATTTTCTCCTTGTGAAGTATCTCCAAGTGAGGGGTGATGGAGGATTGAGTTTGCATTAACTTAGCTTTTATATTAGCCTCCCCTATTGATAATACAACTAGTTCCCTTTGAGTGTAAAGCATCTAAGAAAAATGCTTCTCACTTTGAGCAGGATTGGTTGGGAGTTGCATACTAGGAATCTTTAGATTTCTCTCCAAGCTCATTATTTTCTGGCTAGTCTTATGTGTGAAGTTGGAAAAATCACACAGTTTATTGTAAAGGGAGAATATATTCCCTAGTACAATTTTGACTCTATCTATTTTCTTAGCTAGGTCAACTTGTCCCAAAATGATAGAATTTTATATCTTCTCATTGACCTTACCTTGGAATTTCTTCTTTGACCATTCCATTAGTTTGGCATTGGTCTCATGGTCCTCATTTGTTACCTAATCAACTATATCTGATAGTTGCTCTATAATTGGTCTTGATTCATCTGGAGACTATAGGCTAAAGGCATCCATGAATATGTCCTTGATTTCATTTAATGCTTGCCTATATTTGTAGTCCTTTCTAAGTGCCTCTTGTCTCCTTCTTCTATCCAATGTACTCTGAATTTCATTCATCTTCTCTTTAGTGAGAGTACTGGATTCATAATAGGGTATCTTTATTTATTTATCAAGCTCAGGAATTCCATAATGAATTGTCCTAGCTACCCTAGTGGAGCTTGAGCCTGGTGTTCTAATTTGCAATTCTAGAGTTCTAGTGCTCAGCTACTAAAGAGTTTTTGTAGGAGTACCTGTTTTGGGTAGTTCAACCAAAGTTTGTATTATAGATTCCTCCTTATCTTTTGTCTCTTCTTTCTCTCCAATTCTTTTATCTTTTTTTGTCATTTTGGTTGGGGGTGTACCTGATGATTATACTAATTTGACTTTATCATTCCCTACTACTGCACTCAGCTCCTAAAGTGAAACTGTGACTTCTTTTGGTGGAGATGGTGGTGGAAGAAGTAGAAGTCCAGTAGATTGTGTGATCCTAGGTGGTTTTTTTGTTTGCACCTTGATTTCCTTTAATTTTACTACTGCCTTCTAGATTTCATCAATATTGACCAATATTGGGCTTGAACATAGCCTAGTTTCTTGTGTTGATTGGTCAAGGATCTTTTCTAGATCCTCTGTAGTTAATGGATTGATGTTTTGACCAGAAGTGTCAATGACATCCTTTATCTTAATTGTCTATGTAGGTGTGATGGTAGAATGAGGAGGGCTAGGAGGTGGTAGTTGTGTGTCATGTACACTCTATTCTTGTTGCTCATCTATCCCCTTTTCTTCTTCTTTACTTATTTCCTCCTCCTTTTCTTCTTCATCCTTCTTTTCTTCCTATAGTTTCTTCTCTTCTACTTTCTTCTCCTCTACCTTCTTTCTTCTTGCTTCTTTTATTTCCTTTGTTTTGACACTTGCTTCTACCTTGTATTCTTCATCAAATACATCATCAATTTTCTTGTAAATAATTTTCCACACTTTTGTGGTTTTGCTCACAACCTCTTCAATTTTATTTTGTAGAATACTAAATGCCCTATATTTGGGAGTAAATCTACTATTGTGCCTTTTGACTACATTTGTTATTTATATTTTATTCAAATCAAGAAACATCCTTGCTAAGGTAGACTCCCTTATTTCTTTCTCAATTTGCAGACAAAAATTTCATTTCTCCTCTATAATCTTATATAATTCCTTTGGCAATGAACTATCCAGTTCAAGAGGTGTATGTTTATATTCTGCCATCATATTATAGACAGATATCTCTATTTTATTTTTCTCATCTTTTGTGAGCTTATTAAAAGTTACATTCTTCAAATCATTTAAGTCTCCATTCCTAATCTTAGCACAAAATTTATCAATAGAAGACTTTGGTGGATGGCTTACCACTTTAAACTGGCTGTGGTCTTCTAATTCTATCCTTTCTTCATCTGAATCAGGTTGAGCCACAAATTTTCTTCTTTTCTTTGGCTCTTCTTTAGTCTTCTTAGTGAATTCCTTCCTCTTAGCTACCTCTTCCTTTTCCTTTTGTGTAGTAGCTCTTGTAGTAGCTCCAGTGGTAGGCTTCTTAGGTGCAGACTTTGCCACTTTCTTTGTCTTGGACTGAGGAGTAGGTGGTGCTTTTTCCTTTCTTTTGGTGACCTTGGTTTGAGTGGATGGTTCCTTGGCTTGACCTTCCTTGTCACTTTCATCCTCATCTTCACCTAGGCCTTGTTCAACAATAGTCTTATCTGGATCAAAATTCTCACCCATATACTCAAAATTCTCACCCATCTACTCAATGAATTCGTTTATTTGTTCAACAATAGTCTTATCTGGATCCCATCTCACCTTGCCTATTGAGGGGAATTATTTCATAATATAGAACAACATGCAAATTAATACTACACCAAATTTTCATTGAGACCCTTTGGATTTCCTTATGGCTCCCAAGTTCTCATTGATTTGCTACATCATCAAATCTGCAAGATCATAAGTGTGATCTTTTTTCACTAGCTTGTAGGCAACATCTACAACTATGTAGGGTACACTATTTAACCTGTTGGATTAATAAAATTTGTGAGATATGATCCTGACAGCAAAATCTAGTAGGGGGTCTTTGATGGTGTCAATTTTCATACCCTTGTTGTTCCACTTGGCACCAGTGTTTTTCTCAATTGCCTCCCTCTTATCACTTCTTAGGGTTTTGGGCTAATCTAGAGTTGGGATACCAGTGACCCTATGTACAGTTTTCTTTATGAACTTTACTGGCCTAGTTTCTAGCCAAAAAGCTCCATCATGGATTCTACTCAGCACGATGCATATCCATTATGTTTTAAAAACAATAGGGAAAACTAGGGTTTTGGTCAGTCCCTTCTTTTCGACTATGGGGAATTCATCCTTAAGTTTCTCATTTTCGTAAAGCTTATCAAATGCATTGAAAATATCCAAATCTCCCATGGCTCCTATCTTGCAATTGTAGCATTTGCGTACATCCTAAACCATAACTACTTTATCAAGAATCACAGATAGGGTACCAGCGGGATCATTTTTGTAAGCAACTTCAGGGATGGGTCTGAACTCTAGTTGTCTAACTTCATTGCTAACTAGTTGAATTTCCAACCCTTCCTTTTCTTTAGCAAATTTAGAACTAGATGTCATCTTTAACCAAACTAGGGTTTATTGTTTACAAATTTTTCAAACTACGTAACTTGGCACTTGAATGAAATACCTGGAAAATTGATGAAACGGAGTTGGGTAGCTATTGAATTGATGTAAATCACCTTTTGATCATTGGAAAATTGCTTAATCACTCTGCTCATCTTTTCTCTTTGTTCAAATGAACGAAAAAATGAATGATTTTCACTTTTATTAGGCTTGAAACCTAGTATTTATTGCATTTGTACTTTATAGCTATACACTCAGCTTCCAAAGGATTTTCCAACTTGACATCAATTGTATTTCACTCACTCAGTAGCTACTATCATCTCTTTACTCGGCATCAACTAGACTTTTCAACTCGACGTGTACTAGAGTTTTACTCAGCAACCAAAGGTAGCTCTGCATCATCTTCCAACTTTTATCATGGCATCTTAACTTATGTTGATTTCTTCTTTGCAGTGTTCTTATGTTCTTTTGGGCTGATGTATAATACATCTTTATATGTATCAACTCCATGTGCCTTTCTAGTGCTTAACTTGATGAGGTGTGATCACTTGACCTCTTGGGTGAAGTGATCTCTCCATTTGATGTGTTGCATTCACCTTTCTTCTACCATGTCTTCTAAATATCTTTACTGATGTGTTCCACATTAACTTTTTCTTTGCCCTTATTAACTTCAATCTTGGGTGCCTTGGCCTTTGTTGGACAGTTCCTGCTAATATGACTAGTCTTCAAGCAACTAAAACAAGTAGTTTGATTTAACCATCTGCTATAATTTTCCTTTAAATGTGTCCTTATACAATTTTTAGGAATGTGTCCATACTCTTGGCAATAGTGATAGCTATACTTGGTGTTATAATCCCAATTGTAGTGATGTGCATGATTAATTCCTCTTGAAGGTTGATCAGGTGTCCACATAGGCTTTGATCTACATTCAAATGCTCTATGTCCATTTTTTTTGTAGTTGTAGCAGTGGCCCTCAAATCTTGGTGTCCTCATGGTCTTGGTTCTGCAGTCTTGTGTCAAATGTCCTTTGTTACTTCTTTGTTCTATAGTTCTAGATGATTCTCCTTGTTTAGCACTGATATATCCAAGTCCTGTAGTGTCATTATTTGCCCTTGGTGATTTTAGCAATTGTTCAAAGTACTTGATAGCCTCATTGGGTTTATTGTAACTTTTTGCTATTTCTTTTTCTCTCTTCAATTCATTTTGCAATTGCTCATTTTGTATCTTCAAGGTGGAGATCTCAATATCCTTCATGTTTAGCTCATGATGAGCATTCATCATCTGGCTCAAAGTATCTAACTGTATATTTGAAATCTTTTTGAATTCAATTGTCTTCTCTTCCAGTCTATTGCTGAGATTTCTCTTGTCATCTTTTATCATGGCCTTGTCTTCAATAGCTCTTTTCTTTTGTTTAGTTACTTCACAAAGCAATATAGCTTGTGATTCTTGTTCAATCTTGAGTAGATTGAACAATCTGATTTCTTTAACTTGTGCTATGTTTTTCTCCATTAATTTTTCTATTGCTGCATCAAATTCCTTGGAGTATTCATTGGAAAATACATGTGTGGTGTCAATCTCTTTGTAATGTATGTCATTTTCAGCTATGGCTATCTCCTTTCTTCTTTTCAAATATTTTCTCAGTTCCTCCCTGGCTCCCTCTACTTTGTGTAGAGCTAGTTGCACATCAATCACATAATTGTCAATGATCTTCCCAAGTTTGAAGACTTCCATCTTTTGACATTTTTCCCCAAGCTGTTAGGCTTCTCCTTATGAGAACTAGAGCTCTGATACCAATTTTTATCCTTTCAAACCCTTAATAACATATAACTTAAATTAACATGTATCAAAGTAAACAAGCATAAAATGAGAGCATGCATCAACACATAACACAAGAGGTTTTTGTGACCCATAAACCTTCTAGGAAACACCACAAAAAATTATTGCAGCAATGAGTTCAACCACTTCTAATGGTTTGCCCTGTTAAAGGTCTGCCCTATTAAAGGCTACAACACACTGTTAAATGTGACCTGTTGAAAGGATTTACAAACACTTTACATGAAGTGTCACCCTATTAAAGGATTTACATGAAGGTTGCTAAACCTACCTAATACATAGGATTTTCTTGTCCTTCTTCAAAGGCTCTCCTACCTAGTTGTTAAGCTAACCTATCACGAAAGGATTTCAACTTCTAAAATACAATTGTGAGAGAGTATTAGAACATTTGACCTGATTGAATGCAATCTCAAATGGCTAGGTTCAGACACTTGATTTTCTCTTTCTCTTTTGATCCTTACTTGATTTGATCTTCTAAATATGTCCTCTATTCTATTCTGATCAACTGGATAAATATTATCCCTTCCACTATGTCTTTTCCTCTTCACACTAAAATTTCACTGTAATCTCTCCTTTGCTATTTTCCTTCCATCCATAGAATGGTGCATTCATCCTCCTTATAAAGAATGTGAAGACTTAGGGTTAGGTATGGATCTACGATCCAAATTGAATCTCAAATTCCCACTCATACTTTGCATTTTTCTTATTGGTTGCATGCCTTCACCATTTTTCTAATTGGTTGCATGTAGATTTCATAGGGAATATAAATGACTCATCCTTATCCTTTTTCTTCTTCAAAATTTCTCTAAGTCAGCTCCAAAAATGGTTTACATCTTAGTTTGTGCAATTACAAACTCTTATGGGGCATATGCACCGAGTTGTGGTACCAAAAAGGTGACAAGGAAATTTTTTTTCCTTATTTTCAAAAGCGCGTACGCGTTATATAGCGTGCACGCACTATAGCGCGTACGCACTTTTAAAAAATAAAAAGTATATATGATGGGCTGCAAACTCGTAGCCCATCATTTTCATTAGCATTTTCTTCTACTCCTATAGCGAGCAGCGCATACGCGAGTTGAAGACTCAACGTTTGCACCACCATTTGCCAAAATGCCTCCTCGTCGACAAAATCCAAGACCACAAGCACACCCACGACGACGTCATAAGTAATATAAACCTAACTTTGCATTGTTTGATATATTTTTTATATTGTTTTGTAATTTTTTTATATTCTTTTGTAGGGTTTTTACAAATTTCATTTAGATTTGTTTATTTATTTGAATTTCAATTGATTTTTTATCAGGAAATGTTCATAATCAACTAGAAAATCCACAAGAACATCAAAACCCTCAAGAACCCCAAAACCAAAACCCTCCTCAAGAAGAAGAACAAATTCCACAACCCGAACCAATTGCAAGACCTCCACCAGGCACACAAGAAAATATAAGAAATGAAATAGAGAGAGGCAAAACTGAATTAGAAGGAATCATTGCTCGGTTGAAAGAATCCGGACAAACCAATCCAATGAGGGCTCAATTGGCATCATCCCTCGAATCCATTAACACTCAAATAGCCTCAGTTAGTGGTCAGTTAGATATTTGGCGGGCTAAGAGGGATGAACAAAAAAGATTTTATGCAAATAAATTGTCATATGAAGATGTTAAAAAAAAGGAAATACCAAAAAGTAGTATATGTGCATTATTTAGAAAACCCAGTGAGCAAAATACTGTTAGAGAGGGTACTAAACGATTCTCCATCCATTGGTGCATACATGATGCTATTAGAAATAATTTTTGGGATAGATGGTGGATGGTTTTTGATGCCCCTCCTTGCAACAATCACGAGGTCCCCATGTATTTTTTGAAGAAATTATATTGTGAGTTTGTCCTTGGGGAGATCCCCAATTATTTCGATATGTTAGACTCCCAGGGTAGAGGTGGGGGGTCATCATTTGAGAGGCCAGGAGCACATCATGACCCTAATGTAGTTAGGGCAGCCGTGGTCCATCCACAGCACGAGCATGTGATTATTCCTTCAGTTGTGAAGGAACATGTAGAGGCCAGCACTCTAGGGACCATTAATGCTTTGACATAGACCCTCATCCATTCCATGAGCCCATTAGTTGAGGGGGAGCCTTCTATACATCGTGGTCACATGTGCACATCATGCGGATCCCTATGCACATTTGGCACTCATGTCGGAGATGGTGCAAATGATGGGCTTGTCACCATTCAGTTCCTGAACGAGACATTTGGCATTGACACAGGTAAATTACTAATTTGATCACATTTCATACGTATAGTGAATGATTAATTAATTAGGATTTATTGACATTGTTCAAAATTTAGGGTCAAAGTGTTCCTGGGCCTAGCAGCGATCCTCTAAGCCCATTTTTTGTCCCTTCGACGAGTCCTGAGGTATGTATCAATTTAATCATTTTAATTAATACATAAATGTGTTACATAATCATATTAAGGATTGACCAAAACAAATATGCATGTGCATCAGTTCTCCACATGACCCTCAACCTTTACCACAGACGAAGAGCAGAGACATCATACGAGCTTCACATAGGTACAGTTGTTTCATGTTAATTTAATTCATTTGATTATATTTGTTCCATGTTTTATGTTAGATATAATGTGTATTGTATGACATGCAGATCATGATGTCGGACACACCTCCTCACCTGTGATAGTCTGTTGATAGTGGAGTGGCCGCAGCTGTGGCTAGCTCACAGCCACTGACGAAGGTATGAAAGAATTTTCTTTGTTTTAGTTGTTGTTTATAATAGTTAATCTCAAAATTTCTAATGTTATTTATAAGTGATTATATTTATTGAATTGTTGCAGGGTCTTGTCATGCCTGATCGTCCACGAGCATTTGAGGTGGACTTACAGAGTGACTATTTGTTGGCGGTAAGAAAATAATTGATTTTGTGAGTACATATATTTGATTTCAACATATAATAAATATTGATTCATATCTACTTTCTTTGAATCAGTTGGACCTGGAGAAGAGCCTCAACAAGAGGTCAAGTGAGCGTGTCAGGAGGGCCCCGTCATCTCCACTGTCTCCCTCCACACGACGGTAGAGGACATCAAGAGACTTGTTTCCTTCCCCTCGTGGGAAGGAAAAGATGTAGTTGGGGTATTTGATACATATATATAGAGACTTGTTTCCTTCCCCATGTATATATATAGGCATCTGAGAGACATATTCGATACACATTTGATGTACATATGACATTCTATATTTGATGTATGACATATTTGATGTATGACATTATTGGTTAATATATGATATGTTTGTTCATATACAACATTATTGGTTATCATAATATATTATGTGTTTGTTAATGTATATGAAATTATTGGTTATCATTTTATATTATATGTTTGTTCATGTATGACGTTAAATTAGATATGTTCGTGTATGACATTAAATTAGATATGTGCATGTATGAAATTAAATTCAATTGCTAGAGAGTTGCCATTATGTCTACCAACTAGTAGATGTTCTTTTTTTCTTTATTAGTATTTCTCAGATACTACAAAGAAGTTGTTTCTGGTGAATAGTTGTAAACAATTGTGATCATTGACTTCATGTACTCGTGGCTTTGGCTGCGAACACTTGTAACTTTGGCTATAAGCATCCATGGCTTTGGCTATGTGCATGAGTGGCTTTGGCTATGAGCATTTATGGCTTTGGTTGTAGGCACAATATAGCCTTGGCTGTAGGTTGTCTTTCTTGTTGCATGTTGAAGTTACCTTCAAGAATATCATTAGTCTAAGATCATTACAATTAAAATACTATGACAGAATACCATGGAAATAATAGTCTTTAATCCATTACTTTATTTGTTAAAACATCATGTAGTATCTACTGTAGTCCTTCTACTCAAATATGTTTTCAAAAATACTTAGTATGGCAAAGAAATGTCTATGGAAAGCTTGTCAAATAGGATATTGAAGAACTAAATGTGGATAGTCATTAGTACCCATCAATAAGAACACGGACATCTTTCTCAAGCAAGCCATATGACATTATCAAGTAATTTATAAATTTCCTTTGCAAATAACTAGAAGATGCTATGAATCTTAATACAGAGTTAATCACAAACTCATTATTCCATCCAAAAAGCATATATCACCCTAAGCCAATTAACCGATAGGATAAAAATTAATTCAATTTCAACAAAATTTTTAGTATAACAAGCATCTTAGGGATTCTTACAAGAATTAACACGATATTCACAAGAGCACTACAAGTTCTTGTAATGCTATTTCACATATTGTAATCATATTCAGTTTTGAATGGCCATTTGTGTTACAAGCATAAATGTTCTTTAAGGTCTTTTAATTCTAGACATGAATTTTATTATGAAGCTTTTTTATGACAACCCACTTAATCCATATATTGTTGTTCCAAATTATGTTAATTTGACTTTCATTGGTTGATTTGGGTCTAGACATGACGTTATTCACTACCTTTTTTATATATTATTTTTTTGTAGTGAGGTTCTGGCCTGAATGAATGTATTAATTATCAAAGTTGTGAACCTTGGTCGAGATCCTTACAAATATATTTTAAAATTGGACCTCAAATAGTTTTCTCAGTCACCCCCTGTACACAGATACTGAAATTGTAGTTAATTACAAAATTAATACTGAATTAACACAAGTTTAATTGAGAAGTATTATGTACCTCAATAGGCTAGATTATTATTGACCGGGAAGCTTTATCTTAGAGCAGTTGGTTTCCTAAATCTTTAGCGCAATGACAGTCTTATGGAATGTGGAATTAGGTCTGCTAGCTAAGGAACATTCTTTAAAAGGTAGAGGAAACTCAAGACTCATGTGTTTCCAATCAATATAAATGTTTAAATCGCTTCTCTAATTTTTTCTATTTATGATCTTCTTAAAACTTAACTTTCTAAATGCATTGATGGGGAAATAAAGATCTTCTAGGAACTAAAGGCTAATCATGTTTAATACTTACAATTCTCTATTTTTATCTAATAATTTAAAAAATATTGTACAAGTGTTTTCAAAGAGCAACACTTGTCACTAACATCATAAGAAGGAATATCCAAGGAGACTTACCACTGATCCCCCACCACCAAATTCAAGAGAAAACAAAATTCCACTACTAAAGAGATAGTAACAATGATCATCCCTAGTCTCTCCCTTATCACAAAATGATTACCATCAAAATTTGCATTTCCAATTGTGTCATGTGCGTTGAAGCGATAGTAACATTTTCACTCTCTTACCTAATGTCTCCCATTTCTGAAACTCATGGGGAAGGGCAAGGCCATCGTCTCAGTACTTCAAAATACAACGAGTTCCATTTTTTCACATATTGATAATCATTGACTTAAAGTATAGTCGAAGTATTGACAGCCCATAGATATGCCCCGTCAAAGATCGCAGCCCTGTGGCATTTAGTGACCCTTAGGGACATTATGGTTCAGCGTGCCTGAGAATGTTCGAGCACTGAAGGGGATAGGAAGAAGTTTGGCATAGGGTTTACCCGGCCACCCAGAGCTAATGGAGTAGATAGTTTGATCCCACAAAGAAAGATGAGAGAGATTTGGCAGTTGGCAACTTTGTACTGGCCAACACTACAAGTTTCAGCATCACCTGAGATGGCATTGTAGAATGAAAATGGAATGTGATCTCCAAAAAGTGAGAGAGGTTATTGTAGGTCTCTGCAACACAGTCTTGTAGGAATTGGAATCTCATCCATATCTCACACGAGCTCCGAGATATGCCCCGTCAAAGATCGCAGCCCTGTGGCATTTAGTGACCCTTAGGGACATTCTGGTTCGGCGTGCCTGAGAATGTTCAAGCACTGAAGGGGACAAGACAAGGTTGGGGATAGGGTTTACCCGGCCACCCAGAGCTAATGGAGCAGACAGTTTGATCCCACGATGAAAGATGAGAGAGATTTGGCAGTTGGCAACTTTGTACTGGCCAACACTACAAGTTTCAGCATCACCCGAGATGGCATTGTAAAATGAAAATGGAATGTGATCTCCAAAAAGTGAGAGAGGTTATTGTAGGTCTTTGCAACACAGTCTTGTCGGAACTAGAATCGCATCCATACCTCGCACGAGCTCCGAGATATGCCCCATCAAAGATTGCAACCCTATGGCATTTAGTGACCCTTAGGGACATTCTAGTTCAGCGTGCCTGAGAACGTTCAAGCACTAAAGGGGATAGGAAGAGGTTGGGGATAGGGTTTACCTAGCCACCTGAAGCTAATGGAGCAGACAGTTTGATCCCACGACGAAAGATGAGAGAGATTTGGCAGTTGGCAACTTTGTACTGGCCAACACTACAAGTTTCAGCATCACCCGAGATGGCATTGTAGAATGAAAACAGAATGTGATCTCCAAAAAGAGAGAGAGGTTATTGTAGGTCTCTGCAACACAGTCTTGTAGGAATTGGAATCTCATCCATATCTCACACGAGCTCCGAGATATGCCCCGTCAAAAATCGCAACCTTATGGCATTTAGTGACCCTTAGGGACATTCGGGTTCGGCGTGCCTGAGAATGTTCAAGCATTGAAGGGGACAAGACAAGGCTGGGGATAGGATTTACCCAGCCACCTAGAGCTAATGGAGCAGACAGTTTGATCCCACGATGAAAGATGAGAGAGATTTGGCAGTTGGCAACTTTGTACTGGCCAACACTACAAGTTTCAGCATCACTCGAGATGGCGTTGTAAAATGAAAACAGAATGTGATCTTCAAAAAGTGAGAGAGGTTATTGTAGGTCTCCAAAACACGGTCCTGTAGGAACTAGAATCGCATCCATACCTCGTACGAGCTTCGAGATATGCCCCATCAAAGATCGTAGCCCTATGGCATTTAGTGACCCTTGGGGACATTCCGGATTGGCGTGCCTAAGAACGTTCAAGCACTGAAGGGGATAGGACGAGGTTGGGGATAGGGTTTACCCGGCCACTTGGAGCTAACGGAGATGATAGTTTGATCCCAGGATGAAAGGTGAGAGAGATTTGGCAGTTGGCAACTTTGTACTGGCCCACACTGCAAGTTTCAGCATCACCCAAGATGGTGTTGTAAAAGAAAAATGGAGTGTGATCTCCAAAAAGTGAGAGAGGTTATTGTAGGTATCCACAACATGGTCCTGTAGGAACTATAATCGCATCCATACCTCGCATGAGCTTCGAGATATGCCCCGTCAAAGATCGTAGCCCTATGGCATTTAGTGACCCTTGCGGACATTCTGGATTGGCGTGCCTGAGAATGTTCGAGCACTAAAGGGGATAGGGTTTACCCAGCCACGCGGAGCTAACAGAGCAGACAGTTTGATCCCACGAGGAAAGGTGACAGAGATTTGGCATTTGGCAACTTTGTACTAGCCGACATTGCAAGTTTCAGCATCACCCGAGATGGCGTCGTAAAATGAAAACGGAGTGTGATCTCCAAAAAGTGAGAGAGGTTATTGTAGGTCTCCAAAAAGAGTGTTTAAAAATGCAAAAATAGTGGGGGGTCCTTTGTATGGTTTGGGAGTTTGACCGTTAAAACTAGAAATTGTCCTAGTAGTAAGTGTTGGTAACAGTTTTGAAATTTGATTGTTGAGTGTTGAGAAACCTCAAGTTTGGGATTTTTCTTATTGGTTTAAGTCTATAATAACCATTTACATTTGAAAAGTCAAGTGTTGAAACCATTTAAGAAGTATTTGCATAGTTTTCCCTAAAATTTGAGTGGATAAAAAGCTTAGTTACCGATTCAGGATACGAATCCGATTCGGGCACGTGAATCAGATCCGTGGATTCGTGAATTTTTTTTTCTCGATTAGGATTCATGGAGGATTCATGAATATATATATATATATATATATATATATATATATATATATATATATATATATATATATATATATATATATATATATTACTGATCTTGCCCAAGCCCCAACTAGTAACAGATATATAGATATATATATATATATATATTTTTTTTATTTTATTTTTTTATTTCTCTCATTTATTAGTATATATAATGCATAAAAAGGTCATTTTAGCACTAGAAAGCCAAAAAAATATATTTAAAAAAGTCATATTAAATAATTTAGACTCACTTGAACCTGTTGATCCTTGAGGATTCATGCTAGATCCTTGAGGATTCGTGTCTGGATTCATGCAGATCCGGGCAGGATCCTTGTTTTACACAGTGGATTCGTCAGGATTCATGGCCCACGAATCCGGACGAATCCACTATGTAAAACAAGGATCCTGCCTAGATTTGCATGAATCTAGGCACGAATCTGGATCCAGATCGGACCCGAATCCAGATCCGGCCTCTAGGGCACGAATCCAGTAACTAAGATAAAAAGGGGTATGTGATTGCTCCCAAGGTGGATTTAGTGTTTTCTCCAAACAAGAGTTGCATTTTATGTTTGAAGTCATCTAATATAACCAAAGTGAAGGTGTTTGAACCATTTTGGGGTTCTAGAGACGTTGCAAAGTAAGAGTTCTAGAAAGCCCTAAGGTAACGGGGCTAGAAAGGAGGGTTTTGTAAAAACCATTGTAAAATTGATCATGAGACCAAAAAAATAGAAGAATCCTTGCATTTGAGTCATGTCTTAAGAATTTTTTGGGTCATGGGAGTTCCAAAAGTCAAGGGATTGTGAGTTGCTTTGTAAATGGCCTCAAACTAGGCTTAGTTGGCAGATTGAAATAGCCAGTTTTGAGTGATATTTTACAAAACAAGTGTAGTTGGTTTTGGAGTATATTTTAGAGTGAGGAAAAGGGTATTTTAATCACCCAATAATTTAGGAAGTTCTATGGAAAATTTTGGAGAAAACAACAAATTAGTGACTGGCAAGGGCTAGTTGGAACAAGCTAGAAGAGGCAAATTTGAGAAAGTGTAAGAGATGAGTTGTTAAGAGTGTGCAAGGAGTTGGAACATGTTAGATGAGATGTTTTGAGATGATCCAAGGTGTTGAGGCCATGATATGATGCCAAGGATGAGTTTTGGTCCTTGCATAGGGTGTTCCAACCAAGCTACAAATGCATAGGATAGGACCGTGTAAGGTACTTGCAAATTATGGTTCTAATGCCGACAAAATAGAACTCCCACCAAACTTGGAAATTTACCTTATCTTTAATGTAAAGGACTAAGTTCAATATAAAGGGCCTACATTCATAGAAGGACAAACAAAATCAAAGGTTGAAGAAGTCACTATCCCATTATAATCTCAGCCAAAAGCTGAAAAGGTTATGGATTCAAGAATCAAGAAGACTTGTCATGGCACCTATATGGAGCATCTTATCAAATGGAAGGATCAACCAGAATCTGAAGTAACATGGATAGATGAGAGTGATTTTGGAAAGAAAGGTATTCCTATGAAATTCCTTCATATTTATCCACCATGATTTCTTTGTCACATGGGGAGAATGGTGCAAGAGCACCTAGTGAGTTTGAAAATTTTGGCCTAATTGGTGCTCTAGACCTAATAGGTCAAGTAAGAAAGAAAAGGACATTTATGATTTGGGTTGGTGAGTGGAGTCTTGTGATGATTAGGAGAGTTTGGAAATATCAAGTTGAGGACCATATAATAACCCTAGATATTGCATTAGGGTTTGTGCCCAATTTTTCCTAGTAGAGAGAAAATGCCTTCATTTGAATATTGGGGTGATTGAAGTTGACATAGTCAATTGGTGTGCATAGATCCTAGGGAAAGGGATAGTTGGGAGATATCCTCTTGGGAATAGGGTCAGGAAGAAACCCTATAGGATCAGAAGAAGTCATTGGTTAGTTTGGGCATAGTGGCCTAAACTAGGAGGGTGGGTCTCCTTACATTACTGTTGGTTAGAGAATTCCAATTTTTATTTGTTCAAGGCTAAGAGACATATAAAAAACTACATTTTCAATTATGATCTCAAGGCCTGCATGGCAGTCCAAGTACATGGATGGATGATGAAATAATTATTCTTGAATTGGCTAGACCACTTTGTAAGAACAATTCCATGTGGGGTGTTTCTCTCAAAAAGGTGTCTTCTAGTATTTGATGATCATGGAATCCATATGACATGGAAAATAATTGATAAAGCAAAGAAGTTGGGCATAGATTGTGTGTCACTTGTAGCGTATACCATCTATAGGTGTCAATCATTGGATGTTAGTTTTTTTGCACTATTAAAATCTTACTTAAAACATATTTGGAATGTGTGGTTGGCTAGGAACCCTCAAATCAATATTGGTCGTGAGGAGTTAGGAATGTTATCCAGCAAAGCCTCCAATTTGGCACTTACACCCGATAATATAATGAGTGGTTTCCATAGGATAGGGATATGGTCTTTGAATAGGGAGGTTTTAGTGAATGATATAGGCCCAAGAAAGTGCTTCATTGTTGATGAGGATGGAAAATAGGGATCTAAACCACAACCCACAAGTAGTGGATCAGAAGAAACAACTATTGTAGATGATGCAAATATTCATGACTTGTAAAGTGAGGGGGAGGAAATCACTATTGAATCCTTCCTAAAAATCAATGGCTTATTAGATGAACCAATTAACACTTTGTTGAGGAGTTATAGACAAAATATGAAGGGACTAGGTACAATTGCACCTAAAAATACCCAACCAGAAAACCTGAACCAGCCAGTGGACTATTATAGGAGATAAAACCTTGAGCATACAACAAACATTGATATTAGATTAAGCTTGCTAATGCAAGATTCACAACTAGATTGGTTGTAGGAGGTTGTCACAAACCTTGGGTAACCAAATACTTGTGGGGATGAAAATGTTTCCCTTTTAATTCCATCCCCACCACATGTTGACCCCAAGGACGTCATCTAATGCTTTGCAAATGGTGGCAACCATGATGAAATAAATAGTTAACAATTTTTTGATACCCAGGCCCAAAATGACTATGATGGAGATGTTGATTTTATACGCTACATGCCACTAGATAGAAAACAACATAGTGGTTTACCCAGTAGATTCCTATAGCTACCAAAGAAAAGGATACAAAATTCTAAGGAATAAGAGAGACTAAGAAGTTATTTGAGGCTAATGCACTTTACATGAAGGAGAAGATCAAGGATAGGAAAGATGGGAGAGAGGAAAAGATTGCAAGAAATGAGATCTTAGATGCTATAGAGAGGGGAAAATGAGTTGCGGAGAAGGTTGCACTAAAGGAATAGAAGAGGAAAGAAAGAGAGGATAATCTAAATGTTTGGAAGAGATATAGACCAAATATTGGAGGTGCACCTTCAACAACTATAGGAATTATATTTACAACACTAGTGGAAGGAGATGTAATTGCACTAGCCCTAGAATCAATTAGTATGCCCAACATACCTCTTCTCCCATAGCATAAATCACATTCTGATATGCTCAATGCTCTAATCCCTAGATTAGGAAATATTCTTACTTAATAAGTGTAAGCCCAAGCATTGTCACCATAGTTGGCAACAAATGGTGAGAGTCCCAATCAACTAGTGAAAAAAATGACTAAGTTGATGGAGCTAAATCCTACATTACACACATCTCCTAGTAGTGGACAGGAGGATGTTGGGATTGGGAGCATAGCACCTATTCCCTTTCCTAGTTTTATGGACAATTGATGGGAACTCAAGTAGATGGGAGAAATTCCAATTTTTTTGAAGCGATAAAGTTTTGTGATGTATTTAGAATATCTAAGATAGACTTATTTTTTATGTGAACTAAACCATTCTTACATTACTATTTAAATGTATTTGTATTGTTATAATAGTTTGATTGTTGGTCATGGTGTACTACTAGCATACCTAAAATTTTAATTAATTTTTTTGGTAAATTAAGTCGAGAGATATCTAATTTAAAATATGCAAAGTTTATAAATATAAATAGTTCATCATAGAGATATTATAGAATTAATTTATTTTAAATAATAGAAATAATCATAACAAATAGATAGAAATAAAATAAAAAAATTTATACAAAAAGTTTTAATTTATTTTAAATAATTAAATAATAGAAACATCATAGAATTAATAATTCAATATAATCATAACAAAAAGACACTAAACAATCCCAAATTCAAACATACGAAGGTCCAACTAGAATAATGACTTTAAATAACCAAATACCAAAGCCAAACAAAGGAAATGGGACTTTTACCTTAAATGAATAAATTACATGAAGAAGGGTGGCTGGCTATTTGGAAATCTACTTATTTTTCTTCTCTCCCTCCTGTCATCCAAGAGATCATGCAATGAAAGAAAAATATCGTCACAATAAGAAAATATGAAAAATATTGTTCTAGCTTTAAAAAAATTGGAGACATCAAAACATAAAATCTAGATTCTAAACAAATCAAAACATAAAATCTATGATTTAAACTAAATCTCATCACTTACACATCATAACAATACGATCCACCTTAGTCATGTGGACAGTCTTGGGGAAGAGGTTGCAACAATGTATTTGGATCTAGTTGATCACTCTTTCTCTCTCTCCCTCTCTCTATATTCAATCTAATAAGCCAATTGGATCTGCTCGACATTTTAATGTCTCAAGTATTGCCTCGTGGTCTAACTCGCGAACTTTCCAAAGATTCTTATTATGTGGTTTTCCACCATATTTTATCAAGTGGACATTTGATGCAACAACAAGATTTGAATAATGAAGAATCTTCCTCTCTATTTGCCAATCCTCGAATAACCACAAGTTAGGGTTCTTCATAGAATATTGTCTAAGCCATGTGCCAGTTACAACCACCGCACCGACATGGTACTCTAAACCTTCACCATCTATAACCGAGTGATCCAATTTTTGTTTGGCTTGAACACAATGACACAAATAATAATCTGTCCTTTCTTCATTGTCTTTAGGTGCAATAACAGCAAAAACATGGCCTGCAGTGACAAATGTACGAAATGTGGTCATTAATTTAAAAAATACTTGCATAAAAGTTATAAAGTTACATATTGAAATTACAAAGATATATAAATATATATATTACCAGGTTGCACTAGATCAGACAAGCGGTCAAAGTCAATAGACGATTCCATCTGTACCATTTCCAGTGCTTGTGGGGGATGATAGGTGTCAATTGGGTCCAAAACCCGTATATCCTATTTGTCCACCCATTCAGTCGACTCACAGTCATCCCAATTTTCCTCTACACATGATGGACAATAGCATGCCATTTTTTGTGTGTGGATACTCCATGAACCTGCATCAGAGCTTCTAAAAGAGTGCAACTCACTGGATCCTGTTAGTGTGCAACAATCCTGATATGGTGCAATGTTAATATTATCTATCAACCAAAAAAATCTATGAACCGTAGACTCACCTTCCTTACCTGGACCCATTGTAGCGTTACACCATTGGATGATGGATTTTGCATCTATCAATATTGCTCCATCTTTCTACTTTAGTTCTTCATGAGCTAAGGCTCTTTTGATGCATGCGCCTGCACCATCGTGCTCTCCCTTTCCATGACTAGCCTCTGTGAAATTCCACATGTATTGAATTCTACACAACTTGTGCATCCTGCTCAACCAATAGAACATCCGTGCATTCTTGAATTGAGATGCACAATTGTCTGACCAAATAATGTGCTAACGATATGTGATGCCCCTGTTAGCAAAATCTCCATAAAATAGTTGAAAACAACCATGTACGAACTCTGTAGAATGTGATTGATCATCGATGATGTAAAAATGATACTCCCTCAAAATCTTCTTGTCATCCTCTGTACTTGTAGGTGAATGCATGAATGTTATGTGAACAAATATGGAAACCTGTTGAGAAGTATAATACTTTGCTTGCACCTCATTTTGTGGTTGTAGTGTATAGTTCTCTGTGAAATCTACAACCGAAACAATGGTATCCAGTGGAAACGTATCCTTGCACAACTTGAATTGCAAATCCAACCATCGAGCTCTATGGGTATGCCTTGCATACTCGTAAATAATGTTTTCACAAAAAATCTTCATGAACTCATACACTGGAATCTTTTCAATGACTAAATCACATCTTTTACCATGTTTCCCATCTTTTAGAGAATATGTCACTGTCTTAAATTTTTTGTAATCTACTATTTCATTTCCAATTGCACGTGTACTATCCATATGTTGACAAGTTGATAAAAGTTGCAAAGAACCACAAAATAAGCACGTACCATCCAAGCATAATGTCTTGTAAAATTGTTGGCCGTCCCTTATTTCACATAAAATGTTGGATATGAATTCCCTTGAAGATCTTGGTGGCTCATTTATGTCACAATCCTGCAAAACAAACTGAGAATGCAAAATTACGCATATATGCCTAAAAACATCAAAATGGTTAGAAAATTCAATATGTATCCTACAACAAGAAGTTGTGCATGTGTGATTTATCTTCACATAAAAAGGTTTACCCATCTCAAAAAATCTTTTACTTATTCAAATTTGAGGATACATACCAATAAATTTTGCAAAAAATTGTGTTTGAGTTGTGTCCAAAAAATGTTTCGCATGTGGCTCACGATTTTGGCTACCAATCCTCCTTCTTACAACATCTCTTTGATTAGGGGAAACACGTGTGTTATTTTTCCAAAAATCTTCGATCAATGATTTCAAGGCTTCACTAATTTCTTTATCCTTTCGCGGTAGTCTACCACTAAATGTCCATAACTCATTTTTTGTTGGATCTTCCAATCTATCATACCTTAGCATGGCTCTCCTTAGAGTACCTCTACCAATTTTTAATGTTTTGCTTGTCTTTCTCATGAGTCAAGATTTCTTCATTTGACTACTTACTATTTTCGATGCAAGTACTCATCTTGCGATATTACTATCTTTGGTGCATGATTTAGAACCCACTTTGTCATAAGCATTCATTAGATTCTTTACAATGTTTTTTTCATTTGAATCATCCATCGTTCTTAGCCCAAGAATCTTCATGATAGGCCTAAATTTTAAATTCCTCATCATTTCAACAAATAATTGGTATTGATCTATAATATTTAATTCATCAAAAAAAATCTCTACATATGATTAACTTTTCTTTGACAAGTACGCTTGCTAATCTTGTCAAGCATTGATTTTAAAATGTTACTATCAATATCAATCAAATATTTTTTTCTTCTAAAACGAATTCTAGAAGGTGTTATAATCTCTTCAATTCTCTCAACATTTTGAACATCAACATAAGGTTGAGTGTATTGCATACCTTGAACCGAAGATGATGTGCCTTGGCAATAAGATGCAAAAGATGGAATATCACCTACTTGATGTGTTGATGTTATGCCTTCAACATGACATGATGGAGTGTGTATATCGTCGGATCTACAAATCGGTGTCTCTTCAACATGAGAGGACGATATGACTTCAACATTGGAAGATGATGTAGCGGACGATATGACTCCAACATTAGAAGATGGTGTAGCTTCACAATTCAATTGTCTTCTTGAGTGTAACAGTCTCATTCATTCTCTTTATCTTTCCAATTCTTCCTTTTTGTTTCTTGGTACCGGTGGTTCTTGACCCTCTTCGAAAGTCAATTCTTCATTATTTCTTTGCAATTTTCTTTGCTCGCATAGTAATTTCATTTTATCTCTTTTAATTGCCAAATCTCTCTCCCTATCTTCATTTGTTTGATTTTTTGGTTTCTTCCTTGGCATGATGATGATTTCTACATGTCAAATTATTCAAACATTTGAATTACTTAAAATGTGTAAATTATAAATTATTCAAATACATATACAAATTATAATTATTTGAATGAATACACAAGATATATATAAAATGACTTGTCAAATTTCTAACCATTTCGAAATAACATTTCATTGAAACATACAAATTTCAATGAATTCACTATATATTAAACAACATGTCAAATTATAATCAAATTTGTATCTATATATCAACAAACAATATTTAAAATAGATTGCACTAACCTTTTCTATACAAGGAATATTCAAAAAGTCTTCAAATCGTGTATCCAATGATTGAATTTGGTGTTTGCTAGCTTCCAAAAGTGTTTGCCACCTTGAAATAGTGTTTTTTAGCTTGAAATAGTGTTTGCCACCTTGAAAGAGTGTTTGCTATATTGAAACCCACGATTTCTGTCGGGATAACAGAGTGCAGAATAGAACAAAAGCAGAGAATGAATGAAACAGGCCCCAAAGTTGCTTTTTGACCATTTTTAGGCGATTTCACATAGTGTGTACGCGCTATAGTGCATACGCACTATAGCGTGTATGCACTATGTGAGAACACATCACTCTCCACCCTCCCTACTCTCTCTCTCTCTCCCTACTCTCTCTCTCTCTTCCTACTCTCTCTCCCCTCTCCCATCCCCTACACTCTCTCTCTCTCCCCTCTCCATCCTTTACTCTCTCTCGCTCTCCCTCTCCCACCGCCTACTCTCTCTATCTCTCTCACCCTCTCTCCTCTCCCATCCCCTACTCTTTAGATCTCTCACACACACTCCCATCCTCCCTCTCCCACTTCTTACTCTCTCTCTCTCTCTCTCTCCCCCATCTCCCTACTCTCTCTCACACTCTCACATCTGCTACTCTCTCTCTCCCATACCCTAAACTCTCTCTTTTATAGATACACACTCCCATCCCCCTCTCTCTCTCCTCTCCCATCCCCTACTCTCTACTCTCTCTCTCCCATCCCCTACTCTCTCTCACACACTCTCTCCCATTCCCTACTCTCACTCTCTCTCTCTCTCCCATCCCATTCTCTCTCTCTGCCACCACCTACTCTCTCTCACACTCTCTCCCATCCCCTACTCTCTCTTACACACACTCCCATCCGCCCCTCTCTCCCATCTACTACTCTCTCTCTCTCTCTTGGGCTGCTCTCTCTCTCTCTCTCCCCTCTCCCACCACCTACTATCTCTCTCTCTCTCTCTCCCTCTCTACTCTCTCTCTCCCATCCCCTACTCTTACTCTCTCTCTCTCCAATCCACAACTCTCTCTCACACTCTCTCCCATCCCCAACTCTCTCTCACACTCTCTCTCATCCTTTCACTCTGTCTCTCTCATCTCGTACTCTCTCTCTCTCTCTCTGCCACCTCCTACTCTCTCTCACACTCTTTCCTATCCTTTCACTCTGTCTCTCCCATCTCGTACTCTCTCTTTGCCACCCCCTACTCTCTCTCACACTCTCACACTCTCTCCCATCCCCTACTCTCTCTCTTTCATAGACACACACTCCCATCCCCCCTCTCTCTTCTCTCCCATCCCCTACTCTCTAGATTTGTCACATGCACTCCTATCCCCCTCTCTCTATCTCCCTCTCCCTACTCTCTCACACTCTCTCCCATCCCCTACTCTCTCTCTCTCACTCTCTCCCATCCCCTACTCTCACTCTCTCTCTCTCCCCCATCCCATTCTCTCTCTCTACCACCTCCTACTCTCTCTCACACTCTCTCCCATCCCCTACTCTCTCTTACACACACTCCCATCTGCCCCTCTCTCCCATCTGCTACTCTCTCTCTCTCTTGGGCTACTCTCTCTCTCCCCTCTCCCATCCCCTAAACTCTCTCTTTTGCAGATACACACTCCCATCCCCCTCTCTCTCTCCCCTCTCCCATCCCTTACTCTCTAGATCGCTCACACGCACTCCCATCCCTCTCTCTCCTCCTCTCCCACTCCCTCTCCCACCACCTACTATCTCTCTCTCTCTCTCTCAAGTTCTCTCTCTCCCTCTCTACTCTCTCTCTCTCCCATCCCCTACTCTTACTCTCTCTCTCTCCAATCCCCAACTCTCTCTCACACTCTCTCCCATCCCCTACTCTCTCTGACACTCTCTCTCATCCTTTCACTCTGTCTCTCTCATCTCGTACTCTCTCTCTCTCTGCCACCTCCTACTCTCTCTCACACTCTTTCCCATCCTTTCACTCTATCTCTCCCATCTTGTACTCTCTCTTTGCCACCCCCTACTCTCTCTCACACTCTCACACTCTCTCCTATCCCCTACTCTCTCTCTTTCACACACACACACACACACACACACACACACACACACACACACACACACACACACACACTCACACTCCCATCCCCCCTCTCTCTTCTCTCCCATCCCCTACTCTCTAGATTTGTCACACACACTCCCATCCCTCTCTCTCCTCCTCTCCCACTCCCTCTCCCAGGTCACCTACTATCTCTCTCTCTCAAGTTCTCTCTCTCCCTCTCTACTCTCTCTCCCATCCTCTACTCTTACTCTCTCTCTCTCCCATTCCCAACTCTCTCTCACACTCTCTCCCATCCCCTACTCTCTCTCACACTCTCTCCCATCCTTTCACTCTCTCTCCCATCTTGTACTCTCTCTCTCTCTCTCTCTCTCTCTCTCTCTCTCTCTCTCTCTCTGCTGCCCCCTACTCTCTCTCTCACTCTCTCCCATCCTTTCACTCTATCTCTCCCATCCTTTCACTCTGTCTCTCCCATCTCGTACTCTCTCTACCACCCCCTACTCTCTCTCACACTCTCTCCCATCCCCTACTCTCTCTCTTTCATAGACACACACACTCTTATCCCCCCACTCTCTTCTCTCCCATCCCCTACTCTCTACATCTATCACGCACACTCCCATCTCCCCTATCTCTCTCCCTCTCCCTCTCCTACCGCCTACTAGATCTCTCTCTCTCTCAAGTTCTCTCTCTCCCTCTCTACTCTCTCTCTCTCTCCCATCCCATCACTTACTCTCACTCTCTCTCTCCCATCCCCTACTCTCTCTCACACTCCCATCCTCTAATCTCACTCTCTCTCTCCCATCTCGTACAAGCTCTCTCCACCACCACCTACTCTCTCTCACACTCTCACACTCTCTCCTATCCCCTACTCTGTCTCTCTTACACACATTCCCATTCCCCCTCTCTCTCTCTCCCTCTCCCACTGCCTACTTTCTCTCCTCCATCCCCTACTCTCTCTCTCCCCTCTCCCATCCCCTACTCTCTCTCTTTCATAGACACACACTCCCATCCCCCCCTCTCTCTCTCCTCTCCCATCCCCTACTCTCTAGATTTGTCACACACACTCCCATCCCCCTCTCTCTCCCTCTTCGACTCCCTCTTGCACCACCTACTATCTCTCTCTCTCTCTCAAGTACTCTCTTTCCCTCTTTACTTTCTCTCTCCCATCCCCTAATCTCACTCTCTCTCTTCCATCCCCTACTCTCTCTCACACTCTCTCACATCCCCTACTCTCTCTCTCTCTCTCTCTCTCTCTCTCTCACCCCCATCCTGTACAAGCTCTCTCTACCACCCCCTACTCTCTCTCAAACTCTCACACTCTCTCCCATCCCCTACTCTATCTCTCTTATACACATTCCCATTTCCCCCCCCCTCTCTCTCTCTCTCACTCCCTCTCCCATTGCCTACTCTCTCCTATCCCCAACTCTATCTCTCTTACACACTTCCATTCCCCCTCTCTCCCCCTCCCACTCCCTCTCCCATCGCCTACTATCTCTCTCTCTCTCACTCTCTCCTCTCTCTCCCATCCCCTACTCTCACTCTCTCTCTTTGCCACCCCTACTCTCTCTCTCACTCTCACACTCTCTCCCATCCCCTACTTTCTCTTTTACACACACTTCCATCCCCCCTCTCTCTCCCTCTCCCACTCCCTCTGCCATTGCCTAATCTCTTTCTCTTCCATCCACCCTCTCTCTCCCTCTCCCACTCCCTCTGCCATTGCCTACTCTCTTTCTATCCCATCCCCTACTCTCTCTATCTCTCTCTCCCCTCTCTCATTCCCTACTCTCTCTCTTTCACACACACCCATCCCCCCTCTCTCCTCTCCCATCCTCTACTTTTTCTCTCACTCACTCTCCCTCTCCCACTACCTACTCTCACTCTCTCTCTCTCTCTCTCTCTCTCTCTCTCTCTCTCTCTCTCTCTCTCTCTCTCTCTCTCACTCACTCTCTCCCTCTCTACTCTCTCTCTGCTACCCCCTACCCTCTCTCACATTTTCAAACTCTCTCTCTTTCTCTCTTACACACATTTCCATCCCCCCTCTCTCTCTCCCTCTCCCACTCCCTCTCCCATCGCCTTCTCTCTCTTCCATCCCCTACTCTCTCTTCCATCCCCTACTCTCTCTCAAGCTACTCTATCTTCCCCCTCTCCCATTCCCTACTCTCTCTCTTTCACACACATGCACTCCCATCCTCTCTCTCGCTCTTCCTCTCCCACTATGTCTCCCACCACCTACTCTCTCTCTCCCCCATCCCCTACTCTCAATCTCTCTCTCCCAACTTGTACTCTCTCTCACACTTCCTCTCTCTCCCATCCCCTACTTTCAATCTCTCTCCCCCATCCCGTACTCTCTCTTTGCCACATCTACTCTCTCTCTCACACTTCCTCTCTCTTGCATCTTGTACTCTCTTTGCCACCCCTACTCTCTCACATTTCCTCTATCTCCCATCCTATACTCTCTCTGCCACCCCTACTCTTTCTCACTTCCTCTCTTTCCTCTCCCATCCCCTAATTTCTCTCTATCTCTCTCACACACACAAATAGCCATTCCCTCGCCCCACCCCCCTAGCTCTCTCTTGGTTTTGGTTTGCAATTTAGGTCTCAATAGTGCGTGTGCACTATAGCGCGTGCACACTACCTCAAATTCAATAGCATTTTAATAGCGCATGCGTGCTATAGGGCGCACGCACTATTCAAAGCCTTGCATTAAAACCAAGCCTAAGGCTTGGTTTTGCCTTGGAGATCCAACCCAAAGGTTTGGAGTTTATAAACAGGTCTGAGACGTGTTTTCCAGCAAACATACAAAAAATGATTGATTTTTCTTGTGTGCTCCCCTTCAAGATTCCTCATGGTTGGGTATCGATAAGATCAGGTTACATAACATTATAGGTCTCTGTGTTAGCTATCTAACCATATAATTTATTTTTAATTTGAACTATTTTAAGTCTTTCATCTATAATTTCTTTTGAATGTATGTTCATTTTTTCTCAAAAACCACCATGTACTAATTGGGCTGTAGATTTTAGCTCATTCATCGAATTTTGTAACAACTTAGTTTTTTAGAAACTAGACTCCATTCTACACACTTTAAAAAAAGGAAGTTTTGATTTTAGATTAGTTTTCAATCATTTCTAGGGGGAGCACACAGATATTTCACATTTTTGGGATGGGTCTAATTAAAAAATTCATTAAAAAAAAATACACATTATAAAATTACCCAAAAAATTTGGGATAAAAAACATAGTGTTAGGTAACTTTTGACTGGAGCGATTAAAGAATTTCAAAAAAAAGGTTAAAATTTTAGGGGGGCCACACTTTGTACTATGTTATGTTTTTTTGGAATAAACAGTACCACTTTCTGTGGCCCCCTTTTTTGAGGACCTAAAACTAAACCATTTTGAAAAAAAATTAGTAGTTTAGAAACTAGATTCAAAGGACTACAACTTTTGTTTTTGTCATATCTTAAAATTTTGAGCGTAACTATCTTCAAATTCTTGTTGAAGTCCAGAATTTGCTGATTTCAGGAAAAAGTTGTCCACTTATACCCCCCTTTTGGCACCACAGCTTTGTGCACTTACCCTATGTTGATCTTGCGTTGCTTAGCACATGAAGTATTACTGATGCTCGGCACATACTATTTTTCAATTGTTCAGCATCAACTACGCTTCCTAGTTTTCTCAACACCTGTTGTATCCTATATCACTTGGCATATGTTGTTATGAGTTGCTCAGCATTTGAATGATTCTATTACTTGGCATGAACAATTCATGGATCACTCGGCACATACTATAATGTAATCTACTGGACACTTATTAAAATTTTGGCTTGGCATCTATTGTGTACTCAACATACATAGTGAAAATGGTTAAGTGTGTTGACACTCATTTGTCAATACTATTTATTTGACCAACAGTATGCACTAGCAGCTTCTATACAAAACCTTGAAAATAATCCTAAAATGCTAGGATTTGGAATGGGTCATCTTTAGTATGTTGGCAATCCTCAAAATACAATTGTAGGTGGAGCAAGTTTAACTGGAGTTGGAGGAGCATACAAAATTACAACTGATAATTCACCTTTCAAACACTTAATTGTGTCAGCAAACCTAGATTTTAGTTTGAACAAGTTTGTATCAAAGTTCGATTAGACAAGCAAAAGAAATAGACAATTTGTGAAGACTTTGAAAAGTGATGTAGTCACTAAATGTCAATTATCTACTAACAGAATATTTCCAACATATGATTCAAACAATGAAATGATGAACTTCATCGTTGTTATGCCCCTGGCTAGAGATAATAATCCACCAGAAAATGTAATAAATTGTAATGATGTAAAGTTACTAATCTTCAAATGGATTTGTCAAAAGTGAAAAATATTGAAAAAATCAATATATCAAAAGAGAGCAACAAAATGGTCTACTCTACACTTTTGAAAGTGGAGAGGGAAAACAAAAAGCTTACAAAGAAAATAGAAAAGTTAGAGGCAGACCATGATAATGTGAAGGCTAAGGAGAAAGTAGTAGACAATAGGTTTAAAGAATTGCAAAATAGGATAAAGAATTCTTCTCCTATACAGGAAATTGTCCAGCAAGAAATGCTAAATGAACAAGTGAAAATTTTGACTAAAGAATTGGATGAGTGCAAAAAAAAAATCAGCATGAAAAAGCCTCTACTACATAGTTGTTCAAGTCTATAGAGAGTAGTGCATAGGCCAACAATAAATTGAAAACTGACTTAGACTTTGTTGTCAAGGAAAAATAATAATTTGAAGATTGAATTGGAGAATGAAAAGAGAAAATAGGAGTCTAAGGCAAGGATAATTGATAATTTGCAGAAGGAATTGGAGAATGAGAAGAAAAAAGAGGATTCTAGTGCAAACACAATCCACAATTTGAAGAAGCAAGAGAATATGAAGAAAAAAGAGGAGTCAACTACAAAAAAAATCCTTGATGTGAAGAAGGAATTGGAGAATGTGAAGAAAATAGAGTCTAGTGCTACTACAAATAGTAACACAATCCACCATATGAAGAAAGAATTGGAGAATGCAAAGAAAAAAGAGGAGTCAACTGCAAAGAAAATCCTAGATTTGAAGAAGGAATTGGAGAACATGAAGAAAGAGGAGTCTACTCAAACACTCCATGATTTGAATGAGGAATTGGACAATGTGAAGAAAAAGGAGGAGTCCACTATAAAGACAATCCATGATTTGAAAAGAGAACTCGGGGATGAGAAGAAAAAAGAGGTAACTACTACAAAGACAATCTAAGATTTGAAGAAGAAATTGGAGGATGAGAGGAAGAGAGCAACTAATTGGCAAGGACAATTAGAGGAAATACAAAAAAAGAGTGAAATAGAGATGTTTGAAATGAAGAAAAGGATGAAGAATTTAATTGCACAAAATAGAATGACATCTTCCAAAGACTGTCATGTCAAGGATACTATAATAAACATGGTTAAGCTTGTCAAACAAGAAAATTGGGACAAAAAAATGAAGAACAGTGTAGTTTGTTTGAATGGCTTGATTTAAATAGCAATCTCAAACTTGTCTTTGAAAATGTAAAAAAGATGTTTAGGGTAAAAAATGAATCTTCATCAATTCCTTAAAAAATCTTACTAAATAGATTTTGAATAAAGTACAAAGATCCAATGACAGGGATTTGGCAAACCATGGAATAAACAACTGCTTGGATGCCTCTGTAATGACCTTTTTTGTCTGTCACAATTGTGAACAAGTAATAGAAATAGATGAAGCTTTCAAATTTTCTTCCAAAGACTTGATGAAGATGAATCATAGCATATTGAATTTGCTAAATGTTGGATTACCAAATCCAGCTTACTCAAATGGAAAATTCATTGGAAAAGAATATTACATGAAAAAAGTTGCAGAATATCATGAATTCTGATTTAGGCAACTTTCCTAAGGAAACCACTCTAGAAAGAATTGCAATTTGCATCAAACCACTATCAACAATGAATGCAATTATAGATAAATTCCTTGATTTATGTAAAACTATCTCTATGAAGTATTCATTGTTGACGAGGTTACAACTATTTAGCTACAACCTTAAATAAAATAGAGCTTCCAAATGATGCAGAATGGAGTGCCCTAGAGAACTTCATTCGAGCTGGGTCATCTTCTAAAACTATTGTTGTTGTTGTTAGCGATAGTCATAGCTGATAGCACTAAGAAGCAACAACTTAGTAAGTGATAGCACTATAATTGTTTTGTTACTTGTTTATCTTTAATTTTAAATTTTGGATTTAATTTCAACTTTGTTTAATGTTAATTGTTATAGAAATCAAGAGCCAGCATATCAAGATAGTTGGACAGCCAAGCACTAACATACTATTACTACACAGACTAGATGGAAAAATATTCCTACTCCTACTTGAAAAAATTGTACAATTGGCAATATGATTGTACGCACATAATGTACTATGTAGTAATAATCTTACTATATATACAATTACAAACTAACCTACAGCTATTGTTGCTCCCTTGTATCGGCAAAAGGAAATTTAGGGTCATTTCAAATTGACATTGAGTCATTTGCAAAGGGTTGTAATTGTTTGTAATTGTTAAATGTATTATGTTATAGGCTGATTTATAATTATAAATTATAATACAATTTTTTTTAAATAGAGTTTATTCTATTAAATGCATTATGTTATAATTTTTTAAAGAAACTAGAATCAATGAAAATCTAAAAGTAAAAATTTATAAAAACTAGAATGAATGAAAATCTCAAGTTCAACATGTACTATTATATTAAAACTAGAATCGATGAAAATATCAACATGTTTAAAAAAATACAATCAATGAAAATCTCAACATGTGTAGACTTAAAAGTAAAAACTAGTTTTAACGAAAATGTCAACATGTAAGTTTGTAACATCAACATGTTCAAAAAAAAGATTAAGCATCTATAAAAGGATAGTGAATGAAGGCTTTAAATTAACTTCTACAAACATAATTAATTAATAGATAGAGTCTTAGATCAGAGCTACTAGGTTACTACTTGACTCACGCAGAAGTTAGAACTTGAAGTTGAGAAGTTGCTATAGTTGCCACTCCACTTAGACTAGCTTAGCATCACTATCATCAGAATCCTCCTCATTTATTACATATAACATTTCATTGTTCATTGTGTTTTCTTCAGATTCACTATCAGTGTCAGTATGCATGCCAAAGTCAATATCATCTTCATTGCTTCCAATATCAAGACACGAACCACTGCCACCACCCCTGCCACTACCACTTGGGTTTGAAATGTTGGTCATCCCTCTTCTTTGACATTTGTTTCTCCAAATGTTGAGAGCCATGTCATAAGGGAAACTATATACCTCATACCTAGAATTATAGAGCCTCAAACAATTATCCAAATTTTTCTCTAATTTGTTTCTAACCTTTGACTTCAAGAAGCCCAAAGTACTGAAAACTTTCTCATCCTCCACTAAATCATATATCCTTGTCAAACATAAATTGTTAAGCTTGAAATATTCTGCTATTGACTCTCTCAACTAATTGCTCTCACCAAAGTTTTTTCAAAGCTTTGTTATTGCTCCCTTTTCATTTGGATTCTCCATAAGATCATATTGTTCCCTCATTATGTCTGCAAAAAAATATGATTAATCTCTCAGTTGAGATTCATCTAAAATTTCATTTATAGTTACTTCATTGATTACTTTAGGTTTGCAAAAATGTTGAATCGAATTCATCATCCTTCTTCAAAAATCAGTTGGACAATTTAGAGACCAATATTGAGGAAAAACAATTGACATTGCTTCGAGCAGTTCCTTTGGAGGGAATTCAAATCTAATTTTTGATGAAATATTGTAGCAAACTCACTTGATAGAGTAAAGCATAGAGTCTTTGATCTTCTTGAAGTCTTCACTTGTAACATGTGAAAGTGCCTTCTCTGGTCCTGATTCTACTTCACTTCCTACATCATTGGGGTTGGAGTCACAGTTGACATGGGCATAGTACTACATTGGTATGTCAACTCCACATACTCTAGCACATACCTCATCATTTGCACCAATATGTAAAAAGTTCCTAGGATTGTTCAAATCTATGATTTCTATCCACTTTGCAAACTTTGATTCATCTAATGGTAGTAATTGATATAGAGTATCTAGGCTATTACATGTCATTTTACGTAGCTTATTATATTCTGCAATGTATATAACTCTTTGTTGAACTTTTTTTTATAATATTTCTAATGTCCTGTAGCACGGGGAGAATAGATGCTAAAGTTAAAAGTATCTTAACATTAGTTAGACTTGAATATAACCGAGGGAATCTGTCTCACACAGATTGGATTAGTCCAAGCAATAATGGATATTCAGAGATTACTCGATGTGTTGGTCCATCCAAAGAGATCCATTTGGTATCATTGTCTTTAAGAAGCTTCCTCCCATCAGTAAGTCCTTGAGAAAAGAGTTGAAATTCCCAAACTCATTTTGGACTTCAACAAAAGTATTGGCAAATCTCTTTGATTAGAGATTCCACTTTACTTATACAACCAATATCACTGACAATTCCAAAAGCTAGATTCATTCGATGGGCCATGCATTGAATGGCAATAGCGTAGGGTGCCAAATCATTCTTGATCTTTTTGCAAAGACTACCTTTATGACCTTGCATAACCGAAGCTCCATCCGCTCCAACACACACCAACTTTTTGGTAATAACCATTTTATCCAAACCTCCACATTCAATAAGAGTACTCTTTAATAAATCATATAAATTTTTAGTTGTTGCACTACAATTCAATTTAGCAATAGATAGTAGAAAGGGTTGACAACAAATATCGTTTATAGTATAAACATGCGTTCACACCCAGGAAGTAGTATCAATTGTTGTAACTTCATCTAGAGACAATGCAATGAAATTTGAGTGTTTTATTTTGTTCTTCATATCTTCTTTTTCAACCTGTGCAAGACATCTAGCCCATTTTCACCTACTGTTTACTGACCAGTGACTATTCAGATAGTTTCAAACTTTGAAAAAGTGCAATAAGGCAGTAATTGAAGGGTAGTCCATCATAGGATGTCCTCTACTCAAAATATAAAAGACCACACTTAATTTAACTACTTTTTTCATATTTTGCACTTCCATTGCTTTGCCAATGAAATCTTCAATGGAACCTTTTACTGTAGAATACTTTTCCTGTAATTGCTGGTGTAACTTGTATATTTTGGCATTCCTAATATGTAGACAGTTGCCCTTTTTCTTCCAAGTTAGCATGGATTTTTCAACTCCATCTATAGTTTCCTTTTTGTAAACTTTACCGACATGCTTTTCTATGGTATCAATTTTAAGCTGCAACCTCTTCTCCTTCTTTGTTATCTCTATGCAAATCTTATATCTGCATTCTACAGGAGGCTCACCATCAATTGGATTGGCCATTGGTTCAATGAACTAGTACTTTTCCACCCATTCTAATTGAAAATTCCTTTTGGATAGATCTCAGCAAGATCAATCTTTCTTTGATTCCAATTTTCTTTTCCCCTTTTGTGCATGAACATGATTTATGAAATCACTTTTGGTTTTCTCACCCAACTAGTCCAAAACTGACTCCAACTCTATAATATCAATTTGTGACTCCCTACTCAAGGGAAGCGCCTCCAAATCATGTTCAAGTTCATCCTCGACTGAGATTTCAAGTTCACCAACTTGAACTTCTTCAATACGGTCTAAGTCTCCAACTTGTAATGAATCTCCTTTTTCAATAAGCACTGGAGATCTAACTTGTGAATCTTGTAGGTTGCCAACATTTCCAAAGTATGTTGATATGGTTCTGCATTTTGGTAATGGTGGCCTCTCTTGGCTTTCAAGGATCCTACTGGAACCCCTGTTACCCCTCTTGTTTGACATTGCAAATCGATAAAGGCTGCAAAAAATCAATTAACTTAGTTGTTGAACAAAAGACTCAAATAGTGATGAGTCAAAGACTATGAACAGTGACATTAGACTACTTAGACTACATATAATAACAATAATATGATTCATTCTCAAAAAAAGGGTACTATTGCTATGGTACCATAGTCTACGGTACTACCCAATATAATTCACACACCTATAGGCTATCTTAGCACGTGAGATGTTCAGTCACTAGTGGACACTGGACAGTAAAACTAAAAAAATAACCAGTACCACTATACCAATACCATTTTTGACATAAGAAATAAATTAAAAATCACTTTCCTTTTATGAAAACCACGGTCCACGAGTCAATGGGCAATGCTCTCAGCACTCTGAAACTTCGATAGCAATAAGAAATGTCAGTCTTCAAACCAGAAAAGAGCAAATTGTGTAGAATAATAATATCTTATAGTCCAATCTAGGTTGGCAAATTATGTGAGATTAACAAGCGAGAATGTCAAATATAGGAAAAATGCACCTTCCTATGCAAGCCCACAATAGGAAACAATTGGCTAAATGGGGCTGGTGGTTGACACACATCGGGAAAATGGTAGGCGATGCCCAACCCAAGGGAAAATTATTTGGTTTTAGTAATGGCGAAGGAACGTGGGCTAGTAAGAAACAACATACAAAGGATGGCGAAATGTTTAAAATAAATGTATCCAAAATGTATATTGCATCGACGATTGGAATGATATTTTTGACCGATCATGTGATAACTATTGAGTGACTACCATGGGCATTGGACCCAATTCTGATAAATATTCGATGATGCGGTTGACAGACGTTACATGTGCTATTCACCAAATGATGATCAACCCATGAGATGGGATCGCCAAATGGCAAAGATTCGCCACTAAAGTAATCTCTAATTACATGGAATACCTAGTTCAATGGAAAGACAAACTAGTTGAAGACAACTCATGGATTACACAAGCTGAGTTGGATCCTTATGATTCAGGTTAGAATATCAATCATTCCTAATGTGGACATCAATTCTTTATTAACCCCAGGTGTCTAATGCAAGAGCATCTTGGGTCTTCAAGAAATCTTGCATCAACCAAAAATATTTCTTATTTTCTACACCATTCTATTGTTCGCAAAGTTTTTTTTGTTTCTTTTTCTTTCATGTTATGTACAATTGACATCATGTTGAGGACCAGGTGTTGATCCTTGTCCTAAGTGCACAAATTCTTATGTTCCATATTTCTCAAGCTCAGTGTCATTTTTTGTGGTTCTTTTTTCCTATTGTTTTCATTCTATGTAATGTATTGTTCTAATTAGCATGGTTTATGTTGATTATGTGGCATCATGCATAGTTAGGAGCCAACTTCTAACACACATGTGGACCTACCTTTAAGTGCACCTCGTTTCATATTGTCGATTGCACAGATTTTGGTTTACTCTTCCAAGAATGGATCTATAGTGTAATTAATTGCTTGACTACCTAACATGTGTCTTAGTTGACTATAAGAGAAGCTTGGTTAGATGTAGGAAAGAAATATTCTTAAAGAAAATAAGACATAAGATGTGAGCTATGGCTCTGAGATCGTATCATTCATGTTTTGTAAAAGGGCATAACCCAGAAGGCCTCACAACCAAGCATGGTGTGGTTTCTTGATATGTGAAGTGAAATAATTACACCTACAAATATGTTGTATTTGGCCTTGTGTTCTCTATGGATTCATTAATCTATGTGCATCTTTGAGCAAGAAGTGTTGATTGGGTTAAGTTGAGTTTATTCCACATGTTGTACTTAAATCCTTATATCTCCCTACGTCAAATACACTCTACTCTTTTTTATCTATTCTTATAATCACATTAATTTTCACCTAAAAATCAACTTATATTTATATAATACTTTATTAGTAGTACATGGTTTTCTCATTCCTTCAAAAACTACTTTACCCTTCAATCAATCAAGAACACTTCCTAGTCCCACTTTAACCTTTATAAAACTATTTTTTTCACAAACAATTATATACAGACTTGATCTCATTTTCAAAAACTTTGAATTGCAATCCAACCATGTATACATAATTTGCATGGTTTTGAATGAAACTTTAAAAATGGTAGAGAGAGAAAATGAAAGGCAATATTCCAATATACCTACTCCATTTTATTTACTATAATAAGCATGGTGGGAGACCAAGAGAAATCAATGAAGAAAAGTGCAAGATAATATATATAAACCACACAGTTGAAACATGGGTTAATAAGCTTGACTCATAAGCTACACAATGGAAACATGATAGCAATATAATAACTAAATATACTTAACTCTTTAGTGTTATTTTGTTTTACTTTACCTCTTTAATTTTATTTTATTTTCTCTATTCTTGCACTCATATTATCAGTATGTTATGGGTTAGCATATTTAGCTTATATTTTACTAGTAGTACAAGATTTTCTCATCCCTTAAAAAAATACTTTGCCCTTCAATAAAAAAACACTATTAAAGACCATTACAATACACTCTAAACCTTGAGAAGAAGAAAAGGTGTTCTACACACTAAAACAATTAGATATATGAATTGTTTTTGTAAGGGGTTTCGGGTCCCCTCAAAACCTATTTTCCCATTAATCTAAAACTAGACATATAAACTTTACTTTATTTCTGCAACATTTGAATTGCAATGCAACCAAGGTATATATTTGTTCCATGGTTTTGAAAAATCCCTTAAAAGGAGTAGTGAGAGAAAACAAGAAATATTAATTCATTCCAAATCCTACTTCAATCATGGTGAATGCAAATGTTTTACAATATGCATGCTTAGCACAAAATAAAATACAAATTTTAACAAGGAACCACAAGAATTTCTAGACCTACACGAGAACTTTTACAAGGACGAACTATACACCACATAAACACTAAATATTCTTTACTCTTTTGTATGATATTTCATTTTGATATATCCTTATAATCATATCTATGTTCTTTTATAAATCAACTTGTATTTATATACTACTTTCTTAAAAATAATAATAAACTCATTCTTTTAAAAACTACTTTACCCTTCAGTCAATCAAAAACACTTTCATAAACTTTAACAAACCACATTAACCTTTATAATAACTTTTACAAACAACTTTATGTAAACTTGCTCTCTTTTCCACAATCTTGAAAGTGCAATCCAACCTTATATATATATATATATATATATATATATATATATATATATATATATATATATATATATATATATAATTTGCATAGTTTTGAATGGAAATTTAAAAGAGGTATATATATATATAATTTGCATAGTTTTGAATGGAAATAAAAAAGGGATAGAGAGAGAAAACGAAAAGTAATATTCCAATACCTACTCCCTTTTATTTACTATAACACGCATGCTATGGGAGACCAAGAGAAAACAACGGAGAAAAGTGCAAGAGAATATACATAGTCCGTGCGAAGGCGACGGGATTCCCATGCACGGTGGGCCCATAGCTGACGTGTACGAGTTCACCACACACTATTCGTCCACGTCAGCAAAGATTTCAATCAACCGGAAAGTGACGGTTTGCCGTCATTTACCTGTAGACCATTGAATTCCAAGTAGGCGTCAACGTCGTCCACGTTAAATGAGTTTAGTGCAAATTACACGTGATGTCAGTGGTCGGTTACCCGAAACCGCCCTCGATTTGACGCCCATTACTTACCAAATGGACGGTGGACAAATTTCATTACCATGACTTATAATATTACCTAATGTGTGAAATTAATATACCTATCATCTTCTCATGTCCTTTCTAGTTTTGGATAATTAAAATATTAATTGATTCTCCATCAGTTAGACTGCCCAACCTGGATTATTTATGCTTCTTTCTTAACATGCCTAGCTTTCCTCATTGGCATATGTAAAGAGTGTCATGAGATATTCTTAAAGAAAATGTCCCTTGTGGAGCCTATGCTATAAAATTTGGGGACATAATAAAAATGTAAAAGTAACGCCACCCCCACCTTTAACCTTCCTTAGAAAATGCGAAACCAACCTAGTTTTGATGATAGTAACACTTTCACCATGGACCCCAACATGGACTCTGCCTATGTAGTGAAGGAAAAGGGTGCTTCTGGGGGAGGGGAGTTTGGTTCTTGGAAAAGATATAGAGTAGCTAGTGAGGGATGCGTGTCAAATATTAAGTGCAGAGTTATATATTTTTCATATTTCTTAGATGTTTATTTTTTAATATTGAAAAAAATGCAATTAATATAGAGAAGACGAGATATTTCTTATATGTTACTGGTGATGATGTTAGTTTTAGTTTTTTATTGTTTTGAATCGTGTGTTCATTTGTTCTTTTTAATCATTCTTGATTTTCTATTTGTATTGTCAATTCTAACAAGATGATGAAGTTGAATTATGTTCATGTCATAATGTTTTATATTGAAGTTGCGACTCTTGTAAATTGTAGTAATAATATTAGAATCATGATATTGTTGAATAATAATTCAAAGTTCTTTGAGCAATAATTGTAGTAATAATATAGTTGATCTTCTAATAAACAATATTAATAAAGTTTAATTTTGACACATTTATAGTTAACAACATTTAGAACATGTTTCTTAGTTAAACAATATTATAACAATAATGGTTTCGTTTCCATCAATTGTTGGAAATATCAAGATTGATGGACAATAATGGTTAAAGTTTAGATGAGAAACTCATCACATGATATCGGTGTTGGCATAGATGTTTCACTAACAATTACCATATGTTGCCACTGATAACAGGTTAACACATGTGACTAAGCATAGACATGACGTGGTTAAAATGTATACACAGATTTACGAACAAAGTTACAAAGAACTATTGGAAGATAACTTGTCATCATGGAGAGAGAGCTTTAGGATACATAAGAGAGATAACAAAAGATGTAAGGGGTTGTAGAGGATGAGCATGGGAGATAAATTAGGAGATCTGACAATTTGAGTGATATAAAGCTAAGGGCCATAAAGGGATCAGGAGTCAAGGAGAGATAATGAGGCACTCAATTGAACAAAGTGATAAGGCTTAGGAAGAAATAGATCCCACCATGAGACAAATCTAGGAGGTATTAGTGCCTTAGCACTTGGTCATACCACCACTAGGATGAGATGCCAAAATCTGACCACACTGGTTCATAGCACTAGACAAAAGTGCTCACCAATAGAATAAATTTATTATCATATTCATTATTTTTAATGTATATTATTATTTAAAATAATTGTTTTTCTTAATTATTAATGATTATATAATGATAAGTACTAATTAGTCAACTAAATATGTATTGACTAATCAAATATTATAATAATTACAATGACTAGTATCATGTGTAACTATACATGTAATAATTTATCTATATGATAATAATGATAATTAATGTAGGAGCATCCAGTGGTGTAAGGGCAATCATGTATCACCCAAAAAAAATGCTTAGAGATAGTTTATGTTTAATGTGTTTTTATTACCCATTTGGGTCAAATAAAGGCTCCAACTCTCACAATTCCACTATTAGTTTTTTGGGTTAGAGTTTTTAAGCACCTTGGGATACATGTAAATATAGAAAATGAGTTATTTTGTAATCAAGCCAAAATTATGATGACTTAGAGGGACGTGTAAGTTGGAGGGATGATTACACCTATAATTTAAAATGCTCCAAAAACAGAATCAGGTCAAAAGGCTTTACGGTTAGAAAGTTATTGCAGTTTTAATTTTCTTGGAGACCTCCTAAGAGCACTTCAAAGTCAGGTTTTGGGCACTAAATGACCTCGTATGGGGCTGAAAAAATGGGGGACAAGCATAGTTGGTCCTTAGGGCTATAGAGCGCTTTGAGAGCTTTTCAAAAATTTAAATAGTTTGTCAATCGGAGTCACAGTTCAAAAGTTATGCCTCCTGGAAGTTGGACTACCGTTTCTGGATTCTTCTAATTTTACACTGACTTCCAACATGATTTTTGGAACCTTCTATTTTGGTGGTGGATGCCAACTGGCATATTCTAGAATGTATTCCTAACCCTAAACCATTTGGGGCTTATTTAAGAACATTTTTGGCACTGTAAATGTAGTTCTCAGTGGAGTTAGAGAGAAGGTACTGTGTGAACAATTTCTTTCTCTAGAATCATACTATTGTAAGAACATAGGGCATTTTATCATTGATAATAATATTTTCCTTTTCTTGTGTGTTCATTTTGGTCTTTGGTTGTGTCTCCATCAAGTTTTATCAAAGAAGATTTTCTTGAGTGTGTAGACAGAGCACCGACTATGAGGCAGTTTGCACCAGGACTATGTGGTTGTGGGTTTGAGACAAGAAGATGCCTCCATGAAGGGAATGTGGTGGAAGGGCCAGAGTTGTTACTCTTGAGGTTAGAGCCCTCCAGAGACAAGTTCAAGCATTACAGGAGGAGATCTGCAAAGGAATGAATGTTGTTGTAGGCAACGAAAGTGAGGAAGAAAATGAAGAAGAAGAAAATATTGGACAGGAAGGGGAAGGTGATAGAGAAGTCCTAAATCAGGTAGAGGAGACGCTTTTTAGGGCCATTTCTAAGCTTGGAAAAAGACCTAAAATTGATGTGGATATGTTTTTAGGAAATCTAAAGCCGAATGAGTTGATCAACTGGATCAATGAACTAGAGGAGTATTTTGAGTATGAGGATATTAGGGACCTAGATAGGCTTAAGTTTACGAAGGCCAAAATGAAAGGCTATGCCAAAATTTGGTGGCTAGAGATTCAACTAGAAAGGAATAGAAGAGGAAAGGAGAAAATCACAAGGTGGGATCACATGGTGGACAAATTAAAGAAGCAATTCATTCCTATTGATTACAAGCTTGATTTGTTCAAGAAAATGCAAGGATTAAAGCAAGCAAGAAAATCTGTCCCGAAATATATGGAAAAATTTTGTCAACTTATTAGGGAAAGGCGTGCAAAAGCAAAAAAGGAGAAGGTTTCCCGTTAGCTCAGTGGGTTACGACCTAGCATTTAGGAAGAGTTAGGTCTGGTTAGAATGACTAGCATTGAAAGGCATACCAGTTTTCCCTGTGAGTTGAAGAGAAGCTAAAAAAAAGGTTTGATGGAAGGCAAAGAGGATGTGGTCAAGGAGGAAGGGGCAGTGGTAGATCATTCAGAGCCCGAAATGAGACCTAGAAGAATAATGAAGATGTGGGTACTAGCAAAAACCAAAGAAATGAGGGTTTCAACCGCTCCCATGATCAAAACTTTGGAGATCAGAGAGGAAGAGGATGTGGACAAGGATCAGGAAGAGGAGGCTTTCAAGGTACCTATTTTCATTGCAATGAAGAAGGTCATTGTGCCTTTGAATGCCCTCAATGACAAGGAAGGATAGATAGGAGAGTTCATGGTCAAGCAAGGGTTGCTCATTTGGATGAGGATGCATAGTCATCACATTCAAAGGATGTAGAAAGAGGAGAGGTTCTTGTAAATGAAAGGGTATTACTAAGCAGTGAAACTAAACTTGGACAAAGGAGGATTTTATTTTATACTATGTGCAAGTGCGAGGGTAAGTGTTATGATGTGATTGTTGATAGTGGCAGCACTGACAACATGGTGTTTGAGGAGATGGTCTCTAAGCTAAAGGTCAAGAGGGAGAAACACCCCCAACCCTATCAGATTTCTTGGGTGAAGGATGATCATAAGGTCTTGGTCAGTGAACAATGTCTGGTGAAGTTCAAGATTGGGAGTTACCATGATGAAGTTCTCTGTGACATTATTCCAATGGATGTTTGCCATTTATTGTTGGGAATATTGTGGCAATTTGATAGACATGTTGTACATGATGATCATGCAAATACATACTCTCTAACAAAGGATGGAATTCAACACAAACTAAAGCCCTTGATAAAGGAAGGTGAAAAGGTATGTAGTAATGCTAGGATATGTCTTGTTGATGGAAGAATTTTTTTGGATGGGATGAAACATCATCGTATGTGTTATGCTTTGATTCCTAGAAAAGATAAGGATGGAGATTTCAAGCCTAAAGTTTCAAGCCTATTAAGTGAGTATGGAGATGTCATCTCTCATAATGTTCCAGAAGGTTTGCCACCAGCAAGGCAAATTAGTCATCAGATAGATTTAATCCCTGGAGCTAGTTTGTCTAACAAGGTTGCTCATAGGATGACTCCTACTGAAACTGAGGAGCTAAACATACAAGTTCAAGAGCAATTGAGGAAGGGGTTTATTTGAGAGAGCCTAAGTCCATGTGCAGTACCTATAGTACTAGCACCAAAGAAGGATGGAGAGTGGAGGATGTGCATAGACTCTCAATCTATAAACAAAATAACCATAAAGTATCGATTTCCTTTGCCAAGAATGGATGATCTTATGGACTACTTGAGTGGGGCCCAGTACTTCACAAAGATAGATCTCAAGAGTAGCTATCACCAGATATGGATACAAGAGGGAGATGAGTGGAAGACTGCATTCAAGACCAAGGAGGGTCTATATGAGTGATTAGTCATGCCCTTTGGACTGACCAACGCGCCAAGCACCTTCATGCGGCTTATGAATGAGGTACTAACAAAATTCTTAGGAAACTTTGTTATTTTTCTATTTGGATGACATTTTAATTTTCAGCAAGACTTTGGATGAACATTTATTGCACATTCATAGAGTCCTTGAAAGGTTGAGGGAAGAGAAAATGTTGATTAATTTGAAGAAATATAGCTTTGTAAAAAAAGAGTTAGTCTACTTGGGGTTTGTTGTATCATCTAAAGGTCTCAAAATGGATCTAGAGAAGGTAAAATCCATCTTGGAATGACCTACTCCAAGGTTCGCTACTGAGGTGAGATCATTTCATGGTCTGGTTAGTTTTTATCAGAAGCTCATTAAGAATTTCAGTGGCATATGTGTACCCCTGACTGAAACAATAAGGGGGGATAGAAAAGATTTCAAGAGGACTACAACAGCAACGATGAGTTTTGAATTGTTGAAGAAGAAGGTGATAGAACAACTAGTGTTGGCACTTCCTAATTTTAGTAAAGTGTTCTAGATAGACTGTGATGCTAGTGGTAGTGCTATTGGGGCTATATTGAACCAATAAGGTAAGCCTATTGCATATTTTAGTGAAAAATTGAATGATGCAAAGAAGAAGTATTCTGTTTATGATTAGGAGTTTTATGCAATCGTTCAGGCCTTAAAGAAATGGAGACATTATTTATTTCCAAAAGAATTTATCTTGTATACTAATCACCAGACATTGCAAGACCTAAATAGCCAAGGTAAATTGAACCAGAGACATTTGAAGTGGGCAGAGTTCATGTAGAGCTATACATTTGTGTTGAAACATAGAAGTGGAAGGTCTAATAGGGTTGCAAATGCATTGAGTAGGAGACAATTCTTGCTAGCAGTAATGCAGGTTGAAGTGGTTGGGTTTGATCAACTTAAGAATCTATATCTTGAGGATCTTGATTTAGCTGAAGTGTGGAAGGCTTGTAAAGAACCTATTACTATAGCCAAAACCAAGTGGCTAGATTATTTGATTCAGGATGGTACATTGTTCAAGGGTAGTCAATTGTGTATTCCAAAGAGTTCTATGAGGGAAAATTTGATCAAGGAGAAACACAATGGGGGAATGGTAGGACACTTTGGTCGAGATAATACCATTTCCATTCTTAGAGAACATTATTTTTGGCCTCAATTGTCAAAAGATGTGAAGAAGTTTGTGCAAAGTTGTCAAGTATGTCAAGAAGCCAAGGGATTGAGTCACAATACTGGACTCTATCAGCCATTGCTTGTTCCATTGAAGCCATGGGAGGACATAAGTATGGATTTTGTTCTTGGATTGCCAGGGAAACAAAAGGGTAATAACTTAGTATTTGTGGTGGTTGATAAGTTCTCCAAGATGGCACATTTCATTCCATGCCACAAGACTCATGATGTTGTACATATTGCAGATTTTTTTTTAGAGAGGTGGTGAGACTACATGGCCTCCCAAAGAGTATTGTTTCCAACAAAGATACTAAAGTTGTGGGGTATTTCTGGAGGACTTTGTGGAAGAAGTTGAGGACAAAATTGAACTATAGTTCTACACATCATCTTTAGACTGACGGACAAATAGAAGTGGTAAATAGAAGTCTGAGCAATTTGCTAAGGTGTTTAGTGGGAGATAAGCCCAAGGGATGGGATTTGGTTCTACCACAAGTGGAATTTTCTTAGAATAATTCTGTAAATAGGAGTATTGGTAGATCACCATTCCAAATTGTGTATGAAAGTAGCCCAAGGACTGCACTAGAATTAAGGAAGATGGAGCAAGGGGAGAGGATAAGTGCCAAGGCCGAAGAATTTTTTGAACATGTCAAGAGCCTACATGAGGAGGTCCATGCACACATTACCAAGATGAATCAACAATATAAAGCTACGACAGATCAAAGGAGGAGACATAAGGAATTCCAAGTAGGGGATCTAGTTATGGTACACTTACAAAAGGAACGTTTTCCATTGGGTACTTACAACAAGCTGAAGATGAAGAAATTTGGCCCCTGCAAATTTTTGAAGAAACATGACTTGGGAAATGCATATGAGGTGGAGTTGCCAGATGGGATTCACATTTCTCCTATCTTCAACATTGCAAACTTAATAGAATATCACGATGATGGTGCAGATGAGGGGTTGATGCTGGAGCCATGTCCAATTCCTACTTCTCAAAAGGAGGAGATAGAAGAGATTCTGGATAGTTGTGTGGGTAGGAGTACTAGAAATAGGTAGTATGAATAGTACCTGGTGAAGTGGAAAGGACAACCAATGGAGGACTCAACTTGGATATCAATAGTGGAGGTTTCCCATTTGGGTTTTCCTCTACCATAAAGTGATAGGGTCACTTTTCAATCTACCCTGGGTGTCTGATGTAGGAGCATCCAGTGGTGTAAGGGCAATCCTATATCACCCAAAAAAAAAAAATTCTTAGAGATAGTTTTTGTTTAATGTGGTTTTATTTCTGGATACCCATTTGGGTCAAATAAAGGTTCCAACTCTCACAGTTCCACTATTAGTTTTTTGGGTTAGAGTTTTTAAGCACCTTGAGATATGTGTAAATATAAGAAATGAGTTATTTTGTAATTAAGCCAAAATTATGATGAGTTAGAGGGTGTAAGTTGGAGGGATGATTATACTTGTAATTTAAAATGTTCCAGAAAAAGAATCAGGCCAAAAGGCTTTATGGTTAGAAAGTTATTGTAGTTTTAATTTTCTTGGAGACCTCTTAAGAGTGCTTCAAAATCAGATTCGGGCACTAAATAGCCTCGTCTAGGGCCAAAAAATGGGGGAGGAGCATAGCTGGTCCATAGGGCTATAGAGCACTTCGAGAGCTTTTTGAAAATGTAAACAGTTTGTCAATTAGAGTCATAGTTCAAAAGTTATGCCTCTTGGATGTTGGACGACCATTTCTGGATTCTTCTAATTTTACACCAACTTCTAACATGATTTTTGGAACCTTCTATTTTGGCGGTGGATGCCAACTGGCATATTCTAGAATTTATTCCTAACACTAAACCATTTGGGGCTTATTTAAGAACATTTCTGGCACTGTAAAGGCAATTCTCAGTGGAGTTAGAGAGAAGGTACTGTGTGGAGGATTTCTTTCTCTAGAATCATACTATTGTAAGCCCATAGGGCATTTTATCATTGATAATAATATTTCTCTTTTCCTGTGTGTTCATTCTAGCCTTTGCTTGTGTCTCCAATAATAGACCCATGCTAATAATTTATTAAACTATTAGTTATCCATGACACCTATTATTATTCATAGTAATGATTTTATTATTTATTGTAAATACATATATATATTTTATAATAAGCATTAATTATTTGACTATATGTAATGTATATTTAAATAATATATTATATTTATTTCATTCCTATGTTTGTTACGTATTATAGTTTTATCTAAAGAAATCCATATATTAAATTAAGTTTTGACATCTTTAGTCATCACCTCCTTAGTTCTCATAAAGGTATTATTTTATTTATTCCCTCTAAAAGTTTATTCATCATAAGAGAGTGTAATTTTAAAAATTTATAGCATGTAGGCTGTACATATGCACAAAATTATTTCTCATAAGGATTTAGTGTAAAATCCATGCAATCAATACATTCAAATCATTCCAAGGTTTTATTAGCTTTGACTATAAGTTGGGCAACTTATCATTATACCACTTTGTATTTACTCCTAGTGTATTATTTGTAAGGGAATAACAATGTTAATAATCTTAAAGAGAAAAGTAATTTTAAATAGAAAAAAATCAACTATGTAATATAATGATAATACATCTACTAATAATATGAGAAACAAAGGATTATATATATATATATATATATATATATATATATATAAGGATTTAATTTTTTATTTAATTTTTTGTCATTGGAGACTTGAAGGTAGATGTGTGGAGGTGGACCCCTATTCATTTTCTGATCACCATCCCATCAGCTCTTTATTTTGTTCTCAAAATAGGAGAATGGTGGAAGGAAAAATTTGGGGTAGTTTCTCCTTCAATACTTCTCTTTTTCATGAGAAATATGTATTGGTTGTGGTAATCTCATTAAATTATTCAATTTTGATATTATCAATCATGGGAGTACCATTAAGACAATGAAATAGAATATGGTTTCTTGAAATTCTATATTTCAAGTGGCAGGTAAGAAGTTAGCCAAGGACACAAGAAGAGATGAGGTATGCCTTTTCTCTTTAAATTGGGATGGTAAGATGAGAGTGCATTCCAACCCTTCCAACCTCAATTTAGTAGATCTTGTATCTCAAACTGTAGGTGTACTTTGGAGATTACAAAGTAAGAAGATCTAAGGAGCTATGGTTAGGGACAGGGCCCAATGGCTCAACCTTGCAATTCTATTTGTTCCTTTTAGACTCTTAAGAGTAAGGATGCCAAGGATAGGATAGACCATATTATGGAAGATGGGCTTGTTGGATACAATTGATTAAATTGTGTATTGTCTTTGATGTTACACAAATGTCATATAATTATCAGTCAGTGCATGTTGAGCTCACTTGGGTAGTGAAGATGATTTTCTATGTTTATCGGGCATTCCTATGTTTTCCTAGTTTAGAAGTCAATGTCTATCAAGCTCACTTGGGCACCAAAGGAAAGATTGCAAAAGATGAGTGTTAACTAAGCTCACTCAGTTAATGAAGGAAATGTTGGATGGAACCAGTGTTAACCAAGCTTACTTGGTTACCAAATAAAATTTGTGAATATGTAGTGTTAACCAAGCTCACTTGGTTAACATAGTAAAATTGTTTGTAAGTTAGTGTCTATCAAGTAGGGTTGGCTAATGAAGGATTTTCTTGTTTTGGCATATTGAGTTTAATTGATTTATCTAATGGTTCTAGCTAATTGAGAAGATGAATATAAGTTATTCTAGGTTGTATTTTAGCCAACTTGACAATATGAATGGTATAAGTATAAGGTCAAGTTGTGGGTTAGAATGTGTGATAGTTAATATATTTTGAAGATTTGATGGTGGTAAGAGGAAGTGAATCAGAAGGATAAGAAAAATATCCTTGTGGAGCTGAAAATATATATTCGATCAGAAAGGATTAAGTATACAACCTAGAACAAAGATTTGTAATCAAAAATTCAGTTGTATCAGAAATCAAGTCCTCTCATTGTTACTCTCTAACCATTGTAGCAGTAATCTAAATCTCTTAATAGACTTGGCTTAAAAACTATTTGTAAATCCTCTAACAAGGTGGTAGTTCTATTGAATTGTCTAAAGACCTCTAACAAGGCCACTCTTAACAAGGTGATTAAATCCTCTAATAGGGTCACACCTAACAATGTGTTTTGTAACTTTTAATAGGGTTGGCTCCTAACAAGGCTCACTTCAGAAGAGTGAAAACAGTAACTAGTCACAATTAGTGTTTTTTCTCAAATTGGGTTTCCACATTAAAATCTTGGTGTCAAATGTGTTCATGCTATTTTTTTTTATGTGTTTGCAACTAAGTTAAAATTATGGTAATCATAGATAACATCTAATGATTTGAATGCTAAGTAATTGTTGAGAATATTCAATATTTACTAAGTTATAACATTTTATGTGTGTTTGTTGAGCATCAACAGTATTCAATTTTCAAAGTTTATTTTGTATTGACATCTAAGGGATCTAGAATTTATTTTTGTGGTAACTGATTGACCCCTTCCCTCTTAGCTACTCTCTTATATTTCCAACAATTGGTATCAAAGCTTTTGGTGCTTGCAAAGAAAGTTTCAAGTACCTAAGCTAAAGATCAGGATGTCTTACATAAGAGAGATTCCCAAGCTAAATAGAGATAATTTTGTAGCATGGAAATGACTCATGAGCCTACATCTAGCTACCATCAGTGATTCAGGTTGAAAACATCTTGATGCTAAATATATGACTCAACTGGAACATTATCTATTGAAGATATTGCTGAAAAGAAGAGTCATAACATCATGATGATTGATATTGCATTTGCTTTTAGTTATGCTGAATTTGATGAAGTAAAAGATTGTAAAATAGCTCATGAAATGTGGACCAAACTAAAAGACATTATGGAGGAGATGACAATATAAGAAGAGCCAAGGCTAAAAGTCTTAGAGCTCATTTTGATCAAATGAAAATGAGAGTAGATGATAATATTGCAAAATATGTGGAAATAATCAAAGCAAGTGTAAGTGCAATCAAAGCATCTGGAGGAGACATTGAAGACAAAATAGTTGTAAGCAAGGTACTTAGAACTCTTCTTCCTATTTGTGCAATTAGAGTGCCTCCTATTCAAGAGATGAGATGTGATCCAAATAATAAAGTATCTTTGGATACTCTAGTTGGAAGATTGATAGTTTTTGAATTAGATAACTTTGATAACTATGTCCCTAGTTCAAAAGTTATTGACTCTACATTTGAAGCTAAATTATCACTCAAGAAAAAGAGTAAAAAATAAAAGTCTGGTCAATCAGCAAGTGAAGAAGAAGAATTAGAAGAGAGCTTAGACAATGATCTTGAAGTTGTTGAAGCCCTACTTTCAAGAAAGTATTCAAAAGACAAAGGTAAGTATAAAGGTAAAATTCCTCTAATCTATTTTTCTTGTGAAGAAGTCGATCACATTGCTACAAGGTGTCCAAACATAGAAAACAAAGATGAAAAGAAAAACAGTAAGCACAAAGGCAAGAAAGATTTCAAAAACTACAAGAACTACAAGGACAAAGGTGAGAAATCTTATTTTATGGTTGAAGATTTTGATAAAAGTGAAGATGAAATGGTACATATTGCTGTAAAGGATGAATTTGATGATGAAGGAGATAAGATGGCACATATCTCTCATGTTAGAAAAAATGATACATGGATTATTGAAAGTGGCTATTCACATCATATGACTAGAGATAAAACAAAATTTGAGTACATGGAATATTATGATGGTGGTAGTATGAGATTTGAAAATAATTAACCTTGCAACATAAAAGGAAAATGATGTATTTCTTTAACAAAGGAACTTGTATGTGATAATGCTTATTGGGTTGAAGAATTAAAGCATAATCTACTGAGTGTGGTGCAGTTGAATAACATTGGATTCAAGGTAGAATTCATGGATGGAAAGGCCAAACTACTGGATGGAAAATGAAATCTGGTTGGATTTGGCAAGCAAACTAAAGGTAATCTATTTTATCTTGATCTCAATGAAAGTTCATGTTTTATTGCTCAAGTAGAAGAAAGCTAGTTATGGCACAAAAGACTATGTCATGTAAAATTTGATAATTTGGTTAAGATAAGAAAACATAGAAGAGTAAGAGGTATTCCTAGTTTGAAGAAACCTAATATGGGTCTATGTAAAAATTATCAAATTGGTAAGATGGGAAAGACTAGTTTCAAAAGCAAGAACTATCATTCAGAAGAAGTCTTAGAGATTGTACATACAGACTTGTGTGGCCTACTGGAATAGAGAGTTACAGTAGAGAAAAGTTTTTCATTCTTTTTGTTGATGATTATTCTAGAATGATGACTATAATGTATCTAAAAGAAAAATTAGAAGCTTTTCAAAAGTTTAAGTGGTATCTGGCAAGAGTAGAAAAAGAAACTAGAAAGAGATTAAAATGTTTAAGATTAGACAGAGGTGGTGAATTCATCTCCAATGAATTCAATAATTTTTGCATTGAAAGAGGGATTAAAAGAAAAGTATTAGCCCCTAGTACACCTCAACAGAATAGTATAGCTAAAAGAAGGAATAGATCCATCATGGATTGTGTGAGGACATTGATGATTGAAAAAAAATGTTGCAATAAAATCGTGGAAGGAAGCTATGAGTACTTTAGTTCATACCTTGAATAGAGTACAATTGAAGAAAGACTCAAATCAAACTCCTTATGAACTATGGTATGGCTACAAACCTAATGTAAGTTACTTGAAAGTATTTGGTAGAAAATGTTATATCTTGAAAGAATCTAGAAAAGGTAAATTTGATATCAAAGGTGATGAAGGCATGTTTCTAGGATACTCCTACAGAAGTAAAGCATACAAATGTCTGAATTTGTCTACTCATAAAATCATAGAGATGTACATGTGAGAATTGATGAGTTTGCAAAAAAGAGTGAACAAGAAATCAACAAAGACCCTAAGGATTACAAAAGATTTGAAAAATTTGAACCTAATACCCTTCCAAACCTATCTGAAAGAAAGGAGAATTCACCTCCTGAGTCCCCAAAATCTCCAATAGTTACTGAGTTGTAGATAGTGCAACTTGAGTCACAGTCTGAAGGACCTAATTCATAGTTAGAGGCTATCGAGCTAGTTCAAACCAAGTTTGATGGCCCAAGTCATAGACACTGGGACCCGAGCTTGATACTAAATTTCATGATGAAGTTAGTGAAACTCATTCCAAATCCAAAGAACCTATGTTAGCAAGATACATTAGAAGGAATCATGCACCTGATTAGATCATTGGAGATAAATTTGATGGAATAATGATAAGAAGGAAATTAAAAGGTACATGTTTACATGTTGAATTTGAACCTAGAAATATAAAAGATGCATTGGATAATGAAAGATGGATTGAAGCAATGAGTGAAGAAATAAAATAGGTAGAGAAGAACAAAACTTGGACTCTTGTTCCTAGACCCAAGGATAAAAATGTAATTGGTACAAAGTGGGTGTTCAGAAACAAGTTGAATGAAGATGGAGAAGTTTTTAGAAAAAAAGCAAGATTGGTATGTAAAGGTTGTTCTCAAGAAGAATGTATTGATTATGGGGAAGATTTTGCTCCTATTGCAAGATTAGAAGGTGTTAGAACTCTACTAGCATATGTAGTACACAAAGTATTTAAAGTGTATCAAATGGATGTTAAAGGTCTACATTCTTGAACAAAATTCTTGATGAAGAAGTCTACATTGAACAACTAGAAGGTTTTGTAGATCCTAGCAAAAGAGACATGGTTTGAAAGTTGCATAAGGCATTATATGAACTCAAGAAAGCTCCCATAGCTTGGTATGAAAGACTTCATAATTACTTAATATAGATTGGCTTAAAAAGAATAAATGATAATAGTAGTCTGTATATCAAAGGACCAGCCAAAAAGATTGTGTTGGCAGAAATATTTGTTGATGATACATTATTCATAGGAAATGATGACTTGTGCAAAGCTTTTTCAGAAGAAATGAGTAAAGAATTGAGATGTCTATGTTTGGAGGGATAAAATCCTTTGTTAGATTATAGATTTAGTAGAAGAAAGATGGTATCTACATTGCTCAATCTAAGTATATCAAGGGGGTACTAAAAAAATTTGGAATGGAAGATTTAAGACTAGTTCGAACCCCTATGTCTACTAGACATAAGCTTTCCAAGAACGATGATTCCAAAGAAGTAGATCATACCACATATAGATCAATGATTGAAAAATTGTAGTATGTAGTGCATACAAGGCCTGATATTGCACTAGCAGTTGGTATTGTGGCAAGATTCTTAGCAAACACTAGAGAAAATCACAAGATGGCAATCAAGAGAATCATGAGATATTTGAAAGGTACTGAAGACTATAGTTTATGGTACAAACTTGAAGGCAATTTGGACTTAAAGTTATTCACTAATGTTGATTGGGCAGGAAGTCTTGATGATAGAAAAAACACTAATGGTGGAGCATTCTTTCTTGGTAAAATACTAACATCTTGGAAAAGAAAGAAATAAAATTGTACCTCTCAGTCTATAGTAGAGGCAAAATATGTGGCAGCAACAGTTAATTGTTCTAACATTGTTTGATTCAAACAACCGTTGGACAAAATGAAGATAGAGATCAAGGATCCAATAGTCATATACTATGATAACACCAGTGCAATAAATATATTAAAGAATCTAGTGATGCATACCAAAACAAAGCACATTTCTATAAAATATCACTTCTTAAGAGAATTGGTGCAAGATAAAGAAGTCAAATTGCAATGTGTGAACAAAAAAGAATAGATTGCAGACATATTCACCAAGCCATTACCTAAGGATGCATTTTTGTATCTAAGATGTAAGCTAGGGGTCATTCCCTTATTTGAAGCTCACTAAATGAAGTTTAGTGATGCATCAACCAAAGCATATTGAAGATCAATTAGTTGGTGTAGTATTCACAAGGGCATATTGCAAATGAATTAGTACTTAAGGTACATTGGTATTAATAGAGTTTTTGCCTTTGGCATGTGTTGTCAACAAGGGAGAAGTTTACTATCATATCTCAAGGATAAGTTTGTTGTAAGAGGGAGAAGTATGTTATCATAGAGATGTCTAAAAGGGAGAATGAACTTGGCAGAAGTTTTTTGATAGAGGGGGAAACTAGAGGTAGAAAGAGTTCACACTGATAGAGAAAGTTTTCATGGATGTGAATTAGAATGAAAATAAGGATATGTTCCTTACTTTATTCTTGTTCCAAAAATTTCATTGTGCTATGACATGTATTGTTTCCATCAATGCCAAAGAGGGAGATTATTGGATACAATTGATTAAATTGTGTATTGTCTTTGAAGTTACACAAATTTCATATCATTATCAGTTAGTGCATGCAAAGCTCACTCAGGCACCAAAGGAAAGACTACAGAAGATGAGTGTTAACCAAGCTCACTTAGTTAATGAAGGAAATGTTGGATAGAACTAGTGTTAATTGAGCTCACTTGGTTACAAAAAGAACTTTGTAAATATGCAATGTTAGCCAAGTTCACTTGGTCAATATGAGAAAATTGTTTCTAAGTTAGTGTCTACTAAGTAGGGTTAGCTAATGAAGGATTTTCTTGTTTTGGCATATTGAATTTAATTGATTTATCAATTGGTTCTAGCTGACTAAGAAGATGAATATAAGTCATTCTAAGTTATTTTTAGCCAACTTGAAAATACAAATGATATAAGTATAAGGTCAAGTTGTGGGTTAGAATGTGTGATAGTGAATATTTTTTGAAGATTTGATGATGGGAAGAGGAAGAAAATCAAAAGAATAAGTAGAATATCCTTGTGGAGCTAAAAAGATATATTCAATCATAAATGATCAAGTATGCAAGCCATAACATAGATCTATAATCAAAAATTCAATTGTATTAGAAATCAAGTCATCTCATTGTTACTCTCTAACCATTGTAGCAATGATCAAAATCTCTTAATAGAGCTGACCTACTAGCTATTTGTAAATCCTCTAACAAGGTGGCAATTCTATTCAATTGTCTAAAGACCTCTAACAAGGCCACTCCTAATAAGGTGATTAACTCCTCTAATAGGCTCACACCTAATGGTGTGTTTTTTAACTTTTAACAAGGTTGGCTCCTAACAGGGCTCACTTCAAAAGAGTGAAAACAATAACTAGTTGCAATTGGTGGTTTTTTCCAAATTGGGTTTCCATGTTAAAATCTTGGTGTCAAATGTGTTCATGTTATTTTCTTTTATGTGTTTACAACTAAGTTAAAGCTATGGTACTCACAGATAACATCTAATGATTTGCATGCTAAGTAATTACTAAGCATATTCAGTATTTATCGAGTTAGAACATTTTATGTGTTTTTGCCAAGCATCAGCAATATTCAGTTTTTAAAGTTTATTTTGTACTGACATTTAAGGGATTTAGGATTTATTTTTGTGGTAATTGATTCACCCCTCCCCTCTCAGTTACTCCTCTTATATTTCCAACTGATCCATCTCTCAATTATTGAGAGGATATCCCCACTATATTTTTTTCATTCTATAGTAAAAATTTTAAGTCATAGGATGAGGATCAACACATGGAGGTATTGAAAATAATTGGTTAATTGTGTATTGTCTTTGATGTTACATAAAATGTCATATCTTTGCCAGATAGTGTAGGCTAAGCTAACTCAGGTGATGAAGATAGTTTCCTATGTCTACCGAGCATTCTAGAGTTTGCCAAGATTCTAAAGTCAGTGTCTACTGAGTTTACTTGAGCGACAAAGAGAAGTTCATAGAAGATGAGTGTTAATTGATCTCACTCGATTAATGAAGGGAAAGTTGGATGGAACCAATGTTAACCGAGTTCACTGGGATACCAAAGAAATCTTGTGAAGATGTAGTGTTCATTGAGTTCACTTGGTTAACATAGGAAAATCATTTCGAAGTTAGTATCTACCAAGCAAGGTTGGCTAATGAAGGATTTTCTTGTTTTGGCATATTGAGTTCAATGCATTTTTTTGGTGGTTTTAGTTGACTGAGGAGAACAATATTAGGTATTCTAAGATGTATTCAAGCTGACTTGACAATGCATAAGGTATAAGTATAGGGTCAATGGTGTAGGAGCACCACCTCCATTCTCAAATTTAATATTTCAAACCACTTTAGAATCCAACTAAAATCATTGTCTAGTGTCAGAAAGTATATTGGTTAAGTTATTTAACAATCATGTATTCTTGGAAATACCTTAAATATTGAATTACATGGGATAGATGTCATGATCAATTGTATTACATATTAAATGTAATTGGTTGGATGGAAAGCTTGATAACTATGCAAGAAAATTGTACTTTAAATAGGCACCATTGTAATCAATAGAGAGGAGGTGATATGAAGTTAAAAAGATAGTTATCTTTCTTGGTGTGTAAGAAAGTGGAGAAAACTCGGCTCTTTGGCCTTTAGCCAGAGAGCCATACTATGTAAATCTACAGATGAGTAAAGATTAATAGAAGTATCTATTTCTAAATCCTATCTTTATCAATTCATGTTATTTTACCTGTGTTTATATCTTATGGTGTTTTAGTTTCCAATATCTCTATTGATAAAGTGAATTCCTTATGCGAATTCAAGTTCACAAATTTAGAATAAAGGTAGAAATGGTTTTGAAACGAAAATTGAGTGTGGATTTTGGAATGGATTTGAAATCCATAATGATTTTCAAAAACCATTGCATACATGTTTTTTTGATGGCATAATCCATCACTAAGACTCTTAGTTAGAAACAAGATAAAAGGCAACAGTATTCTGGTCATAGCATGAGTATGGCTCAGCTTTTATAGAATGGTAATTGATATTAGAAAGGTGGTGACTTGTTAGACTTATGGTATCTATTGTTTCAATGCATCTTTTGTTTGTAAAGATGATAGATTCCATTACTATGGGGTGGCTAAAGCATCACCATGACATCAAGTGGAGAACAAGGCTTGATGCAAATGATGCCATTAATAGAAAAAAGTGGTAGGTCAGTAGCATGAAGAACACTATTGCTAGGAAGACAGGTGGCTATTTGTTAGGTCAAACCCCCAAATGGCTTGTACCCTAACAAAAGGTGGTAGCATGAAGCCATCCAATAAGAGAGAGTGACCATCTAAATGTAGATCCCAATCATGGCAAGGCTTAGAACCGTGGGGAAAATTAAGAGCATTGAGGGAAGAAACATAATGTTTCTTTGTTGTTTTATAAACATATCCAATTGTGAAGAAGGTGGCGACATGGTTTGGAAAAAGAGAAAAGACAATTATGAACTTGATAGCCACAATATAGATTGTTTGGCTTGGTATCTTTATTATTATTAAGTTTCATGTTATTATGTATTCGTTAATGTATTCAGGTTGAAGATTTTGGGTGTCTACTTCTTCTATGTTTAAAGTTATTGGATGAATTAATAGCAGAAGGTTTGTGGATATTTGAAATGTAAGGGTTGGTGAGTTTATTTTCAAGATTTATATCATTATATCAAGTAAACAATGTTATTATTTTGGAATGATCAAAAGGCGGTGAGCCTCTTATTTAAATGTCCATTTAGGCAAATAGAAGCTATTATGCAAAAGTTGATGGATCTATCACTCCTCTCTGGTCCAGTCAAGTTGAGGATTGAAGGTGTGCAACTGAATAGAAGATTTGAAAATTCTTAAAGGAAGCAAATTAGAAGGATAAGAAGAATATCTTCGTTGAGCTGCAAATATACATTTGATCAGAAAGGATCAAGTACATAAGCCAGATTTGAGATCTATAATCAACAATTGAGTTGCATTAGAAATTAGGTCATCTCATTATTTCTTTCTAACCATTGTAGCAGTTATCTAAATCTCTTAATAGAGTTGACTTAACAACTATTTATAAATCCTCTAACAAGGTAGCATTTCTAGATTGAAGTGTCTAAAGACCTCTAACAAGGTCATTCCTAACAGGGTGATTAAATCCTCTAACAGGGTCACATCTAATAGTTTGTTTTGTAACCTTTAACAGGATTGGCTTCTAATAGGGCTCACTTCATAAAAGAAAAAAATGCTAACTAGTGGAATTGGTGGTTTAGTATTTGTCGAGTTTCAGTTGCTATTTTAGTTCTTATCAAGTTACAACATTTACTAGAGTAAATAGAATTCCTGTGTGTTTACCGAGCATTAGCATTTTTAGTGAAGTTTATGTTATGTATTGACATCTAAGGGATATGGAATTTATTTTAGTGGTAACTGATTCACCTCTCCCCTCTTAGTTACTCCTCTTATATATTTCCAACAATTGGCATCAATGATTTTGGTGCTTGCAGAGCAGGCTTCAAGGACCTAAGCTAAAGATCTAGATGTCTTATAGAAGACAGATTCCAAGACGAACAAAGATAACTTCCAAGCATGACAAGAACTTATGAAATTAAATTTGGTAACCATTAGTGATTCAAGTTTGAAATACTTGGAAAATGCTTACACGGATCCTACTAGAACAATGACTATGGAAGGTATTGTTGAAAAGAAAAATCATAACATCATGAAGATTAACATTGCATTAGCTCTTAACTATGCTTAGTTTGATGAGGTCAAAGGATGTGCTACTACTCATGATTTTATATGAGCAATGTTAGTATGCTAATAGAAACCAAATTTAAATAAAGCTTCTACAAACTAAACAAAATTCATAAACCTCAAGATATACTAAGATGAACTCTCAATTGAGAATATGAGCCATTAATGGACTCTCTCAATGAGAAGCTCTCTTGTTGAGTGGCTTTGTCTAAATAGATAGGATGTATGCTCAAGCTTATGCTTCAAAAAGGGCTTCAAATGGAGTTGGAATTTGGGTGTGAGTGTATGGTTTTGATGTAAAATGGCTTCTTAAAATGGCATTATGACTTTACTTCATGGATTGTGTTATTTTGCAAAGGGGGAGGATCCAATTTATAGGCAAGAGGCTTGAGGGGTTGAGGGCTAAGATGCAAGGATGGGAAAAAGCTCATGGAGGGCTCAGATTGCATGAGAGGAGAGCACATGGATTGTACTTCCTTACAACCAATCAGGGAGTGACACATGTCACAAGATGAGAGGATGGAGGAAAGGGGAAGGATGAGTCAACAAAGGAGGCTCGAGGGATAAAATCTTCATAAAGACCCTCATAATGGCTTGTAAGAGCAATAAAAGGGCCTGGAAGAGTCATTTATGGCCTAGTGGGCTTCATAAAGTTTTATGGTTGGGATATTTTGAGGGAGATGAGAGTAATTTCGACTTGGGCTTGATTAGGAAGGTTTTAAGCTTGCTTAGGATTGTGCAAATGATTAGAGGATGGATTAGGATGGTTTAGGATTAGCTTAGGGATAGGCAAGTAGATGGCATTTAATGAGGGTGGGTGAAGGAGGAGATATTTGTTAACTTTGGCTTGGGTTAGTAAGTCTTAACCCATTTTTAGGGAATGTGACAAGGTTAGGAGGGGATCAGGATTAGGTTTAAAGACATCTTCTAGAAGAGTCTAGACTTTGGATGAGGATAAAGACTTTCTAGAATAGTCTAGAATTTCTTAGGATGAGGATGAAGACTTTCTAGAAGAGTCTATAACTTCTTAGGATGAGGATAAATTAGATTTTTTGAAAATAAATAAAGTTTTATTTATTTCAAGGGTTTGGGTTGAGGAGATATTTATTAAAACTTTTTTAATAAACATGAGGATTAATATTTAATCTTAATTAAATATTTTGAGTTGGGATTAGGGGTAGGAAATGATGGGATAGGCCTTTAATCAAAATTAAAGAAGGATTAGAAGATTTTGGAAGAGGTTAGTGGTCTTAAGGAAATTGGCCAAGTTTTGGGCAAAAAATAAATTTTTTATTTATTTTGAGTTTTTTGGTCAATTTATCAATTAAATAATTAATAAATAAGGAAATAATGTTTAAATAAGATTTAAACATTTTTGGGAGGGATTCCTTAATTAAATATTTTTAATTAAGATAAAGGGATTTAATGGCATAAAAATAAATTAATTAATTAAATAATTAATTAATTAATAAATGATGATGTCATCAGGAATTTTTCAAAAAATAAAAATACTTTATTTTCTAAAAGTTTTTAGGTGTCTACAATGACATGTGGACCAAACTAAAGGATATCTATGGAGGTGATGATAATGTAAAAAGAGCCAAGGTAGAAAGCTTGAGAGGTTAGTTTGATCAGATGAAAATGAGAGAGGAGGAAAACATTGCAAAATATGTTGAGATAATTAAAGCTAGCATCAGTGCTATCAAATCCTTTGGAGGAACAATCGAATATGTGATAATCATAAGCAAGGTACTCAAAACCCTTCTTACTATCTATGCAATTAGAGTGTCTGTTATTCAAGAGATAAGATGTAATCTAAATAACAAGATAACTTTGGATGCTCTAGTTGGAAGATTGACTGCATTTAAACTAGATAACTATGATAATTATACTCCTAGTTCTAACAATCTTGAGTTTGCATTTGAAGCCAATGTAGCACTCAAGAAGAAAGCTAAAAATTCTAAAAGCAAGCAATCTAAAATTGAAGAGGAAGATAATTCTAACTATGATCTTGAAGCCATTGAAGCATTACTTGCAAGAAGGTATCCCAAAGGAAAAGGAAAATATAAAGGTAAAATCCATTTAATCTATTTCTCTTGTGAAGAAGTTGGACACTTTGTTGCAAGATGTCCAAATAGAGAAGACAAAGATTAAAAAAAGAACAAGTACAAAGGCAAGAATGATTTCAAGAAATTCAAGGACTACAAGGATAAAGGTAAGAAATCTTGTTTTATGGCTAAAGATTGAGATAGTAATGAAGATGATGAAATGGTATATATTGTTGTAAAAGATGAATTTGATGATGAAGGAGATAAAATGGCACTTATCTCTCATGTTAGCAATGTTAGAGTAAATAATTAATTTGCTAATTATTTATTCTATTTACTTAAGCTTACTTAGGTAAATGCATTTATTAGTTAGTTGTAGCTTAGGAGTTAGTTATAAGTTGTTGACAATATGAGAGTTTGTTCTCTCCTAAGTCATACTTATCCTCTCACCTTGTTCGAGGACTTTGCACCTCAAGTGGATATACGCTTAGTTGTCACACTTATCTCCTAGCATCTTCTAGCTTCTTCTAGAAGATTCTTTGAGCTCTTTATATTCAAGCTCCCTCATTGTATTTTCACATCAATCTCATTCTCATTGTAAATACATATTTTCTTGTGTTTGCATATTTTCTCTCTCATTTTCATTTAGAATATTTCCCTTGCTCCACGCTCTTCCTTCCTCGGCTTCCCTTTGACAGGTTTTTGCATGTAGGTGATCTTGGGCATCTTCAAAGTTGGATTTCATCAACTCCAACATGGTATCAAAACCTCCCTACTGCTGCTTTGTTGAAGAATTCTTGAAGCCATGATTTGGAGTCACAAACTCTAGTTTGTTTGTGCATTTTTTCTTGAAATCAGGGAAACTATGAATTTTCAGAGCATATTGGGCCCAAACAGACATTGCCATTGGATCCAGAAGGTACTTTCTAGCTAGGATTCATATAAAATTTGTCGATTTTGGAGACAGAGCTCTAGGAGGCAAAATTTTTTTTCTTGCAAGCCCTTTCATATGGTCGTACAAACGATTTTAGGGCGTTTATTGTGATCTTTAAAAAAAATTTGCAACGCCGCCGCTATGCCACCTGTGCGTAGCTCGCAGTGGCAGCAGCAGGCAGTGCTACCCTGGGCATTGCCTCCCTAGCAGTCGCCACTTCTGTCGGCGTGCCACTTAGTTAGCGCCTCTGCCAGTGTTCAACCTTCGCAGCTCAGCTCCACTAGTCCGCCCCCAAGGAACTTTTCCCACCCGCCACTCCTCCTCCACTTGTGGTCCAGTCAGTAGCAGTTTCGTTGCCACTGCATAATCAACATTTACAGCTCATCACTAGTAGAGGCTATGGTTGGAAACTTTGGTACAGTCAGTGTTGATCTCTGTTGCAGGGTTTGTACAGTTAGTGCCACTTGGCACAACATAGGGGTGACATGTGGCTTGGGTGCCATGTGGCACCTTGCCACGTGGACCTGCCACATCACCCTTGCCACATCAGCCTGCCATATGGTACCTTTTTTTGCTGTGATAGCCACCAAGCCATCAAATTTAAGCTCATGACTTGTTGACATCAGCATGATGTCAGCACTGCATCGACACCTTCCTGCCTCTCCTTCAAAGTCATTTTTGACCTACTCTCAATTTTTTGGCCATAACTTGAGCATACAAAGATATTTTTTCAATCTGAAAGAAGTGCTACAAAGCTGGTTCTAAGACGAAGACATTGGTGTAGGTATTTTCAAGTTTTCATGCCATTTTATTGCCCATTTTTTTGTCAAAGTCTAAAGTTATATTTTTGACTCCGGCAGGCATATCTTTTGCGTCCCATGTCAGTTTTTTGAAAACTTTATATTTTTGAAAAATTGGTTCTATCACCTTTTCAAAAATTTGGTCCTTTTTATTAGATTTTGGCCCATGCTCTTTCTATCATATTTTTGACATTTTTGCTATATGGTGGATATCTTGAGTGTTTTAGGCCTGAGGATCATTTTCTTGGCATGGTTTCCTTTGTTTTAGGCTGTACTATGTTTTGTATCAGCTTTTTTTTAGTTTTGATCATTGTAGCTATCCTTTTGAAGCATTTTTATGTATCACACTGAGATAAAGTGCCACTTTTGCATTTCGAGGGTCATGAATGTTGTTTTGAGTCAGTTGTACATGCACTATTTTCATAAAGCACCATGGGGGGATAGTTTTTTACTATTTAGGAATTCTCCCTTTATCAAGTGAGTGTCCCTTCCATGACATTAGCCCCATGTAGCATTAGTGTGACCGTGTCTTTATAGGTGTTTGTACCTCTTTCTCTCTCGTCGTTCTTGGTTCGTTTGTAGGAGACTTTGGCCCACCTTCTCAGTTGCCTATCATCTCACCCCATCTACATTAACGGAGGGTTATGTTGTTGTTCTAATGCATCCTTGGTTTGATGGTTCATTAGTGTGAGCTATGTATTCAGTGGTTGATCTTATATAATAGGTGATAGCAGTGGCTGGCTACCTATGCATTTCAATGAGATGGATCATCTACCATATAGAGATGCTCGGTTCATGCCATCTTCTTCCTTGGTGGTTCTTCAGATCAACAATTTGGAAGATTTGTGCCTTCTTCATGCTTCAGTGATGCTCTTCATGATCACTCCTTATTCCTATTTTAGGGGACAACTGCCCTAGTTGGAGGCTTCTTCAATTCTTCACTAGATTACCTCTTTTTGGGGGAGGGTTTTTCCCACGTTGTTTTCTCTTTTTTCCTATTTTCAGAGGTTGCATTTTGTTGAATTGTTCATGGGTACCTAACATGGCCTCGTTGTTGGGACCCATTATGCATTTTGCATTTCTACATTTCTTAGTTTTGTGAGCTTAAGGCATTTTCTTAAGTTGCTCTTAAGGGGGGGTGTTAGAGTAAATAATTAATTTACTAATTATTTATTCTATTTAATTAAGCTTACTTAGGTAAATTCATTTATTAATTAGTTGTAGCCTAGGAGTTAGTTATAAGTTGTTGACAATACGAGAGTTTGTTCTCTCCTAAGTCATACTTATCCTCTCACCTTGTTCGAGGACTTTGCACCTCAAGTGGATGTATGCTTAGTTGTCACACTTATCTCCAAGCGTCTTCTAGCTTCTTCTAGAAGATTTTTTGAGCTCTTTATATTTGAGCTCCCTCATTGTATTCTCACATCAATCTCATTCTCATTGTAAATACATATTTTCTTGTGTTTTCTAATTTTCTCTCTCATGTCCATTTAGGATTTTTCCCTTGCTCCATGCTCTTCCTTTCTTGGCTTCCCTTTGACAAATTTTTGCATGCAAGTGATCTCGGGTATCTTTGGAGTTGGATTTCATCAACTCCAACAAGAAAAAATGATACATGGATTATTGATAATGGTTGCTCATTTCATGTGATTAGTGAAAAAAAAATTTTGAACATATGAAAAATTATGATGGTGGAAGTGTAAGATTTGGAAACAATGAACTATGTTACATAAAGGGAAAAGGTTGTATCTCACTAACCAATGAACTTAGATGTGATAATGCTTATTGGGTTGAAGGACTAAACCATAATCTAATGAGTTTGAAATAATTGAATAACATCGGATTCAAGGTAGAATTCATGAATGGGAAGGCCAAGCTGCTTGATAGAAAATGAAATTTGGTTGGGTTTGGTAAACAAAAAAAAGGTAACCTATTCTACCTAGATCTCAGTGAAAGTTCATGTTTCATTGCTCAAGTAGAAGAAAGATGGTTATGCCATAAAAAGGTTATGTCATGTGAAATTTCATAATCTAATCAAGAAAAGGAAAGAAGAAAAGAGTAAGAGGTATTCCTAGCTTGAGGAAACCTGATTTGGGCCTATGTAAAAATTGGTAAATTGGTAAGATGGGAAAAAAAAGTTTCAAAAGCAAGGACTATCATTCTAAAGAAGTCTTAGAGCTGGTTTATACATACTTATGTGGACCTATTCGAAAATAAATCTACAATGGAGATAACTATTTTATTCTTTTTGTTGATGATTATTCCAGAATGATGATTGTGATGTATTTGAAAGAAAATTCTAAAGCATTTCAAAAGTTTAAGTGGTATTTGGCAAGAGTAGAGAAAGAAACTAGAAAGAAGTTGAAGTGTTTGAGGTCAGAAAGAGGTGGTGAATTCATTTCCAATGAGTTCAATAAATTCTACATTGAAAGAGGAATTAATAGACAAGTATCAATCCCTAGTACACCGTGGAAGAATGGTATAGCTAAAGGAAGGAACAAATCCATCATGGATTGTGCAAGAACTTTGATGATAGAAAAGAGTATTGCAATCAAATACTAGAAGGAAGCAATTAGTACTACATTGCATACCTTGAACATAGTATAGTTGAAGAAAGACTCAAATCAAACTCCTCATGAACTATGGTATGGCTACAAACCTAGTGTAAGTTACTTGAAAGTATTTGGTAGCAAATGTTATATTTTGAAAGACTCTAGGAAAGGTAAGTTTGATGTCAAAGGTGATGAAGGAATATTCCCAGGATACTCTTATAGAACTAAAGCATATAAATGTTTGAACTTATCCACTCATAAGATCATAGAAAGTGCAAATGTAAGAATTGACGAGTTTGTAGAAAAGAGTGAAAAAGAGAGTAGCAAGGAACTTGAGGATTACAAAAGGTTTATTTACTATGAACCTGATACATTGCCAACTCTAATTTAAAGTTAGGAGGCCTCACCTCTTGAGTCCTCAAAATCTCCAAAGGATACCAAGTTACAACTAGTGCAACTTGAGTCACAATCTGAAGGACCCGAATTACAATCAGAAGCTACTAAGGTGTTGCCAAAGAAAACCAAGCCTGATGGACCCAAGTCACAAATAGTGGGACCCTACCTTGATATAGAAGATCATGGAGAGGCTAATGTAACAAATTCTAAATCCAAAGTACTTGTATTAGCAAGACATGTCAAAAGTGTTAGAGCAAATAATTAATTTATTAATTGTTTATTCTAGTTACTTAAGCTTACTTAGGTTAATGCATTTATTTAATATTTTGTATTTAATGCATGTAGTGGTTAGTTGTTGACATCACAGAAGTTTGTTCCCTTCTAGCATGTTTCACCTTTTGTGGATATGTGCTGAGTTGTCATCTTTATCTTCTACCGTCTTCTAGCTTGTTCTAGAAGATCTCTGGAGCTCTTTATATTCGGGCTCCCTCATTGTATTTTCATCACATTATCACTTCTCATTGTAAATACATATTCTTCTTGTGTTGGCATATGTGGTCTCTCATGTCCATTTAGGGTTTTTCCCTTGCTCCATGCTCTTCTCTCCTTGGTTTCTCTTTGATAGGTTCTTGAATGCAGGTGATCTTGGACATCTTTGAAGTTGACTTTCATCAACTCTAACATGGTATCAGAACCTTCGTGCTGCTACTTCATTGAAGATTTTTTAAGCTATGATTTGAAGTCACAAACCTTAGTTTGTTTGTGCAATTTTTCTTCAAATCAGGGGGATCAAATTTTTTTTGGAGCACTTTTAGCCCAAACAAACATCACCATTGGATCTGAAAGGTCGTTTGAAGTCAGGATTCATATAATACTTTTCGATTTTGGAGATAGAGCTCTGGGAGGCAAATTTTTTTTTACTTCAGCACCCAAGTTGTTGACATCACAGAAGTTTGTTCCCTTCTAGCATGTTTCACCTTTTGTGGATATGTGCCATGGTACCACCCAATGGCCACCATAGGGTTACCTGCCCACCACTGCACTCTGTCCTTCCTCCCCTTGTTTCGACAGCTCCGCCCAAAGTTCGCTTCGCCTGGGCACTTCCTCCACAAGCGGCTTCACTTCAAACTATAGCTCCAGTGCACCGCCACCGCCTGGTTCCTCCACCCAGGTTTTCATCGCCACTGCGGCCACCTCTGCCTATCCAATCTGTCGCTCGACAGGTTAGCCACCCAGTTTGCGTCTGCAGTATAGTTATAGCCCGCGTGGCCCTTTTGCCCATTCCACGTAAGACACATGGCAGGGCTGCCATGTGGCCTCTGCCACATCTGCCATATGCCACGTGGACCTACCACATGGTACCTTTTTATGGCGATGACCACATGGCCATCAAATTTAAGCTTGTGGACTGATGACATCAGCATGATGTCACTACATTAACTAACCTTGCACATCTCTAGGGTCATTTTGGACCTACTGTTGGTTTTTTGGCCATAACTTGAGCATACGGAGGTATTTTTCTAATCCGAAAGAAGTGCCAAAAAGCTAGTTCTAAGGAAAAGACATTGGAATAGGTATTTTTAGGTTTTGATGATTTTTTATTGCCCATTTTTTAGTTAAAGTTTGAAGTCCTATTTTTGACTGTGGCATGCATATCTTTTGCATCCCATGCCCATTTTTTGAAAACTTTATATTTTTGGAAAGTTGGTTCTATCACCTTTCTAGAAATATGGTCTTTTTTTTTAGATTTTTCCCATGCTCTTTCGATCATAGTTTTGGCATTTTTTCTATATGGTGGATATCTTGAGTGTTTTAAGTCTGAGGATCATTTTCCTAGCATGGTTTCTTTTGTTTTGAGCTATACTTTGTTTTGTTGCAACTTGATTTTAGTTTTGATCATTGTAGCTATTATTTTGAAGTACTTTTATGTATTTCACTGAGATAAAGTGCCACTTTTGCATTCTGGGGATCATGAACATTGTTTTGAATCAGTTGTACATGCACTATTTTTATAAAGGACCATGGAGGGGATAGTTGTTTGCTATTTTAGACATTCTTCCTTTGTCAAGTGAGTGTCCCTTCCATGACATTAGCCCCATGCAAAGTCAGTTTGATCGTGTCTTTATGGGTGTTTTGTACCTCTTTCCCTCTCTCGTCGTTCTTGGTTCATCTGCAGGAGACTTTGGCACACTTTCTTAGTTGCCTGTCATCACACCCCATCTGCATTAAGGAGGGGTTATGCTATTATTCTAATTCATCCATGGTTCGATGGTTTGATAGTGTAAACTATGTATTTAGTGGTTGATCCTATATACAAGGTGATTGCAGTGGCTGGCTACCTATGCATTTTGGTCATCTACCATATAGACATGCTTGGTTCGTGCCTTCTTCTTCCATGGAGGTTCTTGAGATCAGCAATTTGGCAGATTTGTGGCTTCTTCATGCTTCAGTGATGCTTCTTCATAATCACTCCTTGTTCATGTTTTAGGGGACATTTCCCTAGTTGGAGGCTTCTTCAGTTCTTCACTAGGTTCTTACCTCTTTTTGGGGGAGGGTTTTTCCCACGTGATTTTATCTCTTTCCCCATTTTACAGAGGTTGCATTTTCTTTGCATTGTACATGGGTACCTAACATGGCCTCATTGCCAAGACCCATCCTGCATTTGATCTTAGTTTTGTGAGCTTAAGACATTTCCCTAAGTTGCACTTAAGGGGGAGTGTTAGAGTAAATAATTAATTTATTAATTATTTATTCTAGTTACTTAAGCTTACTTAGGTAAATGCATTTATTTAATATTTTGTATTTAATGCATGTAGTGGTTAGTTGTTGACAACACCAGAGTTTGTTCCCTTCTAGCATGTTTCACCTTTTGTGGATATGTGCTGAGTTTTCATCCTTACCTTCTACCATCTTCTAGCTTGTTCTAGAAGATTCCTGAAGCTCTTTATATTTGGGCTCCCTCATTGTATTTTCATCACATTATCACTTCTCATTGTAAATACATATTCTTCTTGTGTTTGCATATGTGGTCTGTCATGTCCGTTTAGGGTTTTTCCCTTGCTCCAGGCTCTTCTCTCCTTGGCTTCTCTTTGACAGGTTCTCGCATGCAGGTGATCTTGGGCATCTTTGGAGTTGGCTTTCATCAAATCCAATAAGAAGGAATCATGCACCTTATTAGATCATTGGAGACAAGTCAGATAGAACAATGACAAGAAACAAATTGAAAGGTACATGTTTTCTTATTGAATTTGAACCTAGATCAATAAAAGATGTTTTGGATAATGAAAGTTGGATTGAAACTATGAATGAAGAGATAGAACAAATAGAGAGGAATAATACTTGGACTCTTATTCCTAGACCTAAGGATAAAAATTTAATTGTCACTAAGTGAGTTTTCAGAAATAAGTTGAATGAAGATGGAGAAGTTTCCTAAAACAAAGCAAGGCTAGTACGCAAAGGTTATTCTCAAGAAGAAGGTATTGATTATGGTGAAACTTTTTTCTCTTGTTGCAAGATTAGAAGGTGTTAGAACTTTACTTGCTTATGTTATACATAAAGGATTTCAAGTTGTTCAAATGGATGTGAAATCCATATTCTTGAATGAAATTCTTGAAGAGGAAGACTACATAGAACAACCTAAAGGTTTTATAGATCCTAGTAAAAAGGATATGGTTTGTAAATTGGACAAAGCATTGTATGGTCTCAAGCAAGCTCCTAGAGCTTGGTATGGAAGACTTCATAACTACTTGATAAAGATTGGTTTTCAAAGAACAAATGATAACAACAACTTGTATATCAAAGAAGGATCATACAAGAAGATTGTGTTGGTAGAAATCTTTGTGGATGACACATTATTTATTGGAAATGATGACTTATGCAAAGGTTTTTGAGAAGAGATGAGTAAAGAATTTGAGATGTCTATGTTTGGAGAGAGATAATTCTTTGTTGGATTATAGATTCAATAGAAGAAAGATGGTATCTACATTACTTAATCTAATATCAAGGAGATATTAAAGAAGTTTAGAATAGATGATTCAATACTAGTTGGAACACCTATGTCTACTAGACATAAGCTTTCCAAAAATGATGATTCCAAGGAAGTATATTAGACCACATATATGTCAATGATTGGTAAACTATAATATACAGTGCACACAAGTCCTATTATTGCATTAGTAGTTGGTATGGTGGGAAGATTCTTAGCAAATCCTAAAGAAAATCACATTATGGAAATCAAGAGAATCATGAAGTATCTGAAAGGTTCTTAAGACTATGGATTATGGTACAAAAAAAGAGGCAATTTGGATTTGAAAGCATTCACAGATGCTGATTGGGTAGGAAGTGTTGATGACAAGAAGAGAACCAATGGTGGAGCATTCTTTCTTAGTAAAAGACTAGTGTCTTTGACAAGTAAGAAGTAGAATTGCATTTCTCAATATACATTAGAAGCAAAATATGTGGCAATAATAGTTAACTACTCCAATGTTGTTTGGTTCAAGAAACTATTGGTAGGTATGAAGGTAGAGATCAAGGATCTAGTAGTTATATTCTATGATAACACTGATGAAATCAAAATATCAAAGAATCCTATGATGCATACTAAGACCAAGCACATTGTTATAAAATATCATTTTTTGAGAGAATTGGTGCAAGATAAAGAGGTAAGATTAGAATATGTGAATATTAAAGAACAAATTGTAGACATATTCACTAAGCCATTACCTAAGGGCATATTGCATATGAATAAGTACATTAGGTACATTGATATTTCTTAAATATTGTCTTTGGCATGACATGTCAAAGAGGGAGAGTTTGTTGTCATATCTCACAAAAAATTGCTAAAGAGACAGAGAGAGAGAGTATACATTTCAAAGAGATTTTATAGAAGGAGAATTATTTGTAGAGATGTCAAAGAGGAAGAACTTGGTCTGATATCAAAGAGGAGGCAAAGTTTTCTATCAAAAGAAGATGTTGAAGACAAGTTTTTTGATAGAGGGAGATACTAAAGGTAGAGAGAGTTCACATTGATAGAGGGAGTTCTCAAGGATGAGAATCAAAATAAAAATAAGGATATTTATTTTTCTTTAAAAATTTCTTTGTATTATGATATGTTGTATTGCCATCAATGCCAAAGAGGGAGATTATTGAAAACAATTGGTTAATTATGTATTTTCTTTGATGTTATACAAAATATCATATCTTTTATAGAAAGTGTATGCTAAGCTCACTCAGGTGATGAAAATAGTTTCTTGTGTTTTTCAAGCATTCTAGAGTTTTCCAAGTTTAAAAGACAATGTCTACCAAGTTCACTTAGGTGACAAAGAGAAGTTCGTAGAAGATGAGTGTTAACTGAGCTCACTTGGTTAATGAAGAAAACATTGGATGGAACCAGTGTTAACCGAGCTCACTTGGTTAATGAAGGAAACATTAGATGGAACCAGTGTTAACCGAGCTCACTTGGTTAATGAAGGAAACATTAGATGGAACCAGTGTTAACCGAGCTCACTTGGTTATCAAAGAAAGTTTGTGAAAATGCAATGTTAACCAAGTTCACTTGGTTAACTATTAAGCTTCAGGATTTGCACCCTAATGAACTGGCAATGTTCAGTAATCCTTACTTAACATGGGAGTCATTTCATTACATGAGACTGGATAATGAAATGAAACCTTTGGATTCTAGGCCGACTCCTATTATATCTTTCAGTGAAACACTCTAAAACTTAATGAAAACTTAGAGGGAAAAGGTAAGAACGTGCAAAAAATAAACCTAAAACCTAAGACTTAAACTAAGAAAAGAGGTGATACACCAAAAGTTACTTATGAAGACGTAACACACATGTAACAAAGAGAATTATAGTTCTATGAAATACAGATGAAGCACATTTTCCTGTAAAGGCTTGCAAAAGTGATTTATGATAAGGTTTCAAAAATGAAACTACAAAAAGAGGATAAATTACTATCTCACTTTGACTAATTTCACCTATAAAAACATATCATAACCTGCAAGCAGACTTACTTTTCCACAAAAAGGTGTTGGAATGAGATAGAAAACAAGGAATAATGTAAACATTCACAAGTTAACTTATCAAATCATTTAAAACACACACAAAATTTGTAGAAAGGAAAAAGAACTTGACAATTTACTACATAGGACATAATCACACTACTATCACTAGCATTATTTCTTCAAAATGTCAAATTACAGACTCTGTAACAAAGCTCAAGACTCCAAAGATGTCTCGAAACTCAGTCATAAAATCAGAACTCCCTCTCAATGAGTTGAAAAACTCCTTAAGTACCAAATCCAACCCTTGGGTCGTATGTAGAAGGATAGCCTCAAAACAAGGATTCAATAACTCACAAAATTAAGTCCTACCCCTGAGAAAACTCCACTACCCCATAATGAATCCAATAACTCACTTAGAACTGCCCTAAAAATGCTCCAATAGTCAATAAATACCCTTCAACTATCAAAAAGACACCTCACCTTCATAGGCTTGGTCACATTTTGACTTTTCAACTCCTTATTTCCCCAAATCCGAAAATGGACTTCATCATTTGAATTTAAATTTGCACAAATTAATAATAATTAATTGATTTTAAAATAACATCAACTAATTATTATTATTTACAATGTTTGCAAATTCAAAAACAAATAGAATTAAAAACTCATTAATATTAAGTAAAGTAATTATATATCATTTAAGCTTCAAGTGATATATTCTTATATTACTTAATATATTATAAAGTAACAAATAATATTACATGAGTTATGAATATTGATATGGGTTAATAAAACCTGATACACTCCACTTCCATCGGATTCCAAAAGTTATGAATTACGACTTGGGGCTGCGGCTAGGGTTTCAAATTGTTATACCATAAAAAAACATATTCATTCTTTGCATTTGCACTTTGGAATATGAGAAGAGTTACAACTAGGCTTCTACGTATGCTGCCTTGGTGATTTGTTGTTGGAGTTTGCTGGCTTGACATTTGTTGCTGTTGTGTCTTCTCTTAATGTTTCACTGCCGTTTGAAGATGATAATCTAGAGTATTTGTTACATTTACACAGAGGTATAACAACATGTTTCTCTCTTCTTTATTTCAGATCTGTACATACTTTGTTTGCTGCACAACACCATGGTGATTGCCGTGAATGGATTTTCGCTTCTTAAATCATCATAGTGACAGGGAATTTTGTTTGTTTTTTGCTTTAGATACTTTTCCTAGGACTTAACATGGAAAACTTTATAGTTTACTATTTTGATAACCAAAACTCTTTCCCATAGCACTTGATGTTTTGCCATGTGTGACAGGTGGACTATGTGAATCACTTACTCGTATGCCTTTAAGAACTCGAGTAGTAGGACTTAAATAAAACTTATGGTCATTGAATTTGATATCTTCTTTTTATGGAACCTCTGCAAGACCAAGATATGTTGGAGATAGTAATTCATGCCATGCATTCAGATGGGGTGAAAGCAATGTGCTCATATTGCTTATTTGTGTTTTTATTGGTAGTTTATCAGCCATATCCTTCAGCTGTCCAATTAAGACTCTGATAATCTCTTTTGCAACTTTACACCTTATAGTTTCCTTTCTGGCAAGTGCTTGTATTTCTTCAATTTCACACTCATATTGCTCAAATTTAGCATCTTTGCTTTCACACTGCTACTTGAGATTCTCTACACATCACCTATTTCTCTGAAAAAGTGGTGGGGAAAGATGAAGAGGTAAATGGCACAAACTATTTCTGCTTGAATGAGCCCTCAGACATGTTGGGAAATGTAAATGATCCAACTATTGATTCTATATTCATAGTTGGAACCTCTTCGCAGCTCTTCATTATTGCTGTTACCAATTTTCTTGTTCATTTCTGCCTGCAAGTAAAGGTTCAAATCTGCAATTTGTATCTTATTTACTGGAAACATTTTCTTGCTATATAATGGCTTAACTCAATGACATTTTTTAAAATTTAATAATGCTTATAAACAAGGGCTATTGAACTTAGTTTTGTTTTAAAACCATGTCCAAAAATCATGATTAAACCCTTGGTGATCATATCAGTCCTTCTCTTGATTATAAACATCACTCACATCCAATACTCTTCCTTGTATCTTGATGTAGTCTGCGATAGCTTTTCCAAAGGCAAAGATCTGGTTGACACAATCCTTGATTACCATATTATACTTTCGCCTCCACTGTGGGTATTTGTTGATATGCTATATATACTGCATATATATATATATATATATATATATATATATATATATATATATTCCAATTACATTTTGTATTATTTGCAACTGAATTCACTGTTGTTACATACCGATTTCTCTGAAAATGTAATTTAAATCTCCGTGTCAATTGTTGTCTTTATTAAAGGAAACAATCATGTTCATGCTTTTCTGCAGTAAGCTATACATTTCAATGCTATCACTTATTAATTCTTTTGTCGTAATCTTTTTTACCCTATGGCATATTATTTATGAGGTTTGAGCACAGGCTCGTGACACACATAAATTTTTTTTTTTTCTTTTAGCTTTCATTCTTTCGAAATGTATCAATAGATAGAATATGTCGTTGTAGAGATAGTTAGTCATTGCTTAGATCCTTCGGGATCTAACATCAGGTGCTTCCATTTTTTTTTTTTTTTTGCAGATGCTAGATATCATGGAGCTCAGAGCTGGATGAGTGCGCCAAAGAAGAGGGTTTATAACCAGTCAAAGAAATAGGCAATGACTAGTTATCACTACTTCTCTTTTCTTTCATTCATATGTATCTGTCTATGTATTTCTTTATGAAAGAAATTTAATATAGTGAGCTATACTCATGGCTTGTGTGAGACTTTTTCCTGTTTAGTATATCATTTCATTTCATTGTTTGAAAACATCAATGTATAATTGAAAGTAAATAAATACAAAGACATTTCTATTGTTTGAATGAAATGAAAAGCACTTTTGTATTTTCACTGCATGGATACTTAAAATTTTACACATGTGCAATATTTTAGTAACATTTTTGGCAACTTCTACTATATGTCTGCTTGCTTGACATTTGACCAGTGTTTGAATTGTCCTTGTTCCTTGGGCATAGAGTCTAATTATGCAATCCTAGCACCTAAACCTGACACAAAGTGACTTCTAAAGTTGCTGGTTCAGTTTTGAATGTATGTTCGTCAATTTAATAAGATTGGAAATTCTTATTAAATTGATGGGTATGCAGGGTCAAAACTCAAGTATCAACTTTAGGAGTTGCACCATCATAGTCGACCATTATTTGGTGTATGTGTAGATGTATGGACTTGAATGAATGCATGTATGCAATGTATGCATGCATATGTAGATATGTATGGCGGACAGCCAGACATATTTTAGTGTCAGAGATATGTATGTGTGTATGTGTGCATATGTGAGATATGTGCATGCATTCAAGCACACATATCTATACATGCATGAATGAAATGAATGGATATGACTGCAAAAATAATGTAAACCAGCAACTAAACTAACCTAGACAACCAAACCAAAATAGAAAAGAAAACTAAACTAAACTAAAAATGCAGACGCACTTATTGAAAACAAGGAAAACTTAACCTATTATATACAAGGTAAGACTGAAACGCATACCTCAAAGCATGGTTTGAGGTGGATCCCGTTCACAGGGATCGATAGTATATCTCCTTCCATGGTAGCCAGCTGGTAGGCATTATGCTATTTACGCTTAGCAATCTGAAATGGTCCAACCCACATGTGATCAAATTTATTGTGTTGGCCTGGCCTGCTCTTCAAAACATCCCACTTCAGTACCATGTCACCAACATGGAACTCCTGAGCTTGAGCTCTTCTGTCAAAGCTCTTCTTCATCTGCATTTGCTGATACTCCATGGTTTCCATGGCTTTTTTCCTTGTTTCCTCCAACTCCGTCAGTTGGGTGCACCGCATTGAAATAGGGTCACTCTTCTCAAACAAAACCAATTGTGTAGCAAGGTCAAGTGCGGGTAATTATGTCTCAATGGATAATCTAGCTTCTTTCCCATACACCAGCCTATAAGGTGAGTTTCCAATAACTTTCTTTGGAGTAATCCTGCCAACCCATAGGGTGCCTTTCAGCTTTGAATGCCAATCTCTCTTGTTCTCTTGCAAGTTGCGTTTGATAATCCTTATAAGATTCTTATTTGAAGATTCAACCAATCCATTACCTTGTGGGTAATAATGTGAACTAGTACTCAGATAAATCCCATGATTAAAGTCCCAATCAGTGAATTTCATTCCAATGAAAGCAAGCGCGTTATCAGAAATAATTGAATCAGGCACTCCAAACCTGTTCACAATATCATCATAAAAATTTAGTACTATTGTTTCATTTGCATCCTTTAACATTGCTTCTTTAGTCCAGCGCATGAAATAATCAGTGGCTGTAATAATCCACTTATGACTTGCACTGGATGGAGGGCTAATGGGCCCTATGAAATCAACTCCCCACTTCTGGAAGGGCTGTTCTATTTTAATTGGCTACAAAGGAAAAGTTGGCAACCTCTCTTTTCCTGCAAACATAGCGCAATTGGCACATTTTCTGACATGCGTATGACAGTCTTTGAACAAATCAGGCTAGTAATAGCCTACTCTTAAAATATTATAAGCTGTAGTCCTTGGAGAAAAGTGTCCTCTTGAGTGACCATCATGAAATTCATGAAATATTTGAGCAATCTCATCTGAATCTACACACCTGAGAAGGACTCCATTGAAGTCTTTCCTATAAAAAATGTCATTAATCAGCACAAAAGGAATTGATTGCAAGTGATAATATCTTCGCTTTTCTTTGTCTAATGTGGTTGGGCATTGACTGGTTTTCAAAAAATACATCATATCCTGTAACCAGCTTGCTAGTTTGTCGTCATTTCCAGCTGCTCCGATCAGCAAAATTGTATTTACTTGTTCCTCAAGTTCTGCAATGTCCTTATCTGCAATTTGTTCACATAATCCTTTTCCTCTAACTAGCTTAGTTATCTGAATCTCTATGTCACACTCCATGATGCGTGTGATCTAGCCAACCCTCTTCTCATTCAAATCTCTACTTAAGAGGAATTCTTTAACACTTGGATGTGTGACACGCAAAATAACTTTGTTATGTGTCAGCAAATGTCTATAAATTTTTTAAGACTCTTCACAATAGCAAGGACATGTTTTTCGACAAAGCTGTAATATTGTTCATACTCCTCCAGTCCTTTGCTGAAAAATGCAACTGGCTATTCCAATCCCTCTACATTTTTTTGTACTAACATAGCTGAAATTACATCATAACCGCCATAGGCATAAATAATGAAATCCTTACTGAAGTCAGGATTGATTAGGACAGGTACTGATGCTAATGCATTTTTTATGGCCTGAAAATTATCTTTGGCTTCCTTTGTCCATGTGAAAATTGCATTCTTTTTAAGCATAGCTGTTAAAGGCTTGAGGAGTGCTGCTATATCAGGTAGAAATCTTCACACAAAATTGATGCGGCCAATGAAACTTTGAAGGCCTTTCTTATGTTGTGGTAAAGGCAGCTCCAAAATTGCTGCAACTCGTTTAGGGTCCACCATGATGCCTGCCTTTGATACAACATATCCAAGTAACTTTCCCTCATGTATAGAAAATATACTCTTTTTGGGGTTTAAGGAGATGCCGAACTCTCTACAACACTCAAAAATTTGCCTTAAATGATCTATGTGATCTACTATTTTCTGTGAGTAAACTGTGATATCATCCAAATACACCAAAAAAAATTTGTACATCAAATTGCTGAAAGCCATCTCCATGGCTTTTTGAAATGTGGCTCCAGCGTTAGATAGTCCGAATGGCATTCTCTTGTACGCCATGGTTCCCCATTTTGTCATAAATGCTGTTTTATATTGATCTTCTTCCTTGAACAAGATTTGGTTATAACCCAAATAACCATCCAATAAAGAAAACCTCTAAGCCCCTGACACGCACTGTAATATCTGCTCCATGGATAGAAGCGGGTGCCTATCTTTCAATGAGACTCTATTCAAGTCTCTGAAATCCACACATAGCTGTAATTCCCCATTCTTCTTCCTTGCTGGAACTAGATTGGCAACCCAACTTGTGTGCTTAATAGGAAAAATTATCTTACTTTCAATTAGTCTAAAAACCTCCTTTTGCATCAATGGTTCCATCTTAGGATTAATTGGCCATTGCTTTTGCCGCACTGGTTTCGCTGATGTTTCTAGCTCTATTGTGTGCTATACCAATTTCAGGTTAAATCCTTTTAAGTCACTATACTGCCAAGCGAACACATCACTGAATTCTTGAAACAAATGAAGAAAATCTTCTTTTTCTTCAGCTAAGTTAACTTTACCAAATTTCAAACATTTACCCAGTGCAATTTCTAGGTCTGCATACTAATTTTCTATAACTAGCAAGTTAGCCTTTCCAGATTTGAGCTGATCATCTGAATTAAAAATGCTCTCTAGCATTACTAAACCCTTTGGCAACTTGGTGTTTTTTAACTGAATTACTTGGTCACCATATTGATCCTTATACCTCTGCTGATTAGCATTAGCAAAAACATCTTCTTCTAGCAAAAATTGTAAAATTTGCTCATCACTGTCAAAAACTTGCCAATTAATATCATTATCAAGAACTGAAGGTCTGGTAATGATTTTGATATGTTGCTGATCAGTATGTGCAGACACGTTGTTAACAACATCATACTAGACTCCTACAGCTGCTAGCTTGTCAGCATGCTGATTTTTGTTTCTAGGAATAGCCAGTATGTTAAATGCATCAAAATGTTCAAGTAAATCCCAAACACGATGTCTATAAGATTTCAAAATATCATTCTTTACAGCATTTAGACATCTGATTTGGTTTACTATTAATTCACTATCACCGTATACCTTTAAACACTTAATGCCATGCTTTCTTGCCCATTCTAACCCTTGGATTAAACCTTCATATTCTACTGTATTGTTAGTACAAGAAAAACTAAATCTGAAAGTGGCATAATATTTCTCATCATCAGGTGAAATCAACATAACACCCCCACTAGCACCTTGTCTACCTCTTGAACCATCAAAAAACATGCTCCATAGCTGATCTTTGGACTTTGCTAGCTGACTTGTTGTTTTGACCAAAGCTGGAATGACTTCATTTTGTTCATGGATAATGTAGGTCCCTAGGTCAGCATTCGTCATATGATAATACTGATTTTCAAAGGTTTGACTAGAGGCCCATTCATCAAGAAGAATATCTGGGATGTGATCTAACTGGGTTCGATTTTTAGCTGCTGCATGACACTCCTCTTCATTAAATACAAGTAGATTTGCATTGACAACACTGGGTGTATAAGATTCTATATGATTTTTTGCAAGCAACTCAAATTTAATGGTTACTTTAGTGCCATATCTAGTCCTAAAAAGCACATGAGACCAATCAGATGACAAATAGCCATCGATCTTTGCTGTGAAGTCCCTAGACAAACAGATAGAAAAGTATGGAGGTAAATCTATGACATATATATCTTGCTAAATGGAAAAATTAGGAAAGGCATGAAGGGTAACACTTACATCTTTAATCACACCTATAGTACCTACAGATGTCCCATCAAGTTGAACAACACCCTTTTCAATAGGCTGGTATTTTAGTCCTAATTGGTCAGCGATCTGTTTTGGCATTATTGAGCTTGTAGCTCCACTATCTACCATACAGTTATGGACTAACTTATCACCAATAATCAAGGAAAGGTAGAAAGGAGGTGGTTTTATTACCTTATTTGATTCCTTGGCAATTTTCTCACTGTCATCCTTCTTTTCATCAGCGTTGGTTAACACCGCCTTTGCTAGTTCATTCATCACCTTTGTGGGATTTGCTTCATCTAAAAGGGCTTTTTGTAGAATATCCGTTTGACCAGGAATAGTCAAAGTCTCCCATATTGACATAGACACATTCATCTTCTTCATATTCTCCACTATATTGAATGGAGCAGCAAAGTGTGATTTTTGATGTATCTTAGCAGCAACATGTTCTGCTGGTTTGTGAATGATTTCCTTGGTGACAAGGACGTGAGTGACTCCCACCATGTTTGTAGCACTTGATGATGGCTCAGCTATATCAGTAACTTTACCCTTATTTGTTGTTTGGTCTATTTCAAGAGCTCTTTTCTTAGCTCGGGTATTTTTTGATATTGGTGAGTCATCATTGATTGCGCAAAATTCATCTCTCTGCCAGTTGAGGAAAGCAGTCTTAGGAGTCGGTACATCATGCTGCTGCTCAGGTGCATCATTTGTGACATTTTTCTATCTTGCTACTGTATTTTGCACCATTAATGCTTGATTTATAACTCCATTTATGCATGTAGCCTGATTGTGTGGTTCATTACAGGGATAACACCATTCAAAGTCTTCTGCAAGATTATTCTGCATGGGCACTATGTCTCTAACTGGATTAGTTGAATTGAGGGGAACTAGATTATATGGACGGAAAGGCCTTTGATTAATATTATACCTGTAACCCATTGCATTGCCCTAATATGGTGGCATATTTCCTTGAGGTTGGCCTTGATTTTGCTGTTGATAAGGCATATTTACAGCTAGAGTTTGCTGTTGGTAAGATGGCCTAGGCTGAAATTGTTGTTTCTTTAAATTCACCAACTCATTACTAAAAGTTTGCATCATACTTTTGATTTTGATTTGGCTATTTTTAATATCCTGTAACTCTAATGAAGGACCTGTAGTATTTGAAGGGCCTACCATAGTATTTTCTTGGCCGGGAACAATAGGTAATGGGTTAAATGGTGGAATTACCAATGGAAAATTGGGCTGGATGTCCAAAAAAATGGGCATTGGCGGCCTAGGGGCTATCTTACCAGCCTGACTAAGACTATTTTTGGCTCTAATGGTGATATCATAAGCTTGAGGCAGCGAAACACCTCCCATAGATTGAATCATTACTGAAATATCACTATTTAAGCTTCTTAAATAATAAAGAAAAGCATGTTCTGCTGAAGGTCTTACGACAACAAAAATTCTAGTCCAAGTCCTTTGAAACCGGATATTAAAATCCATCATCTGTTCTTGTGGTGCGTGCTTTATAGTTGTGAGCTACTCCACGAGTGACAAAAAGTCTGACTTATCCTGAAAATGTTTTGTTAAAGCGTCACCCAAAGCATTCGATGAGCCTATAGAACCAACAGCTAGGCTTCTAAACCATTGAAGTGCTTTTCCTTTTAATGATGCTGATAGTAGCTTAGTAGCTACATCCTCCTCTGTAACATGGTGTACGTTGCATAAAGTTGCAACATCTCTTATGTGCTCATATGCTGTAGTCGGATGTTCTCTTGTGAAATCAGGCAAACTCTTTAATGCAGCCAGTGGTATATCATGATGTTGTGCAAAATTAAAGGGACTCCCTTGATTAAAAGGCACAAAAGCATATGCCCTTTCCATTGGTGGAGGTTGATGTATAGGTTGTTCTACTAGTTGCTACTATATAGGTTGTTGTTGGAAACTTGTATTAACTGAACTTGCTGGTATAAAACCAGTACTTGCCGAGTTTTTAGTTGAATCTATAGAAATGTCAAAAGAATCAACTCTTACTAATGGGCTTGCTGAATGTCTAACTTTTCTTTGACGTGTTCTATTGTATACACGAAGACCAGGGACTGAAAGCCGCTTCCTCGATGCTGGCTTTGTCCTAGATAAGCTCCTTCCACACCTTTTTGGTGTTTCTAACTGCAGGTATTCAAAAGAAGCAGAACTTCATGTTTGAATTTTTCTCATAAATTCATCACCTCCTGCTAGCTAATTGAAAATGACCTTCAGTTGTACCAGCACAGTTGTAGAATGTGCTCAGGGCCCACTGGCTTGCCAAAACTATTAAGCTTTAGGATTTGCACCCTACTGAACTGGCAATGTTTAGTAATCCTTACTTAACATGGGAGTCATTTCATTACGTGAGACTGGATAATGAAATGAAACCTCTAGATTCTAGGCCGGCTCCTATTATATCTTTCAGTGAAACACTCTAAAACTTAATGAAAACTTAGAGGGAAAAGGTAAGAAAGTGCAAAAAATAAACCTAAAACCTAAGACTTAAACTAAGAAAAGAGGTGATACACCAAAAGTTACTTATGAAGACGTAACACACATGTAACAAAGAGGATTATAGTTCTATGAAATACAGATGAAGCACATTTTCCTGTAAAGGCTTGCACAAGTGATTTATGATAAGGTTTCAAAACTGAAACTACAAAAAGAGGATAAATTACTATCTCACTTTGACTAATTTCACCTATAAACACATATCATAACCTGCAAGTAGACTTTCTTTTCCACAAAAAGGTGCTGGAATGAGACAGAAAACAAGGAATAATGTAAACATTCACAGGTTAACTTATCAAATCATTTAAAACAGACTCAAAATTTGTAGAAAGGAAAAAGAACTTGACAATTTACTTCATAGGGCATAATCACACTGCTATCACTAGCATTATTTCTTCAAAATGTCAAATTATAGACTCTGTAACAAAGCTCAAGACTCCAAAGATGTCTCCAAACTCAGTCATAAAATTAGAACTCCCTCTCAATGAGTTGAAAAACTCCTTAAGTACCAAATCCAACCCTTGGGTCGTATGCAGAAGGATAGCCTCAAAACAAGGATTCAATAACTCACAAAATTAAGTCCTACCCCTGAGAAAACTCCACTACCCCATAATGAATCCAATAACTCACTCAGAACTACCCTAAAAATGCTCCAATAGTCAATAAATACCCTTCAACTATCAAAAAGACACCTCACCTTCATAGGCCTGGTCACATTTTGACTTTTCAACTCCTTATTTCCCCAAATCAGAAAATGGACTTCATCATTTGAATTTAAATTTGCACAAATTAATAATAATTAATTGATTTATAACAACATCAACTAATTATTATTATTTACAATGTTTGCAAATTCAAAAAAAAATAGAATTAAAAACTCATTAATATTAAGTAAAATAATAATATACCATTTAAGCTTCAAGTGATATATTCTTATATTACTTAATATATTATAAAGTAACAAATAATATTACATGAGTTATGAATATTGATATGGGTTAATAAAACCCGATACACTCCACTTCCATCGGATTCCAAAAGTTATGAATTATGACTTGGGGCTGAGACTAGGGTTTCAAACTGTTATACCATAAAAAAACATATTCATTCTTTGCATTTGCACTTTGGAATATGAGAAGAGTTACAGCTAGGGTTCTATGTATGCTGCCTTGGTGATTTGTTGTTGGAGTTTGCTGGTTGACATTTGTTGTTGCTGTGTCTTCTCTTAATGCTTCATTGTCATTTGAAGATGATAATCTAGAGTATTTGTTGCATTCACACAGAGGTATAACAACATGTTTCTCTCTTCTTTATATCAGATCTATACATACTTTGTTTGCTGCACAACACCAGGGTGATTGCCATGAATGGATTTTTGCTTCTTAAATCATCACAACGACAGGGAATTTTGTTTGTTTTTTACTTTAAATACTTTGCCTGGGACTTAACATGGAAAACTTTATAGTTTACTGTTTTGATAACCAAAACTCTTTCCCACAGCACTTGATGTTTTTCCATGTGTGACAGGTGGACTATGTGAATCACTTACTCGCATGTCTTTAAGAACTCGAGTAGTAGGACTTAAATAAAACTTATGGTCATTGAATTTGATATCTTCGTTTTCTAGAACCTCTAAGAGACTAGGATATGTTGGAGATAGTAATTCATGCCACGCATTTAGATGGGGTGAAAGCAATGTGCTCATATTGCTTATTTATGTTTTTATTTGTAGTTTATCAGCCATATCCTTTAGCTATCCAGTTAAGACTCTGATAATCTCTTTTGCAGCTTTACACCTTATTGTTTCCTCTCTAGAAAATGCTTGTATTTCTTCAATTTCACACTCATATTGCTCAAATTTAGCATCTTTGCTTTCACATTGCTGCTTGATATTTTCTACACATCACCTATTTCTCTGAAAAAGTGGTGGGGAAAGATGAAGAGGTAAATGGCACAAACTGTTTCTACTTGAATGAGCCCTCAAACATGTTGGGAAATGTAAATGATCCAACTATTGATTCTATATTCATAGCTGGAACCTCTTCACAACTCTTCATTATTGCTGTTGCCAATTTTTCTTGTTCATTTCTGCCTGCAAGTAAAGGTTCAAATCTCCAATTTGTATCTTATTTACTAGAAATGTTTTGATGCTATATAATGGCTTAACTCAATGACATTTTTTAAAATTTAATAATGCTTATAAACAAGGGTTGTTGAACTTAGTTTTGTTTTAAAACCATGTCCAAAAATCATGATTAAACCCTTGGTGATCATATCAGTCCTTCTCTTGATTATAAACGTCACTCACATCCAATACTCTTCCTTTTATCTTGATGTAGTCTGTTACAGCTTTTCTGAAGGCAAAGATCTGGTTGACACAATCCTTGATTACCATGTTATACTTTCTCCTCTGCTGTGGGTATTTTTTGATAGGTTGTATATACTGCATATATATATTCCAATTACATTTTGTATTATTTGCAACTGAATTCACTGCTATTACATACCAGTTTCTCTGAAAATGTAATTTAAATCTCCGTGTCAATTGTTGTCTTTATTAAAGGAAACAATCATGTTCATGCTTTTCTGCAGTAAGCTATACATTTCAATGATATCACTCATTAATTCTTTTGTCGTAATCTTTTTTACCCTGTGTCATATTATTCATGAGGTTCGAGCACGAGCTCGTGACACCCATAAATATTTTTTTGTTTCTTTCAGCTTTCACTCTTTCAAAATGCATCAACAGATAGAGCATGTCATTGTAGAGATAGTTAGTCATTGCTTAGATCCTTCGGGATCTAACATCATTTGCTTCCATTTTTTTTTTTTTTTTCAGATGCTAGATATCATGGAGCTTGGAGCTAGATGAGTGCGCCAAAGAAGAGGGTTTATAACCAGTCAAAGCAACAGGCAATGACTAGTTATCTCTACTCCTCTTTTCTTTCATTCATATGTATCTGTCTATGTATTTCTTTATGAAAGAAATTTAATATAGTGAGCTATACTCATGGCTTGTGTGAGACTTTTTCCTGTTCAGTATATCATTTCATTTCATTGTTTGAAAACATCAATGTATAATTGAAAGTAAATAAATACAAAGACATTTCTATTGTTTGAATGAAATGAAAAGCACTTTTGTATTTTCACTGCATGGATACTTAAAATTTTACACATGTGCAAAATTTTAGTAACATTAACATAGGAAAACCATTTTGAAGTTAGTGTCTACCAAGTAGGGTCAGCTAACAAAGGATTTTCTTGTTTTGGCATATTGACCTCAATCGATTTATTTGTTGGTTTCAGTCGACTAAGGAAATGAATATTAATTATTCTAAGATTTATTCAAGCTAACTTAACAATGCATAAGGTATAAGTATAAGGTCAAGTTGAGGATTGAATTTGTGCAAGTGAATAAAAGATTTGAAGATGCTTAGAGGAAGTGAATTAGAAGGATAATTAGAATATTCTTGTGGAGCTGCAAAGATACATTTGATCAAGAAGGATCAAGTATACAAGCTCTAGAATTGAGATATGTAATCAATAATTCAATTGCATAAGAAATCAGGTCATCTCATTGTTACTTTCTAACCATTGTAGTAGTGTTCTAAATATCTTAACAAAGTTGGCTTAATAGCTATTTGTAAATGCTTTAACAAGGTGAGATTTCTAGATTGAAGTGTCTAAAGATCTCTAACAAGGTCATTTGTAATAGGGTGATTAAATCCTCTAATAGGGTCACACCTAACAATGTATTTTGTAACTTTTAATATGATTAGCTCCTAATGGGGAAGACTTTAGAAGAGCAAACAAATAGTAAATAGTTGTAATTGGTGGTTTTTCTCAAATTGGGTTTCTACATTAAATCCTAGTGTCACTTGTGTTTGTGCTATTTATTTTATGTGTATGTAACTAAGTTAAGTAAAGTTAATCACATAAAATATCTTAAGTTTAGCATGTCTAGTATTTTCTAAGTTTTAGTTTCTATTTCAGTGCTTACCAAGTTACAACATTTCTTAGTGTAAATCAAGTTCTTGTATGTTTACTGAGCATTAGTATTTTCAGTGAAGTTTATGTTATGTACTGATATATAAGGGATATGAGATTTATTTTAGTGGTAACTGACTCACCCCTCCCCTCTTAGCTACTCCTTTTATATTTCCAATAGTTAGGAGTCTATTACATCTATATAGTGTTTCATTCCTTGTTAGAGGACCAAGCCTTGTTAGAAGCCCCAACCTTGTTAGAATTTGTTAATACAATTATAGAATATATGCAAGATAAGTCCACTTCCAAAACACACAATATACAATTATCTTTAGTATAAAAAAGTATAGATACAAAAACCTCTTACAACTATTGATATCTTCAATGTTTGATATGATATTTGTAGCTCATTGTGCCAGCCTTGCATATATTGTCTCTTATTACTCTGATTACAAAGTACACATCACAAAATAATGGCATAGATATCACAATAACCACACATTTAATTTTCAACTTTTAATTTCCAAAATTGTCCTTTACACCATAAGATTTCATAATATTCTACACTTTCAGTCTTCATGCTTCCACACGTGTTCCAAAATACAAAATTATACTTCACTCACTTAGGTTTAACATCTAGGAGGTCATCTATAATTAGTCAAGTAAATATTTTGCTTAAAAAAAAATTTCTTAATATAAAATATATCATTCCTTAACTCTATCATGTTTTGTCATCTCATTAGTACTCTTGGCCTACATTTTCACCTTTCATCATTTTGTTACATTTTATAGTGAAAACCTGGTGTTCTAATGTTGTAAAGGTAAGGTGTATTAAAAACCCTAGATAATTTTTAAATTTTTTTTTTCATGAAATTCTTATAGTTCTTCCCTAGCTTTCAAAGACTTAGGAAAGTATTGTTTTAAAATTGCATTGGAATCTTATCATTTTAAGGTTTTCTCTTTACCTTTTTCCCATATTTATTTTAAAATCACTTTCTTGATTTTCTTGTTTTTCAATAACCCTTCTTTGAAGCCATAGTTTTAATCCCCTGTTAATTTCTTAGTGTTCTTTGAAAGTGTTTTAACCATGGAAGGGTTACTTTTGCAAACTATTGATCACAGAAAGATCAATGAAGAATGCTTTCCCACAATCTGAATTTGCTTGACCTTTAGCAAATGTGAGTAGGCACCTACATGACACACAAATCATGATGAGGTCAATTCTTCAATGAGCCACCAAAGCTGGACATGTCAAAATAAATTTAGAGCTATCAGATGTCTGTTAGGACATGTAGGAAAGTTTGGACTGTTTCATTGATTGAACTAGGCAGTGGAATTACTTTTAAATAATACAACATTACACTATCAATCTTTTGAAGATCTATGGTGAGAATTTCCCCACAATATGAAGATGTGAAAGGTTTATGAAATGTGGGAAAGTGCCTTGGTGACATGTGTACTTGGTGAGGTCATGTGCCTGTAGTTTGAAAAGGTGTTGGAATAGTTGGAAAATGTCAGGACATGCTAGAAAAGGTAATTCATTTTATTGGTTGTTGTTGCTGACTAGAATACAAATGGGGTAAGTCTTATGAGATTTTTGATTGCTCAAAGATCGATGGAGTATAATTTCTTGCATAATGGAAATGTCCACTATTTAATGATTTTTGAGAAGTGCCTAAATTACACGTGGACTTGTGGGGCTAGTCATTCTAAAGGTTGCTTAGTCATGCTAAGTTGGGATGCATGGTGAAATGTCTTATGATGATTTGTTGAGTGGTCTTCATGTTTGTTGAGCTGGAGGGAGACTATGTAAGTGAGCCTAAAATATTAAAGATGGATGTAGAAAATTCCAAAGGTTTTCATGATCATCGATCTTTAAAAGATCGATGAGTGATGCTTTCTTACAATTCAAACTTGCTCAAATTTTAGCAAATGTGGGGAAGTGCCTTGTTGATGTGTGGAAATTTTCACAAAAAGTTAACATAGTCATTTGGTTTTCAAGCTAAGCCATCCAATTCTTCAAGATTGACGGTTGAATTTCAAATTTCATGGCATGACATGAAATATGACTATTGAAGCATTAATTTTGATCAATGTTATTTTGTGTGAAGTTAATTTGGCAATAAGACTTCTAATTTTTCATCATTGAATAGTAAGGTTGTAGAATTCTAACAAAGAAAGAATTTTCAAAGCCTAAGGTGAAATTTTCCATGGGTTTCAATTTTCTCCTAAGTGATCTTTAGAAGAAAAAGCAAGAAAATTGGGTGAGTCTTTTGGGTTTCTGGAAAATTGAGGGATTATATCCATAGTAAGTTAATTGTCAAAAATGCCTCCAGGAGGGAATTTTTTAGGGAAAGTAGATTATTTAAAAATAGATGTGTATGATGATTTCTTAGAGAAACTGCTGCAATCCATGAATGAGCTAGCTAGGGGAAAAAAATTATTTCAAAGAACCCTAGGTTACTGATTAGTGAGGGATTTTATGATAAGGCAAACTAGTTGAAGGATGCTAAAGTATCTATTGGAGGATTAGGGCTTTTCTAGTAAATGGTTTGTAGATAGAATATTAGATACTCACTTGAATAATGTATGGGAATTTAAAATAGGCAAATTAATTATCGCAAGAGTTTTCTTTGATGATGATTTGCTTGCAATGATGGTGAAGAAATATGATCCAATTACCAAAATTGTGAAGAATCATGTTGGTGATAATATTTTTAAGGTTTCACTAGAATTGATTAGAGAGGTTTTTAAGTTAAACCCTAACCATGCAATCTATGAAAAGATAGACATGGAAGACCTCTAGGCTAGGTATGGTGCACAAAGAGTATGTCTAAGGGGAGGACCATTACAAAAGCACTTTGTTAGAATAGGATCATTTCCCTTGGTTACACCAAACACTCTAGAACCTTTATTCAAGAAATATTTCAACCCTAGAGCACATGCATTTTATTTTTCTCTTTGCAAAATCTCTAGCATGGATGAGTAAGACCACATCCTAGGCTCTATTGTCTTCATTATTTCTCAATCCCTTCAATATGGTATGAGTTGTATGTTTGACTTTGCTATTCTCTTGGCAGAAGAAATTCATACTAGGTTAATAGGAATTGCAAAGGCTAAAGTTGATAAGCCTTCTACTAGTACTCCATGCTGATGTACATATGCTTGTATAAGGGAGTTAACTTTTTCTCTAAAGAAATGAAGTTGGAATTGGAAAGAGATGGAGAAAAGTTCCTTGTCCAATTATGGAGTGCAGATATGACATGGGAGGTGACTAATGCTAGTTTTGTCAGATTTGATAGGTATTTTGCTTCTAGGCTTAGAATGTTTTTAATAGGGGATAGCCTTAGAATACCATAGCCTCTACTAGAATTGATTAGAGTAAAAGATCATACTAAAGGGTTGATGGTGAGTCACAACTGAGGAGACATCATTCCATATGTAGTGTCTACTATTTTAAGAGTTTATGGTTTTTTGGGAAAACCACATGTGCTACCTTATCAAGTGCCTTTAAAAGTGGAAATTGTTGAGCTTCTATGGTAGATAGGATTACTTGAAGAAAGAGAATTGTTGGGAAAATCTAAAGGTACTTTCTTTTGCCAACTTACTGTTGTGCACAACTTTGTTTTTGTCAAGAAGGCATGGAGGAACTTGGAGAAATTTTTAGACAAGTATCAAATGGCTCAATCCCATGCCCATTTTATAGACCCAAAGGGATTTTATGATCTATTCAGAGAAAGAATTAAGGCCAAAGCTCATAAACAAATGGTATACTTTTCAGAGGATGTAGTCAAAAATAAGTTCTCATTGCAAGAATAGGAGCTTAGGAAGGAAAAATGGAAATTATACATCAAAGTCCTAAATTTTATAAATGCTTTTGAGCCAGAATATGATCCCTTGGATGATAGAAAATATTGGGGTAGCAAAGTAGATATACTGATGGATAACTTTGCTAGGATTATGCAAATGTTGAATGAAAAGAGCGAAATTATGACACAAGCATACCCTGACAAGGCTATTAAGGTGGAGAAGAGACTGGAAAGTAAGATGATTTTCAACCTAGGGCAGTAAACATTGTAGAAAAGAGCTAGATACATAGTGGCTAGGAGTGTACAACATTTTCCTTCATATAAAAGACCAAGTTCTGAAAGCCCACCTACTACACATGCACCTGAGAGACAAAAATTTGAGCATGGATCATCTTCTAAGGTTGAAGTATATTCACCTACCTAGACCCCACTCATGATAGATGATGAATTATACCAAAGAGAACAATTGAGGCAAATAGGAGGGGAGAGGGATATAGTTGTTACAACTACAAATATAGAAGAAGGAGCACCTGAGGAACCACCTATGCCAACACTAGCTCTCACTATGGAAGATTACAGAGGTAAGGAAATAGATCCTATAATAGCATGTTTCTAAAAAAATTATTAATGATGAGAGTTTTTTAAAATCTAGGGAATTTGCTCTATTTGTATGGAGGAGAAATATTGACAATTTTGAGGCTAAGTATAAACTTATCAAAGCAAAGCAACCTAACAAAAAAGACTCTAAAATTGAAGCTGAAGTCAAAGCCAATTTCCTAGAAGAGTTTGCATAGATAACCCTTGAAGGGGGAAGATAATTGTTGAAGGATTCAAGAATCTTGATTTTACCTAAATGGGACATTTCCAATGCCATGATTTTTGATGTTGTAAGAAAAGAAAATAATACTTAGTTTAAAACTAAGGAAGAGGTCTTGCAGGCACATAAGGGATATAAATATAGTGACGATCATTAGGCATTGGTGATATGGTCTATTAAGAAAAGGGATAAGACTAGGATACAAGAGGTTTTAGATGTTGAGCATACATGCAACCTTATGGTCTATAGAGAAGAAGAGGTTTTAGCATCTCTCCAAATTTAGCATGAGCTCCAAGTATTAGAATTAGGTCCATCATAAGCATCATAATCAATGCCAATTATAAATTCTTTATCAACAAAGAAGTGCAATAGAAGTGGTCCCCATGAAAGGAATAGTCATGATACAAATCATTTTGTTGCACCAATTTTTTCCTTTTGTGATAGTAACTTTTGTAAATATCTTTTTTGTCTTATATACAACTATTAGTACTATCTAGGCCTAAAGCTTCTTGCATCTCATACTATATAAATGAGATTCCAAGGCTAGAGAGGGGGTTTGACCTATTGTGCAATTTTTAGTTTTTGCTAGTTTTATTTGGTCCAGTTTCCTTGATATAAATTTTATGATGTATTTTCTCTACAAGTTTGAGAATACACTAACATTCAAAGATCGTGTTGTCCTGTCTTGAGTTGTTTCGAGTATTATTCAAATGTTATATAATTTTCAAAGAGAATTAATACAAAGATGAACTATCACCATATCTATTTTCTCTGAGTCTTGTCTCCATTGTTATTGACTAGTTATCTTGAGGTTGTATGGGTAAAGCTTGTTCAATTTAATGCAACTAGGATAGGTTGTATGTCAATTCAATATTTCTTTTAATTCAATGAATTGAGTAAATTGTTCAATGATATAATAGGATTTCTAGGTAGTAGGAAGGATATACATTAGAATGAGTTTTAGGAAAAATTGTTGATAATATTGATTGAAATGCAATCAATTAGGTCTAAATAGTTGGGTAGACTTTGAATCCCAATGGATGAGACACTGATCAATCATTTCAGTTTGCATATGAAGAGATCATTGTATGTGCAAAATGTGGGTCTGACTCTTTACTCACACTTTAACATGATCATTATATGCGAAATCACCTTGAAATGAACATTGAGTTGTTTATCTGAAACTATTTGGCAAGCTGTCTATTGTCCCCTAACTAGATGGATTATGTTATTGCTCTCAGAATGAGAAGCTAGCAACTAGACCTCTAATACAAAGGATTTGATTAAGCTATATGATATGTAATTAAGGCTAAATGAAATGCAAGCACTGATCTAGAAATAAAAGAAACATTTTATTCTAAATGTATGCATTTTAACACTAAAATGATATTATAATGCAAGAAATATAACAAGCTATGAATGTATGAGTAAATGAATATTTCAGCATAAGTTTGATGCAAAATCAATTCAACGTCTGTAATGAGGATATGAAGGTTCCTTAAATAGAATTCTAGAATCAATTGACAATTAAGATCAAGTAGAACAGATGGTCAAGATTAGAAATGAGATTCAGTTAGAGTGGAAACTTCCTTATGTAGATGAAGTTAACTATTTTAGATCTAAGTGTTATGGAGAGTTAACTAATTCTCTTCTGAGTGTGAGAAAGAGTTAACGAAGTTAATTCCATTTTGAGTTCTAGTTCACTTAGAATTTCCATTTCTGAACTCAAGAGAAGATTTTGGAGAGGGTATTTAATTTAATAAAATAGAATATGATCTCATAAATGCATAATCTTAATTAATTGAATAATTAAACTCAATATTTAAAACAAGGATATTATCTTATTAAATCAAATACATTTAATTCCCTTTCTACATTAGCTAAAAGGATATTTTTAAATCAATTAAAGTATGAAGACTTATAATTAAATTAAACTTAATTAATGGGTTTAATGTAGCTAATTTGAGTTAGTACATAGGAATAAAGAGTGTAATTAATGTAGATTAGGGTTTTTCACATTTGACACTTAGGTCAAGAAGCGAATATTAGAATCAAAATTACCTAGTAAAATAGGACTTAGGATTGATTAGATAGACCAAAATTGTATTAGCATGACAATGTGCCAATTTTGGGGCATTACATTTGCCCCTCTTTGAATGAATGTGCAAGTAGCATGTTTGATTCAAAGAAATTAGAAGTATGAAGATGTAACACCCCGCCAAGGGATCCAAAAGAATTAACCTAAAGTTTCACTAAGTTTGCTAAACATTTTTTTTTTTTTTAAAGTAAGAATGTATAACATACACATCAAACACATAGTAACGGAAGCAATTACATGTAATCATCAACAAACATACATCACAAGCTACATTCCTTAAGGATCCCAAGACGTTGAGTCACATTTAAATTTAATTAATTCTAAGTCTAACAACTACCACATACATATGAAAGAATAATCAGAAAGTCCAATGTCCATAATATACATTTGCTCCGAATGCCTCTTGGCAATTTAATTCGGAATGCTCAATCATCCACTGTACATGTCACAGGGTATGAAAGGCTTATAAGAATATACATATGTAAAGATAAAGATACATCATCCTCAAATCCATGATACAAAGTACAGTAAAATAAATGAAACTAATAACATACCTGATACATCCATACATCCATAATGATAAAACATCTATCATAAAATCTAACCATCCATCATAGTAATCCAAGAACATAGTGAAGGTAAATGCCAACCAAGAAAGCTTCAGCCACGGTGACCACGGATGGATCTCAATGGTAAGAGTAAAAAGCACTACCACCCGACCGCGTGGAACCTAAATGGTCCACTCCCACCGTGCTGAGGAGATAGTCTCAAGTCCCAAACAAGGTATCAAACACAAAACACAAGTACTCTCTAAGTCTGGAAAATCCTAAAAGTACACTAACGCAAAGGTTCCAACATAGATAGACATCTAGACCCAGAGGCACCACAAAGACACGTAGGAAACCTGCTATGCAAGCGAGAAAGTGTCATCACAAAAGTCACGTAGAAGTTACCCGAGCAATCCCTTAGGAATCCCAGGTCCCTAGTGATTCCTGCGGCCACTAGTATCCTCTCGTACTGACGAGGCATACTGCAGAATGCAAGGTCGTAACCAAGCGTTCTCTCTACCCCATCCTAGCCTGTACTAGCACTCATGGCATGGGAGAGAACATACAATTATCTTATTAGGTTCATTTAAGTCAGTATTTAGGTGAGATGTTTTCACTTGTTAAAACAACTTACAATGGGTTACTCCAGGCAGCCTCTTAGGGCCCCGATCCCCATTGCAAGCCACTTCCCGACACTACACATAGATAACCTACCCTAGGCTGATGAAATCACAAATCAAAGAATCATAATAAAATCACTTCAGTCCTATACAAGCAACTGAAAAACATCATAAAAGATAAGCCACAAAAATTACATCAGTTCCTCATGAGCAACAGGTAAGCATCAAATAATAATCATATGATCACAACAGTTCTCTATCAGCAACTGAAGGCATCAATGATAAATCACAATACTGATCAAAGATTCCAAAATGGTCAAGTCAACACATGACATCATCAAGAACATAACAAACACTTCAATCCTCTCAAGCGATCGAAAAGCAATCCAAGTATAACTGATCAAAACTCAAAAATGGTTATCAAATATAACTGATCGATGACTCAAAAATGGTTATCCAATATAACTGATCGATGACTCAAAAATGGTTAAGTCAGGTATCTTATATACATACACTTCAGCTTCACACCAGGAAACTGGAAGCAATAACAAACAATAAATACAATCATGTCATAGAGCACTCCATCACACTACCATGGTTGGGTTAAGAAAGATCGAGACCAAATCATAATAACATCACATTCACATAATCCCCGAGCCTCTGGTAACAACCTAAACTGGTCAACGCTAGGACAATCTCCAAAAACCCCAAAAGCATAGACAGTATAACAAAACAATACAGCTCATATTTTGGGTTTGATTTAAAAAAAATACACATTAGGGTTAAAAGTAAAGTTTCAATTTCATATACATTCCAAGTGATAAGTTTTCGTAATTAACTCTTATAATTAACCCATCTCTATAATAACTTCCATTAAATCTATAATTTAATTCTACAATTTTATCAAATAATATCTATTATTAATTATTTTAATTAAACTACTTTTAATTGAAATAATCAATAATTAATGATCTAACATCTTCATTAATTATTAATTTATTAATATTTAACCAAAAATTAATAAATTAACATTTACAAAAACTACATTAAAATGAATTATTATTTAAATTAATAAATAAAACTTATCAATATAATATTTAATCTAATATTAAAATTTATTAATAATATTAAACTTGTTAATAATTATAATTATTTAAAAATATTAATTTAAAATTAATATATATTAAAATCACTATTACCAATCTTTATAATTTTAAAAAAAAATAATAATTAAAAAAAAACTTTAATGTCAACCTGCGTTTATAGCCCGCGCGGCTTTCAACGCTGCAGCGGCAGAGTACGCTGCTGCCGTAGACAGCAGTAATGCTGCTGCGAGCAGCAGTGTACCTGTTGCCGCAACCCCTTATAAAGGGTGCCGACAGCGGTACGGGGGGGTGCGTGGGGTTTCCCACCCCTCCCCACTCCTATTAAAAAATATATATATATAATTTTTTTTTTTAAAAATTTACTTTATCATTATGCTTGCAAAAGTTAAAAATAAATTTATTTATTTTATAAACTTTTATTTATTATTTATTATTTATTTTAAAATAAACTAAATTTAACACACAATTCCCTTCAATATTGATTAAGGTTTAATAATATATGGTTAATTATTATAATATAAATATAAATTTATTTATATATATATATATATATTTTTAAATTTATTTATTTATATATAAAAGATTACAATTAAATCTGATAGGGGAATAAATCGAACCAATCGAATTTCTTCTTAAGATTTTTTTTATTTATTTAAAAATTTTTTTTTTTTTTAAACATTAACAATTGCAATCTAATAGAGAAAATAATTCCAACCCTATGAATTTTCTTTTTAATCTCAAAACTCTCCGCAAACCAATTCTCTCTTTTCTCTATTTTAATACAATTCTCAATCCCGATTTAATTTTGTTGAAGGATGTTCCTAAACAGTTTTTCAATCTAGATTACAAATGAAATCGAATAGCAAAAGATCCAGAACGAAGAAATGATACATTCAAGAAGACAAGATTCTTACAATCACGAAGTAGACAAAACATATTAAATTTCTTAAATCATTTAGGGGTCGAAATACCAGACCCTACCTGAACCTGATGCTAATACGCAATCCCCAAAATCTGTAAGAGAACTCGCTCCTCTTCAATAACTTTCTTCTGAAAATCTTTCCTAGAATTCTCCTTCTGAAATTTGCTTCCAAAAACTCTCTCCAAAATTCCTGTCTCCCAAAATTCACGGTCCAAATTCGTGTCCCCCAAAAATGAACCCCCAAAGTTGTGATAAGGAGTCTTCTCCTCAAATCGGGGCACCAATTGTGCGTTCACCCAAGAGGACTCTTTGCTCCACTGCGTTAACTCAAAATTATCTTTTATTAATCTTTGCTTTATCTTTTTAATGCATATTAAATGAATCATTAAATAACTTTATTTAATTTTTCCACTTGACTTCTATTTTTAATCTTTATTACTTTTAAATCCATGCGCACTTTATGAATTTAAAACAATATTATAATTTCCTCTTATTTTATCTTTTTAATTAATTTCTTTATTTTCAACACATGCTCGCATCATGCAATCTTACACTTTTAATAATTAATATATTTTCACTTTTTAATTTATTTTAGAAACTTAATTGATAAAATATTTAATTAACTTAAATAACAATAATATTTAGCATTTATTTAAAAATGAACTCTAAATATATTATTATTAAATTAAATAAATATTATAATGTTCTAAATTATCCTTAAACTTTTATCTCCAAATTTAATTCTTTTTATTTAATTAATTTCTCAATTAATTAAATATAATCAAATATTAAAATATCATAATAATCTTCTATTAAATTAAATTATTAATTAATCATTTTAATTAATTTCTTTTATATTTAAACTCATGCTTAGATCATGCGATCTAGAAACCTTTAATAATTTAATATCTTTTCCACTTTTAATTTATTTAAGAAACTTTAATTGATAAAATATTTATTAATTCAATTAATAATAATATTTAGCATTTATTTAAAAATGAACTCTAAATATATATTATTATTAAATTAAATAAATATTATCACATTCTAAAATTATACTTAAAATTTTTATTTCCAAATTTAATTCTTTTTATTTAATTAATTTTTCAATTAATTAAATATAATTAAATATTAAAATATCATAATAATTTTCTATTAAATTAAATCATTAATTAATCCTTTTAATTAAACTTAATTAATAGAAAATACATCAAGGACTCATAAAGCAACATACGAAAACCCATCATAGAAAAATACATACTAAATCAAACAAAAGGGTTATAATCACGAAATAACATCATTTGATGCATTCGAAGGGTACTTAACTCAGATACTTGCCCTAATTATCAATTAGGACAATTGGCTAAAGGGTTTAGGAATTGGACTTAAGAGTTTATCTCCCCTCTCTTACCATTGAGATAATGCGATAGGGTACGCTCATCCTGGCAATTCAGGGAAGTCGATACCCGGTACCTGCAACCTGCATAAAATCCACGCATGTACAGACACAATATTTTAAGCTAAACAGACAATGGCAGGAAGTGGTGCATCGTGTAGATCCTGACTAGCAGGTGACTACGACTCCCTTCCTTAACCACATCAGAAACACCATACATAAAGAAAATAAACACGCACACCATACACATGCAGTATAGGGTAAGTATCCATAAGAAAGCACATGTGAGAATAAACCATCTAACTAATCATCATCGATAACTGAAAACATTGAATAATCATCATGCATGCATGAAATATAGAGTACCAAGTCATCTCATCATATAATAAATTGAGTGTAAAAAAACATCTGATAATCTGAAAGTAATGCTACTAAACATCAAGTATAAAACTGGCCTAAAAGAGTTTGGCAATTAAAACAAAATGTGAACTAGGGGTAGGCACTACAGAAGAATAGATTAAGAATGAGATTGGTTCCAAAATTGATGATATAGAGACCAATTGATAAGCTTTTTAAGGTTATCTCTGGAACAAAGCTTAACCTTAGCTGATCTAGATAGAACACCTAGATACCGAGATTGATAAACTTTTTAAAGTTATCTCTAGAATGAAGCTTAACCTTAGGGGATTGAGATAGAACACCTAGATACCAAGATTGATAAGACAAAGATTGTCAAACTTCATAGAATTGTTCCCAGAATGAGACTCAATTCTTAGGAATCTAGGTTAGACTATCCCAATACCTGTCCATTAGAAGATGACAAGATTAATCACGATTCATAAGATTATCCCCAAAATGAGGCTTAATCCTTAGGTGTTAGGGTTAGATTGTCTTGATACCTTTCCATTGAATAGTGATCGAAAGCAAGAGCCTAGAATTATCCCTAGAACAAGGCTTAATTCTCAACAAGAGTTAGGATTATCTCTAGAATGAAGCTTAATCCTCAGCAAGAATTTGGAATTATATCTAGAACGAAGCTTAATCCCCTAGAGTCCAGATAGAACACCTGAACACTTGTCCATGAAAGAGATAACAAGACCTATCATGAGTTGTAGAATCATCCCTAGAATGAGGCTTGATCCTCAATAGGTGGGGTTAGATTGTCCTAATACTTATCCATCGAACTCTGATAAGGACTACTATAAGATGTGATCAACTGATTGAAAGATGAGATAGATGACATATGACGCCAGATAGAGGGAAAAAGATGTTTTGAGTGATGAGATGCCCTGAGTGATGAGGACATAAGATTTAGATTGAATCAAAGCCAGTTTTGAAAGATTCAATGATGTAATCATCCTACCCCCTTCGAGAGTGAAATTGAAAGATGACATAGTAGAATAATGGTGTAGAGTAGTATACTGAAAGATACTAAAGAAAGATGAGATTCAAAAGAATGTAGAATAGATCAAAAGAATTTGAAGAACATTTGGAGTCAATTGAGAGTGATTTTGAGGTCCAAAAGACAAAGTTTGACCAAAGTTGACTTTTTCTAGAAATTTTGAAAAATTTGAAGAAATTGTGATTTGAAAAGATTCCAAAATGCAAAAAGTATCAAAAAATTAGACTGCATAAGAATTTGATTGCGTCAGTCCCAAAATTTTAAAATGTGATTTTGAGCTATTTAAGTATGTCAGATTTCAAATTCAATCCTGAAAATGAGTTTAGAGTAGCCAAATTAGCTAGGGAGGTGATTTTCATGCCAATCAAAGCACTTTGAAAAATTCGGTCAAAACCTATATAAGGCCCAAAAGGGTTATTTTCAATTCATTTGTGCTTTTGTCTTTTGTGAAGAATAGAACTCTGAGAAGAAAGATGGTGGTCCTTGTGCATAGGCATCAATTTGAGCTCTCTAGATGATATAATTGATTGATGGAGTATGGACATCTGGTGAGTCATCAATAATCTTGCTTCATTTAGAAAATTTTCATGCATTTCAAGTCATTTTTAGGTCATTTTATGATGTTTTGAATTTTTTGTGTCAGTTCTCATGCGAGGATGTCATTCCTTTTGTGGGCCCAATCTCTCTTCATGCAAAGAAGTACGTTCTTCACCTGGTTTGATGGGTTTCCTCACATGGAAGATGCCCATGTTTTGCACGAGAAGCCCTAAATTTAGTAATTTTTTCACTTGTAGTTTGATTTCTTTTCATGTGAGAAAGTATTTCCTTGTGTGAAGATGTGCAAACTTGGGTAAGAAAATGAATTCTCATGCAAAAATCTAATGTAAAGTGAAAGTTTAAATGTTTGAAAATTGATTTGTCATTGTAATTTTGCATTTTCTTTCATTATGTCCACCTATCTAAGACTAATCATTTGCTTGTTGTTTTTGTGTGTGTAGGTTTACTTTCTTGATGTCAGATTCAAATCCCATTACCCACATTACAGAGCTTTGTTGTGATAGTTAGATATGCCGATATGGCACATACCAATGCTCTAGGTTTGTCATATCTATGCTAGATTCTAGCATTGCTGGTGAATCATGGCCTTTTGACTACACTAGTTGAGCATTTTCATTTAGAGATAAACACCTTCCATCTACCCTTGGGAGAGATGATCATCACCCTAAAGGATATCTATAGGATACTTTGCATACCATTCCATGGGCCATGGGTTGTGTATGACACAGTACAAAAGATAGGTATAGAGGCATTAAGGGCCATATTTCAAGAGGATCTGATCATGGGTAGAGTCATCTCATGGGATGAGTTGTTATACACATATGTGCCCACTCATAGGTAACCAACAATATTAGGTATATTCATCAGTTTGTTCCTAATGCCAGATAGAGGTCAACATGGGTTGGAGTGTGGATGGGGACGGATGTTTCAGATGATGCTAGGGTGCTTGAACAATATGGATGGGGTTACAACATGCTCGCCCACATGTTCCATGAGATGCATGAGATTGTATACCATGAGAGGAAGAGCATGGCCTATGGGGTCTATGTTCTTCAGCTATGGGCATGGAAGCATTTTACCATAATGAGACCCATATTTGTAGATGAGATGTAGGCCATGGAGCCATATTATGTAGATATAGAGGCTAGTTGACCCAAGTAGCTATGGGGAAGACTGAGCAGTGGAGAGGTCAATTGGAAGACCTAGTAGCAGTAGTATGGTGACCATAAAGGGATATAGAGGCTTGGGATGATGTACCCCGAGAGCTGGGATACATGTTCACCTCTCAACCACTGATTGGTTGCTTAGTGTAGGTGATTGAGAGATTCCCACTAACTCACATGTGGCAAAAATATGGTCAACCCCAAGATATATCATAAGAGTACTATTTGTATGCACGACTGGCTATAGATGTAGATCGAGGGTGGTCAGCAAGATTAGACCTAGACCACTTGATGATCAATGTGCAGACAATAGTGGTGATCCAATGGGATTACCTGCCAGTGGTAGCAGAGGGGGTGATGACTCTAGCATACCAAGCACACTTTATGAGTCATCCCTTCCCGCGATTCACTAACCTAGTAGGGATGGCCATAGCAGTTCAACCAATATAGGCACCACAGTCACTAGTACAATAACTACAATAGGAGAGAGTTGGGTAGAGGACATGTCATGTGCCTATTCTACTATGATAGAGGAGATTAGACCTAGATGATCGTGGTAGTGGGACAAGATAGAGATGTCCTTGAAGTGATATGGGTTCCCTAGGAGCCATTGGAGGAGACACCCAGAGACCACACACATAGGTAGAGTAGCTAGCCAAGTAGGGTGTGGGTGATGAGGAGATGCAGGATCAGCCTGCTAGGCTGCAAGGAGGAGATATCCCAACACAGAGCCATGATTCCCTAAGGAGGTTGAGGGATCAAATGAGGATTGCACAATGATAGCTAGGAGATCTGCACATATAAGTTGTGGTGCAAGACACTAGGATTACAGAGCGAGATCATGAGATCTGTAGGTTATGAGAGCAACTAGAACAAGAGGCTTTGAGATCAGAGTAGCAACATGATGAGATCCAGCTATAGTTAGTAAGGGTGGCTTACTACTATGTAGCAGTAGTCCTAGATGAGGTAGAGCAACTACCCCATTTTTCATAGTATGCTTGAGAGTCAAGAGGTACAAAACCTCTAGCAAGACTAGATATGCCTCCTCCTCTGCTGGTGGGAGGTGAGGGGGAAGCAGAGAGTTAGCTCATTTTGTTCTAATTTTTCTCTGGCTATGTATCACTTGGTGTACTAGCACCATTTTGTACCATTTTGAGATTGACAATGCTCGAGTAGCATTTAGTTTTGCATTGATGTGCACTTGACTCCATATATATATATGAGATATTTTGTAGTGCCTCACCCATTTGACTTTTGTAAGTCATCCTGTTGGATGCAACCCTATTGATTTTTTATTGTTATGGATCATGATTGTGACCATGAGTGGTCTACACCATTGAGGTGTTTGGATTTATGTTTCTATATCAGTTGCTTTGATTATGCTTTTGACTGATTTATGAGATTATGATATGATTTCTGGTTCACTGAGGTTTGTGCTAGAGCTTACTAGGATTGATGTGGTATCATGATGTTGTTCCATGATTAACCTGAGATGTGTGTAGAGATTGCACTATGTACTATTACCATGCTACATTGGACTAGGTTCCTATAGCAGTGGTTAGTCATGTTTATGACTATGGTTGCTTATGTGTTTTAAGTGCCTTTTTATACTATTTTAACAACTATTATTAAATGCTTAGATGACTAAAAATGGATTGTCCATATTGGATTTTTTGGTTATGTGCTATGGACATTTACCTAGTTATATTTTGATCTGAGAGATATTTGTTACTTATGTCATGTTTTACATTTGAGATGACCAGAGGGTCAGATCTTATACTTGAATTTCAGTATCATAGATGTTCAACTACTATGTTGTTCAGTTGACCATATTGCATGATGATGCCATTTTGAGATGACGATGTGTTTTATGATGATATTTGATTATTCAAAATTTGGACATATCTTTGATTATGTTATGTGATGGATATAATGCTATGGTTATTTACATCATTCTTGTGTTGTTATGCTTTATGCAAACATGAGTGACATAAATAGATTATTTTAATATAATTAAATAAATGGTTAAATTAGGTGATATTATGCATTTATTACTTTGGTTATGTTATTATATGCAATTGCACTTGATTGCATTGTTTAGTGTGCAAGATTTATATCCCTAGTAGTGGCACATGAAGTTAGTTATTCAGCCATTCATATTTTACCAATGCCATCCTTGTATGGTTGATGTATCCTTATTTTAATTATTTTATTAACCCTTTTAGTCATTATTAAATCCAAACTCATTTGCATTATGTGATTAGACCAGTGAGTGTGTTTGTGCATTTAGAGTTTCACATTGTCGCAAAAGTTGTTAAGGAGATTTCTATGTTTTTGGGTTTTTGGGCTTTTTATTTGATTTATTTTAATTTTTGGTAGCTTTTCCACAGATGAATTCCTATTTCTAGGAATAGCCTATTTTCATTTGGGTCGATTCAGAGTTTAACTAGGTTGGCTGGTTAAATGCCCTAATCGATTATTCACTCGAAAAGTGAATAAGTATCCAAAAAGGAATTTAATTCCTCACTTCTCACTTTCAAATTAGAAAGTTGGAGAGTAAAACCCAAAAAACCTCTTCATTAGGATTTATTGTTTTGTTCATCGTGGGAGCTATAGGCATGGGATTGTCACGAGGTTAAGCTCATTGGATCGAGCTTGGGGAGACCTTGGATTGCTGAAATTTTTAGCCACTCCTATGGGCTTTTTATTTTCTAGTTCAGTTCCTATTTTTCCCTTTTTGATGCGAGGTAGGGCTTTCCTATTTTATTGGTTCAACTCTATTTTTGCTTCTGTTTTTGGTAGCCATTTGTTTGGAGAGTGAGAACTAGTGTTCTCCTCTGTTTCTGTATGCTAGTTCTACCCGGTTGGGTAGGTACGAACATTTTCCTTTTTTTGAGATGAGGGTTTGGGGTTTTATGTCATTATGCTGGCTATTTTTGCATACGGTTAAACTTGATTATTTTTAGATTTTTGAGTTTTTCTTACCCAAAGGCCAAATGGATTTTAATTTTGAAGTTTTTCAAATTTTTGGAGTTTTTACCTCATTTTGTGTGCTGCCCTATTTTCTCAAGTTTTCTTGGCACAAGGTGGATTGTGGACCTGGATGATCTGTTTGGATATCAATTAGCCCACTATTGCACTTTTATGTTGCATTGGGATGCATGTTGCACCCGTACTCTTGACTTTGTGTTCGGTTGAGTGATTTTATACCTGTTGTTATGGCTTCTTTTGGACCTTTGCTTTTGTTTTGTGGACACTAGGATTTGTTTAGAATCCATGCTCCCACATTGAGGCTGATTGAGTGAGTTCTTGATGTTACATCTTGTTACATCATTGGGATTAGTGTAGAATCCATACTCTCAAATTGAGGCCAGTTGAGTGATTTTATGATGGATAGTTTTATTGGCTTTATGATCATTATGGTTGGGATAGGAGTATGCATGCCCACAGGCACTTGTCCTAGGATGAGCATGGGTAAGGTAGGGTAGCATCTAGAGGGGGCTTCTATCTTGTAGCTCTATGTTTATGGCACTGGAGGTTGATGGAGGATAGGAAGTTTTAATGTGTGAGTGTTAATAAAAATGTGTGAGTACCTGATTAAGTTCAAGGACACAATGTGTGAGCACCCATTAAAATGTGTGAGTGTTAATAAAATTTAAGATAATAAAATGAGTGAGCACTCGATTAAGTTCGAGGACACAATGTGTGAGCACCCATTTAAGTTTGAGGACACATGATCTGAGCTTGGGCTTGTTCATGCCAAGCGACTCTCCATAATGTCAGCCCCTACTTAGCAACCTACTGAGTGTCTAACCAAGACCTTTACTCCTTGCATTGTCTTAGGTTCTTGGTTACAACCATCATACTATTTGGTGTGAGTTTTAGCCATGGATGTTGTTTTTGTGTGTTTGTGGTTGGATCTTATCTCCATTAGAACAACAAGGGTGGACCTACGGGTTCCATGTGGTTGAGAGGCATAGCTACCTTCACCACTACTAGGGACCAGTGTACAAAGATGGTCTTTTATCCTAGTGTGACTATTGCTGGATGTTTTCACTTGGTACTTTGGGTTTTAGAGTATGCTCTCTTGTGATTTATGCTTTCATTGGAATGCTTGGATATCATATTTATATGATGTTAGTTTATTTGATGCATTCCCATATTATGATGTTTAGTATATGCCTAGATGATGTGAATTGTTGTCTTAAATTATCTATTGCTTATTGGTTTAGCATGTTAGATTTCCTTATTATGATGTTCAACATGTAATAGGTGATTTTATCTACTTGTAGGAGTATATTATGCTTTACTACTATCATGTTAGATTTCCTTATGCTTATATTGTAGCATGTTTTAGTAGTGATGTCCCTATTATGATAGTACCGACGATCTGATCGGTGGCTTGGGATGTCATGCGCGGGGGATGGCTAGGATCCATGATGGTCTTATGATGCTATTGACAGTTGAGAGGAACTACGTACTTAGTTTGGTTGTTCAGTTATTGTGATGTTGCTTATGTTCACTGCAATGTTGCTTTCAGTATGTTCTTTACTACTTCAATTTAGATGGTTAAATGTTCCTCTTTCTTGTTGTTCATGCTCTCAAGTGTTTACTCCTCGATCTATGTGGATCTGGTACTCCTCGGTGTGGAGGTTTTGAACTCAATTTTCCTCTATTTTTCCCCTTTTGTGTTTTCCTTAAGTGTTTTTGTGTTTCTATGGGCAACATTTTATTAGCATGGTGTGACACAAAAATGTATCGCATGCCCATTGAAACTTTGTCATGTGTCCCTTAATTCTATCTCATGTCTTTTAGAGAAATATCACATGATACTGGAAAGTATCACACCTCCTTCTAAGAAATTTCATATGACACCATGAAAGTGTCACATGCCTTTGGGAGAAGTATCACCTAGTCCCTAAAAGTGTCACCCTCCTTCTTTAGAAATGTCGCATGATACTTTTCTATGCTATATTAAAGTATCACCTGGTTTTTGTAAAAAACCTATGCGAGTAGGAAGTGGGAACTTTTTGGTCTAGTTCAAACTTTTTGAGAGTTGATTTGGATACCCTCTTCGATGTTCTTCAACCCTATGGTGTTGCTTTTTTATTTCTATTGTGTGTGTTTTAGTAGTCTGTCTCTTGGGGTTTTAAAATATATCGTTTGAGTATAAGGTTCTTATACTTAAGACATATTTTAATATATGAAAAAAATCTTTTGAGATAGGTTTCAGACCTCTCAGAGATAAGATAAATATTTTAGGAAATTTTAGGGCTTCAGAAATCCAGACTTAGTCAATTTTTAGGGCTTCAGGATTTCAGACTTAGCCAAATTTTAGGATTTTTCTTTTTATCCCAGCTTGGTGTTTTGTTGATGTGTGGTCATTTTTATGAGCCTCATCTTGTGCATGGTCGTTGTTGGCTTTTCCTTGCATGTCTCAGTTTGGTAGTGGTGTTCGAAGATCTGTTGGTTGTCGGGATTGTGGTGAAGTCTTCTGCTGCAATCTCTGTGATCCCTATATGATGTTGTCATGTGCATTCATACTTGTAAAAATAAAATAAAATAAATTTTGGCTTATATTGAATCCTTGTTCCAAGGATCTTTGGGCAAGGCATTACATATTTTGATTCGAGTACCTTTACATGTGTCATCTTTCGCTCTTTATAGTTTATTGTACATGCAATATTTATGCTTTGATTATGAATACAAATTTGATGTGATGTGTGAATGTAGTGTAGATGAGATGAATCATGAAATTGTGTATGAAATGAAAAATGTGAATGAATTAAAATCTCATGCAATGTTTCAATTTTTTGATAGTGACAGGTATCTCATGAAGATCGAGAGGGAAAATCCAAAGAACTGAATGCTTGTGTAGCTATGAAGGAATGTGATACTTTGAATAAACCAAATCTCCCCCATCACAAAAGGATGCAAGTAGATTAGTGATCAAACCATGTGCTTATGCAATGAAACCCTATGCTAGATGCAATCCTAAGTCTTGTTATCGAGCTTCAAAAATTATCATCACTAAGACTCTATTGAAATCCTAGATATCATACAAATTCTACTAATATTTAAATCATAGGAATATGAATAGGACATCTATTCTAGTTTTTAGGATTAAATGTAAGCATTCGAGGCACAAGAAGCCAGAATGACCATAATATTTGTCCCTTTTGATGTAGCAAGTGAACATAAGAATCAAAGCATAAGTGCTAGGATGACCGGAATATTTTTTGCATTTAGACACACTAGACAAAAAAGATATCCTTCTTATGCTAAGTAATTAGTAAATATTCTGTCCACAATGACACTTGCATTTTTAACCTAAGATAGAAGTGTTCTAGGTATACTTGCAATGACTCATACATTCACTTAGCAAGATGAGTATTAGTATTTACTATAGCATAGAGAATTCACTCAAAAAAGCAAGGAGAAGAACCAACCTCAATGAAGAGTCCATATAAAATGAGTCAAGGTACATGTGGCCATCCAATACAAGATAGAGGCTCTTATAGTGGACACCCCTTTTATATGGATGATTCAGATCATTGGAGCTAAACTATCAAATAGGAAGAAAAGAAAAGATCATGCCCCAATCCTTGCTTCTCTAGTCAAAAGTGACATCATCAATTTTCTCAAAGAGACATAATAAAGTGAAAGAAAAACAACCAAAGAAAAGCTCAACATATCCCAAATAAGTTCATTGTTTTGAGTTTAATCTTTGCGTTATAGGATTGATGTCAAGTGTCAATGTTTAGAACATATGTGAAAGAAATCTCTTAAGTAGGGTGAAAACAATAGATAGATGCAGTTAGAACAACTGTGACTGGAGTTAAAGAGGAATCTTTAGTAAGAAGAACCTTAGTAGGAAACTGAGCGAGAATAGACAGACATAATTAGGAAAACTAGTGACTAACATGAGAGAGATCTTCCATGAGAGGAATCTAAAAAAGTGACATGAGCGATAGTAGGCAAACATAGCTAGAAAAACTAGTGACTAGAGTCAATGAGGAATCTTTAGTAAGAATAACCTTAGTAGGAAATTGAGTGATAATAGACAAACATAGTTAAGACAATTGGTGACTAATGCAAGAGGGATCTTCCATGAGAGGAATCTCAAAAAGTGACATGAGTGATAATAGGTAGACATAGCTAGAACAACTAGTGACTAACATGAGAGATATCTTCCACAAGAGGAATCTCAAAAAAGTGACACAAGTGATAGTAGGAAGATGTAATTAGAAAAATTGGTGAATGACGCGAGTGATATCTTCCATGGGAGGAATCTCAAAAAATGACATGAGAGATAGTAGGTAGAAATAGAATAACTAGTGACTGACTTGAGAGATATCTTCTATGGGAGGAATCTCAAAAAAGTGACATGAGTGACAGTAGGTAGATGCAGCTAGAACAACTGGTCACTAATGTGAGATATATTTTCCATGGGAGGAATCTCAAAATATGACATGAGTGAAAATAGGTAGGCATAGTTAGAACAATTGATGACATATGCAAGAGATATCTTCCATGGGAGGAATCTCAAAAGAGTGACATGAGTGATAGTAGGTAGACATAGTTAGAACAACTGGTGATTGATGCAAGAGATATCTTCCATGAGAGGAATATCAAAAGGTGACAATAGCAACAGTAGGTAGATGTAGTTAGAACAACTGGTGATTGACACAAGAGATCTTCCATGAGAGGAATCTCAAAAGTGACACAAGTGATAGTAGGTAGACATAGTTACAACAACAAGTGATTGTCTCAAGAGAGACTCCTAGGATATTATAGGATGTTGCCCCTGAGTTATGACAAGATTCAATCCATGGATGCATGAGTGAAAGAAACAAACTAAAGTAGGAAAAAAATTGTACAAGAGCTAGAAGATGCACTGCAAGATATAGCATTTGGAACAAGAAGACACTTGTTTACTAGATTTTCACCTTCTTGATAGAGATTCTTTATTTACTACCATGATGCTTGTTTGCCATGTTTTCATCAATGACACTTTTTTTTTTTCCTTTTTTTCTCTTTTCTCTTTTTCTATATTTTTAAAATTTTCCATTTTTTTGGTATTACCAAGGCACCTATTTCTAGGTTTTCACCAAGATAATGGACTTTTTTAGGACCTTTTGCAATTTTTAGATTTTTTAAAGGACATAAGTATATATAGAGAGCTTCTAAAACTAAATTAGTTGTAGAATCACTTCAGATGGAGAGTGTTGATGGGCTCCTTGAGCCCCTCTCCCTTGATTGTAGAAATTTTGTAAGCACTAGATCCAAACACTATAGTGACTATGTATGGACCAAGCTAGCTAGGTTCAAACTTCTCTTTTTATACCCATTGATGTTGATTTTTAGGGTTTTCTCTCAGAACAAGATCACCTAGTTGGAAGTCATGTGGCTTAACTTTCTTATTGTAGCTTCTAGACATATGTTGCTGATAAGCTCAAAGATGATCACACACCACTTGTCAATGTTCATCTAACAATTATAGCTCTTGAAGATGAGATATTCTATAGCCATCATTAGTAATGAGGCCCTTCATGGAGATTCTCAAAGTGGGAATCTCAACCTCAATTGGAAGCACAAAATTTGCTCAATATACCAAAGAAAAGGGCATTATACTCATTGAAGTTTTGATACTTGTTCTGTAAGCCCATAAAGCTGCATTAATTTGAAGGTACTAGTCCCTTCCATATTTGTTAACTATGTGTTGCAAGATCTTAAGGCTTGCCTAGTTGGATGCCTCTACTTGGCCATTACCCTATGGGTAGTAAATAGAAGATTAATGCTATTTGATTCTAAAATTTTTGCACAACTCCTTGAGATACTTATTTATAAACTATCCTCCATTATTAGTAATGATGGAAGAAGGTACACCATACCTGCATATGTTGTAATTCATAATAAAAAGAGCTATAATTTTTTTAGAGAGAGGGATTGCCTCTACCCACTTAGTGAAGTAGTTTGTACCTATAATGATGAACTTGTGTCCATTTGAATAGGATAGGTGAATCTAACCCACAAGATCAAAGGCCCATTGTTGGAATGGCCACAATGTGATAGATGAAATTAGCTCCCTACCTAGATCATGAATCAAATTTCCATGGAACTAACATTGTTTCTAGAACTTGGCATATTTGATTTCCTCTTGCTCCATATTTGACCAATAGTAACCAACTCTAATAAGTTTACGAGGTACTGTCAAGCTATTAGAGTGAGATCTAAAAATGCCCTAGTATATGTCAATTAATGTGCATTTGGACTCATTGATTTATAGACACCTAAGGAGTGTTTTTTCAAGACCTCTCCTAAACAAGTCATCAGCAATAATAATATACCGTTAAGCATTGTGGATAAGGTGACATTTTTTATTGTAAGTTATATTGTCCAAAATTGTTTGTTCATGCAGATAAGAGTATATATGGTGGTAGCAGAATGAGTCATGTCCTATAGTAGAATAGATCATCTAAAATTTACGAGAATTATAAGCAAGGTAGAGTAACATTTCCACTAGGAACTCATGTCAAAGATTATTCTCTAGCATCTATAACAAGGAAGCTAGAGTAGCCATTGCGTCAACTACTTTATTGTTTTCCTAAGAAAATTGTTGGAAAGTGATATGAGAAAACTATTTCTTCAGGTCATCCACCATGATTATATAAGGGATCAATTTCTCATCCTTTGTTAGATATATGTTGTTGACCTGATTGATTATGAGCTATAAATCAACAAAGGTGTTTAATTCATCCACTCACCATTCAATTGCAATATTGATGCCATTAATTAGGGCTTCATATTCTACAATGTTGTTTGTACAAGGAAGCACAATATTGTATGCTTTAGGTAGTAAATAATTTTGTGGTGTTATGAATAATAGCTTGACACCAGATCCCTATTGTGCGAAGGAACCATCAAAGAAGATCACCCAAGCTTGGTGTATTAGCATGACAATTGATTCATCATGGAAGTCAATGTTTAGAGGAAGAAGACTCTGCATTGGTTCTTCTCCTAATTGATCAAAAATCAATTGTCCTTTGATAGCCTTCCATTCAACATACTGAATGTTAAACTTGCTTAGCATCATGACCCACTTAGCTAACCTTCCTATTAGAGCTGCCTTGCTAAGTAAGTATTTTAGTGGATCAATTTTAGCAACCAGTCATGTAGTATGGGTGAGCATGTCATGTCTCAAATTTTTGGAAGAAAGATGACTACCAAGCAAGCCTTCTCAATGATACTATAATTCATTTCATAAGAAATCTACATGTGAATCAGATAATAAATAACTCTTTCCTTGTTATCATTGTCTTCTTGAGCTAGAAAGATACCAAGAGATGACTCTGTTGCTAAGATGTAAAAAAGTAGAGGCTTCCCATAGATAGGAGGCATTAAGAATGGTGTATTAGGAAGGTATTCCTTTCTTTGAGTTAGACTCTAATTGCAATCTTTACTCTATTTATATTTCACACATTTATGTAGTCTTGGTAAAAGGTTGTGACTTATCCACCAACTATGAGATGAATCTATGAATTGATTGAAGTCTTCCTTGTAAGCCCCTAATTTGAGTGATATTGTAGGGTGGAGGCATGTCCATGATTGCTTGAAATTTCTCTAGATCAACCTTGGTTCCTTTTGTAGACACAATGTAACCAAGTAGTTTCCCAGATGTTACACCAAATGCACATTTCTTGGGGTTGAATCTCAGACTGAATTTCTCCATGTGATCCAAGATAGGTCCCAAATCTTGAAGGTGAATGTTGCATTTTGTGCTCTTAACCAAAGTATCATCAACATAGTCTTCTAGTGTTTTATGCATCATGTCATGACAAATTGTAGTAATTGCTCACTAATACATGGCACCATCATTTTTAGACCAAATGCCATCACATTCCAACAGAAGGTTACCCATACACAAGTGAAAGCAATCTTTTCCTGATCTTATGGTGCACTTTTGATCTGATTATAACCAAAAAATTCATCCATGAGTGAGTACATTTAATATCTTGTTATCATATCCATTATCATATAATGTTAGGGAGTGGAAAATTGTCCTTCAGACATGCTAAGTTTAGATAATAGAAATCTATACAAACTCTAATAGATTTGTCATGCTTGGAGACTGGAACAATGTTAGATATCCATTTAGTGTAATCAATAACATGGATGAAACTAGCTTTCAAAAGCTTTTCCAATTCAACTTTGACTAGTAATGCAACATGAGGATGCATTTTCCTAAGTTTTTGTTTGATTAGTTTAACTCTTAGAGAAATAGATAGATGGTGCATTATGAAATTAAGATCCAAGCCTGGCATGTTTGAGTATGTCCATACAAAATTTATCCTTTTCTCTTGGAAGAAGCCAATGAATTCCTATTTTTCTTCTGAAGATAACAACTGTGCAAGATGTATCACATGAGGATGTTCCTCTATTCCCAAGTTGATTGGTTGTTTTGGTTCTATCAACACTGATGACCTTTCCTAAAAATGACTAGGAAGTGCATCAAATATCTCATCTATAGGTGCCTTAGAGAGGTTTTCATCTTTGGATACATCTTTTATGTTTACTATTTCTTGTTCTAATACTGCCACAATGTGATTTTCACATCAAACCTTTTATTTTTTTTCTTTTTTATTGTGTGACTAAGATATTTGATGTTAGCTTCAATCATTTTGACACTTTTCTCATTGGTGGAAGACATTATAGGTTCAATAGTGTTTAAGTAGTGGGCAAGAGCATAGTCATTCTAGAATGTAGGGACTTCACTAGATGCATTGGAATTCCAGTCTATCAGCTTGGGATAGGTGAGTGAAAGAGATGTGGTGGGTTCAATTGTGTTTACAGTTTAATCATTAAATGCTTGGACAAGCAATTCGAGACCTAGAGCAACTTCATCCACAAGTGTGTTCAAATGCCTTTGATTACTAACATCATTAATCAAAGACTCAATGACACTAGTTGGATGAGACTCATCTAACCTAACCCTAGATGATTCACCTACTTCGAGCTAATTTTTATAGACATGAACTTGATCTATATCTTTGTTTGTATTTACATCTAAGAGAGTCAAATTCATATTCTCAAGAATTTCTGTTGCATGGAGAGACACTGTAGAATTCCCCAATAGTGATAGGGACAAATTCTCCTTCATTATCTAGATTTTTACAATGGTACTCAATGACTAAAGCATGATTGGACTCTACTTGCTCTTGTTGGATATGGGGAGAATCATTAGTGTCATCCAAAGAATAAATATCACCATCCACAGTGGTAACATGTGGTACAAAGTCATCTCATTCTGCAAAGAATTTAGCAAGATCATCAGGAATTGGATAAGGATAAAGATCCTCCTCATCATCATTGTCATCATGGTCATCTGACTAAGCTTGTGACTCATGTTTAGATGAACTCTCAAGTTCTAGTATAAATTTATTGATCCCTAAGATGGAAGGAAATCTTCTTGAAGCCTAGACTGGATGTATCTCAATTCCTTCTAGCTATCGCTTTCACATGATCAATCAGACCATTTTTGTTGTATCCAATTGGGCCATTCGCCTTATAGCCAAAATATTTCATGAGTTTTAGACCTAGACCATACTTTTTAGGAGTAATCTCACAAGATTATTTTGTGAGGTCAACTAGAGTTTCCTCTTTGTATATCCAAGTAGCAATGGCTCTATTTTCATCTTCCTCTTTGAGAGGTATAGTAGCTTTGAAAAAGATACCATTGTATTTAGTTTGAGGTATCAGCACAAAAGGTCTCTTCACCTTAGCTGGTCTCCCATAATGTTGGGGAGATTCATGAAGATATATCAAAGATAGAACTAGTTCTATGTGGTATTCACCCCTTCCAGTTTCTTTCAATTTGAGTGACCACTCAATTCATTTTAGCTTGTTATCATGATGGTCTATAGACTCCCTATTTGCAGGCAAAAATGTTTTAGTAGATTTCAACATGTTACAAGTGTAGCTATTATTTGTAGGTATGGTGACTTTAGAGCCATGAAATGGGAATTTTATGCATTGATGATAAGTTGAGGATATAGCTCGCATCTCATGTGTGCATGATCTCCCTAGTAGGATGTTGTACACCAATAAAATGTTGAGAACTTGACATGTGACATCCCTTTCTACAAGACCAACTCAAAGAGGCAACACAATAAGACCTAAATATTTACACTCTACCTCTCCATATTCCTTGATTGCTATCTTGCAATAAGGATCAATAGCCTCTTAATAATAGCCCAATTGTCTAAGCAGAGCAGCAGAGACAATGTTTAAACTAGCTCCATTATCAATGAGCACATAGTGGGTACTTTTTTGGTGTATCATGACTTCAATAGCTAATGGTTGATTATGCAGACGAATTAGTGAATTGTCATCCTTCTTAGAAAAGGACATATAGTAAGGTGAGGTCATATAACCTACCATAGATTGGAACCAATCAAGATCAAGATCTTGAGGTACATTTTCCTCAGTAAGGGTTTTTATCAAGAATCTACCTATGAGTAGGTGATATTTTGAGCAATTTGAAGATTGTGATTTGAGCATTTGTTCGTTGTAATAGATTGAGGATACTGTAACTAGTAGTTGCAAAAGATGTTACAATTTTTGCACCTTTTCTAGATGGACCAGCAAGAGGTTTGTCTTTGTGTTGTTCTAACTTGAAAGTATAAGGAATAGGGCCTTTGAGTACTAACTTAGCATGAGAATGAATAGCAACATTAGAAAAAGATTGTGATAGTTTGTTATCAGATGTATTAGATGTAGGACCCCTTAAAGACAACTGGTGTCCTAGGTTTAGTGTTTTCCTATTTTCCCTTGATGGTGATAATGTCACAGGTGTCAAAATCCACCAATTCAACAATGTGAACTATCTCATCATCATTAGAGTAGATATAGTTGATATTGTTATGAGATTTTTGTTTTGAGTTTTTTGCTTTTTCATAAGATAGGAATGGCTCCTTGAAAGCCTTATGATCTGAGTTCTTGTTATGTTCATCCACAACAATGTCACCATTGTCGATTAAGTCTTGAATTTTGTGATGTAGGTTGATGCAATTGCTGGTTTTGTGATCTTTGTTTTAGTGGTATTCAAAAAAATGATTTAATTCCACCAAGAGGGATATTGTTGTGGATCATAAGGACAAGAGTTATCCAATGGAGAAATAAGCTTATTTTGAAATAGGGTCTTATAGACCACATCCAGAGGTTCACCAAGAGGTGTATATTCTCATTCTTAGTGTGTAACCTAAAATGAGTTCTTTGGTTTTTTTCCAAACATCTTGTTGTCAGTAGGAGGTTCATCAACATGTTTAGATACTTTGAGATTGTCTGTAAGATTGAACACTAACTTAGTAGGTTTAGAAGTAATGTTATCAACAACTCCATCTTGCACAACCTCATGGTTCTTGTTCACATACTTAAATTTATCCTTATTAGAGGTTGATCCTTATTTGGTGTCCTTTTGAAGGGTTGGTTCACCCTTTGTGACCATGAATTCCTTAATCTAGAGAGCTTGTGTGGCCATGTCTTTAAAGGTGCATGGACCTTGAAGTTGAACTTTATACCTGAAGTCAAGTAAAATATTATCATTGAAGATGTCAAGTTTTTCCATTTTAGGGATTTTGCATGAATATTTGGTGTAAAGTTGTCTCCATCTCTAAAGGAATGTGAGGAAAGGTTCCACAACATTAAATATGAATAAATCCTCCACAAATATAGCATGTTAAGGGAACTACATCCACGTGTTGCATGCAACAAAAACTAACAATTAATTTTCCCCACTTGCGAAGTGTTGGTGAATAGATTTGTGTTTAAATAATAGGAAATGAATGAAAACTTCTATGCCCAAAGCCACAAGACAAATGCAATTTCCCAACAGTTGAGGAATTTCCACTTCTACAGTTCCTCTCTAAATTTTGGTAAGGTTTAGCTTCCTTATTAGATCTTCAATCAAAACTACTTTTCAAATGAGAATTACTTTTAACTAGAAAGTATTAAGGCTTCCTATCTATTCTTAGATAGGGGGATAAGGGGATAATTTGACAAACAACAATTAAATAAACAAGAACACATACACATGAGAGAACACACAACTTCTCTATCAACTACCTATTGAAAAGTAGTTGAAATAAATACTCATCTATCATGAAAATAGTTATTTAGCACCAAAGGAATTTCAACAATCCAATATTGATTCAATACTAAACCAATAGTGAGTAAACTCAAAGCATAAAATCTTAAAAAATTCAACCATTTCCTTGCAAGAAGAACAATAAACTACCAACCCTTAACACTACTAAATTTCAAACTTAAATAGAGAGCTATTCAAGAATCTCCCTAAAAACCCAATTTTTGGATAGATAAAAGTAGTTATGAAAACCAACATAAAGGTACATAGACCTAGAGTTTAAGTTTAAAAAACATAAAATAAAAGTCTTGAAGGAAACTTAAAAGAAAAACATTAACCATCCATAGATTGGTCAAGTAGGTCCTCTTCTTTCTCATCTTTAGCATCACCCTATCTATGTGCCAACTTCCACATTCTAAATGTGTTCATGAATTTAGTCATGGTAGTTGTATTTGGGCTCTTCATGCTCTATAGGTGTTTCTTCCAAATGTGTTTGTCTAGTTTCATCTTGTTCACAGTATCTAGGTAACTGGGGAGTTGTAGAGTGCACATTCTTGACATCACTTCACTTTTTGCCTCTTTGAAGAAGTCAAATGATGTGAGATTAAATTTATCCTTTATAAAGTTCATATATTATTCATGTTGTTTGATCATGATATCCACATCAAAACCTCCCTCTTTAAGAGGGTTGGAAAAGGCTGAGTTGATGGATTGAAAGTCTCTTCTTACATGCTCGAGCAATGCTTTGAATTCTTATTCACATGACTACATCCTAGAGATTTTAGAAGCATAATTGGATACCCTATAGGTTATATTTTTCCTCAAAACTTGAATTAGTCCTATATCTACATGTTGTAGTGGGTTCTCCTTGAGGAACTTTTCTGTCCAAAATCCTCCACTTCTACCAATTGGGTCACCATGGCTGAAAATTTCTCAACTTCTCCTTTCCAAATATTAGATTGAATACAAGATTCATCAAGAGTGACTCTAGCTAGAGAAATAATTTGAAGCAAATTTTGCATGAGTTTGGAAATTTGGTTTGTTACTAGGCTGATCCAACTAAAAATTATAGATGTCATCATTGTTCCTTTCTTTAAATCCTCTAAAAATTGTTGATTTTCAAGAGCACTAGAATTGAAGGCAAGTTGTGAGTGATTACCAAGAATTGAACTCTAACCTTTTAATGAATTTATATACTCAACCATTGCATTGTTCTCAACTTTGAACTTCTTTTTGATTCCACCTTTCTATGACTGTAGAACAATTTGCTTGGTAGATGTCTCTACCCAATGTTCTTTCATCTCATAGTTCATTATCCCCAAATCTATGCAAGTAATTTCAAAGTTTCTTAGGTCCAACTTATAAGCTACTTCCTTTTGGTTGTATGTGGCTACCTTGGCTATACTTCTCCCTATTGCACTATCAAAGGTTATCCTAACTGTGCTTTTAGTCCTCTTAGGCTTGGGAGCCTTGTTGGTATATTTTCTCATAATGTCATCAACTAGGAAAGAGACTAGGACTAGATTCCTCTTCCTATTTACCAAAGCCACAAGCCAATTAGGGGTGGTAGCATCCCATTGCAATTCAATACCTTTTTTAGGAGTGCTTGCAACTTGCACCCTTAGAGGGGATAAACCCACTATCATCTATACTCTCTAGCTATTATTGATGAGCTCACCACCTTGATCTTTATCTGATTCACCATCTACTTGGATCACCTATTAGAGCTTTATTGGTACTGACATTTTGGTCTTCTTGTTAGAATGAGCTTTTTGCACAAGCGAGGGATTATGGATCTTCTCAGAGATCCTTGATGACCTTCTGCTACCTATTATTGTAAGACCAACATTAGATACATGGTCAATTTGGTCATTAGCACATGTATCCTTTTTCATTCTCAACCAAGACTTTGTCTTTTCATTCACATTTTTTTTTCTTTCAAGGACATTATACTCTTCTTTAGAATTCCAATATATAGTAACTATGTTATAATTTGCTAGTTTAATTTCTTAGGGAGTTGGGATGTCTGTTCTGCCTTCTTCTATATCTATAATATCTACACCCAAATCCAATGTAAAAAGATGGATTTGTGCAATGGTGAACCTAGATAACCCTCTTCTTTTCACATCTAACTCATTTGTACAATCCTCCCAAAAATCCTCCACATTGGGGACATGTAAAGTCCTTGCATGAGTGTTAAATAATCTATGGACAATTCTTTTTTTGTCAAAATCTAGCCTATCTTGATAGGAGCCAAAACCAAATTTAATCAAGTCAGAACTTGCACACTACATCTTCCATTCTTCCACATGTCAATTTTCCTAGCTTAAGTGGGAAAATAATATCACAAGCCTCTTCATCTGACAATTTTTTACTATAGCAACTAATTGCTAAGCTACTTCTGTAAGGACAAAGCAATCAAGGGAAAATCTTGGAAGATGTATAGGTTCTTCATCAAAACCACCTACCCTTAAATAGGTAAACCTTTGGAATTGGATGTACAAGCTATCAAAAGATTGGATGAGTTTCTGAGACTTAGGTAACAATCTATGGCGCAAGGGACTTTTCATATCAAAACACAATTTTCCAAAAGAGACATCATGGAACTTTCTAAAATCATCCAAGACTTTATCTTGTGTAGTAAGGGACAATAATTATATATAATGATGTTCTTAGTCTAGGGTTCATGTGGAAAATGTTGCAAATCCTAAGTGGTAACTAGCATGTAGATCAAATAAGATGACATGAAAAGTCCTTTTTTAGATTTAAAGTGCCTTTCAATTGATCTATGAGGTAGCTAGCTATTAATTCTACTTAGTCCAAAAATTGTGTTCCTTTTAACACAATTTGAAGGTAAAACTACATCCACTCATAAAAAATAGAGAAATCAGGAGACCGATGAATTTTATACAATAGAACTATTATGTCATGGACTTGAGTGGTCATTAGGATTTTCTTCAATGTTTTGGGTAACCTAGAACCACCTTTATAGAAAGAGTTAGTCCAAATTTTCACTATAATGTTCCTATAAACACTTGCTTTTCCAAAAAATCTAGCCACAGACAAGGTAGGGGTAAGGTTAGCAAATTATTGTTCTTCTATGTGAAATAATCTAGACACAGTCTCCCTATTGACATTCAACAAAACATTTCCATCTTTCTTCAATATATTCCCTTTAGATACATTAGACATATGTATGCACTCTTGAATCAATTCTAGGCAAGGATAAGCTAGTTGGAAAGTGGAGGCCATGAGGAGGTTAGTGTCCAACACTTTAGTGGAAAAAGGTTTGACCAGTCTCTCACACAATCTTTTCGCAACACTTCCAAAATCAACTCCTAGCAAATCTATATCAGCTACTATTGAGGATCTACATTGTAAACTATGAGTATTCCTAAACAGGTGCAATCTAGACTTCATGATTTAGGAGCTTTTGTTTGAATTCAAAATCAAAGAAACAACCACAAATATGTTTTGCTCAATAGGTGGGAGAAAAATAACTAGAAAATAGAGGGATTACTTGAAGAGTGACAATCGTTACAACTTATGGAAGAAGGCTTTCTTTCTCCAATTTTTGTGTGACTGATTATCTTCGGCAAGAAAAGAAACTTAATGTCTCCTCTTTAAAGGAGAAAACTTTCTTAAGATGTATCTCAAAAAAGAGGAAAATGATCATTAATTATGCATAGGATCGAAATAATTTTGGCATGTAGCAAAGGAAAAGTGACTAGACAAATTAGGTACTAACATTAAGATGGGAGACAAGTACTTCAAATAATTACTCCTCTTTACATGTGCTAAATCTTTATTTCCACACCTTTAAATCAAAGCCTTGCCATGATCTTTGATGATGACCTTACTTCAACTATTAATTGCATGTACTTACCTTAAGATTATGATATCATCCACAATCATGTCATACATGATGAGGCATCCACTTGTTGCATGTACTGCACACCACATGCATACACAACATGTTAATAGGGCCCACTAGAGAATATTGCTTTGAGAAATGAATGAATCATTGAACTTGTGAACTAGTTCATTTGGTACAAAGGGTTCAATGTGGCTTAGTTCTCTCTAAACTTATTATAAGAGATACAAAAGGTTCAAGGTGCTTGAGGAAATTCACACCTTATACCAAGGAACTATCAAACATTAATAAGGTGGTGTTTTGAAATAAATCAATCCTAATCAAGGTTCTCTAAAGGAAGGACTTGGTCAATAATTAGCTTGAGGAAAGGGTTAACTAAAAGGATGAGGTTTGATAGAAATTAAAATATCATATACCTCATCTTGTATTTGATTCTTGATAGAACCGATGGTTCAAACCAAAAATGCTTGAAAATGAGAGTGAACCAAAAACATAAAGAATAAAAAAAAGGTGACTCTGAAAAACATGAAGATCTTCCAATCCACGGTTGGCTTTGACTATTCTAGCACCACAATGTTGGTCCTTGAATGCCCACAATAAACACCTACAAAATAATCAATGTGCACACAACCTTCCATAAACATATATATTCTTATCATCAATATTAGGAAAAAGGTAAAAAGTTCCAATTAATACTCTTGCATGTCCTATGGCTACAGGAGGAAGACTACCCAAAACATAGCATAGTAAGGGAAACATTTATTAGCATGTATAGCTACTACATTATACCATTCCTATTCATGAATTCAAGAAAATATCATGTCTTTAAACTATCCATATTTCTATTTCATGTCTTCACGAATGCGTGTGTGTGCACGCACACACACACACACACACACATGCACACATGTGCGTGCACACACACACATAACATATACATAAAAACCACAAGTTTATATGCTTGAAAACCATAAATTCATGTATGCTTGCAAAATAATTATTTGAAAGGAGGATAAAAAGAACTAAGAAAGATAGCCTTTCAGAGGCCCATCATTCCCCCCCAACTGCACTATTGTTGGTCCCCAACAACCATGAGATTCTAGATTTTGGCATGAAGTTTCAAGTCACTAGCTATCTTTTCCCTAGGCTCATTCTTAACATAAACAAAATACCCATGATTTTCTTTGAGAATTTTCTATTGCTGGACTTTGTAGACATATCATGATCTTCTATATTATCTTTCATTGCTAGCAATGACTGCAAGAGTATAGGAGGCCGAAAACTTAATGGAAGCCAATAATTGCACACACTCCTTCCCAACTTGATGTACCATGGGACTTTTTTAGTGGCAAGAGTTAGATTCTACGAAGAGTGAGGTTCCCTTGTCTTCAGATCATGTGAAATATATATCCATCCTTTTCTTGAGGCACTAATTTTTGTTACAATATCATGAGATGAATGCTGATCCCAATCTATAAAAGCTTTCCCTATTACTAGGTATACCTTGTTAGCTGCTCTTGGGTTTCCCATAATAGAAAGCTAGTCTAGAAATGTAAGCCTAGAATGTTGAACTTTGGGCATCACAAGAAAGGGAGCTATCATCTCATTATCTCTATATGGTGTAGCTTAGTGCTCTCTAATTATTTCATTCTACATCCAAGACATAACTTACCTTAATTGCACATCTCCTACATAAAGGAGCGAGTTCCATTTTGTATGATTTGGCACTCCCAAGTTATGTAGGTATAGTTCACACAATGAAATTTTTAGGGTTATTGGAACAAACTAGAATGAATCATGGAATTCATGAGGAGTTGAAATAGAGGGATTGAGTCCTTCTATAACTCTTGTTAATTTAAAATTAATAATTTTTTCCTTAAGGAATAATGCATATAGTGGAGAACATGATCTACATGTCATAAGCTTAGAAATCAACCATGTGATTCATTCAATCTATCTCTTCAAACATCAATTTGGTCTGATTTCTACTCTAGTTGATGGAATTTCTCATTAATGACACATTTTAGTTTTTTTTTTTTTTGTTTTCCTAATTTCCATTGTGCCCTTTCCCATACCAATTGTTGATAAATTTATCCCTACAACCAAATGTGTAGATAAATCATGTGGTGGCAAGGGTTCTTTACTGAGAGTATCTACCCAATTAGGTGCTAAGCGAGGAGTTTTTAATGTGCTTTGTGATGTGGAGGATTCTTTGTTCCATAGAGAAAGGGTTGTCACTACATTTCTCTCCTCACTAGACTTAGCTACTACCTTAGCCAATGTCTCTAATCCATCCCGATTAAGTTTTTCCAACACTTCCTCAACAATATCTTTTTCAAATTCTAGGTATTCTTCAAAAGGATAGTCTTTTGAATCCCTACAAATGTCTTGCATAATAGAATTTTCTTCAAACCCTTTAGAATCCTCAGAATCCTCATCACTGTTAATAAGTATATAGTCAATAGTAGGGTTAACTTCTATTTGTGGATTTTGGTTGTTGAATTAAGTGTTAGTGGCTACATTTTGTTGAAACACTCCCTCCAAAGAGGACCTCTCCACAGATTTAGATGATTCTAGGTTAATAATTGGAATAGAAGCCTTAACATCCTCATTACTTTCACAAAGCCTTGCACTTATTCTTCTAGGGGTTGTGGATGAGCATGGAGGACTCTTTTGTTTCCTCATGCTAGTGGTCATTTCTTCCATAGCTACTTTAGGAGGTTTCTCTAAAGTTTTTTCCCCAAATGTAAGGTTTCATGAACATTATTATTATCACTACCAAGTTGCTACTCTAATATTCCCTCTACTCTTCCCACATTTTTACCCTTGTCTCTCCTAGTGGTGGACTTAGTCTTTGCAGATAGTGGGGTTTTAGGGACATTAGCAGTTTCTTTATTTTTACTTCTCTTCCTTTTAGAAGTGGAGGCACAAATTTTGCAAATTCTTTTCCTGGATGGTCTAGAATTGGAAGGAGAAGCTTTAATAATAATTTATGGCCTTTGGATGACTTTGCAAATTCTAGTGGATCTTCATTCTCTATGCACAACACCCTGGACTCTAGGGTTGACCATCCTAAGTTCTACCTCATTCATTTGCAAAAATTCTTCCCATGTCCCAATCAATTGTTTATTTAATTCTCTCTCTACAATTAACTTTACCAAAAATGATGCAAAATAGACTATTCTTTTCTTGACTACTCTGAAGAAGCGTGCTTTTTCACAATATTGAACATGAAGTTAGGAAGATTTACCAGTCTATTGTCATGGCAAAGATGACTCAAAATTTTGAAATGTAGGCCATGAAAATACTTGCAACACCCTTCACAAGTGAAATACTAGATGATGAATGTAGCTAGTTGAATAAATTCCAATGGCAAGGATACTATAGAAGTGCCTTGCTTCTTATCTACTTCTAGCAAAGGGTCATCATGGAAAGTGAATTGAGCCCTAGCCAAATGCAAGTCGAGATCCTTTGCCCACTTTTCACCTTCCTATGGAAAACTAGTTACTTCAGCCAAAATATCCTTTGTAAATTCAATTTTTAAGCCTTTGACCACTGCAAATCCATCCTTCAAAGTGCTTAGAAATTATAGAGAGATTCCTTCATTGAACCCCTTAAGACTCAAGTAGTAGTCCAACAACCCTTTCCTTCTAAACATTTCACAATTGGACGAATCATCCAAAAAAGCCCCATTATCCACCAACTCATGCCTCTAAAGTTCTCCTCCTATTGTTATGAAAAAATAATTTATCTTTTTGCAAAAACTTGGTATTTTCAAAGAGCACAATAATGGTTAATCAACAAAATTCACAATGTTATGGCACAAGATGTTGCAGAATAAAAAGGTGGCATACCAAATGCTACTTTTGTCATGGAATTCAAAGAGTTTAGTGCATGAAATTTAATGATATTTTCACTCACATCAAATCTCATAATAGTTCACTCATGTCAAGGCCTACCACCCCAAACACTTCACTAACATATCATTAGAACTTAAACTTCAGCTTTCAATATCTTTAATTTCCTTACAGATATTATGATGCAATTACAGAAGGATAGATCATTAGGCACATGACAAAAATCATCTCATAAAGACAAGAAACTGAATGTTTACATGTTAATTTGAAATTTTTGAAAATAGAAAATTCCCCCCACCCCAACTAAGTAAGAGCATGGGTCCCACTAGGCTAGGACATGCAAGAGTAGAAAATTAAAATGACATGAATTTCTAATAAAGAATGAATAAAATAAAATATGTATGAGGGTATGTGGGATGAACCTTGTGAGTGCTAGAGGAAGAGTGTTTTGAAAAATAGCACCTACATTGATGGAGTGATGGGGTGGTATGGAAAGATGGTTCAGAGAGAAGGTGAGGTGTAGGTTATTATGGAGAAATAGTTTTTAAAAATGTGAAATTTTTACTATGGAGATCTTGAATGGAATAAAGAATTGATAGAAGTTTGGGTAGGAGACCCAAACACTTTAGCTGGAGGAAAAAATGTGTCCTAATTGTGCTGGAATTGTTCTAGGAACTCCTCACAATAGATTGGTTTATTGTAGAGTTTGAGTCTATGCTTGTGGAAAAGTAGCTTGAACCATATAGGATCAGTGGTTGAAAGTTGAACTACATCATTATCAAATATTGAGATTATTTTATAGGGCCTAAGCCATCTAGTTTGAAAATTTCCTAGTGTGTGCTGGTATGAAGAATCATACAATAGTGCCCAATCTCCCTCTAAAATTTTATTTTCTTGGATGAATTTGTCATTCCATTTTTTTCTCTATTGCTAGATCAATTCATTTTTGTGGAGTGTAGATTTCCTATATTCATCTAACCCATTCAATTGTAATAACCAGTCTTCTTGGGCTCTAGTAAGATTAATGTCAAGGTCCTTGGCTATTTTGAGCATCTAATGTTGAAGCTCAAAATGTTAAATGTTTGAAAATAAAATATGCCCCCCCCCACCCCCCCCAACCAACTAAGTAAGAGCATGGGTCCCACAAGGCCATGCCATGCAAGAGTAGAAAAATAAAATGACACAAATTCCTAATAAAGAATGAATAAAATAAAATATGTATGAGGGTATGTGACATGAACCTGCCGAGTGATGTAGGAAGAGTGTTCTAAAAAATATCACCTTCATTGATGGAGTGATGGGATGGTATGGAAAGATGGTTGAGAGAGAACGTGAGCTGTAGGTTATCATGGAAAAATAATTCTACAAAATGTGAAATTTTTATTATGGAGATCTTGAATGAAATTAAGAATTGACAGAAGTCTGGATAGGAGACCCAAATGCTTCAACTATAGGAATGAATGTGTCTTCACTATGCTGGAATTATTGTAGGAACTCCTCGTGACTGACTGGTTTGTTGTATATTTTGAGTCTATGTTCATTGAAAAGTAGCTTGAACCATACATGATCAATGGTTGAAAGTTGAGCTGCATCATTATCAAATAATGACATTATTTAATAGGGCCCAAGCCATCTACGTAGAAATTTTCCTATTGTGTACTGGTATTAGGAATCATACAATAGTTTGCAATCTCCCATAGAAAATTTCTTTTCTTGGATGAATTTGTCATGCTATTTTTTTCTCTACTAATGAATAAATTTAGTGTTGTGGAGTGTAGATTTCATATATTCATCTAACCCATTCAATTGTAGTAACCAATCTTTTTGGGCTCTAGTAAGATCATTGTCCAGATCCCAAGCTATTCTGAGTGTCTTATGTTGAAACTCAATAGAAACTCAATGTTTACATGCTAATTTAAAATTTTTGAAAATAGAATATCCCCCCCCCCCAAGATAAGTAAGAGCATGAGTCCACCAAGCCGAGACATGCAAGAGTATAAAATTAAAATGAAAAAAATTCCTAATAAAGAATGAATAAAATAAAATATGTACAAGGGTATGTGGCAAGAAATTGGTGAGTGTTGCAGGAAGAGTGTTTTAAAAAATATCACTTGTATTGATGGAGTGATGGGATGGTATGTAAAGATGGTTGAGAGAGAAGGTGAGGTGTAGGTTATTATGTAGAAATAATTTAATATGAAAAGTTTATTATGGAGATCTTGAATGGAATCAAGAATAGACAAAAGTTTAGGTAGGAGACCCAGATGCTTTGGCTACAGGAATGAATGTGTCTTCACTATATTGGAACTATACTGTAGGAACTCCTTGTGACTAACTAGTTTCTTGTAGAGTTTGATTCTATGCTCCTTGACAAGAACTTGAATCATACAAGATCAATGGTTGAAAGTTAAACTATGTCATTATCAAATACTACGATTATTTCATAGGGCCCAAGCCATCTGGTTTGGAATTTTCATAGTGTGTGCAGGTACTGGGAATCATACAATAGTGCCCAATCTCCCTTTGAAAATCTCTTTTCTTGGATGAATTTGTCATTCTATTTTTTCTTTGTTGCTAGATCAATTCAGTGTTGTGGAGTGCAGATTTCCTATATTCATCTAACTCATTCAATTGTAATAACCAATCTTCTTGGGCTCTAGTAAGATCAATATTAAGGTCCTAGGCTATTCTAAGCATCTTATGCTGAAACTTAAAAGAAACTCAATGTTTACATGCTAATTTGAAATTTTTGAAAATAGAATATTCCCCACCCCAACTAAGTAAGAGCATGGGTCCCACAAGGCAAAGACATGCAAGAGTAGAAAATTAAAATGACACAAATTCCCAATAAAGAATGAATAAAATAAAATATGTATGAGGGTATGTGACATGAACCTGCTAAGTGCTACAAGAAGAGTGTTCTAAAAAAATCACCTGCATTGATGGAGTGATTGGATGGTATGAAAAGATGGTTAAGAGAGAAGGTGAGGTGTAGGTTATTATGGAGAAATAATTTCACAAAATGTGAAATTTTTACTATGGAGAACTTGAATGGAATCAAGAATGGATAGAAGTTTGTGTAGAAGACCCCGATGCTTTGGCTATAGGAATAAATGTGTCTTTACTATGCTAGAACTATTGTAGGAACTCCTTGTGATTGACTAGTTTGTTGTAAAGTTTGAGTCTATGCTCATTGACAAGTAGCTTGAACCATACAGGATCAATGGTTGAAAGTTGAATTGTGTCATTATCGAATACTAAAATTATTTAACAGGGCCCAAGCCATATAGTTGGAAATTTTCTTAGTGTGTGTTAGTATCAGAAATCATACAATAATGCCCAATCTCCCATAGAAAAATTATTTTCTTAGATGAATTTGTCATGCCATTTTTTTCTCTACTGATGCATCAATTCAGTATTGTGGAGTGCATATTTCCTATATTCATCTAACCCATTCAATTGTAATAACTGATCTTTTTGGGCTTTAGTAAGATCATTATCTAGACATAGGGCTAATATGAGCGTCTTATGCTGAAACTCTATAGAAACTCAATGCAGTAATTTAATTTTTTTTTGAAAATAGAATATCCCCCCCCCCCCCCCCCCCCCCAACTAAGTAAGAGCATGGGTCCCACTAGGCTAGGACACTCAAGAGTATAAAATTAAAATGACATGAATCCCTAATAAATAATGAATAAAATAAAAATATGTATCAGGGTATGTGGCATGAACCCAGTGAGTGTTGTAGGAAGAGTGTTTTAAAAAATATCACCTAGATTGATGGAGTGATGGGATGGTATGGAAAGATGGTGGAGAGAGAAGGTGAGGTGTAGGTTATTATGGGGAAATGATTTCAAAAAAAGTGAAATTTTTATTATGGATGTCTTGAATGGAATCAAGAATTGGCAAAAGTCTGAGTAGGAGACCTAGACACTTCAACTGTAGGACCAAATGTGTCTTCACTATACTAGAACTACTACAAGAACTCCTCAGGACTGACTATTTTGTTGTAGAGTTTGAGTCTATGACCCTTGACAAGGATCTTGAATTGTATAGGATCAATGGTTGAAAGTTGAACTACATCATTAACAAATACTAAAATTATTTAATAGGGCACAAGGAATCTAGTTTGTAATTTTCCTGGCATGTGCTAGTATTAGGAATCATACAATAGTGCCCAATCTCCCACATTAAATTTCTTTTCTCAAATGAATTTTTCATGCCATTTTTTTCTTTACTACTTGATCAATTCAGTGTTGTGGAGTATAGATTTCCTATATTCATCTAACTCATTCAATTATAATAATTGGTCTTCTTGGGCTCTAGTAAGATCAATGTTTAGGTCCCAAACTATTCTAAGCATCTTATATTGAAACTCAATAGGCATGGATGCTGATTTTCAATACACCAACTCAAAAGGGGTAAACCTAGTTGTGTTTTTCCATGTTATATGGTAAGCCCAAATGGCTCTAGGAAGATGGGTAGTCTAGTCTTTTTTGTGAACAACAATTGTCTTGGTTAAAATGGATTCTATCTCCTAGTTGGTTATCTCAGCCTAACCATTGGCCTGAGGGTGATATGGTGAAGATTTACCATGACACACCATGCATTCTTGCATCAACTCTAAGATATGATTTGAGGTAAAATGTGCTCCTTGACCCGTGACTATCTCCCGTGGTACTCAAAATCCGGTGAATATACATTCATAGAGATATTCAACAACTTTATGATTCCTAACATGCCTCATTTTTTTAGCTTCAATCCACTTTGTGGCATAGTTAGTACATACTAAGATATATGACTTCCCATGAGAAGATGGTTCAATGAGTCCAACAAAGTTTATATCCCACTTGTCAAATGGCATGACCACTATCTAATGGTATAAGGGCATTTCATTAGACTTTGTTGGGTACCCCGTGCATTGGCATCTATCATAGTGCTTGGTATATTTTGTTGCATCTTTTGCAAAGTAGGCCAATAGTATCCAATTGTCAAAATTTTATAGGCTTTCCTTTTCACTATAAAATGGCCTCCACATGACTCATCATTACATACCCATAAAATGTCATAAGTCCCATCCTCTTGAACACATCTTTAGGTGACCTAGTCTCAAAATATATAGGACATAAATTCTAATATCCATGAGAAGTTAAAAATCTTCTCAACCAAAAGTCTGTGTTGGTTAGGTAAGAAGTGAGGCAGTGTTCTTCCTAGAGTAAGGTAAATGGCCATGTCTATATACCATGGATTGAAAGAATCAATAGAAAATAGGTGATCATTAGGGAAGCTTTCATCAACTATTGTAGGATCATTTGACACTTGCAATATTGATAAAAAATCAGCCACCACATTAGCTTTGCTCGATTTTTCAATTATCTTCACATCAAATTCCTACATGAGGAGTAACTAGTGTGGTAATCTACCACTAATGGAAGGTTTGTTCATCAAGTATTTGATGGCAGAATCAATAGTGCAAACAAATACTTCATAACTTGTGATGTAGGGCCTGAAATTTTTTAGTGCATAGATGACTGTTAACATCTCTTTTTCAGTAACAGCATAACTTAGCTCAACACTTTACAAGTTTTTACTAATATAATAAATACCATGTTTAATAATACCTTCCTTCTATCCTAGGAATGCTCCAACAACATAGTTAGATGCATTAGTGTAGATGTGGAATGGAAGCTTCCAATTAGGTCCTCTAAGAATACGTGTTTTTTTCAAAACACCTTTTAGTTGCTAAAATGTTGCTTCACAATCTTCTATCCATTCGAATTTGGCCTCCTTTTTCAGTAAGTTGTACAAAGGTGTGGAAAGTTAGTTAAAATCGTTTATGAATCTTCTATAGTAACCAACATGACCAAGAAAACTCTTGACATGTTTCTTTTTTACTTTTGTGGGGAGTGTGTTAATGACTACAATTTTTGTATGGTCTACTTGGATTCTAAAAGATGAAAGGTAGTGTCCAAAGACAACTCCTTCTTCAATCATAATGTAATACTTCTCAGTATTAAGGAAGAGGTTATATTCTTGGAATCTCTTAAGAATGTTCTCCAAGTTAGCTTGTGCCTCCTCGAATGTGGTTCCATGAGTAGTGAAGTCATCCATGTATATGCCAATAACAATGTCAGAGAAAATACTAAACATTGCTCTTTGGAAAGTAGCAGGTGCGTTGCACAATCCAAGTGGTAAGATTGATTAAGAAAATGTTCCCCATGGATAGGTGAACATTGTCTATCCTGATCTTCTAGTGATATTTGGATCTAGTTATATCCACTAAAGCCATCAAAAATGAGAAATACTTTTTACTAACAAGATTATCAAGCACTTGGTCAATGAAAGGTAGTGGAAAGTGATCCTTTTTAGTGGCTTTATTAACCTCCCTATAGTCTACAAAAACTCATAATTTCCCCCCTTTCTTTGGAAAAATTACTAGAGTTGAAACCCATTAGTTGTCAAAAATAGGATAAATGAAACCTACACTAAGGAGCATCTGCAACTCTATCTTCAAAATTTCTCTGAAAGTGGGATTAATTCCCCTTTAGGCTTGTCTTAATAGCTTGCACTCAAGGCTTATATAGATTATATGGGTGAAAAGTTTAGGGTTAAAACCTTTCATATCAGTGTAGTCCCATGCAAAGGCTTGCTAACTTTCTTGGAAAAGTTTGAGAAGACTTGACATCTAAGATGTAGTGAGATTCTTATTAACATTCAACTCTTTAGACCTTATCTAGCATCAAAATTTTTGCAAGTGATGGTGACTTTATTTCATAAGGCAACAAGATGTGGATATAATAAAATGTTGTAGGAGACTGAGGTGAGGTTTGCTTGGGCAATATTATTTAGAGGGAGCAATTAGGGACATCACAAGAAGATTCCTTAGAACCATAATGGTTGGTGAGGATTGCTTCTAATATATCATCTTCTTCTTGTGACACCTAAAATGGGTTTCTTTCAATGACCATGAGCTTTTTCACTGTGTTTGCTTCAAGGCCAACATGACCTAAATCTAGTTAGACAACTTAGTCAAGCTCTACTTGTGGTTTTGCTAGAGAATATAGAGTTAGCTTATTGGTATTTATCCCATCTAATATGGTCATTTTTTCTAAGTGACATACGATGCAAGCATTAGCTATGGCTAACCAAGGTCATCCAAGGATTAATGGATATCCTCCTAGAGTGGCTTTGGGTGACATGACTATGAAATCTAAAGTGTAATCTAATGAATCTAGTGTTACAACACCATCTTCAACCATGCCATCTAGCTTAATCGTGGGATTATCAGCTAATTGTAGTATTGAAGGTGGATCTTGCAAACCAATAATGTTAAGCCTCAACAAAACTTCCCTAGTGATGACATTGATTGATGCACCTAGGTCAATCAAGACATTCTATATTTGGATGTCATTAATATGAATAGTGACTACTAGACTTCCTAGATTAGAATACTTGGACATTAAGGATTTTAGCATGAGATCAAAAAGTTATCCCAAAACATGGACAATGTCAAGGTCTTTTTTCTTCCTTTCGAACTGCTTAATACATGATGCTTTTATAGCTTTGTTATAAATTGGGACTTCTTTAAGGTATCCAACAAGGGAATTTGCACTATCATTTTCTTGAGTTGATCTATTAAATTTGTTACTATAGGATTTTCTTTGGGAGGAGTTGATTGAGCCAATCTTTGTGGATAAGGGGGATTGGTAAATACTGGAGTAGATTGAGGAATAGGTGGAACAATAGTAGATTAGTTCATAGGCATGTCCTCAACACCAACACTTCAATTATTATAAGCTCTTGGGCTCTAGGCAACATAGTTCCTGATCTGAGATGGATATGATTTACTTGCTGGGAATAAGCTTGCTACTTATTGTTAGGATTTGGAGTTGGTTATGTAGGTAGTTGTGTTGGCTTTTGAGGGTAATTATTGGCTATAGGAGGTGGAGGCAAAAGAGCTTTTTGTTAAGGTGGAGGCATGAAAGATTGCTTTTGAATAGGTTGGTTAAGTCCCCATTGAGGTTTTTGCTACAAGTTACCATGTGGTTGCCATTGATTATTCTGTTGTGGCCACTGATAGGAGTTAAAATATTTTGCATATGGGTTAAATGGTGGGTGTTGCTAGTAGGCTTGGTTATAGTGTGGCTATTGATTAGACTAGTTATAATTCCAATTCTATCCTTAAGGGGCAGAATTTTGAGGGTTATGGCTTGGAAATTGACTACTATTATTATTATAACCAAAAGTATTCAAGGGTTCTAGAGGCATACCTTGTCTCTATACCCATGGATGCCTTTGAGAAACATAGAAAACTTCTCCATTCTTCTCATCTATGGCTTTAAACTTAGTGGGAATTGGATTAGTGTCCACAAATGCAATTGCCTTGTACCTACTTCTCTTATTTTCTCTATAATAAGAGAAAAATTTGGCCAACATGGCATCTACCTCCTCCTTCTTGCTTCTTGCTAGTGTACTATCCAACTAAGTGGTGACATTATTGATGATTTCTTGCTTGAAGTTAGATAGAAGATTGGATAGTTCCATCTTAGATACTCCTAAACCACCATTGGACTTATGTGGTAGGTCTCTAAGTCCCCTACCTTTCTTCATAGTATCCCTTGAATAATTTAGACATATATTCTTTATGTCATCCCAATTTTTCTGAGTAATGTGTTCTCCTACCATAAGGTCTAGGGCCTCAATACTTCCATCACTCACACCTTTCAAAAATGGATTATTTTGTGATTACTCATTTAGTTGGTGTTATGTATTATGCTACAAGTTGAACATGAACCTTGAGACATAATCCTCCAAGATTTCATCTTCCTTTTGGGACATTTTGAAAATGTCACCCCCTTTCAAATCTCAACCCCTACAATATTATTTATACTTTGAAAGAAATAGATTGCTCATTACAGGCCAATCTAACACAACATTGGCACCCAACCCTATGAACCATCTAAAGGCATCCTCTTTTAGAGTAGATAGAAATAAATTTAGCTTGTGAGCATTGATTGTGTAGTCATAACTCATGCAAAGGATGTCAAACTCAAAAAGGAAGGTTTTAGGATCTTCTATAATTAGGCCATAGAATTTGGGAAGCACAACAGAAGGTATGTTCTTCAAATTTTGATTACCTTGCTAAGGAGGGATATGAAAAGGAAATGTAGGCTAGGACATTCTTGTAGGAGGATTTGGTGGTGGTGGTTGATAGATAACAAGGGTAAGTCAGTTGTCTTGGTATTCTAGTTTAGCAAAAAGGTCATTCAAATGCAATGATTCTTCAGAGGATGAAGATATTCATTCTTAAGCATCATCAAATGGATTTTCAAAGGGTTCTTCTTTGATCCCATTATGAGGTTCTTCAGGCTCAAGATTAAAAATATCTAATGGGTCTTCCTAATTATTATGAGGAAGAAATCTCCCAAGGTGGTCTCTCCTTCTATGCATAAATGCTTGCTTAAGACTAAGCTCTATATTATTAGAACTAGAAATATAACTACTAATATGATTTTAAATTAACACCATCCTCAACAACGATGCCAAAAATGCTTGGCCAAATAATGGTATGAGAAATCCACAACAATGGACTGCCTATTCAGGATTGGACACCCTAATTGGTTTCTAAATGAATTATTCAATGTCATTTAATTACCAACTAGGGAAGTAAACTTGGAATGACATTCACATATATTCTTCAAATGTCTCTCAATCTTAAGACTAACTTACAGAATTCAAATGCTTGAGCTTTATGAAAACTATGCTAAAACCATTAAATGAATTTTCTCTAACAAGGTATGTAATCAGAAGTAGGAGTTACTCTAACCACCTACGCTGCGGGAACAATCTACCAATTTTGTTATCAGTGGCTACAGGAGCAACAAAGTTCTACCTTACTTAGAAATGAATAGGAAATAGATTTTGCTCTAAAAAAACAATTCACTCACCAAGTGAGCCCCCTTGGATGAGTGAACAAAAAAAACAATCAAGATAAAAGACATAAACTTGAACTATGCATTCTATTCACTCATGGAGAAAGATTACACTTGATTGAAAACTAGTATCACAATAGTTCTATTATGAAAATCAACTCATTCGACTCCTTCGACTTAACTTCTAAAATGTTACAATAGTCACTTATTTGAAGGAAAACTTACAACTACCTCCTAAATTTAAGATCGCTCCATAAATGAGGATTAGTTATAGACTCATAAAGTTTTAGAATAGAAACAACATTAAATATCAATAAACCCTCCAAGGATATAACATGTTGAGGGAACTACATCCCTGTGTTGCATGCAATAGAAAGTAATAATTAATTTTCCCTGCTTGCCAAGTTCTTGCAATCCATGGTTGGCTTTGACTATTCTAGTGCCACAATGTTGGTCCTTGAATGCCCACAGTAAACACTTGCAAAATAATTAATGTGCACACAACCTTCCATATACATATATATTCTTATCATCAATATTATGGAAAAGGTATAAAGTTCCAATTATTACTCTTGCAAATCCTATGGCTATAGGAGGAAGACTACCCAAAACATAACATAGATAGGGAAACATTTATCAACATGTATAGATACTGCATTATAACATTCCTATTCATGAATTCAAGAAAATATCATGTCTTTAAACTCTATATATTTCTATTTCATGTATTCACATTTATATATAACATATACATAAAAACCATAAGTTCATATGCTTGAAAACCATAAATGCATGTCAGCTTGAAAAATAACTATTTGAAAGGATGATAAAAAGAACTAAGAAAGATAGCCTTTTGGAGGCCCATCACTCTGCTCAGTTGGCCTTCATTTTCTGACACACTCAATATAATATAAATATCCAGAAATTTGACTCATCATGACTTAGTAATTATTTTGTCACTAGAATAATTCCTTAAGTTATACAACTCATATTATTGATATGCTCTGTTCTTCTTTGTTAAGTACCTCTAGTGGTATTTCAAATGTAACTTATGTCATACTATCTATACACATATCTGCACTAGCATACATCATTATGATACTATCATAATTCTATCCTCAACTGTGGATAAGCTAATTCAAAGTGTGTTGTTTGTACACATCATATCTATCTCTGTATTTTTGCAAATTATCTAGAACTTAGACAATTTTTTGACTATAAATACATAAATGAAATGTTGAATATATGTTTCCATAATTACCATATTTCCAACAATCTCCCCCTTTGGCATTGATGGCAACATTTGGGAAAATTGGCTAAGTCTCAAAATGATGTCATACATAAAAAAAATAAGTAAAATTAACTACACAAAATTATTGTCAAAACATAAGAATTTTATTCATGTTTTGATGGATCATTACATTCCTTATCACTCCTTACATTGATACATAAGTTTACTCCCCCTTACATATACATTAAAATAATACAATTTTCCTTAAATATTGATACTCCTTTGACATGAATGGGAAAGGTGTCAAAACTATCTACAAAAACTTTGTGGCCTACTGTTGATCAACTTGATATCCTAGAAAAATAATCTAAATATACAAGTTTTAGTCTTTCCACTTCCTTCTTCTAGTTCTCCTTCATTGTATCAAAGATACTGATTAATGCACATAGTGCATAAGATGCCACTTCAACTGGGCTCAAGTCAGTATAGGAAAACTTATCGTAGGAAGGCTTTGCTGCAAGACATTCCTCCAGTTGTCTTTGAAAATTTTTAATCTTTGGTGACAGAATTTCTCTAAGAGTAGAGAACCTTTTTACTACATTTTCCTTATTAGACTCCAATCCTATAATCACATTATGGATCTTCTCCTCTTATGTTCCATAATCTTCAATGCTGGCCTCAGAGAGCTCTATCTTTTGAGTGAGTGTGTCAAGATCACTCAACTAACCCTTTATTTGATTCTCAAAATTTGTCAGGTACTTGTATGACAAGGCACACTATCCATGCCACTTCTTAAATTCATTAATGTATTTCCTTAACTCCATGATGCTTACATCAAGTGCCTTGAATTCATTTCTCACATTCATGCACACTATATCAAAAAGTGTTGCATCATGCTTGGTTTGTGCTTGTACTAAAGCTACCTTAGATAATGTTGTGAATTCCTCATCAAAAGGTCTTTGCCAATTCATTTTCTTTTGACTACAAGTTTGGATTAGCTACATTTGTGGTAACTATATTTTGTATTTTGTCCAAGACCTTAGTTAGTGTCTTCTCCAAAGACTTCACATATTTTTTCTTTTGAAGAAACTTTCTTAAAGAACTCATTTGTCCCTTTTGATCATCATCATCATCATTAGATTGTACTGATACTATTGTGGTTGCTTCTACTGGAGTTAGTGTTGGAATGAGCGTAACTACTTTTTGTTTAGCACTCTTCTTCCATTCTCTCAACTTCTTTCTTGGACTTTTCATTTTCTTATTTCTTTTTCTTTTCCTCTTCTATCAGTTTTTCCTTTGCTAACCTCTTTGTTTCTTTATTCTTCTCTTCTTCTTGCTTCTTTTCTTCCTTTCTCTTTTATTCTAGTTCTCTCCTCTTTACCTCTTCTTTTCTCTTCTCCTCAGCTTGTTTCTTCTTTTCTTCTTTTTCATCATCATTAGAGATGGTGTATGTTGTGATATTGCTAACAATGGATGTTACATACATTGTAAAAGGGTTCTCCTTTGTATCCACTATCATATGTGTACTAACCACTTGCATTGATTTGGTACCCATAACTATGTGTAGTGGTGAGGGTACCTATTGTGTCTCCTCAACTTCTTCCTTATCACTAGAAGGTGTACTTGCTTGCACATAAGTTGGGATCTCAGGTTTGGACTACACACTCACCTTTGCCACTATAGGCAATGAGGTCATGTATTTCACAATGGCCTCCTATGTTTCCTTTTTCACATCCTCATAGTTTCTTCCTATCAGAAGAATTTCTCTTCTTTTGTTCCTCAACAAGGGCTCAGTACCCTTCAAAATTCTATCCAAGTCCTCCTTAGAGTTCACTTCACATAATTTATTGATCATTGTTTCCCTCAACTTGGTGTCCTCCTCTATAGCTCTTTTCTTTCTATTCAATAACCTATTATATAGGTCCTCTAGAATCTTATTCTAAATGCTATCAAATCTCTTATTCCACAAAATCATATTGATCACTATGGAATTTTCTAGTTGCCTTCTATCCATATTATTTAAAAACTATAATATTTATTTAACTGTACAAAATTGTCATCATTAATGATTTTCATGTTAAGGTTTTCTACCTTTGGCTTTCATGCTTTCTTTCCTATTGATGTCCTGCATTCTTGTATAACTTTCTCTACTAGTCTATCCTCAGCTTCATCCTCAGAATCCTCAGAGTCACTAACTTTTAGTGTCTTCCTTCTCTTTCTTGTTCTACTAGTGTTCTTCTTTACCCTTTTCTTGGTGGATGGTGTTGGTTCTTTCTTAGCCTTCACTAGTCTTTCTAACTTTCTCTGTGCAACATGTTTTTCCACCTCTGACTACCTCTTTGGTTTATCACTTCTTGTTCTTATTGGTTGCACTTGTGCAACTATTGCACATGGTACTTGTTCACTTTGTTTGGGAATGGTTACACCTTTAGAAGGTGTTGCAAGAGCAATAGGAGTTTCTTCTATCACTTTAGTTTGCCCACTTGCCTTCATTTCTAGTGCAATGCCTTTAACTTCATTAAATCCCTCATGAGTCATACTTGATTCCTTAAGGATGGAATTAATCTTCTTTTCCACACTCTTCTTTATCTCTTTACTGTGAAGTTCAGAATGAACTTCTCTTCATAGGTTCCCCATCTAGGGTACTTTGTGTCCTTCTCAGATTGGAGTATGATCTATGCATACCCTTCAATAAGTTATGCATTCATCTCATATTCCATGGGCTTTATAAAATTTACCATTAGTTCCATAGCTTCCATGTAGGTGTTATTAGTTTCCACCATGTAGCATATATCATCCTTACACTTATCCACCATGGAAGGAGGTATTATGTACCTCTATTTTATTTCAATCTGGAAATTCTTTATCATTATATCAATCCCATTATATCTGACATTTTCTAGCTTTGATATGTAGCATTGAGTTACCAAATTCATTATGCACTCATATCTTTCCCAATTAGTCATCCCTGAGAACTTCTTTTTTGCATAGAAAAACAAATGAGTCAGTAAGGCCTCAAAGCTAAATACTATGTTCTTGGTATTCTTCAATTTTGCAATGATGTTCAGTGACTTTAATATGATTATCTCATGCAAATTCACTTTCCTTCCCTAAATTGCCATTACATAAGCTACATGAAAGAATCCAACTGGTATTGAGTTAACCCTTGAACCATGGTTAAATTTTTATCCTAAGATCTTACTTAATAACTTCACTCCATTGTCCTAAATTATATCTACCTTCATGTTACTTCCATCAAATCTAGTATTTAGATTTGTTTCAACCATATTCCTTACATTTTCTTGATTTACAAGATTGCAACCCTCATTACTTAGTCCCATGACCTTGTGAATTAGGTCATTATCAATTGTGACATGCTCATCTCCTAACAAGAATATTTCATCATATACCCTACTCAAAATGATTCAAGTCCAATCATGATTATCCAACTCAATATAAAACATATACTTCTCTAGGTTCAACTTGTTTAGGTGCACTTACTTAGACTTCAAGGTTAGGTCATTATTACACATAAATCCTAAGTTCTTGTGTATATCCTCATCTCCTAGACTCTCAATCTTGCAGTGGATATAACTTCGAGTATCTTCTACATGAAGCACATTCTATGGGATTTGTGAATATGCACCTAATGTATCATCCACAAGAAAAGTGAATGGATGTTTCTTGAATACATATCTCTATCTTTCACTAACATCATAAACTAACTATCTAGCCATTGTATCTCTAACTATATGCATTGAAAGCTTAATTTGAGCTCCATAAAATACCCTAAAAGTTTTGTTTAGGGCTTCTAGAACTTTGCACTTGAAGAGTTTAGTTTTGCACTCTAAATTGCTATCAAATTTCTCTTCAATTCACTCTAGAAACTTCACATGATCAAATGGTACTCATAGTCTTGTTTGCAATCGTTAAATAATTTAAAATTGTAATTCATATTAAATGTGTATTTACCATAAGTTCTAAAATTGTCTCTGTTTACCAGTAACTTTGTTTTCTTTCTCAAATCTTCCTAAGATCATATCTTTTCTTGCACACTCAATCATATCTTCCTTTCTATTTCTCCTACATTCTATTAACTACACAACTTGTAATCCTTTCTCTACCATCAGTTTTGACCAACTGATACTCTATCTTCACTACAACTGCTCAATTTAGATAGGATGCGTCACAAACAATTGTTGACTTCAATTTCTCATCAAGTGCATTGAAATACTATTCCTCCAAAATTGTATAAGAACTTTTTGGTTCCTTAGTTTTCAAAAATTCTTCCTTGAATTCAACAACATGTTCCTTGATTGCTTCCTTCTGACTGTTGTCACTTCAATTTACATTCCTTGTATCATGTCTGTTATTGTTCCTTCAGTTATTAGGATTCCTGTTGAAATTCATTTTGTCCATTCTGCACTATCTCACTGTGTGTCCAAAGTTATTTCATAACTAACATACAAGTACACCTCTAATTGGTTTCATTCTGACTATTAGGTACTTTGGAATTCCTTGAAAGGTATCTAGGATTGTTACACTTGTAACACACAAACTGTTTCTTTTCTCCATCAGATCTTCCTCCATCATTAGATATGCTCTATGATCTCCCTCTTTCATTACCTGTAGGGTTAGTGTTCCTAAAGATTCTACTATTTTCATTATTACCATCAAACTTAGGTTTCTTGCAATCTACTTCTTTATGTCCATAACAACGACAATTATAATAATGGAAATTAATAATAGGTTTAAAAGACTTACCTGTGCAATCTCTTTTCATATGAACAAATTCATTACATATGAAACATTTACCTCTAAAATAATATCTCACTTCCTTTGGTGGTTCATCTTGCTTAGGTTTATCAACTTGCTCTATTTTCTTAGGTTCATCATGTTTCACTAACAAATCAACTAATTCAATATCTTTTGATACTTTAGTAGTTGTGCTTGATTCTACCTTACTCAGATTAGATTCTTTAGAGGATTCAACATTTGGATATGGTTCTATTCTAATTTCAACTTTCATGGCTGATTTCTCACCAACAAGATATCCAAGTCTTTTCTTATCATAAGAAGGTCTCTGGTGAAATATATGTTCATCAATCTTCTCACTACTAGAATAAAGTTTCTCTAACTATTGTTTAACTGGTGTCAATTCTCCTTTCACAATGATATTATACTTTTCCAATTCTAAATTCTCAATCTTAATAGAATCTAATTCAAATGTTACTTGACTCAACTGGGATCTAAGGTCTACAATCTTAGATTTCATATTAGGTTCACTCTTACTACCATCTTTCTTAAGACTCAACTTAAGTTCAACAATTTTCAATTCATGTTTCAAGATCAGATTTTCATTCTTAAGATTTCCTACTTCATCATTGTCACTAGTCTACACAATTGATTCCTTGCTAGATTTTAGATCATTAATCTTGTCTTTCAATTTTCCAATGTAAACATTTTCATCTTCATACCTATCTTTTAGGTTATTTCTTTCTTCTGTAAGAAGGTCAATCTATTAAAGTGCTTCTTCAAGGTTTCTCTTTAACTATTCCATATCCATAGTGATCTTACTCAAGCTATTAAGATTTTTTAGAGTAGTTGTGCTTTGATACCAATTGTTAGAAATAGAAGATACTGAGGGTGGGGGGGTGTAAATTAGTATTCTACAAATTTTTACCCACAACTGAATATTGTTAAATACTTTATAATTTTCATATGAAAGTAAACCAATAATGTTGAATAGTAAATATAACTATAGACATAGAGAAATCATAACACCATTTATTTTTAACTAGGGAAACCCTGGCCAAGGGAAAAACTCGATGGGGATGGTACCCACAAGATGATTCACTAAACAAAAGGATCACGTTAAGGATATTAACTTTATTAGGAGTCTGTGAATTACATATACTGTCTTGAGTCCTTGTTAGAGGACTAGGCCTTGTTAAAATCCTCAACCATGTTAGGAGTTGGTAGATCAAATACAATGTATGCAAGAAGATCCCACTACCCTAACATGAATTTATACAATAAATTTATTCACAAGAGTAGATATACATACAATAATTTTTGATTGTTTTAATTTACACTTTCTCTAGTCATACATCAGATCTCATATCACATAAGCCACATATATCTTTGAAAGCTATCCATACAATAGTTCACATATTATACAACTCCCACATATAGCACACTTATCTACGCAAGATAAGATCTTTACTTATACTTCACAAATTAGTAATTCTTTTCTCATTCAACTTTCATGTCTTCACATGTTTGATATAATATAAATTAACTTATGGAATAATATCCAAAAATTTAGGTCATCATGACTTAGTAATTATTTTGTCACCAAAATAATTCCTTAAGCCATACAACTCATACTACTAATATGCTCTATTCTACTTTGTCAAATACTCATATTGGTATTTCAACTGTACCTTACACCATACTATTTGTACACATCTATGCACTGGACTATGTCATCATGATACTACTATAAAGCTATCCTCAAATACATGCAAGCTAATTTAAAATGTGTCATCTATACACATCATATTTGTCTCTATGTTGCTACAAACTATCTAACCCTTAGACAATTTCCTAACTCTAAATGCATAAATGAAATGTTGAATATATGTTTCCATAAATGGAAACACTCAAGACATCTTACTGACCATATTGCCAACATAACCATTCCTCCAATGTCATATTCTAAAACCAATAAGCTTGCAATAATTTCTTTTAAATGGGAACCTTTCCTAGGTGGATGGTTAAAAACTAAATTTTGATGGAGCCTCCAAGGGTAATCCTAGGAAGGTAGGTTTGGGTTTCCTCATTTAGAATGAGTTAGGAGCATGGTTGGTCAAATGAGCTAAATTTATAGGCATAACTTCTAACAACTTGGTTGATCTAGAAGCTTTTATTGAATGATTGAAACTAAGCTTAAAAGAAAGAATCTCTAAGTTATTTATTGAAGGTGATTCATAAATTATTCTTCAATCGTTAAGAAAAAGAAGCACATCAAATTCAATCCTAAACTTCAAGTTGGAAGAAGCGGTTGAAATTTTAGATAAATATGAAGAGATCATAACTAGGCACATGTATAGAGAAGGGAATAAAGAGGTAGACACCTTGGCTAATAAAAGGGTAGAAGGATAATATTTCACCATGACTAACATAGACCTAGGGTATATGTTAGAGAATTTTAGGATAAATTCATATAAATATTTAAGTTTTAGATAATTTGAAAATATATATCAATAGTTATCATATCACCAAACTTCATAAATGCCTTGTTAGAGCTCTCCTTATTGTTTTGAATTTAAAAGTTCCTTGTAGTTTTCCTTATATCATCTCGATTTACTCTTTACTTGTTTAGCATTATGTAGTCCTTCCTTCATAAGGTCAAACATGGAGAAACATTTGCATGTTTTACTTAGGTGACATGAAATCATTTAAGAAAAGAGTGACTAGGAATAATCCTTTGGGGTAGTGATTCTTACATATGTGGATTGCAAAATTTGCAAATGATATGAAATGCAACTCCCTTATCTATGCAAGGTTACTTATCTTCAAAACAAGAAAAGGGAAAGGTCTGCTATAGGGACATACATCATTGAATCAAACATAAAGTCTAATAAAAACATAATAGTTATCAAACCCCATCTATCATATTCCTATTTTAAGATAGAATTTTAATAATAATTATATAGTACAATGTTATTAAATAAATAATCATGATGAAATTATATTAAAAGTAATACTAAAATATAAAAATAAGAAATTATTATTATTTAATCTATATTATCAATGAAATAATATTTAAAATGCTATTTTAGATAAATTATAAAATTATAAAATTATAATGAATAAATAAAATTAAATACAAGAGATAATATTGTAGAGAGTATGTTAACTTTCTAAATAGAATTTAATAATAAATAATAATAAACACAAATAAGTAAGTAAATAAATAATATAACATAGAATAATATAAAATAACTAATTCCAATGAAAAGCTAAGAGATATTTAACAAATAGACATGACTCCTTAAAATTAAGATATAAAAGGGAGGAGAGTTTATTTTAGAGAGGAAATAAAAAAGGATCAAAAGAGAGGAGTTCAAAAAGGAAATATGGAAGAGGAAAGTAATATGGAGAAAATAAGGAAGTGACTTTCTAAAAAGGTATCAATGATTTTGAAAGGATGTGAATAATTATGAATAGTTATGACTGTTCAAAAATATTGTGGTTATAAAATATTGGGACTTTTCCAAAATATTTTAGTTGTGAAGTGTCATGACTTTTTGAAAGGATTAAAGCCATGAAGTTTTGTGATTTTTCAAAGGATTTGTATTATGAAAGATTGCGACTCTTGGAAAAAACCAAACAAAATAGCATATTTTATCCTTTCCTTATAATTAGAAAAGGAAGAATTTTAGAAAGTAAATATAGTGTTGAGATAATCTAGAAGGATTAACTCATTGAAGGGCTAACTAATGATAGATCTGCATGGACCAAAAAATGAGGAAGGTAAGAAATGTATGTTTATGGATTATATTTATAAACATAAACACATACACATGTATATGTAAAGATGTAATTCAAAATGGATAACACACATTACTTAATGGTTAATGGTTTAAGATCAAGAGAGTCCCTTTTTAGGGAAGAGAGTGATCTTAATAGGGTTAATAACTTAAGATCAAGAGAGTCCTTTTGGGAAGATAGTGATCTTAATATGGTTAATAGCTTAAGATCAAGAGAGTCCCTTGGGAAGAGAGTGATCTTAATATGGTTATAAGGCTAGAAAATTCTATAGATGTAACATATGCATATGTGTCAAGGGCCTTAGATAGAGAATATATCTTCTAGGAAGGACCTTAAAGGGAGCACTTCATACAAGACAAAGAAGTAACTGGGGATCTAGGGATCCTCAAGAGGGTTATTGATCTTGATGTGCAAAAGTCTTTAAGCATCGGCCAGGATAGAGGGTAGAATAGCGAAATATATTTTATTATTGTATAAATTTAACATTAGTTTTCTAGGTATTATTGTCCTCGCTAGTGGGGACATTAGAGTGGTATTAGAGCATGACCTTGCCATCCTATAGGGTTAAATATGATCTAGAAAAATAATTTATATAAAGGACTAATGGGGAAAGTTAATGACTATTAGAAAAGGATTAAAAAATATATCCATGATAGCAATGTAAGAATTCAGATTAGGATAAATATCTATTTCAACTCAGCATAAGAAATTATGTAAGTGCTTGAGGACAAGCAATCTGAGAAAGGGTGGATTGGCATATCCCTATTTTAAGATAGAATTTTAATAATAATTAGATAATATAATGTCATTAAATAAATAATGATGGCAATATTATATTAAAACTAATACTAAAAAAAAAGAAAAAGAAATAATAATTATTTAATCTATATTATCAGTGAATAATATTTAGCATGTTATTTTAAATAATTAAAATTAAATTAAATTAAATTGAATAAATAAACAAATAAAATTAAATACAAGAAACAATATTGTAGAAAATATGTTAACTTTGTAATTATAATTTAATAATAAATAATAATAAACACAAATAAGAAAGTAAACAAATAATATAACATGAAATAATATAAATTAACTAAATTTAATTAAAAGTAAAGATATATTTAACATATAAACATGACTTCTTAAAATTAAGATATAAAATGGAGAGTTTATCTAAGAGAGGAAGAAAAAAGAGGATCAAAAGAGAGGGGATCAACAAGGAAAAATGGAAGAGAAAAGTAATATGAAGAAAATAAGGAAGTGACATTCTAAAAAGATATTAATGATATTGAAAGGATCTAAACCTTTGTAAAGGTCATAATTATGAATAGTTGCAACTCTTCAAAATATTGTAATTATAAAGTATTGGAACTTTTCCAAAGGATTTTAGTTATGATTAAGTGTTGTGACTTTTTGAAATGATTATAACTATGAAGTGTTGTGACTTTTCAAAGGATTTGTATTATGAAAGGTTGTGACTCTTGGAAATAAAGAAGAAGTATATTTTATCCTTTCCTTATAATTAGAAAAAGAAGAATTTTAGAAAGTAAATATAGAGTTGAGATAATCTAGAAGGTTTAATCATTGAAGGGCTAACTAATGATAGATGCACATGGACCAAGCAAAGAGGAAAGTAAGCAAGGTATTCTTATGGATTATATTTGTTTAATTATGTTTATGAATTTATTTATATTAATAAATCATACTTGTATATAATTTATGCATATACATATGTATATGTAAAGATGTAACTCAAAATGGATAACAGACATGACTTAATGGTTAATGGTTAAAGATCAAGAGAGTCCCTTTTTAGGGAAGAGAGCGATCTTAATAGGGTTAATGGATTAAGATAAAGAGAGTCTTTTTGGGAAGAGAGTGATCTTAATATGGTTAATAGCTTAAGATCAAGAGAGTCCCTTTCGGAAGAGAATGATCTTAATATGGTTATAAGGTTGGAATATTTTGTAGATCTTAACATATGTATATGTGTCAAGGGTCCTAGATAGATAATGTCTCTTATAGGAAGGAACTTAAAGGGAGCACTTCATAGAAGATGGAGAAGTAACTAGGGACCTAAGGATCCTCAAGAGGGTTACTGATCTTGATGTGGAAATTTCTTTAAGGTTGGGTTAGGATAGAGGGTAGAATAGTGAAATATAATTTATTATTGTATAAATTCTAACATTGGTTTTGCATGTATTATTTGTAGAATTTGGTGTGAAAAATAGATGCAAAACTAAACTTCATAGAAGCCATAATGATCACCTACAAGAAAATAACCTATTACATGGAAGAATGAAGCAAAGAAGAGAAGGGTGACTCTCAAGATGAAAATTGTATTGAAGAGAGGAACAAAATGAAAAAGAAGTGTTACAAAATACTAAGAGATCAATCCTTATAAAAGGAGATCAACCATTCTCAAAAAGAAAACCATAAAGAAACCTTAAAGAGATAATGTGACATTTAATAAAAGGAAACGAATATTAAATGTCACATTCATGAAGAGACAAAAGTCATAACTCCAATAGTGAAATCTTGAGAGTAATTACAAGATAATAAACCTTTTACACTAACAACCTCCCTTTAAGATGAGTGACAATGCAGCTAGAAACAATGCAAACAAAAGAAATGAGGCTACAATGAAGAATGAAACTTGGGTCCTAGTAACAAGGCCTGAATAGGTACCCAATCACAACCAAATCTCTATAAAGTGGAGAAATAGAGTAAATTGCATGGGAAAAAATATACTTCAAAAAGAGATGAGAAAAACATGCTAAAAAACATGAAAGGAAGGAAGGACTCACTAGAATCCCCAAAGGATAACTTCCTTTACCTCAAGCATGATGCACAATTGAAGATAGCACATTAATGTAAAAGATTTAGTGAGGATGTTGACAACCTGCACTTTTGTAGGAATGTACTCCAAGAGGAGAACATTGTCTTGATTCAATTATTAGATGAAGTGCATGTGGATCTCAATATGTTTAGTACGTTAAGGAACCATTGTGTTGTGAGAAATATGTATGACACTTTGATTATAAAAAGAATAGTGGGATTATTAGGAGGAAATCCAAACTCAAACATCAATTGTCAAAGCCATAAAATCTCCTAACTAGCTAATATGGAAGCTCGATACTCAACCTCTATAGAAGATTATGCAATAGTAGACTACTTCTTGCAAGACCATGTGATTGGATCAGAGCCAAGATAGAAAACAAAGCTAGAAGTAGACTTCCTATCATCGATGTCACCAGCCTAATTTGAGTTAGTAAAGACAATGATGTGTGGGTATCCTATAGTATAGTGAATGCACAAATGTGTAGTTCCCTGAATGTAACCCAAGAAACATTTGGCAACTTGCCAATGGCTCTCATGAGGATAATGGAAAAACTGAGAAACAATACCAATCACAAAAGAGAGATGAATATGAGTATGTGTTAGGTACAAGAAACTACCAACCAATGGTTGATATAAAGTGGGATCCATTGAAGTAGTAGGACAAGTGGTAGAAAAGATAACACTTGACTAAAATGGTATAGGGGCAGGCTTACAATCAAGCATGCTGAAGCGTCGGTGCATATCAAGGGCATACTTTTACTAACAAATGGAAATACCATCAGAGGTTTGAGTAACCTGTAGGCCCAAAAAATAGTGTAGAAGACCAAGATTTGTCATCTCAAACTGTCCCATCAATACTCTCTAAATACTCTAACTCATGGAGGATAAGCTACTAGTAATAATGGGATCATCAACATAGAGAATAAGTATCACAATATCAACCCCCTTGATGTTGAATGTACATTATATGATCAGAATGATAGCATGTGAAGTTAGTAGAAAGTAAGTCATAGGGAACTGGCCCACCATTCTATAGGTTGTAGGGCCATAGCCCATTTTAGTTTAGGGAAGGCAATTCACCCGCCCACTTGGGAAAAAGCGGAGCAATTAGTGGTGGTGGAGGAGGTGGACTGGTGGATCATCATCTACATCATCATTAGAAGATGGAACATCATCAAGAGATGAAGAGGAAGGAGTAGGAAATGAGGAGGAATCCAAAAAAGGAGAATTAGGAAGAGGAAAGTGCTCATCAAACTAGACATCTCATTAAAACAAGGCCTCTCTAGATTTAGGATCAAATAAGTTGTAAAGCTTCACATCTTCACAATAGCCAACATAGATGAGTGATTGACTCTTCTTCTCCATAGATTTTCTCTAAGCATTAGGAATAAAAGCCTTTACCTTACTACCAAAAAATCAAAATGTGGAAACATCGGGCTTGGCATGAGACCATGCCTACGTAGGAGTCATGTGTGACAATGCTTTTTTGGGAATCTAATTCTAAATGTAGTTGGCACAATTAACTGCTTCAACCCAAAATGAAGATTGCATATCCCATGACTAAATCATGTAATTTTCCATCTCTTGTAAGCTTCTATCTATTCTCTTGGAAACACCATTCTATTAAGGGGTGTATGGAACCAAAAGCTGATGTAGTACACCATACATAGTGAAAAAATATTTGAATGCCTAATTCACATAATTTCCCTATTATTTGTGCAATCCATCTGAGAGAAAAGCTAGATTTCTTCTCTATAAATGTCTTAAAGATTTGAAAGGAATCAAAGACATTTGATTTGTACTTAAGAAAGTACACCCAAGTGCATTTGGTGAAGTCATCAGTGAATGTGAGAACATAGAAGGTCCCCTAAAAAAGTAGTAGGAAAGGACATTTACACTATGAACCAACTCCAAGGGTGCCCTAGCATGACTGGCTATTCTTGAAGGAAAGGGATCTTGATGATGTTTGTCAAGAATACATCCATGACAAACACCATAAGTGCAAGAGATATGTGGTTTCCCAAAAACAAGTGTCTGTGTACTCATTTGATGTAAATAGTAGTAGTTGACATGGCCCAAACACTCATACCAAAGCTTGCTCACAAAGTCTACAAGTGAAACTATTAGTCTCAGATTGGTTTTGTCATTTGAGTGTCAACACACTTAACCAATTCTTAGGTTAATGCCAAGTATAATACATAAGCCAAGCTACACTATGTGCTGAGCTAGATAATTCAATAGGGGTTGAGTGAACTTCAGCTGCCAAGAAAACTTTAGGTGTTGAGCAAAGTTCAATTGCCAAGAAAAGTATAGATGCCAAGTCACTATAGATACCAAGTGAAACAGAATTGCTATAGGATCCGAGTGAGCTAGTTTTCCTAGATGTCCCAAGCATCAGCAACTAGTATGTGCTAAGTAACACAGAATCAAAATATGAGTTTGTGCCTTCACAAACTCAGATGTAAACCATTTTGGGAGCCAACATCGGATGAATCTTGAAGGATCTTGAAGATAAGATTGAATCTTTTTCATTACCTATCTAATTAGCATGCAACCAATAAGAAAAATGTATAAGGCATGCAACCAATAGGAAAAGTGCAAGAAATGAGCAAGAAATAGAAATTTAATATTGATCATAGATTCATACCTAACCCTAAGTCTTCAAAATATTTAAAAGGAGAATGAAACCCCATTATGTGTACATAGGAGAGGATATGTATGGGAGAAATATAGCAAAGTGCAAAAGGGAAAAAGACTTAGTGGAGAATAGAGCAAAATAACAGAATCCAGTTGTTGAAGAATAAAGTATTAGAATCTCACAAGAGTGACATATCAGATCAAGTAAGGATCAGATCAGTAAGAGCAAAACAAAGATCTAGAATCAACAATTGAAGATTGCCAAGCTATTAGGTCAAAGGATTTCTAATACTCTCTAGAAATTTTATTAGATATGGAAATCCTATGGACTTAGGTTGGCCTAGCAGCTATTTGTAAATACTTTAACATGGTGGCATTCCAAGTGAATGCACAAAAGTCCTTTAACCAAGCCTAATTTTTGTAGGGTAGTGAAATCCTTTAACCTGGCCACTTTTAATAAAGTGCAAAGTCTTTAACAAGATAGGCCTTTCATAGGGAAGACCATTGGAAGTGGTCAAACATTGTAACCTTGAATAGTTACACATTGTTGCAGTGATATTTTGTGGATGTCATCCCCACCCCAGTTTTACCTTCTCATTTTGGAGGTTTTCTGGGTTACCAAATTTATGTGTTGTCTATTTTCATGCATGTCTTTACTTTGAAGTTTATTAGATAAATTAGATGCATGTGAATGGTTTTAGTTAAAAGGATTTGAAAAGGTTAAAATTAGTTACTTCTAATTCACCCCCCCTCACAGAAGTAAATCTTCCCACTTGTTAATTCCAACAACAACAAGAGAAGAATCCACGCTTTCTAAACTCTCAAAGCTATCAAATTGGTATAAGTGAGATTGGTGATCAAAACTACCAAGAGATATAACTGAATTAGGATAACAGAGATCTTGGATAACCACATCATGTGGTGAGAACTCAATATTCTTACTAGAGCTAGAAAAGAAAATCTAATAAATTGAGTGAAGCTTTGTAAAAATGTTGGAAACTAGAAGAATTTCCTAAAGAGAACCACCATTGAGTGAAACTAAACTTGAACTAAGAACTAGTAGTTGTGTAGAGCCACTAACTACAATATGTGATGTGGCACTATGAATAAGTGTGGTGACTCTGAATGAGTCATATGGTGTGAAGCATGAAAATAAATGATCCAAGATGATCCTCAAGACAAGGTTCCTTCATGAAGAGTGTGGCCCTTCCCCATAGATGAGGAAGGTGGTTGAGGAGAAGAGATGTGATGTTGTTGTATGGTGTCCTCTAAAGCTTCTTACAATTTCCAACACCTAGAAATCGGATGACCTTCCTTGCCACAAAAATTGTAAGGATCACCTATGGACTTCTTGGTCTTGGAGGCAGAATCACTAGACTTAGAAGAATAACCCTTCTTAGGGTTGGTTTGTGGTTTAAAAGGTGATGGGGACACAACCCAAGCACCAATGGACACAACAGGAAAAGGGAAATTGAATTAACTATGAAAATAATCTAGTACATTTAGTACAAAGACAATAGACTTCAAAACATGCCCTAAGGGCTTACAATAGCACAAAATTGGAGATAATTTCTCCTTTTGGTACCTCCTCTCAATTTCCACTCCGAACTGCCTTTTACAATGCCAAAAATGTCCTTAAATAGACCGCAGAGGGTTAAGGACTAGGAGTACATTATAGAAAGTGCTAGTAGGCATCCACCGACCAAGTAGAAGGCTCCAAAAGCCGTGTTAGAAGTTGGTGCAAATCTAGAAGAATCCAAAAATGATAACCGAACTTTCGGGAGGCATAACTTTTGAACCGTAGCTCCGATTGACGAACCGTTTACATTTCCAGAAAGCTCTTGAAGTGCTCTATAGCCCTATGGACCAGCTTCAATCATCTCCCATTTTTTGGCACTTTTAGAGGTCATTTAATGCCCCTAACCTGACATTGAAGCATTCTTAGGAGGTCTCCAAAAACCAAAAAACTGCAATAACTTTCAAACCGTGGGGCCTTTTGACCTGATTCTTTTTTTGGAATGCTCTAAATTGCAATTACATTCATCTGGCCAATTTACACCTCCTAGTTCACCAAAATGATGGCTCAATTACATACTCCTATTTTTTTTTGCATTTACACATATCCTAAGTTGTTCAAATACTCTATCCTAGAACACTGATAGTGGAACTATGAGAGTTGGGACCTTTATTTGACCCAAATGGGTATCAAAAAATGAAAACACATGAAATAGAAACTAAGTCTAAGTACATTTTTTTTGGGTGACACAAGATTCCCCTTATACCTCTGGATGCTCCTGCATCAGACACCCAGGGTAGATTAAAAATTGACCCTTTCAATTTATGAATGGTAGAGGAAATCCCAAATGGGAAACCTCAGTTGTTGAAATCCAGGTTGAGTCCTCTATCGGCCATCCTTTCCACTTGACCAAATACTCTTCATACTGCCTATTTCTGGTGCTCCTACCCACACGATGATCTAGAATGTCTTCTATATCCTCCTTCTTAGAAGCATGAATTGGACATGGCTCTAACATCAGTCCCTCATCTGCACCATCATCATGATACTCTGTTAAGTCTGCAATGTTGAAAATAGGAGAAATGTGAATACCATCTGGAAACTCCACCTCATATGCATTTCCTCAGTCATGTTTCTTCAAAATTTTGCAGGGGCCAAATTTCTTCATTTTCAGCTTGTTGTAAGTACTGGCTGGAAATCTTTCTTTTCGTAAGTGTACCATGACTAGATCCCCTACTTGGAATTCCTTATGTCTTCTCCTTTGATCAGCCCTAGCTTTATACTCTTGATTCATCTTGGTAATGTGTGCTTGAACCTCCTTATGTAGACGCTTGATATGTTCAGCAAATTCTTCAGCTTCAACACTTGTCCTTTCCCCTTGCTCTATCTTCCTCAATTCTAGCGCAGTCCTTGGGCTACTTCCATATACAATGTGGAATGGTGATCTACCAGTACTCCTATTTACAGAGTTATTGTAAGCAAAATCAGCTTGTGGTAGAATCAAATCCCACCCCTTGGGCTTATCCCCAACTAAACATCTCAGCAAATTGCCCAAACTTTTGTTTACCACTTCTGTTTGGTCGTTAGTCTATGGCTGATGTGTGGAACTAAATTTCAAGTTTGTTCTCAACTTTTTCCACAATGTTCTCCAGAAATACCCCACAAATTTAGTGTCTCTGTCAGAAACTATACTCCTTGGAAGACCATGAGGTCTTACCACTTCTCTGAAAAATAAGTCTGCAATAGGGACAACATCATGAGTTTTGTGGCATGGAATGAAATGTGCCATTTTGGAGAACCTATCAACCACCACAAATATTGAGTCATTACCCCTTGGTGTCCTTGGCAATCCAAGAACAAAATCCATACTTATGTCCTCCCATGGCTTTGATGGAACAATCAATGGCTGATATAGTCCAGTATTGTGGCTAAATCCCTTGGCAACTTGACAAACCTGGAAACTTTGTACAAACTTCTTCACATCTTATGAAATTTGAGGCCAAAAATAATGTTCTCTAAGAATGGCAATGGTCTTATCTCGACCAAAATGTTCTGCTATCCCTCCATTGTGTTTCTCTTTAATCAAATTTTCCCTCATGGAACTCTTTGGAATGCACAATTGGCTGCCCTTGAATAACATACAATCTTGAATCAGATAGTCTAACCACCTAGTTCTATCTACAACAATAGGCTCTTTACAAGCTTTCCACACTTTAGCAAAATCAGGATCTTTAGGGTACAGATTCTTGAGTTCATCAAACCCAACTACTTCAATCTGCATTACTATAAGCAACAACTGTCTCCTGCTTAGTGCATTTGCAACCTTGTTAGATTTTCCACTTCTATGTTTCAACACAAATGTATAGCTCTGCAAGAACTCTACCCACTTCATATGCCTCTGAATCAATTTGCCTTGGCTATTTAGGTATTGTAATGCCTGGTGATCAGTATACAAAACAAATTCCTTTGGCAATAAATAATGCCTCCATTTCTTTAAGGCTTGAACTATTGCATAGAACTCTTGATCATAAACAAAATACTTCTTCTTTGCATCATTAAATTTTTCACTAAAATATGCAATAGGCTTACCTTCTTGGCTCAATACAGCCCCAATAGCGCTGCCACTAGCATCACAATCCACCTGGAACACCTTTCTAAAATTTGGAAGTGCCAACATAGGTTTTTCTGTCACCTTCTTCTTTAACAATTCAAAACTTCTCGCAGCTGTTGCAGTCCATTTGAACTCTTTTCTATCCCCTCTTATTGTGTCAATTAGGGGTGCACATATGCCACTAAAATTCTTAATAAACTTCCTGTAAAAACTAACCAGACCATGAAATGATCTTACCTCAGTAGCAGACCTTGGAGTAGGTCATTCCAAGATGGCTTTTACCTTCTCTGGATCCATTTTGAGACCTTCAGGTGATATAACAAACCCCAAATAGACTAACTCCTTTTTTGCAAAGATACACTTCTTCAAATTAATTAACAATTTCTCTTCCCTTAACCTTTCAAGGAAACTACGAATATGCAATAAATGTTCTTCCAAAGTCTTGCTGAAAATTAAAATATCATCCAAATAGACAATAAATTTTTTCCCCGAGAACTTCTTAAGTACCTCGTTCATAAGCCGCATGAAGGTTCTTGGGGCGTTCATTAATCCAAAGGGCATGACTAACCACTCATAAATACCCTCCTTGGTCTTGAAGGCCATTTTCCACTCATCTCCTTCTTGAATCCATATTTGGTGATAACCACTCTTGAGATCTATCTTTGTGAAGTACTGAGCTCCACTCAAGCAATCCATAAGATCATCCATTCTTGGCAAAGGAAACTGATATTTGATGGTTATCCTATTTATAGCTTGAGAGTCTGTATACATCCTCCACTCTCAGTCCTTCATTGGTGCCAATACTGCAAGTACTGCACATGGACTCAGGTTCTCCTGAATCAAGCCCTTCCTCAATAGCTCCTAAACTTATCTATTTAGCTCCTCTATTTCAGTAGGAGTCATCCTCTGAGCACCCGTGTTAGACAAACTAGCTCCTGGAATTAGATCTATTTGATGACTAATTTGCCTTACTAGTGGCAATCCTTCTAGAACATTATCAGAGATAATATCTCCAAACTCACCTAGTAAATCTAAAACTTCAAGTGGTATTTCACTACTATCTTCTTTATCTTTCCTAGGAATCAAAGCATAGCACATATGTTAATATTTCATTCCATCTAAAAAATTTCTTCCATCAACAAGACAAATCTGAGCACTGCTACATACCTTTTCACCTTCCTTTTTCATGGGCTTCATTTTGTGGTGAACTCCATCCTTTGTTAGAGAGTATGTGTTTGCATGACCATCATGTATTGCATGTCTATCAAACTGCCATGGTCTACCCAACAATAGATGGCAAACATCCATTGGAATAACATCACAGAGAACTTTATCATGGTAACTCCCAATTTTGAATTTCATGAGACATTGTTCACTTACTAGGACCTTATGATCATCTTTCACCCAAGAAATTCGATAGGGTTGTGGATGTTTCTCCCTCTTGAGCTTCAACTTAGAGACCATCTCTTACGACACCAAGTTGTCAGTGCTACCACCATCAATGATCACATCACAACATTTTTCATCACATTTGCACCTGATATGAAACAAACTCCTCCTTTGTCCTGGTTCAATCTCACTATTTAGTAAGACCCTTTCATTTACCAAGGTCTCTCCTCTTTCTGCATCCTCTAAATGTGATGACTGTGCATCCTCATCCACATGAGCAACCCTAGCTTGACCCTTAGCTCTCCTATCTGTCCTTCCTTGTGGTTGAGGGCATTCAAACGCACAATGACCTTCTTCATTGAAATGGAAACAAGTACCATGGAAGTCTCCTCTTCCTTGTCCACATCCTCTACCTCTTCCTCTCTAATTTCCAGAGTCTTGATCATGGGAGCAGTTGAAACCCTTATTCCTCTGGTTCCTGCTAGTACCCACATCTTCATTTTTCTTTTGGGTTTCATTTCGACCTCCAGATGACCTACCGCTTCCCCTTCCTCCTTGACCATGCCCTCTTTGTCTCCCTTCAAACCTCTTATTCAGCTTCTTTTCAACTTGTAGGGAAAACTGGTATGCCTCTTCAACGCTGGTCATTCTTACCAGACTTAATTCCTCCTGGATGCTAGGTCACAACCCACTGATATAATGAGAAACCTTCTCCTTATTTGCTTCTGCATGCCCTGCTCTAATCAAAATTCGATAAAACTCCTCTGTATATTCTTGGACTGATCTTCTTGCTTGCTTTAGCCCATGCATCTTCTTAAACAAATCAAGCTCGTAGTCCATAGGAATGAATTGCTTCTTTAATTTGTCCACCATGCGATCCCACCTTGTGATCTTCTCCTTTCCTCTTCTGTTTCTTTCCAATTAAAACTCTTGCCACCAGATTTTGGCATGGCCTTTTAGTTTGGCCTTTGTAAACTTAACCCTATCTGGGTCCCTGATATCCTCTACTCAAATTATTCTTCTAGTTCATTGATCCAGTCGATCAACTCATTTGGTTTCATATCTCCTGAAAATACACCCACATCAATTGTAGGTCTTTCCCAAATTTAGTAATTGCCCTAAAAAGCCTTTCCTCTGCTTGATTCAGAACTTCCCCGTCAAATTCCCCTTCTTGTCCAATTTCTTCTTCTTCATTGTCATCCTCACTATCGTCACTTGCGGCAACATTTCTTCCTTTATGGAGCTCCTCCTGTAATGCTTGTACCTGCCTTTGGAGGGCTCTAACCTCCTCAATATTAATAGCTCTGGCCCTTCCACCACGCTCTCTTCATGGAGGCATCTTCTTAACTCAAACCCACAACCACACAATCCTAGTGCAAACTACCTTATAGTCGGTGCTCTGTGTACACACTCAAAAAAACCAGCTGTGATACCACTTGATGGGGACACAACCCAAGAATCAATGGACACAATAGGAAAAGGGAAATTGAATTAACTATGAAAATAAGCTAGTACATTCAGTACAGAGAAAATAGACTTCAAAACATGCCCTAAGGGCTTACAATAGCACAAAACTAGAGATAATTTCTCCTTTTGGTACCTCCTCTCAATTTCCACTTCGAACTGCCTTTTACAATGCCAAAAAGTCCTTAAATAGACCCTGAAGGGTTAAGGACTAGGAGTACATTCTAGAAAGTGCTAGTAGACATCCACCGACCAAGTAGAAGGCTCCAAAATCCATTTTAGAAGTTGGTGCAAATCTAAAAGAATCCAAAAATGGTAACCAAACTTCTGGGAGGCATAACTTTTGAACCGTAGCTCCGATTGACGAAGCGTTTACATTTTTGGAAAAGTGCTCTATAGCCCTATGGACCAGATTTTCTTGTCCCTCATTTTTTGGTCCTTTTAAAGGTCATTTAATGCCCCTAATCTGACTTTGAGGCATTCTTAGGAGGTCTCCAAAAATTGAAAAACTGCGATAACTTTCAAACCATGGGGCCTTTTGACCTGATTCTTTTTCTGGAATGCTCTAAATTGCAATTAAATTCATCTGGCCAATTTACACCTCCTAGTTCACCAACATGATGGCTTAATTACATAATCCTATTTTTTTGAGATTTACATGTATCCCAAGGTGTTCAAATACTCTATCCTAGAACACTAATAGTGGAACTGTGAGAGTTTGGACCTTTATTTGACCCAAATGGGTATCCAAAAATGAAAACACATGAAACAAAAACTAAGTCTAAGTACATTTTTTTTGGGTGACACAAGATTGCCCTTATACCTCTGGATACTCCTGCATCAGAAGGAGACTATGTAAATGGCTTGGAGGAATGCTCATGACCAACTAAATTATTCTTGGGCTTTGGTAGCTACTTCTACTGATCTCATATTGGTTTTGACTAATGAGTGTCTACACACTTAAGTCATTTACTTAGTTCATGCCAAAGAAGTAACACATGTCGAGAAAAACATGTATATGATAGAGCATGTTGAGTCCATAGTGAGTGCTGAGCTACTCATGTGTTGAGTCACTCAAGTTCCATGAAAATAGTGTATACCAAGTGATTCAAGAGCTAAGCAAGAAGTGCATGCCGAGTGATACAGATGTCAACTCACAGAATGGAAATCAGTATATGTCGAGCATCAAAGAATGCAGATGTTGAGTAAGATAGTTTTGATAGTAGATGCCTAAAGAGATCAAGTTGACACCTCAGTTGAACAAGAAAGTAGTAGTTCAAGCAATGTTAACTTTATTAGAATCTAGCACACCTTCAAATCATACTTTTCAAAGCCGAGCATAGATGCAACACTATTATAGATCTTGGTGCCAATTCCAAACTCATCTAAGGCTAGAGAAGTAATACAATATGGATATATGAGCCTCGATGAAGAGATTGTGTTACCAAAGTATGATTATGACATAATGACCATAGAGCAGATGGGCATATTGTAAGAAGCTCTAGCTAGAAAGAAGCATTAGGAACTACTCACAAAGGAGCATAGGTAGAGGCAAGCATTACTGGATATAAAAGACATCTTTCTAGATGCATTCAGTCTACCAACTCTAGATGAAACCAAACCACTAATTGAACAATTGACAAATATAGTGGAAAAGGTGAGTGATGCAGACCTTGACACAAATGCTAAATTTTTAGAATGGTCTAATTTTTTTTTAGATTAAAGTAAATGAAAAAATATCAGGTGACATTGCACTCACACAAGTTGTATTGGCGACTAAGGTTGAGGATGTGAAGAAGGTACTTGAGAAAATTTTCTCACTATACACTAAACTATGCAATCCAACACTCTTCACACAAGAGACTAGAAGTAACATCTTGAGTTTGGAAAGTCAGATTAATTCATTAGGTGCAACACTACCTATGAATCCAACTCAAAGTGAAAAGCACTTTAGAACTTTGCTACAAGCCTCGAGTCAATTAGCATGATTATTTGTAGATGAGGCCAATATAAATGCCAAATTGATTAGCATCCAAACAACATTGACCCCACACATAGAAATTTTGCACAAGGAATTAGGCTATGTTGAAACTCTTATGAAGAAAGACCCAAATTTTCAACATTAGATTGCCTAGTCCACCTTACTACTAACCTGGCCATCCAAATCAAGTCTTTGGATGTAGCATGTGAAAATTTGGATGCAATTCTCAAGATTATACTAGATGTCCATAAATCATTTTTGGTCAAACACACTATCAATGTATAGCCCATTGACATAAGTGTCAAGAAGGGGGAGGGTAAGAAAAAGTGGGACATATAGAATTTGTAGGAGATAGAGAATAATGGGGGAGAGTAAGAAAAGAAATAAGGAAAAATATAGAATAAGCTAAGAGGGAGCAAGCAAAGACCAACATAAAGTCAAAGAGTATCAGTTAAGACATATTTACTTAGCAAGAGTATAAAATTTTGGATATAGAATAGAATTATCAACTCAGGGGGAGTTATCAAATTTTGAGGTATGTAAGTTGATTACCAATTTTTGAAATTTTGAAGTTTTGTACATAAGCCAAATAAGACATATGTTATGCTCATAAGGATAAAGGATATTAATGCATGACGAAGTGTTTTTGACACTCATGTCAAAGGGGAATATTGTTGATCTCATATTGGTTTTGACTAATGAGTGTCTACACACTTAAGTAATTTACTTAGTTCATGCCAAGCAAGTAATGCATGCTAAGTAGAATATGTATATGATAGAGCATGTTGAGTCCACATTGAGTGTCGAGCCACTCATGTGCCGATTCACTGAAGTGCCAAGCAAATAGTGTATGTAGAGTGATTTAGGAATTGAGCAAGAAGTGCATCTTGAGTGATACAAATGCCAATTTATAGATTAGAAATTAGTATATGCTGAGCTTCAGAGACTTCAGATACTGAGTAAGATAGTTTTGACATAGTTGTTTGTAAAGGCACAAACGACTATGCAAACCATTTTTTAGCCAACTTAAAGATGAATTACAATATTTTGGAGATAAGGATGAATCTTAACTTGGAATCACTATGAATTGCATGTAGTGAATTAGGTAAAGGGAAGGTTTAAATGGAAAAATGGATGAATCACAACCATTTATTCATACCTAACCCTAAGTCACTAAAGTCTTCTTAATGAGGACCTTAAACTTTCAAGAGTGCAAGACTACAAAGAAGGTGTATGAAGGAGCGAAGAGAGAAGTTTGCTTGTGCAAATAGAGAATTCGTGGTGACTAAGGAGTTATGATATGAGATTACATTGTAGAATCAATTAAAGGAGAATAGAGGAAGAAAAGAGAATACATCAAAGAGACATCTGATCAAGAAGGATAGAGAGTAGATTAGTTTAGAGGTGTTCTATCATCAAGAAACCAAGTGGTAACTACAGGATCAATGCTGAGACATTCTAACAAGTGATTACAGTCAAAATATTTTAACAAAGTAGTCCTAAAAGGCTATATTGAAATCCTTTAACATGGTGCTTATTTAGTTGTGAGTTGAAGTCTTTATCAAGGCACACTTCCAATAGGGTGTTGAAATCCTTTAATAGGGTGAGACCTAATAGTCTTTGTAAGCCTTTAAGAGGCTAGACCTTTCATAGGGTAGATCATGTCTCATGAAAAAAACATTGTAACCTTCATTAGATTCACTTTATTACTACAATAATAAAGATTTGTGGGTGTCATCCCCACCCCAATTTCACCTTCTCATTGGAGGGTTTCTGGGTAATCATATCTGGTGTCATATGTGTGTGAATGCTTATATATTTTCATGATTTAGATATACATGTTTTAGTAAATGTATGAGATGGATGTGTGGTAAATGTTTTTATGAGTCAAATTTTAAACTACTAATTCACCCGCCCTCCCCCTCCCCCCAAGAAGTTTAACTTTCCTATTGTAATTCCAACAATTGGTATCAGAGCTTTGTTTTCTAAAAGAGAAGCTTAGTAGATTTGAGGAAAGATCTTAGAAATGTAAGTCTAGAAGTTGGGAAAGATTATTGACAATAAGGGAATTGAAATACATCTCATTCTACATCAACTAGATCAAGAAAGAGTAGATTTAGCAAAATCCTTAAAGAGAAGGAAGGAAATTGTTGTTGAGGAGAATGACACACAATATAGAGAGATGGATACTACTAATCTATTTGTTGATGGAGACTCTAATGAATTTGATGCAAAAGTTGTAGATCTAATGGAAAAGAATAGAGCCTAATTTGAGGAAATCAGAAATCTCAAGTTAGAGCAAGAATCACAAGCCATACTACTATGTGAGATGAATAAACATAAGAAGAAAGTTATACAAGACAAAGCCATGATTGAAGAAGACAAAAGTGTTTTGGCACACAGACTGGAAGAGAAATCATCAGAGCTAACCAAGATTTCTAACATCCAATTAGATACTTTGAGTGAAATGATGAATGCCAACTATGAGCTGAATGTAAAGGACATTGAGATAACAACATTGAAGTTATAGAATGATCAATTGAACAATGACCTAAAAAGGGAAAAAGAATTAAGATCCCCTAGATCCAATAATGATACATCTGGACTGGGATACACAAGTACTAAAAAAGGAGAATTATCCAAAAGCATTGAAGAAAGGAGAAACAATGATAAGAACTCCAAACCTACTTGTCATAATTGTGGTAAGAAAGGACATATTACTAATGTCTGCAGGAGATGGATTGTAGATTAGGATGTCAAACATAAGAGCATGGTTTACTATCATAAGTGCAATAAATAAGGTCATCAAGCACAAGAATGCAAAACCAAGACCATGAACACACAAAGATTTGAAGGATATTGGTATAACTATCATAAGTATGGACATAAAGATTTTGAATGCATTCCAAGCCCATGTGGTCATCAAATAGGAAAACAAAGGTAAGGAACAATGACAACTCTTATAACTAAGATTATAATACAAGGTATAGTTTTCATTATTGTCAAGAATATGAACATGTTCTTAAGAATTGTATTAGGACACATTTCAAAGGTGACTAAAAAGGGTGGTTGAGTCAAACTGCATGTTTTAGTTGCTTGAAGACTAGTCACATCAGTTGATACTATCTAACAAATTCAAAGGCACCAAGTTGTGAGTTTGATAAAGGAAAAGGCAAGGAAGATGTTGAAAATGTCAAAAATGAAATGAGCAAGACATGGAAGAAGAAAGATGATTACAACACATCAAATGGAGAAGGGATCACTTCACCCAATGGGTCGGGTGATCACACCTCATCAAACTAAGCAATCAAGAGGTATGTGGGATTGATATTCAAAAGTTATATCATACATTAGTTCCAAAGGATTTAGTACCAAACAGATTACATAAGCATGAACAAAGATACAAGATGTTATTAGGAATCCACAAAAAATCTTTAAGTTTTTCATGTTACTGTCGAGCATGAAAAGTTTCCTATATGTGTCGAGTGAAATGCAAGAGGATGCTGAGCTAACAAACTAGCTAGTTGATGTCGAGTTCGTAATGGTTTCCAACTGAATGAAATGTTAATAGATGTTGAGTGAGCCTAAAATTGGTTGATGTTGAGCTTATATTTGTCTAAGAACTCAACATTTATTGCAATGTTTCAAAAGGGTATTTGATCAATTTTAACTCATTTTTCATCATTTTGAAATTGAGAAAGAGAAAGGAGAGAAAGAGACAAACTGGAAATCCATCGAAAGCAATGGCAGAAGATTTGAGTAATGATTCAAAACCATTTTGTTAGATCTTGCAAGGTATTTATCAAGTGTCGAGTTACACTGTTTAAATTTTTGTAAACCCTAGTTTCTCACAATGGCATCTAGTTTAAAGGATATGGAGGGTAAGGAGGTTTTGAATGTTCAACTAGTTAGTAATGAATTTAAGCAATTGATATTCAAGGTCATACTTGATATTGAATATAAACAAGATCCCTTTAGTGCGTTATCCATAATACCACTATATGTTTTAATGATGCAAGATGTTAGGAAATGCTATAACTATAAAATTGGTAGCATTGGTGATATGGAGATTAGGAGAGCTTATGATAGGGGTCAGTGCAAGAAGTTGGGTCTCACTTTTGGCTAAAAAGTGGAAGTGTTTTTCCTATTTTTGAAATATTTTGTCAATTGATGCCAAAATTTGAGCCATTTAGAGATTAAATATAAAAAAACTTCAGAAATAAAAATTGTAGTGCCTGGAATCTTCTTTTTGAATAAGTAATTTATTTGTATACCCATATGATAGATTATTTTTTGGTATGGATCTTTAAAAACCACCTTTTCAAAATGCCTATTTCAGGACCATACCACGCTCGTGTACAGACACCATAATTTGACACAAATGAATGAATTTTTGTAAATCCTTTTAAATGGAGTTACCTGACACACCAAAGATTGATGACAATATTTTTCTTGAATTTTTTAATGAATATTTTTTTTTAAATTAATTTTTAATTGGCTATAAAAGAAAATTTTAAAACCTCTCATGTACGGACACCATAATTTGATCAAAATTTCACTTTTTTCAATTGTTTTTTTTTTAACTTCAAAAGAATTGAATGTAGATTGATGACATATAAATTAATTTAAGAAAAAATATAAAATAAAAAAGTTATTGAAGTTTTAGTGAATGTTTCTATTTTACATTTAGGTACCACCTTTGATTAAATTTTTAAAAAAAAATAGTAAATAAAAACATAACTCTATAAAATTTATATTTTTGAAATCAAGACACTGAGAGCTCTAATGGGTTTTTGTTTCATAAAAAATTTTGATCAGAGAGACCCTGTAAATATTATGACAAGGCATGAATTTGTTAGTTCAATGCCTTAGCCAAATCTTAAGAGGCCAAGGCATAGGCTTAGTCTCACCAAGCCTATCCCAAACCAAAATCCGAGGCAGGAACAAAAAATCCTGCCTCATGTTGTAAGAAACAGGCACCCATTATTTGAATTTCAAAAAATGAGTACCCATTTTGAAAAGCTAAAAGTGGCATGTAAAATCCATCAAAAATTTAAAAAATTGAATTTTTAAGAAACAGGTGCCCATTTTTTACTTTTAAAAAATGGGTAACTGTTTTTTATTTTTAAAAAATAGGTGCCCGTTTCTTAAAAAAAAATTATTTTTATTTTTTTGAGAAATGGGTACCGTTTTTTGAAAATAAAAAATTGGTACCCAAATTTTAAAAATAATGGGTGCCCATTTTTTAAAATTGGGTACTCGTTTCTAAGAAGTTTCATTTTGCGGATTTGACTTTCGTGGAATCGTGACCCAACTTTGTGCATTCACCCATAGACTCTATGAGAATGGTCTATGGCTAGATAATGGACCTATTAGAATAACCAAAAGGATAATCCATAGGGTAACAAGGTATCCAACCCTAGCTCAGCCTAAGACATTGAGGAGTGATTCAGAAGAGGTTATTGAGAAAAACATAGGAATTGTGTGGAACAAGAGAGGAAAGACAATTGACACCATTACAGATCCATTGATAGACTTTAGAGTAAGGGTTATTTCACACAAGTTTTACCAATCTAGTAGATTAAACATTGTGCCCTATATTACAATAGATGTGGGTTATAAAATTGTTAAGAAAGATCACAAATATGATCTTGTAGAGTTACAATTACAACAACTAATTGAGAACCTAGGAGCAATAAGAAAGACTAAAAGTTCTTAGTGAAAATTTAGTTCTATCCTAATATGCATTTTCTTTTATGTTCAAAACACTTTTCCTACATTTGGCACAATTGCATGGAAAACAAATAGGTCAGTCGTAGTATAGATTGGTGAATTCATTGAACAATTGGGTGACAACTTTGAGTCAGTTATGACCACCTATTTTGAAGACTTTAAGTAGTCTATGAAGAAAAGATTGAGAATTCCACTGTCTTTCATAGAACAACATTATGGTGATGTCTATTTCCTAGTTAATGTCGACTACACTTTTGTTCAAGCATCAAACCCAAGGGTAAGATGGTTGAGACCATTAGAATATGAAATCAATGTAGATGAGGTCTCTACAACTATTACAACTTTACTGGTAGAAGAAATAGACAAAAATGCCAAGGCATTAGGTAATTATGAGATGGCCAAGTCTAAAATCACAATGGAATTGAAGATTGCCTCTATTATCAAGAAGAAGGTTAAGTTGGTGAAGAAATTAAAAGAAAAAATTGGTGAAGGTCCCAAGCATGAAGAAGAAGAGGAAGAAGAGTATAGTGGAAACCCAAGCCACTACTAAAGAATAGAGAAAAGTAGGTTAGGTAATATTATTTGCACCTCCAACACAAGTACAAGGTGCATTACAAGGCATTGTGGTAAATAAGGATAAGCTTGAAGAGATTGAGTTGACACCTCAGTTGAAGGAGCAAGTAGCAATTCAAGCTCTGATAACTTTACCAAAATCTAGCACACCTTCAAGTCATACTCTTCAGAAGCCAAGCACAGATGCAACACCATTGTAGATCTCAATGCCAAGTCCAAAATCATCTAAAGTTAAAGAAGTAAAATAATATGGAGATGTGAGCCTTGATGAAGAGATTGTGTTACCAATATATGATTATGACACAATGACCATTAAGAAAATGGGCATATTGTAAGAAGCTCTAGCTAGAAAGAAGCATCAGGAACTGCTTAGAAAGAAGCACAAGTGAAAGCAAGCACTACCAAATATTAAAGACATCTTTCTAGATGCATTCAATCTACCAACTCCAGATGAGACCAAACCACTAATTGAACAACTGACAAATATACTAGAAAAGACGAGTATGCAAACCTTGACAAAAACACTAAATTGTTAGAATGGTCTAAATATAATTTTTAGAATAAAGTAAAAGAAAAAATATTAGGTGACATTGCACTCACACAAGTTGCATTGGCAACTAAGGTTAAGGATGTGAAGAATGTACTTGAGAACATTTTCTCACTATACACTCAACCATACAATCTAACACTCTTCACATAAGAGACTAGAGGTCACATTTTGAGTTTGTAAAGTTAGACTAATTCATTAGGTGAAAAACTACCTATGAATCTAGCACAAAGTGAAAAGAAATTTAGAGCTTTCCTAAAAACCTAGAGTTAGTTAGCAGCATTATCTATAGATGAGGCCAATATAAGGGTCAAACTGATTAGCATCCAAACAACATTGACCCCACACATGGAAATTTCACACAAGGAATTAGGCTATGCTAAAACTATTATGAAGAAAGACCCCAATATTTCAACATTAGATGGCCTAATCCACCTTACTATTGAGCTAGCCATCCAAATCAAGTCTTTGGATGTAACATGTGAAAATTGGGATGCAACTCTCAAGATTATACTAGATGTCCATAAATCTTTTTTGGACAAACACACTATCAATGTATAGCCCATTGAAAAAAGTGTCAAAAAGGGGGAGACTAAGAAAAAGAGGGAGATATAGAATTTGGAGGAGATAGAGAAGAATGGGGGAGAGTAAGAAAAGGAATAGAGAAAATGATAGAATAAGCTAAGGGGGAGCAAGTAAAGACCAACATGAAGTCAAAGAGTATTAGTTAAGACATATTTACTTAGCAAGAGTAAAAAATTTTGGATATAGAACAAAATTATCAACTTAGGGAGGTTATCAAATTTTGAGGTATCTAAGTTGATTACAAAATTTTGAAATTTTGTAGTTTTCTACATAAGCCAAATAAGAGATATGTTATGCTCGTAAGGGTAAAGGATATTAATGTATGGCCAAGTGTTTTTGATACTCATGTCAAAGGGGGTGATTTTTTATCTTAGATTGGTTTTGACTAATGAAAGTATACACACTTAAGTCATTTACTTAGTTCATGCTGAGAAAGTAACACATGTTGAGAAGAACATGTATATGATAGAGCATGTCAAGTCCACAATGAGTGTCAAACAACTCATGTGCCAAGTCACTCAAGTGCCAAAAAAATAGTGTATGTCGAGTGTTCAAGAGCTGAGTAAGAAGTGCATGCTGAGTCATAGAATAGAAATTAGTATATGCCAAGCATTAGAGTCTTTAGATGTTGAGTAAGACAATTTTGACATAGTTGTTTATAAAGGCACAAACTACTATGTAAACTATTTTTGAGCTGATTTAAAGATGAATTATGATATTTTTGAAATAAGGAAGAATCTTAAGTTGGAATCCCTATGAATTGCATGCAACCAACTAGGTAAAGGGAAAGTTTAAGTGGAAAAATGGATGTATCATAGTCATTGATTCACACCTAACCCTAAGTCACCTAAGTCTTCTTAAGGAGGACAAACCCTAAAGTTTCAAGAGTGCATAGAAGGTGTATGAAGGAGAAAATAGAGAAGTTTGCATGCACAAAAAAGGAATTCATGGTGACTAAGGATTTATGATCTGAGATTGGATTGCAAAATCAATTAAAGGTGAATAGAGAAAGAGAAGAGCATACAACAAAGAGACATCTGATCAAGAAGGACCAAGAGTGCATCAATTTAGAGGTGATCTATCATCAAGAAACCAAGTTCTAACCACAAGATATATGTTGAGATATTCTAACAGGTGATTTTAGATAAAATCTCTTAATAGAGTAGTCCAAACAGTCTATATTGAAATCCTTTAACAGGGTGAGACCTAACAATATTTGTAAACTTTTAACATGATAGACCTTTTATAAGATAGATCATGTCTCATGATCAAAACAATGTAACCTTCAATGGATACACTTTATTATTGCAGTAGTGAAGATTTGTGAGTATCATCCCTCCCCCAATTTTACATTCTAATTGGAGGGTTTTTGGGTAATCATATCTATTGTCATATGTGTGTGAATTCTTATATGTTTTCATGATTTAGATGTACATGTTTTGCATGGTATTTCAATTTACTTAGTGAATGTATGAGATGGATGTGTCATGAATTTTTTTATGGGTCAAAGTTTAAACTACTAATTCACCCCACCCTCTCATAATTTTATCTTTCCTATTGTAATTCCAATAGCTTCTTCTTCACTATAGATGACTATGCAACCAATGTTGTGGTATTTGATCTTGATAGAGAATCCAACTAGGAAAGCTTGGCTTGTTCTCTAGTCAAAAGATCATAGAATTCCTTAAATGTTAGCATGGTGAAATTAGTACCCAATGCATTCATAGTGGAGTGAAATGTAGAGGAGAAAATCTGAAAGTTTCCCCGAAGCTTAGATAGGATTAAGAAAATGCACTCTTTATCTATCTTTATCTTATCATAACCTTGTAACAATGATCTATGTTGCTTTAATTTCATCAAAAAGTACTCAATGGTGGTGAAATAATAAGTTATAAGTGATGTAAGCTCTACCTCAAGATGAAGTGCCCTGAACTCACTAACTATACCAAACAAGGTCTTGAACTTGAGCCAAACTTCTCAAGGAGTAGTACACTCATCAAGATGAATCTATAAGTTGTCTATAATATTGAGAGAGATAAGATCCATGGCCTCATCCATCTTATTTTTATGCTTATATGTCTAAAATAGACTCTAAAATTGAGGATGATCCTTGTCCAAACAAGACCAACAACCCTTGGAACAAAATAATAGTGTCATGGCAATTTCCCATGTGTGATAGTTATGTGGGTTTAGAGGAGCTAGACAAGAAGAGGTCTTGGTCATTATTTTAGAGAAGGTGATTTCATTTTGAAAAATATATGTTTTACTCAAGTAAATGACAGAAACAATGTAAAAATCATCCCCCCAAAATATAAGAAACTAAACCCCAATAGCTAAAAGAAATGCTTATATAATGAGAAGAGATAAAAAGATTTAGTTTAGTGAATTATGTACCATTTAAATATTTTGATAAAGAGGACAATAGATCTAGATAGATCACTACAAGAACTTTCCAACACCTTTTCATTCACCAAAAATAGAGCTTTGATGCAAAAGATATGGCCCCCAGAGTGCAAAAAAGAAGTTTAGCCTTCTACAATGAAAATAGGTACCTAAACTACATCAACATGCAACCAAACCTACACCATCATGAGGGGCTTCAAACTAGATTTACAATGAGATCTTATTTTTTGACAACAGAGTTCGTATGCTCAAGTTATGATAAAAAAGTCAAACGTTGCTCCATATGGCCTAGAAGGGCATCTAAAATTCTTATGTAGTGCTAAGATCAACATTTCATGACATTAAATTCAATGGTCATCTAGCCATCACTGGCAAGAAATAATTTTTTGACATGGTAGGTGGCATAGCTCTAACTGTGCGCTAATGTGGTAGGCACGTGTTAGGTTGACATTACAGGCAGGACTAGAGAGCTAACATGGCAATTGCCACATGGCAATGTTGTCACGGTTTGATGTGCCATGTGTCCTCCATAAAAAATATCACATATGAGTTGATTGGACACAGGTACATATAGCTAGAACTCACAGGTGTCATGTGGTGTTGTGTAGCTTGGCCACATGGCAACTGTGGTAGGTGGTTAGGCCATGGCTATGCGATAATCAATGGAGGTGGTGGGTGGTCAACTAGCGGTGGTAGCACCATAATGCTGGGAGGTAGTTGGTGGGTAGCGATTACTGGTTGCCATGTGGTGGCCTATGGGTGGCCCTTCTTGAAATGTTTTTTATTTAGTTTGTTTTTTTTAAATGCCTTGTAAGGTGTGCCAAGGCCTTCGTAGCCTACTATATATGGAAATAGGGTTTTTGGGCAGTCTGAATCTAACAATGAGGTTTGTTTAGGCTCAAAGTGCTCCAAAAATTTGACCCCACACCAACCTAGATCCAAAAAGAAGGTATTAGGAAGCAAGAAAAAAGGCTTTCAATGTAACAAATTTGTCCAAAATGGACAAACTTTATATGAAAATGGGGGTTTTTGGGCCTTTTGAATCTAACAGTGAGGTTTGTTTGGACTCAAAGTGCACCAAAAAATGACCCCCCTTCAGAACCTAGAAAAAGGTTATCTGAAACCCTTCAAAGTGAAGCTTCAAAATAAACCTTCAAACATGAACAAGAAGCTATAGGAAGAGTTTTGATACCATGTAGAAGTTGGTGTACAGGATACATTGAAAACCCAACTTCATAGAAGCCACAATAATCACCTGTAAGCAAAAAATATGTTACATGGAAGAATGGAGCAAAGAAGAGAAGAGTGGCTCTCAAGATAAAAGTTGTATTCTAGACAGGAACAAAATGAAAAAGAAGTATTATAAAATACAAGGGTGTCAATCCTTATAAAAGGAGATTAACCATTCTCAAAAGTGAAACCCTTAAGAAACCCTAAAGAGATAATGTGACATTCAATAAAAGAAAACAAATACTAAATGTCACATTCATGAAGGGAAAAAAGTCAAAACTCTAATAGTGAAATCTTAAGAGTAAGTAAAAGATAATAAACCTTTTACTCTAACATTATTGTCCTTGCTAGTGGGTACATTACATTGTTGTTAGTAAGAACATAGAAGCGTCCCTGAATTTTGTCTAGTATGATACTCATTTAAGGCTTAGTATGGTCATGTATTTAGTTTCTAGTACTTATCTTTCCCTATTTATTTCAAGTGGTTGTATCCATCCTTAATAATATGGTTGATTCTCTCTTTTCTTACCTTAGATCCTTTTTGGAATGGTCATATAGTCAATTTGGTCATGTCATTATTGTATTTTTCCTATTTAGCTTATGCTGGTTGTAGGTCCTTAGCATTGAATAGCTCTCTATGTATTGTCTATATATGTTTATCTTAGTTTATATTTAGATATTGTATATTAAAGAAATCTATATAAAGTATCATTTTATAATAGTGAATGTCTCTAAGTTCCAACTTGGTTTCCCTCAAATTAAAAACAAAATTTCAAGTTGAGAATAAGTATCCTAACTATAATGAATTTCAATAAAGAGAAGGTACTTTATGGGTTACAAAGGTTCATATCTAGAATCTTTAAACCTAGATTCAACTATTTTAAAATCAAATATTTAGGTACCATGACAACTGACAAGGGTAGTGGATCTCTGCGATAATTCTAAGGGACATGATATTTGATGTTGGAAATGGTATCTTAGTTAGTACAAACTCAGAAGGTAATCTATTATTTCCAATTTGCATATAGCTTCTAGGCATATTTTAATAATGATTAATTATCTAGAAGCCCTTTTAACACTTTCCTTATGTTTACATGCTAAATGACTTGAGTTTGTAAATATCTTTGATCCTCCTCTTCCTAGCCATAGAAATGTGATTGATATTTTTGTGTAGGTTTAGATTGCTATAGTGTTTATATTTCTTTCTTCTCCCTTTACACTTATCCTTAGGTGTGTTTATTTGGTTATCCCTTCTTTCTTTTAAGGATTCCTTAGCTTAGGTTCCTTCTTTGTTTCCTCCCTCTTATTTTTTTTCAACCCTAATTATATGTCAATATCTTGTAGATCTTTCTAGGTCTTTTCTTATTAGGCTTTTCATATCTCTCTTCATTTTCTTAGCTATTTATCATAATATATTCTTAGGTATATCCAAGGTAATTAACATTCTTCATCATTCTAAATTAAAAAACTAAATAGGTAGACTTAATTTGAGCTAGCCTAGTAATAGTTTAGCCTTTTTAAATGGAGCAGATATCTAATAGAGAGTGAAACATTCCAAAGCAGTATTAATAGAACATTAATTTATATCAAAAAAAACTTCAAACATTCCAAGCTCTATAAATAGTTTTACCATACAAATTTTAATATTTCTTACTTGCCAACGAAAAGATAACTAATTCATAGATTACAATCAAACTAATATCTTGGTTGGGTGAACTAACAACTAAATTAATCTTAACTAAATTTAACAAACATAGGAGTACAAATTGTAAATATAAATAAAGGATTCTCTCACTAAAACCTTTATAATTCATATTACAACAAACAAGTGAATAGAACTTTCATTTCATTATTTGATCTAATATTTCTAGATACAATCTATAAAAGACGATTAAGTTATATCTAAAAACATTTATATATTAAATTACAAATAAACTAGTTAAGAAATAATGTATACACAAAAAATTAACAACTGTTCTAAGATACTTCGTGGAGAATTAATATAAAATACTAATGTAAATTAAGGAATACACACACACACACACACACACATCCAATTTTCAAATATAGAAATTATTATTTCAATACTAAAGAATAAGAATAGACCTTACAACACAACAAGGTTAATTTTAACTTTCTTATCTAACTTTTTTAATGAATAATGTTTCAAAATTTTGAACATGGTAATTTTATTGCTAACAAAATCCTTAAATAGATGAATACAATTTTTTTAGTTATTCCAAAAAGGAAAAGGTTGAAGTTGTTAAAAATTTATTTAGCACTCACCTTGGTATTCATGAAAAGGGCTTGACCACCTCTTGTGTACTATGAGTTGAGTGGTTGTATCATGCATTGATAGATCGATCTTTTGGTATGATGACAACCTCACTCTAACAAGTGGTATCAAAGCTTGGTCATAGGTTTAAATAAGCAGACCCTCGGGTAACACTGAGGGGGAGATCATTAGAAATTTGTTCAGTTCTCCCCTCGGGATTCATGACAAGGGCTTAAGCACCTCCTATGTACTATAAGTTGAGTGGTTGTATCAGGAATTGATGGATCTATCTTTTGGTACAATGAAAACTCCACTCTAACAAGAGCTACATTCTAGTGGCTTGACATAGAAAAATTTATGAAAGGATATGGATGGGACCAAGCATGAACACCAAAATATAAAGGAGAGCGAAAATGAGGAAACATTTGAGAAAGTATTAACAATGAAGATTGCAAGAAACTAAATGTATAAAATTGATAATCTTAAGTATAAGTAGGTTTATTACTATTGTAAAGAAAGGTATGCCTTTCTAAAAAATTTCCCAACAAGAAGGAAACACAATGTAAGGGAGGGTATCCCCTCTCAAAATTCCTTTGTTAATTCAAAGGCAAATATATATAGATATATACAGAAAATTAAATATCATGGGCTAGAGTGGGGGCTTTCTTACCCATTCTTTTCCCCCAAGTGCCTGCATTTGAATGGGGAAATTTTTTATTTAAAAAACTTTATAATTTACTTTACAATATAATATATAGGGCTCTAAGCCTTTTACCAATCAAATAAAAAAATTCATTTCTTAGATTCTTGCAAGGAGAGGCTCATTGGAATCATGTTGGAATTCCTCAAATTTATCGAAGGCTTTATGCAATTTGGTTTTATATTTATATGGGTTCTTCTATTAGGAATATATAATACTAGGGGTGGGGGGGGGGGTGGGGGTGGGGGGGTGAATCAATATTTTCAATCTTTTTGCCCACGACTAGATATTATTAATTACTTTGCCATATGAATAAGAAAGTAAACCAATAATGTTGGGCAATATCAAAAACCATACATAAAGAGAGCTCATAACATCATTTTTTTTAACTAGGGAAAACCTGGCCAAGGGGAAACCCTGGTGGGGATGGAACCCACAAGATGATTCACTATATAAAGAATTTGGTTAAGGATATTTACCCTATTAGGAGTCCATGAAGAATGTATAGTGTCTCGAGTCCCTATTAGGAGACTAGGCCCTATTAGAAGCCTCAACCCTATTAGAAGTTTCTTCAACTCTATTAGGAGTTGGTGGATCATATACAAATGTGTGCAAGAAGAGCCCACTACCCTAACATGCAACTATACAATTAAGTTCTTCAAGAAAATAGATATACATACAATACTGGATGATCACTTGTTGTGCTTCATAATTATTCTGATTGTTAGTTCTTCATACGAGCCTTTGGTAGACTATAGACAATCTTCCTTCTTATTTGCTCAATGTAATAAAAAAGGATTAACTATGCATATATCAATTCACATCATATCTAATATTATCATATCACATATCATAATCTGTTGATTTTTTTTTTTTTTTACATCTAACTTTGTAAATGAAGTTCTTTACTTATATCAATCATATTAATAAATCCTTCCGTAGTCGGCTCACATATCATTCTTAGAGTTAGCTCATCAAGAATTAATAATCAAAATAATTTTTTAAGTCATACAACTCAATTTTTTGACTTTCTTTGTTCTATACAATGAAGTATCTACATCGATATTTCCTTCATAACTTGAACTTGGTTGACTATACAGATATGTGCACTAGTAAACATCATTAGGATGTTGTCATGCATCTATAGTCAACTGTGCAAGAGAATATTCTAGAGGAATATTCCAGTATCAATAAATCTCATCGTGCTACTATAACATTGTCTAATACTTAGACAATTTTCCATCACAAACAATCATAGCTATAATGTAAAATGTATGTTGCCATAAATGTCAACCACATATCTCATCTTGTTTGACTGATTGGTCATATTGCTAACAATCTCCCCCTTTGGCATTGATGACAACATTTTGGGAAAATTGGCTAAGTCCCAAAAATGTTGTCATTCCAATCAAAGTAAATAAACATACATAACACAGTAAAAACATTATATTCATGTTTTGAGAAAAAAGATTACATCCCTTATAACTTTGGTTGCGAAGCTTTCTTGAAGCAAAGCTTACTAATATACTTCAAAATACAACTATATAACTTAAAATTACAATTTTCCTTATTTAACCCCCTCTGACATCAATGAAAAAGGTGTCAAAAAAAAGAAAATCCTATCAAAATATGAAAGTTGAATCAAAATTTTGAGAAACAATCAATGAAGTTAGTCTTCAATTGTGTAAGATGTTTCTTCAAGCTATCTTTTAGTGCATTTGACAAACTTATTAGCACACATAGGGCATATGTAGCTGACTCTATTACACTCAAGTCTGTAGCCACAAATTTTTCATATGAAGTTTTAGTTGCCAAGCATTCCTCCAACTGATTTTGTAACAATGTAATATGTGGGGATAAATGATCTCTCAAAAGAGTAAATTTTTTTAGGGCTTTCTCTTTTTCTATTAGTATATCTTGAATTCTATCATGAATTTCTTCAATTCAATGCTCAAAATTTTCTAACTTTTGATCTTGTTTCAAAAGGTTATAAGTAAGCATTTGTAGCTCAGTTATCTTTCCTTTGACCTCTTCATCAAAATTGTGAAGGTGAAGGTATGCCAAGTTGCACTTAGCATATATCTACTTCCCTTCCTCCATACTCTGCCTCAATACCTTAAAGCATATATTTAATGTTTCCATATCATTCCTTATATTTGTACACATAGTGTTAAGAAAATTACCATCATGCTTAGTTTGTGCTTGCATTGTAGCAACATTGGTAAGCATTGTAAACTCATTGTGAAAAGTTTTACACACAATTGTTTCTCTTTGCTAAATGTCTATAAATGTATCAATAGAACTTACTATCTTCTCTAATCTATCCAGAACTGAAGTTAAAATCTTCTCAATTGACTTAACTAATTTCTTCTTTTCAAGGAATTTACTCAAAGAAGATATAAGGTTTTAAGTTCCATCTTCATCATTTAAACCACTACTGCTTGTGTAGGTGGTGCAGAGGGTTTTACTATTACTTTGGAGCTATGGGCGCACTTGTGGTAACAACCTTAGTGCTACCTTACATAGTTCCAAATTTCTTCTCAGAAGATACATCTTCTTTCTTTTGCTTTGCTCTTTTTCTTCATTAGTAGAGCTTCTATAGTCAACAATATTTCCAACAATGCTAGAGCCAAAATCTTTGAATGGATATTCAATTCTATCAACTATTACATTAGTGTTATCTACTTGCATGGATTCACTATCAATGGTAATGTGTAGTGAATCATTTGGAATTGAAGCTTTAGCGGGTTGCTCAGAGCTGTGAGAAGGACTAATTGCTGCCATAGTAGGGCTTGTCTCCCCTGACTGTGTACTCTTCTCAGTCTCTATAGGCATAGTAGACATGTATGCAACTATTTCTTTTTGAGTTTCCATATTTAATTCTTCATAATTTCCAACCATAAGAAGAATGGATCTCTTCTTATTCCTCAGCAAGCGTGCTATTCCTTTCAAAATTTCCTTTAACTCTTCCTCATTGTTTACTATACATAGCATATTCACCATATTCATCCTTATTTGTTTGTCTTCCTCAATTACTCTACTCTTTTTGTTTCTCAGCCTATTATACAAATCTTCAAGGATTTGACCTTTCATGCTAACAAACCTTTTAACTTTCAAAATCATATTTCTAACTACAACATTCTCTAGCTATCTCCTATAAATATTATTGTACAAGTCATAATACTTATTCAATTGCACAAAATTGTTGTCATTACTGAAAATATGCTCAAAATATTTGAAAAATACCTCAATTTCATGTTTTAGGGCTTTTAGTGATCACGCGTATCTGCAAACTTCTTCAGTACTTCAAATCACTCTTCAATATTGCACTCCAAATTTCACACAAGAAAATGATGTTCAAAAATCAATTTGCATCCTTTACATCTTTTACAATCTTTCCTTCACATTAAATGTGTATCTACCACAAATTTAAAACACTATATCTATGTAACTGAGAGATTATTTTTTGTATATCATCATAATGATCATATCAAGAAATGCACACTTTGCTATAGACTTCTCTCAGTGTCTTGTATATACTGGTAACTATGCAACGTGTGGTATTCTCTCTAACATCAATTTTTATTGATTGATGCACTAATTTATTGAGAATTCTTAATTCAAGTAGGATGAGTCATAGACAATAAGTGAGTTTACTATCTTATTAGGTGCATTAGGATGTATTTCTTCTAGAACTATATGAGAACTTCCAAGTTATTTTTCCTTTACAAATGTTTCCTTGAATTCTTCTATCAACTCCTTCATTTCCTCCTTTAGACTGTCATTATTTGTTCTATTATTCCTTCTATAGTTCTAAATCCTATTTAGGTTTCTTCTATCCATTCTGCAGAACTTTTCTCTATCCAAAGTTATTAGATAACTGACATTTAGGTACATACCTTCTTTATTCATTATACTAGTTGTCAGGTGCTTTGCAATTCCTTGCAATGTGTCCACGATTATTACATCTATACAAACAATTTGTCTTCTTTCTCCACTTTCATTTCTATGAGATCTTCTTCTATTACCTACACATTTAGTGTTCCTAAACATTCTACTATTTGCATTATCATTATCAAATTTAGGTTTCTTACAATCTACTGCATAATGTCCATATCCAAGACAATTATGACAATAGAAATTTGAAATAGGTTTAAAAGACTTACCTTTGCAATCATCTCTAGTATGTTTAGGTTCATCAAATCTAACATGAGATTCCTTTCTTCTATTTTCCTCATCTTGATCAGATTCTTTAGATTTCTCAGAGTAAATAAAATTCTCTTTGAATTTAGATGTATCATTAGATTTTCTCATGTTTAGATCAAGTTATTTTCTCTCAATAGATTTCATGGTAGATTTTCCAAAAAAGAATCCAAGTCTAGTCTTATCATAACTAGATCTTTGAACATATATTTGTTCTTCAATGATTTTACTATTGGTATACAATTTCTGAAGTTGTTGTTTGGTTTGCACCAATTCACCTTTCACAATAATATTATATTTCTCCAATTCTGCATGTTGCAACTTGATAGATTCTAATTCAGATATTACTTTGCTTAACTAGGATCTTAGATCTGCATTTTTAGCTTTTTTTAGATTTATCTTTCCTCTATTTTTCTAAAAACTTAGCTTGAGTTCTATTATTTTTAACTCATGTTTCAAGATCTCATTTTGTTTCTTTAGATCTTCAATATCATCATCACTAGTTTGCTCACTAGATCATTTTTGCTTGATGTTATCTATCTTGTCCTTTAGTTTACCAGTAGAAGCTTTTGCATCTTCATATATATCCTTTAGGCCATCTCTTTCATCGGTAAGGAGATCAATTTGCTCAAGAGCGTCTTCAAGATTTTTCTTCAACTATTCCATATCCATAGCAATTTTATTCAAGCTGTTAAGTCTCTTCTAAATAACTAAGCTATGATACCAACTATTAGAAATAGATAATACTGAATTAGTATTTTTAATCTTTTTGCCTACAACTAGATATTATTAATTACTTTTCCATATGCATAATAAAGTAAACCAATAATGTTGAACAATATAAAAAACCATACATAAAGAGAGCTCATAACACCATTTTTTTAACTAGGAAAACCCTGGCCAACAGAAAACTTTGGTGAGGATGAAACCCATAAGATGATTCATATATAAAGAATTTGGTTAAGGATATTGACCCTGTTAGGAGTCTATGAATAATGTATAGTGTCTTGAGTCCTATTAGGAGAATAGGCCTTGTTAGAAGCCTCAAGCCTATTAGGAGTTTCTTCAACTCTATTAGGAGTTGGTTGATCATATACAAATGTATGCAAGAAGAGCCCACTTCCCTAACATGCAACTATACAATTAAGTTCTTCAAGAGAATAGATATACATAAAATACTAGATCAATTTTTGTACTTCAAAATTCTTCTGATTATTAGTTCTTCATACAAGCCTTTGGTAGATTGTAGAAAATCTTTCTTCTTGTTTGTTCAATGTCATAAACAAGGAGTAACTATGCATATATCAATTCGCATCATATCACATAACATAACCTGTTTTTTTTGTTTTCCTTTTTTACATCTAATTTTTCAAATGAAGTTCTTTACTCATATCAATCATATTAATAAATCCTTCCTTAGTAGGATCACATATCATTCTTAGAGTCGTCTCATCAAAAATTAATAATCAAAATTTCTTTATGTCATACAACTCAATTTTTTGGCTTGCTATGTTCTGTATAGTGAAGTATTTGCATTGATATTTCCTTCATAACTTGAACTTGGCTGATTGTACGGATATGTGCACAAATATACATCAGCAAGATGATGTCATGCATCTATAGTCAACTACACAAGAGAATATTCCAAAGGAATTTTCCAATATCAATAAATCTCATCGTGTTACTATAACATTATCCAATACTTAGACAATTTTCCATCACAAACAATCATAGCTATACTGTAAAACATATGTTGCCATAAATGACAACCACATATCTCATCTTATTTGACTGATTGGTCATATTGCCAACATCTTCTCCATTTATAAGCAATAGGGTTTCTAGGATTTCTCATTTTATTTTATTATTTTGAGTTGAATTTATATTGAAATAGATTGATGGGTTCATATTTAACATTCCCCATTTTGTTTGATAAATTTCAACGCTTGATTGGATAAGTGTGACCATATTTGGGTTTTAAAATTGTTTCCTATTTATGAGCTATCATATTTTTCATATGTGCCAAAAATTGGAATTTTATTAGATTTTTGGGATGTTGGGTGAAGAAAAAGAAATGGGTTTTAATTTTTGCAATTTATAACATGTTTGAATTTTGGGTGTTTTTAGGTTTTCTTCATTTTTTGTGCCACCAAAAATATGTCTAAAACTTGTTGGACGTGAATGAGTGTGTATTATTTATATTCTTCCATTTTTATTTTTCATGAGTGTGAGGATTGAATGGATATAGGACATTATGATTATCTTTTATCACAATCTAAATATGCCTTGCCAACTCAGTGTTGTTGATTTGCACTCTTTACCAGAATTTGGACTTTTGGTCATTTCAACCCTTGCAAGTTTTTACTCATGCATCAACAAGATGTGCTATGGATTCCCTTAGAATCTAAACACTTGGCCAGACAAGTAGTTTTGGTATTTGGAATTTTGTTGATTTCATTGGATTTCAGTATTTGGAGAGTTTAAGAGTGCCTTGACCTCTATCTATAGCTTATTATCCTTTTGATATTTCCTTGTGTTGTAACAAGATGTTTGATTAATTTTTTAAGAATATGTGCTCTCTATGTAATGGGAGATTTATTTATTTTTGTGTCTTTTTCCTTGTCTTCACTTGCTTATGTACCTCAAGGCTTTTAGAGTTGAGACATCCTCTTTTATTGCTTTTTTTCAAAATTTCTTATTTCCTTTTTAAGATGACATCTTCCATGATTATGAAGAACTCACATGCAACATTTGTATGTTGGTATTGAGAACCCCTCTAGACATGTAGTTGAGCTAAGCTCTTATGTTGAGGTCTAAGTGAGCCATACTCTTGGATTGAGGCTAATTAAGTTACCTTACTTCTTATCAAGATTTACTTGAGAGTATTTTCTTGCTTGAGTCTTCTCATATTCTATGCCTTAAGATTTTTAGAGTTATATCATCCTCTAGTCATTGGGTCTACCCTTCTTGATATATATGCATGTTATTTATAGTCATTGGTGCAAACCATGAAAATTATACACTTCATCTTTGACCTCATGTAGATGAGTGGATAATGTTTGTGTCATACCATCCTCGTGTAAATCTAATTGCAAGATATATTGTCAATTAGTGTCAAAACACTTAGTCATAATGAATAGACAGTAGTGTAAGAATTTTCCTTAGGGAAAAATTCACCCAAGATCAAGGAACTCGAGCACAAGCACAATAGTAGATTAGAAAGAATATGATCAGAATATCAATATGTATTCAATTCAATATGAAAGTACACTAGGAGTGCCTATATATAAAGGCCTTTGGAATGCTTCTAGAATGCTTATAAATCAACATACTGATAAGTCATAAAACTAGGCACATGTCCACCAAGAGTGGATTATCCTCCATTAAGCACAAGAGTAAGTGCAATGATGAGAGGATAAGCCTACAAAGGTGTAGCATGCAAAATAATGTTGTAGACACCATGTGCCAAAATAGGAGTGTGAATAACTACGTTGTTTACATGACAACTCAGTTAATTATGGAAACTCTAGTGTTATAGACACCATGTGCTGAATTAGAGTTGCTTACTCTTGTGTTGTCGATACGACAACTCATAAGTGTACGCAAACTCCTAAGTGTCTCATCTAAGAAATAATAAAATAATGCATTAACCTAAGTAAACTTAAGTAAACTGTAAATAGTAAATAGGTATTTACACCATAGCTCTCCTTAAGTGTAACTTAGTAGAATGCACTTAAGCTTATGAAAGCTAGGATGAAGAATGCATAGTGGGTCCTAGCTACTAGGCCATATTAGGTACCCATTTACATAATGAAATTCAATCTCTCATAAAGTGGAGAAATAGGGAAAACCTCATGGGAAAAAACCTCCCCCAAAAGAGAGATGAAAAACAAGATGCATGGATGGATGGAGTAATCAAGACCCCCCCATTGTGACATACATCAAGTATATACAAAGGAGAAGTATGAGAAGAACAATACCCCATAAGAGGAAAAAGTCCACCCCCCAATAAGAGAGAAAAAGGAAGAGAGACAACGTAGCAACCCCCCCCCCCCCCCCCCATCCCTCCAAATGAAGACTACTAATCAATGAGAGCTGCTCCAAGGTAGAAGATGGTCCATGAATGCTAAATAATGTTCCCCCCCCTTGGAAGAAACAATGGAAAATGCACAAGTTGTATATGAGATATGTTAGTATGCTAATAGAAACCAAATTTAAATAAAGCTTTTACAAAGTAAACAAAATTCATAAACTTCAAGATAGACTAAGATGAGCTCTCAATTGAGAATATGAGCCATTAATGGACTCTCTCAATAAGAAGCTCTCTTGTTGAGTGGCTTTGTCTAAATAGATAGGATGTATGCTCAAGCTTATGCTTCAAAAATGGCTTCAAATGGAGTTGGAATTTGAGTGTGGGTGTATGGTTTTGATGTAAAATGGCTTCTCAAAATGGCATTATGACTTTACTTCATGGATTGTGTTATTTTGCAAAGGGGAAGGATCCAATTTATAGGCAAGAGGCTTTAGGGATTGAGGGCTAAGATGCAAGGATGAGAAAAAGCTCATGGAGGGCTCAGATTGCATGAGAAGAGAGCACATGGATTGTGCTTCCTTATAGCCAATCAAGGAGTGACACATGTCACATGGTGAGAGGATGGAGGAAAGGGGAAGGATGAGTCAACAAAGGAGGCTCAAGGGATAAAATCTTCATAAAGACCCTCATAATGACTTGTAAGAGCAATAAAAGGGCTTGTAAGAGTCATTTATGACCTAGTGAACTTCATAAAGTTTTATGGTTGAGATATTTTGAGGGTGATGAGAGAAATTTCGACTTGGACTTGATTAGGAAGGTTTTAAGCTTGTTTAGGCTTGTGCAAATGATTAGAGGATGGATTAGGATGGTTTAGGATTAGCTTAGGGATAGGCAAGTGGATGGCATTTAATGAGGGTGGGTGAAAGAGGAGATATTTGTTAACTTTGGCTTGGGTTAGTAAGTTTTAACCCTTGTTTAGGGAATGTGACAAGGTTAGGAGGGGATTAGGATTAGGTTTAAAGACATCTTCTAGAAGAGTCTAGACTTTGGATGAGGATAAAGACTTTCTAGAATAGTCTAGAATTTCCTAGGATGAGGATGAAGACTTTCTAGAAGAGTCTAGAACTTCTTAGGATGAGGATAAATTAGATTTTTAGGAAATAAATAAAGTTTTATTTATTTCAAGGGTTTGGGTTGAGGAGATATTTATTAAAACTTTTTTAATAAACATGAGGATTAATATTTAATCTTAATTAAATATTTTGAGTTGGGATTAGGGGTAGGAAATGATGGGATTAGCCTTTAATCGAAATTAAAGAAGGATTAGAAGATTTTGGAAGAGGTTATTGGTCACAAGGAAATTGGCCAAGTTTTGGGCAAAAAATAATTTTTTAATTTATTTTAGGATTTTTGGTCAATTTATTAATTAAATAATTAATAAATAAGGAAATAATGTTTAAATAAGATTTAAACATTTTTGGGAGGGATTCCTTAATTAAATATTTTTAATTAAGATAAAGAGATTTAATGGCATAAAAATTAATTAATAAATGATGATGTCATCAAGGATTTTTTCAAAAAATAAAAATACTTTATTTTTTAAAGGATTTTTAGGTGTCTACATTTTGCCCCTCTTTGATGTGATGCCGCAAGTGGCATGGCATCAAAGATAAGAAAATAAGATGCCCAAGGCTAGAGCAGAAGAGGAGAGAATGGACTGTGAGATGCCCCCTCAAGAAGGCAGCAGGGAGAGAAAGCGAGGCTCGATGGCTTCTTGAAAAGTAAAAGAATCTCGGATGAGGAAGGAAACTCAGATTGGCAAAGAGAAGGGGCTGAATTAGCTCAAACTCTCACTATGGGAGAATGATAAAGGAGAATCAGATGTCGAAGAGGAAGCAAGCTTAAGACTTTAGGGAAGGTGGAGGATGAAGGAGCAGAGTGCTATAAAAGGAATCCAAGATGGGGAGATGGATGAGGGGATTAAAAAGCTAATGCAATAGGATTTCAAAAAGTCATATTGGCAGAAGATGGGTTTCGAAGATCCCTAGGACTAGGATTGTGGATCTCGAAAGATGAGGCTTGGTGGATTGATTTGGATTGGTGGATCCCTAAGACTAGGATTATGGATCCCTAAAGCTAAAGGTGAGGAGTGATTCAAAGAGATACTGATGCATAAGCTAGGGTAGGAGAGACGGATGCTGGATATGGATGGGGGATAATGGAGATGAAGGAAAACCATTGAATCTTTTTGAGCGGGGGGATACTTCAAAGAGAAGTACCACCATGTAGTTGAGCACTAGATTTGCTATAGGACTATTGGTTAATTTCCAAGGTTACCAAGAACATCAAGGCCTTTTCACCAACTATCCAGTGGATTGACGAACTGACTCAAAACAAACACGCAAGGATTGCCCCAGTATCACACATGAATCCCAGAGGAAGCAGTGTGGAAACAACACTGGGTAACCCACAAGTAGAAAAGAAAACAAGAAAAAGACATGATCAAGACCTTATGCTCTAATTGCCCCATTCACAGCATACCATGATATGGATGATCGTGGCAACCTTGAGGAGGGAACAAGGAGATTGCTTGGAAAAGATACTTCAAGACCCAAAAGGGAAGATCCCAAATCAAAAGAAAGTGAAAATCCAAAAGAGAGCCACTTGCCAACGAGATGGGTAGGACAAGGTACTAACAGACCAAGATCAGACATGAGGAAAGCTATATCCTACAAGGACCTACTAGAGAGCACCGAAGCTGGTGGATTTGGATGAGTGATGCATCTGGCAAGCTAAACTAAGAAAGATAACCCTTTGGTGACAGGAAATCTAGCTAAAGGATGCATTGGAATAGCTAACCAAGATGTGCGATGGGTGCAAGATGCTGATCAAGGATGAACTGACACGAACGCTGGATAGATGCAATGGTACTAAGCTAAAGAGGATGTACAAGCTGACAAACCAAGATATTTACAAGTGAGCTAATCAAGATATGGTACAAGCTAACGGACCAAGATAGTTACAAGCAGGCAAAAGCTCAGGATGATAGGATAGTGGGATGGTTCGATGTTGTGCAAGATGCAAAAGCTAAGGGTGGGGTGATAGAAAAAGATATGGATTTGGCAGGATGCATCCAATGATGATGAGAGATTTTGTGACCAAGGATAGCTAGAGGAGCAAGATGAGATGGCTGGATAGGATGGTAGATAGCTAGGATTATGATGGATATAAAGAGATGACATTGGGTTTGCATGAGGATAGCCTAGAGCTAGATACCAATGACAAGGGAAGATGGACAAGACAAGATCTCCGAGGAATATAGTGCCCCCAATCAGAAGATAACATGCGGAAGGAGGTCTTATGATGGATGTGATAGGATTGAAGCTAGGATGGAAAAAGCTGAAGGGGCTAGGGAGATGGATTATAGTTGAGATGATTGGCTGAAGTTGCATAAGATTAGTGGATGTTGTGAGATGGAAGCTGGAGCATGGAGGATAGGTGGATAGATTGGAAGATGGAGTTGGATGTCAAGAGATGACCAAAAGCATGAGGGTGATAGGCTAAGCTGGGGATGGCGGGATTACGCATGATGCTTGTTTGCCAAGTTTTCATCATGGTACTTGTCCAAGGCACTTGAATTGCCAAGTTTTCACCAGTGGACGCTTTATTTTTCTTTTCTTTTTTGACTTTTTGACTTTGGACTTAGCTGGAATGATTTTGGCTTTCTTCAGCTATTTTGGCTTTTTTGGGATTTTTCACTGGCTGTTGGAATGTTCAATTTTGTTGCTAGCTATTGGTACACTGGATGTGTGATTTATGTAATAGATTGATTTAGATGGGATTGATGGTAGGAGATGGAGGGATGAAAATGCTGGAAAGGAGCATGAGATGGGGATGCTTGCAAGAGAAACATTGGCACATGTTGGAACAGGTGTGAAAAGAGCATATGGGGGATAGATGGTAGATGCAGGCATAATGGAGGATTTGTGGAAGCGTGATTGGGGATATAGGCACCCAAGATGGAGTTAGGAGATGGGGGACATGAGTCAATAGATGGGGGATTAGCAATGGTAGATGCCATTATGCATTGGGTTTCAACTTTTTTCTTGGGGATCCACATGGTTTTGGATTTTCTTTTCATAGGCTTTTGCATTGTTTTGCATTCTTTGATTGGATTTTGCCTTCTTGGAGTACGTCTTTTAGAATAGACATATGATTGCCTAAGATGTGGATTTTTAGCTTTATGCATTTTGAAGTTGGCATTCACATTGATGTGGTAAGCTTTGGGAAGATGGTTAGGAGAAGCTTTGTGAGATGGAGAGGATATGAAAGAGCATGTAGGGGGATGATGATGGATGATGTGCCCTGATATGTGCCTTTGTTGATCTTGCATAGAAATGGATGGAATAGGATTTTTATGATGGCTGATAGGAGGATGGAGGATGGTAGATTTTGGGACATAGGGACCCAAAATGGATTTAGCGGATGAAGGGGGGATATGGTAGGTTGTTTTGGGTTGCAAAGATGGTGGAGGGGGGATGACATAAGATTTTTTGAAGGAGTGATGGGAGGCTGGCATGGTGGGTTTGGAGATAGGCTTGGTTTGGGGGTGTGGTGTACCAACACCTTTAGATGGTGAGCCTTTGGATACATATCCAAGACCATGAAATCCTAGATTTTTTTGTGCAATAATAGGCTCTCTGATTCCTTGCTCTTGTGTTCCTAAACCTTGACCTTGATAATGCCATTGATTGAGCATTTGAACAAGCTGAGGAAACTTTTTGCTTGCAAAAAATGGTAGAAGTGATTTATTAGGTGTATTGCAATGGGGAGATATTGTTCTTAATTCTTCTGCTAAGAGAGGGCCACCATGGATGAATGTAAGTGAACCAAGAGGGTAGATTATAGATGGTGGAATAGCTTGGATAGATGGTAAGAAGGAAGCATGGAGCGGGGGAGATGGAAGGATAGGATCTTGATGTAGCTGGTGGGATGACAAGATATCTTGTAGTGGAGGAGATATGGCTCGAGGTTTTGGAGATGGAGGAGATGGTGACTGCACTATGGATGGAAGACATGGTACGATGATATCTTCATTTATGCTTTGGGGGATGTCAACATGCTTTTGGGCAGGATCTTGATAGGATTGGTTTGGAGTGGATGGTGCGATAGGAGGTGAAGGGATGGATTCTTCAAATGCAGTGGATGGATAGATGGGAGATTCAGTAGTAGAGATGGGTGAGTAGAAGATGGATGCATAAGGGTCATTACGAGAGATTTGGGAAATGCTTGGAGGCGATGTGGATAGGATTTGGAGGGATTTGATAGGTGGTGGAATTTTGATGCTTGCGGGAAGTGGAAGGATTTTAAGCAATTTGATGGATGGTATGGAGATGATAGCTATGGGATATGGAGGTGATATTATAGATGGGGAAGCTTCATCACTGACTACTTCACATGGTTGGATTAGATGAAATGGCTTATCGACTGTTGGAGGCAACTTTTCTTGTATTTCCTCTAGGAGATTCCTTGGAGACTCGTGTGTCGAAGGTGGAGGTGGATTGACAGGAATAGCTAGTGTGATGGCGGTGGAAGATTGGAAGCTTGGTTGATGGGGTGATGGAGGGGAAGCTGGAATATCAGATGGCATGACTAGATAGTTTGGAATAACTCTTGGATTTTGGGGGATGCTTGGGGGAATGTTTCTAAGGCTTTCAATATACCTGTCATAGTCAACAAGATTTTCATCATCATTGGAATAGGAGCTGGTGAGAGCAAGGACAATGCGACCAAACACATCATGATAGGATTGGTACTTCATGCTTTGATGGTGAGTTTGATGGGGATGGGGTCTTGCATATGGATGAACACGGAAGCTCATGGTTGGATTTGGATTAAGCATAGATTTTGGATTGGCTGATGAAAGATTTCCTAGGGAGAGTCAAAGCTGCATGATAGACCTAAGGAGGATTGGCTGGAGATTTTTGGCTTTCCTGTGGATGGAAGACTTCAAGGGCATGTTGTCAAAAGGTGAGAGTTTTTCTTTCCTATGCACTAGATTTGGTGGTGGCTGTGTCAACTTTGAGGATAGACTAATGATCCTATGGGCATGACACGAGATTGACCACTTGTGGATCCCAACCTTTAGCTCAAGGTGATGAGGGATGCAAGTGACAAGGCTAGATTACCCTAGACAATGCTCTGTCAGAGGGATAACCTTGATGAGATTGGTTGATTGGTAGGATAGATTGATTGGATAGCAAGTTTTGGCAAAGTGACAACAACTCTTTAAAGGCTTGGGTGATTTTGGATTGGGTTGCTAGCTGGCTAGGGGGATGATTTGGATGGACTTTGGATTTGGGATTGTTCTAAGGCAAAGAACTAGATAGATTCAGTTGCAGTGGGGGAGCTTGGATAATTTTTTGATAAGGTAGTGACTACGCTAAGTATGTCTTGAGTTGGGAGATTTCTACTTTTTTGGGATTTCAACCAAAATTGGCAAACATTCATTCAAAAGCTATGAACAAACAAGCAGACAAAAGTTTTCAGCAAGCATGTCAAACACACCAACATCCTAGGAAGCTTTCTACAAGGATGAAATTTTTTATAGCTAGGGAGTCCTCGATATACGCAAGGTACATGAGGCCCAAATCCGTAGATGAAACCAAAAAGATGTCACACAGCCGAGAGGAGCGGTAACCCACTTCTCCTCTTTCACTTCTCAAGGGTATAAAGTTCCTTGAGGCTTAGCCCGAGTGACAAAATTTTGATCCCAAGAGAGGTGTCTTTGGATTTACCTCCCGATATTTATACTCCACCGGAACGCTGGAGTTGAGGTCGTCCCAAGGGGTGATGAAATCCCCAAGCAGGCCTCCTAAAAAGTGTAAAACAAGACCACATACATGATCTTGGGCTTTAAAAGACACGCGTTCATTTCAATTGATGATTTAAATTTTGTAAGCTATGATTGAAGACACTTGTGATTATGGCATACAATGTTCATTCCAATTTGACAGCATCATTAGCATAATGAAAGTCGAGAGATCGTCAACATAAGAAATGCGCGAGCGCCATTGAAAATGCGTCAAAACCATGCGATGTTCATTGATTTTTAGGCATTCAAGATTGAGTGTGAGTTTATTTTAAGCCCAAAACAAAGATGTGTGAAACTCGATTGCCAAGCGTGTGCTCGGAGGCCCTCCACGTCAAGATTTGTCCAATTTTTATGCCCAAATGAAGTGTGAGCGAAATTAATGCACATTCAAAGAATTTTCTAACTTAGAAAAACCACTAAAAACCCAAGTGAGTGGAGTTTGATTTGCGTGGAGCACTTAAGACCCTCTTAGGTGGACCCATCCCCATAAATGGCATTGAGATTGCAACCAATGGTTAAATTGATGGGTGATTAAAGAGGGTGAGTCCAACTATAAACTTACTCAAAGCGTCTTTATTAATTTTTATAACTTAGAAGATTTCAAAAATGTGGATTCTTTTTATGCCCCAAAAGATGATTATTTGATCTATGGCATTCAAGATTGGATTTTTTGTTTTAATCATGCATTCAAGGAAAATTTGATTTTAATCCATGGCATTCAAGAGTGTGTTTAGCAACATGCATTCAAAGACAAGTGATTAAACATTCAATTTTTTTTCCTTTGAGCATTCAAGATTGAGATTTTGTGTGTTGTTTTAGGAACTTTGAAGTGCTTTGTTTTAACCTTAGATCATTCAAGATTGTTTTGGACTCAAAAGTGAAAATGACTCTTTGGACTTTGGTTTTCATTCAAGATTTTGTGTTATAGTTTGCATATTTTAAGCCCCAAAAATGATATTCCTAGATTATTTTGATGCATGAAAAACCTAAGAAACATTCAAGATTTTGCAACAAGACATTTGTTTGGAACAAATAACAAAGCTTTTTAGGACAATTTTGGCAACCATTTAGGACTCTTGGTTTTCATGAGATTTTTAAAAGAACTTTAAAATATTTGCAAATGAGGTTCATTTTATCTTTGATTGATGCTTTGAGTTTGATTTAGATTTTAGTGTGCATTTAGTGTTGATTTTGAACCTTTTGAAATGGAAACTTGAAGTTCTTTTTAAATTTCCAAAAATGAAGTGTTCCTAACTTTTCATGAATGCATCTAAAACCTTGATGTTGCAAGGATGCAAATGATTAGATTGGTTTAGTGTCACTTGTTAAAAGATTTTTTCTTTTTTGCAAATTTTTAATTTTTTACTAGATTTAAGTATGATTTGGGGGTTCATTTTAAGCACTAAAAAGAAGTGTGTATGATTTTTCTTACTTAAAAAAAAAATGGCCAAGATCTCCCACAAGAAGAAGAAGAAGAAATAGATGGAATAAGAAGAATATAGAAAAGAAGAGGAAGAATAATTCCAAGTGCTTTGTCCACCTATAAGCTTGAAAAATCTGCAAATACTATGAGATAGACTATGAGTTCCTTTGTCTTCTTCATGCTCATGTGGACCTACAAAACTAATTTATACAATCCTACCAATCACAAAAACAAGAAAAATTAGCCAAAATCAGCAAATGACATACAAAACTTGACTAAAAAAGCTAATGAAGATGACCCATGCGGGGTCCCACCGGGCATGCCAAAATGTATATGAGCAATGTTAGTATGCTAATAGAAACCAAATTTAAATAAAGCTTTTACAAACTAAACAAAATTCATAAACTTCAAGATAGACTAAGATGAGCTCTCAATTGAGAATATGAGCCATTAATGGACTCTCTCAATAAGAAGCTCTCTTGTTGAGTGGCTTTGTCTAAATAGATAGGATGTATGCTCAAGCTTATGCTTCAAAAATAGCTTCAAATGGAGTTGGAATTTGAGTGTGGGTGTATGGTTTTGATGTAAAATGGCTTCTCAAAATGGCATTATGACTTTACTTCATGGATTGTGTTATTTTGCAAAGGGGAAGGATCCAATTTATAGGCAAGAGGCTTGAGGGATTGAGGGCTAAGATGCAAGGATGGGAAAAAGCTCATGGAGGGCTCAGATTGCATGAGAAGAGAGCACATGGATTGTGCTTCCTTATAGCCAATCAAGGAGTGACACATGTCACATGGTGAGAGGATGGAGGAAAGGGGAAGGATGAGTCAACAAAGGAGGCTCAAGGGATAAAATCTTCATAAAGACCCTCATAATGACTTGTAAGAGCAATAAAAGGGCTTGTAAGAGTCATTTATGACCTAGTGGACTTCATAAAGTTTTATGGTTGAGATATTTTGAGGGTGATGAGAGAAATTTCGACTTGGACTTGATTAGGAAGGTTTTAAGCTTGTTTAGGCTTGTGCAAATGATTAGAGGATGGATTAGGATGGTTTAGGATTAGCTTAGGGATAGGCAAGTGGATGGCATTTAATGAGGGTGGGTGAAGGAGGAGATATTTGTTAACTTTGGCTTGGGTTAGTAAGTTTTAACCCATGTTTAAGGAATGTGACAAGGTTAGGAGGGGATTAGGATTAGGTTTAAAGACATCTTCTAGAAGAGTCTAGACTTTGGATGAGGATAAAGACTTTCTAGAATAGTCTAGAATTTCCTAGGATGAGGATGAAGACTTTCTAGAAGAGTCTAGAACTTCTTAGGATGAGGATAAATTAGATTTTTAAGAAATAAATAAAGTTTTATTTATTTCAAGGGTTTGGGTTGAGGAGATATTTATTAAAACTTTTTTAATAAACATGAGGATTAATATTTAATCTTAATTAAATATTTTGAGTTGGGATTAGGGGTAGGAAATGATGGGATTAGCCTTTAATCAAAATTAAAGAAGGATTAGAAGATTTTGGAAGAGGTTATTGGTCACAAGGAAATTGGCCAAGTTTTGGGCAAAAAATAAATTTTTAATTTATTTTAGGATTTTTGGTCAATTTATTAATTAAATAATTAATAAATAAGGAAATAATGTTTAAATAAGATTTAAACATTTTTGGGAGGGATTCCTTAATTAAATATTTTTAATTAAGATAAAGGGATTTAATGGCATAAAAATTAATTAATTAATTAATTAAATAATTAATTAATAAATGATGATGTCATCAGGGATTTTTTCAAAAAATAAAAATACTTTATTTTTTAAAGGATTTTTAGGTGTCTACACAAGTAACATGCTTCCCTTGTGTGTAGGAAGGATCCCAATTATGAATGGTGTCTCTAAAACCTGATCAACTATCCCTATGTCGATGCTGATGGTCACCCCTTCTAAGACGACAAGAAAGAATGAGTGCAGATTTGGCAAGGATGGATGTAGAACCTATCCCAAAGAACCAAATGTCTCCTTAAATGATAAAGAGACCTCGTGCAAATTTTGTACATAAGGATCCACAATAATATCAAGCTATGAAGATCAATCATGTAGAGAATGGACATGAAGGTTAGAGTGAGCCCTCGCAACAACTGAAGAAGGATCTTCTTCATCAAAGAGAAGATGGATATCATTAATGATGTCTCTCAAATGATCTTGAAGACATCCCTTTATCAAATATGCAATGTATGACTCCACAAAAAAACCTAAAATATCTTCTATGTAGTCATCCCCTTTTGCTGTAGTTGGAAGACAAGGTGTACCTTGTTGTGCTAGACCTATCACTGTGGCAATGTATGCATGTGGAATGTGCTCATGATATGACCTCTCTCTACATCTGTCAATAGGATCTCACATGCCTTAACATCATATCCATATCTGATTAAAGTACAAGGCTGAGGTGGTGATGCCTTGCATCCCTTGAAAGATATGTTTGTCCATGCTAGATAATTGAAGACTTTGAAGTGTTTCACAACTGGTTTTCTACTGCACCATGCCTAAAAAGGAGTCTTCCCATCTAAGACATTATGAGGAGACCTATTAAGTCTACAAGTGACACTGCTATTAGCTTCAACTTCAAGTGTAGGATCAAGAAACTTTTCTTGTATTATGCAACTTTCCATGGACTTAAGAGTTCATATCCTTAGTGCTACAACATCTGTCTTCTATGGACTGAATGCTAGTGGATTCTGAAGATCAATACCCTTAAGTTTGCAAAATTCTTTAAGTCTTGTGTTCACATATCTACTTTCATTATCCATTTAAAGAACCTTGATGGATTTCCTTGATTGTTGTTCAACATGACTCTTGAAGGTTTGAAGATTATCAACCACTTCATTCTTATGATGAAGAAAGTAGACCCATGTGTAGCATGAAAAGTTATCAATGAAAGTAAGGATGTAGCAACCTTGGCTGATTGATGTCACTACAAAAGGACCTAGTAGTACCATGTGAACCAATAGAAGAAAAACTAATGCTCTTGAAGACTTTCCTTTATCAAAACTCTATCCACTAAACATGTTGAACATTCCCCCTTAGAAAAGTTGATTATAGGTAGACCTTTGACCATGTTTTTGGAGAAAAGTTGCTAAAGATAGTGGAAGGAAAGATGACCATACCACTCATGCCATAATTTGATTTATGGATGTGATTGAGTCAACAAGGCATGTGAAGGAGACTTAGGCACAAAGTGGGAGAAGAAATAAAGCCTTTTGTCATGATTAACATTCCCCCCTACAACCAACGAATCATCTTTGAGACTTCACACCATTACAAAATCAGGAAGGAACTCAACTTTGTTGTCATCTCCAAGGTGAGTGATTTGGAAAATTGAGAGGAGATTAGAAGTAAGGTTTGGAACATAGAGAATGTCTTTGAATTCCCCATTTTCTATCTCCACATGTCCTTTCCCTTCAACTTCCATTTTAGTATCATCTTCTACAAACATTTGTGGTACCTATGACTGCTTCAATGAAGAAAAGTCTTCTTTTGAAGAACCCATATAATATGAGGCACCTAAGTCAAGAATCCATTCTGATGAAGAACTTGAACAAGCCATAAGTCTTTGCCCTTTTCCCTTTCAAGTGGTTGGAGTTGAATCCTTGGAAGCATTTGGCACATTAATTTTGTTCTTCTTGATTAGGTTTTCCAATTCATCCATTCTCTTAGTCTTGCAATGATGCTCATCATGATTTGGTTTCTAGCAATATGCACAAAACAATTTTTCCTTCTTATCATTGCTTCCCTTCTTGCTAGAAGAAGAATTTCCTTGTTGTGAGGAGGATTGTTGTGTCTCAGATTGTGATTTTTACCTCCACTACTTTTTCTTGCTGTTGCTATAAATTTTTCCACTTTGACTTGATTGGTTCTCATCACTAGCCACCAATGCTTTGGTCTTTGATGATGTGAGAAGTTCCATATCTATCAACTTGGTTTGTTAAGAAATCAATATTTCTATAAATGCATCAAATGTAGGCTTTTGGAAAGCACTTCCCATGGTCAACCTATGAGTATTATAACTCAAAACAAAGGAAGCATACTTTGAAGTTAGCCACTTCAGGATGTGATGAATCAACCTATCATCCTTCATGGGATTACCATAATCTTTAAGTAGTGCTCTAAACTCATTGGCTTTGTTGATAAAATCTTGAATTGTGCCAAAATTCTTCAGATCAAAGAGAAGGACCATCCTCAATCTAATATCCCTTTTCCTCATCCACCTTACCATACAATGATTCTAGTTTGTCCCAAGTAGGTTTGGCTTCCTTGAAACTGGAAATGTGGAAGAAGAGGTCTCTATCTACACCACTCTTGATAATTCCTAAAGCCTGTTGGTCTTTAATTTGCCAATCAGAGAGCATTGTAGCATTAGTGGGTTTGGGAATTGTACTATCAACATAAAGATTTAAAACTTTTGTCATTAATATACTCCATACAATATATTTCCATGTAGAATAATTGTGTAAAGTTAGAAGTGGACCTTTAGGTGAACCCATGATAGTTTTTCCTTCTTGTCATTGCTTCCCTTCTTGTTGGAAGAAGAACCATGTTGTTGTGAGGAGGATTGTTGTGTCTCAGATTGTGATTTCTACTTCCACTATTTTTTCTTGCTATTGTTAGAAGTTTATCCACTTTAACTTGAGTGGTTCTCATCACTAGCCACAAATGCTTTGGTCTTTGATGATGTGAGAAGTCCCATATCTATGAAATTGGTTTGTTCAAAAATCAACAATTTTGTAAATGCATCAAATGTAGGTTTTTGGAAAGCACTTCCCATGGTCAACCTATGAGTATTATAACTAGAAACAAAGGAAGCATACTCTAAAGGTAGCCTCTTTAGAATGTGATGAATCAACCTATCATCCTTCATGGTATTACCACAATCTTCAAGTAGTGCTCTAAACTCACTAGCTTTGTTTATATAATATTGAATTGTGTCAAAATTGTTTGGATCCAAGAGAAGTAGATCATCCTCAATCTGGTATCCCTTTTCCTCATCCACCTTACCATACAATGATTCAAGTTTGTCCCAAGCAGGTTTGGCTTCCTTGAAATTGGAAATGTGGAAGAAGAGGTCTCTATATACATAACTCTTGATAATTCCTAAAGCCTTTTGGTCTTTAATTTTCCAATCAAAGAGTGTTGTAGCATCAATGGGCTTGGGAATTGTACCATCAACATAAAGATTTAAAACTTTTGCCATTAATCTACTCTGTACAATATCTTTCCATGTAGAATAATTGTATGAAGTTAGAAGTGGACCTTTAGGTGAACCAATGATGCAAAAAATAAAAAGAGCACAAAAGAGACACAAAAATACAATACACACCCCCTATTCATTCAATCAAAGAACCCCTCCCCCCCCCCCAAAAAAAAAAAAAAAAAAACAAAAGATGCTTTTGGCACTTTATATGTAGTGCATGTACAATAGGCCACTTGTCAAAATGTACAAAGTGCACTTTTGATTTTCTTGTTTACAACTACCTTTTGAGGTTCAAATATGTCACTAAGCACTGTAGCTTAGATTTACAGCAATTTTTAAAAGTAATCAAAGAAATATAATGCAAGAAAGTCCCTAAGTCTAAAAGTGATATTTTTGTCCACACAACCCTATAATTTGATTGTAGATCAAGAAAGTGGACAAAAAATTAAGCACTTTCAAAAAAAATGAAACCTATTTTCGAGTCCAAATGATCCTATATGAAGCATTTCAAGTTGAAAAATGTAGGATTGGACAGGTGCAGTCACCAAAAAAACAACTTCAGACAAATCCATCCACCAAAACTAGAAAAGAACTGAACAACTAAAAAGTTCATGAAATTCTACCCAAAATCAAAAAAAAAATTCCTTGATTTGGAGTCTAAATGATTGAGTTATAGCCTCCCAAAGTCAAACTGTCAAATCAAAACTACATCTAGAGAGGGGTCTAGGTAGAAAATTGCTAGGTTAAATTTGATTGTCCAATAGCCATTGTAGTAACTTTCAAAAGTGCCTAGGAATGACAGTCAAATAGTTATCAAATTTACTACCATGAAATGTTGACGTGAGCAAAAAAAGTTCCCCTTTGTTGACGTGGTAGTATGGATTGCTGACTTGGACATATGATAATGAAACATGGTAGATGTACAGAATGGTCGACATGTACAGGTCAACATGTTGCTAATAGGGTGAGTGACTAGGTCTGCGATGATGTGGTAGGTCTTTGCGCTAACATGTGGCTCTCTGAGTGTGCAAGTAATGTGGGGCTTTGATTGGTAGGGGCTGCTCTACTATTGCTACATGGCTGGTGCATAAAGGTGTTGCATGGTGCATAGTGTGTGGCTAGAGTAGTCTATTGATAGTTTAGCATGTGCTTATGGCTAACACATGGATTGCATGCTAGGAGAATCTTCAATGCCACTGAGGAGATTTCAAAAATGGTTGGGAGTTGCTAAGTGGTGTTGGGCTTGAAAATTGTGCACTGAGCTAGAGTTTTTTTTTTAAATGGTGTCAAGAAGTTTTTTAAAAACATGGGCACTAGGATGTTTGGGGAATAATCCCAAATTTGATGCATGAAAGAGTGTTGGGAGTTTAAAACTTCAAACTCGTGCTATTACTAACAAAGCATAAAATTGTTATATGTTGTGTTGAGGACAGTGAGGCTCACTAGATTGCTATGTTTGGCCTTTGGTCAACTTGACCACAACTGTTATAAATGTTAGAGTAATTATTTGTTACATTTACTAATTAGATCATGTTGATTTAATTAATTAAGTTATTTATTACTCTAGTTACTTAAGCTATCTCTTAGGTGCATATAATTAATATTTTATATTAATTATATTGTGCAACCTAGCTTTATTTCCATTTCGAGTTTTGTTCACCTTTAAGGTTGAACTTTTGTACTTTTTATTATCATCTTGGAATAAAAATTTTCATTCTCACACCATTGAGATTTTCCAAGCTCTACTTTTTCCTTTTCTAGTTTCTCTTCAACATAATTTTTTTGCATGTAGGTGTTCTTGGCAATCTGTGAAGTTGGTTTTCACAACTTCTACATTGTATCGGAGCATCCCTATTGCTTCCCAGTTTGAAGACTTTTGAAGCCACGATTCAGAGTCAAAAACCTCATATTTTTCGAGATTTTTTCCTTCAATTAGGAGGAGGGTTTTTTTTTTTGGCTCATTTTGGGCCAAAACAGACACTACCATCATGCTCAAAAGGTCCAGTACAGTCAAAATTCATATAATTTTTTTAAATTTTTGGTCACTATAGGCTTTAGAAATTTTTTTTGGCTCCCTAGAAAGCTGTATGGACACATTTAAAAAAAAAAAAAAAAAAAAACTTGATTTTTGGCTGCTCCACCCACTGGCCACCTCGATGCCACCCCACCACCACTAGAGTGTCACCTACACTTTGTCGACACTAGCCATGCAGTCGTAGCATAGTCCACTCTTGGTCGCCATTGGTAGGTCACCCTCTAGCCACTGCCGCCCGGCCAAGCTGATGCCTCCACTACCAAGCAGCACTCACCCACTACCATTGTTCTTGGCACACCACTCGCCCCCCACCACCATTGCTAATACAGTTCCCTAGTGGTTGACATTACTCTATGATTGGGTGACATCACTTTTCCATGCAGTGACATCATTTTTAGTCCTCCTCATGTCATCATTTAGGCTAGAATCTTTTGCACCTACTAACATCATTTTCTGACGAGTTGATGTCATTTCCTAGCCATTGACATCAACATTTTAGTAGGAATATTTTTTTCTAGTGATGGTCAGTTGATGGTTGTACAACTGTCAATTTTTTTTGCAGTTACTATAATTTTCTAGAGAGCTTGATTTTGGAGTAGTAGTCAGTTTTTTGGCCATAACTCAAGCATATGGAGGTCTTTTTTTTAATTGAAAGAAGCACCAAAAAGAATATTCCAAGATGGAGATGATGATTCTAGTTTCATTTCTTTTTGAGTCTATTTGAGCTCCAATTTTTTGCACTAAAGTTGAGGCTTTTGTTTCCTCCTTCCATACAGTTGGCGTCTAGGTTTTCTTCTCAATTTTTGTGCTTTTAGTAGTTGTTTCTTTGTTTTTTGAGGAATATATTTATACATTGTGGTCGGGAGCTTTTTCTTTTCTGTAATTTTCTTTAGAATTGACCCTTCTACTTCCATCTTCTTCTCTTAATGGTAGACTATTATGTCAAGGGTTATGGTCACACCTCGATGTGGCTTAGCTAGTTCTACAGAGGCCTTATGAGGTTCTTATGTAGTGTAATAAAATGAATGAGGGAATGGGCCTCATTGCAATGAATATTTCAGATGGGTTACTATTTCACCTGGATGGTTTTACTACACCTAGGGCTATGTGGGACATGTTTTCCACCTTGTTTGGCATAATGAATCGATTCAGGGTTCTATAGATAGATGTAGAGTTTACCTCCTTGGTTCATGACTCATTCACTAGCATTGAGGACTTCTTAATGAAATTCAAGTCTCTTCAATGTATGTTACAGGATGTTGGAAAGACAAAGTCAGATGATGAGTGTATCTTTCTAATACTCTCCAACCTTTGAGGTCCTTATCAAATTTTCACTTCTACCTTCTACTCCACTATGGATGCTCTAGGTGGGCCACATGTTATGCCCTCTTTTGAGACATTTTGTGATAGGTTAGCTTGTGAGCAATCCAAGCTTACTTAGATGGATTCACTTATAGGTTCACAGTCACAGGCATTGCTTGCCAAGTCACCTCTAAACATAGAAGCTGAAGCAGATATCAAATTCCTCTTCTGAGCACTCTACTGGTCCTTCATCATCTTCTTTTAAGAAGGAGAAAAGAAGATTAAGACTCGTACCTATTACTATTGTTAGAAGTGACCTCATGATGAGGCACATTGTTTTCAGAAGAGATTTGATGGCTATGAAAAATAGATTGTAGATTTGCAAGCTCTTCTTAAGAATAGCACTATTTCCTCTCCATCCTTTTCTACCTCATAGGGATCTACTATTTAGTCTTCTTCCATCTCTTCAACATCTACACTAGATTTTGGATAGGGTCATGCATTAGAAGAATCCATTGCATCTACTTCCCAGGGCCCTTGGATACTAGATTCAGGTGCTTCTCACCCTATGGCATCTTCTCGAGGGGTCTTCTCCACTATTGAGGCTTCTCCCATTCCTCATATTCTCATGGGGAATAACACTACCCTCATAGCCTATGAGAAGGGTTCAGTTGGCATTCAAGATGGCACATTCAATGATGTATTATATGTTCCATATCTGTCTACACACCTTCTCTCAATTTTTCAGATTACACGTCATGGATCAGGGAAGATAGTTGAGTTCACTATAGATTCAGTCTTCATTTAGGATAGTGCAATAGGAGGTCTTAATGCTATAGGGTTAGTTGATCATACCGCCCATCTCTATAGCTTCTCACACTTTGGCCCACCATCTCCATTGTTAGAGCACAACTCTTCTCTTTTATGAGAGCAACATGTGGTGTAGTTAGGACATTTGAACCTTTGTATTGTTCTCGAGATCCTTTTTTTGACTACCACACCAAATCTAGTTTAGGTCTTTTCTCTTCAACGAAATTCTTCTTTAGTTCTACCTAAACCTCCAGTTCCATTCATCGAGCCTCCAAGTGCACTTGTTGAAGATTCTATAGATGAAATTCATCTCCTCTTTCATGATGGTGTCAACACACCTACATTGGGGATTCCCTTTCAAGATCCTTATGTTTTCTCCTTTGAGCATTAGTTAGGCCTTCCGGTCTTTCAGGGGTTTTCTTGTTTTGTTCCCTTTTTTATTTCACATTGGAGTTCCCTTTGTTCACTTATTTCTATAGGGGCTCCATCATTCTAGGGGGGCTTTGGTGTCTCTTCTTTCTCTCATGGGGGGGTGGGGGGGCGCGCTAGTTGTACATATGGTTTTGAGAGAGTCTCTTGAGCCAATTTTTGTTGTTGTTTTTTCATCTTTTTTTGGAGAGGAGTTTTTCCCATTGGGTTTTCTCCTTTGTCTCCAGTTTATAGAGATTTCCTTATTTTGGGTACCTAACCAGGCCTTGTTGCTAGGACCCATTTTCTTACTTTCATAGCTTTGCTTGGTTAGCTTACCTCCTGAATTTTTCTTAAGGGGGCTGTTAGAGTAATTATTTATTATGCTTATTAATTAGATCATGTTGATTTAATTAATTAAATTATTTATTACTCTAGTTACTTAAGTTATCTCTTAGGTGCATATAATTAATATTTTATATTAATTATATTACACAACCTAGTCTTACTTCCCTTTAGGGTTTTGTTCACCTTTAAGGTTGAAATTTTGTACTTTTTTTATCATCTTGGAATAAAGAATTTCACTCTCACACCCTTGATATTTTCCAAGCTCTTCTTTTTCCTTTTTTGGTTTTTCTTCAACACAGAATTTTTGCATGCAGGTGTTCCTGGCAATCTGTGAAGTTAGTTTTCACAACTTCTACAATAGACTCACCAGATTTGGAAGTTGAATACTACTACTATAATGAAAGAGGAATATTCTAAGTGCACAATAAATATTCCTAGCAAGGGTCATGGTTTCACCACCTAGTTCCTGCAAAATAAATTTATTTGCAGGGCCAATTGGCCAAAAAAAATTCTGAAAATATGCAGTAAAAATATGACAAATTGTAGAGAGAATTAAAATATTGATCTAAAAATGAATTTGAAAATCTAATAAAAGATCATACCATACTTGCAAATCAGGCCTTTGGGTGCCAGTTTACAAATTTTTTTTTTCCTCCAAATCAACTTTGGCCCAATATAGGCAAACTTATAGTCAATTTTCACTAAATTGATGTTTTGGATGCAATGGCAAGGTCTATTCTAGCTTTAGACGCTCCCAGTGACTGTGATACTCTAGATTTGGTTTGAGGTGCTGAAGCAACAATGGTCTTGAATAACTATGTCAAGAGAAATTATCCAAGCTCTGATACCATGTAAGAATTTTTCTTAGGGAAACATTCACCCAAGATCAAGGAACTCAAGCACAAACACAATAGTAGACTAGAAAGAGTATGATTAGAATATCGATATGTATTCAATTCAATATGAAAGTACACTAGGAGTGCCTATATATAAAGGCCTCTAGAATGCCTAAAAATCAGCATGCTAATAAGTCATACAACCAAACACATGTCCACCAGGAGTGGATTATCCTCCATTAAGTATAGGAGTAAGTGCAATGATGAGAGGATAAGCCTACAAACGTGTAGCACACAAAATAATGTTGTAGACACTAGGTGATAAAATAGGAGTGTGAATAACTATGTTGTCTACATGACACCTCAGTTAATTATTCAAGCTCTAGTATTGTAGACACCATGTGTTAAATTAGAGTTGCTTACTCCAGTGTTGTCAACATGACAACTCATAAGAGTACACAAACTCCTAAGTGTCTCACCTAAGAAATAATAAAATAATGCACTAACCTAAGTAAAATTTAGTAAAGTGTAAATAGTAACTATGTATTAACACCAACAAATAGTAACTGAATTACCAATTTGTATTGTTAACCAAGCTCATAAAGGAACCAAGCTATCAATGTTAACCTTGTAGAAAGTAAGCAGTCTTAACTAGGTTGTAGTGTCAACCAAGTTGATAGTTCTACTAAGCTTTGGTTAGATCTGAGTCAATAGAGTATTCTTGTTCCAAGATGATAATTAAGCTAGCAGAGTAATGCAAACTAAGTCAAAAGTGTCTACTGAGTGATCAGTATGAACCGAGCATCCAATATCAACCAAGTGTCAGAGTTAGCCAAGGTGAAAATGTTTCCTAAGTATCTTTAGTATCGCTCGAGTAAGTCATTGGACCCAAATTATAGCACTGAGTCATCTTGGCAATTATTTTTGGAACTGTTTATGTTGTATCCAACCTATGGTGAAATTATTTTGGTGGACATAAGTATGAGGTATTTTGTTTAGCCAAATATATCATTATATCATGAGCTGAGGAATATTGAATAGAAGTGAATATGGAAGAGTAGAATATCTATAAGGATACAAGAAGCATAAAGAAAGGAAGAGACTCATCTATGATGTTTAGGTGATCAGTTTACTTCAAAGAATCTTCATCAACAATTAGAGTCACATTTTAGAGATCAATCCACTTATTCACCATAACATGTGCATCACTCCCAAATCCTTTAATAAGGTGGACTTAACAATCCTTTGTAGAAACTCCTAATAGAGTACATACTTAATTGTACTATATAAATCCTTTCACAAGGTGGACCTAACAATCCTTATTACTCTTAACTGAGCAGATCACTAGAAGTGATCAATTGTAAGCCTTAAAGTGCAAACTTTATTAATGCAGTAGTGAAGAATTGTGGGTGTTATCCCCACCCTAGTTTTACCTTCTAGTTGGAGGGTTTTTGGGTTACCAAATATTGTGTTGTGGTGTTGTTACTTTACTACTATGTGTTTCTTTCTTGCAAGTAGATTAGACAACTTAACAAAGTGGATTAAGGAAAAGAAGTTTAAGTTATTCTTGATTCACCCCGCCCTCTAAGCCACCTAGTTTGCATTACATTTCCAAAACCTCATGTAGATAAGTGGGTGAAGTCCATATATTCCACCATTGGGTAGAAAAGTGATGAGGATATTGTTATGTGTTTATGTAGATTGATTTGACATTCTTTTAGTGGTCATCATATTGAGATGTTAATCCACAGGAACAAGTACATTGAGTAGTCATGGGGAATGGATCCTTATGTAGACCTTGACTCATAAGTAGTTGCATAGGAAATGTTAAGGAGTTACTTAAAATTTGATACCCACAATAAAAAATTAAAAAAATATTAATCATATTGTAGAGTTTATCAAACCCCCATATTCATGCATGATCCATGTGTGAGTATAGATGGTGATGTATTATCATTGAATCATCAGACATCATGGGTGATCCACGAGTGAGAATAGCTGGTGGATACCATTAAATCCCCAAAAATCATGAGAAATATGTGTGTGGGGTAGATGATGTAGAAAAAAACTTATAGTATCAATCAATGTGGGAAAATATACTCTAGTTAATACTCTTATGTTTAGGTCTAGTAGTGTTGACTAGAACCTTAATAATTTAGGATACATACTTTTGTAATTTAGATTCTATATTGGTTTACATGTCAAGTGATGTCCATTTTTCTTGCGTCATGTATTATATACTAGCATTGGGTTATCATATCTCTTTTATGAGACTATGCATCTACTTGGCATGTGTGTTGACCACTCCTTTTTCTCATGTCTTTGTGGTTGGGTTACAATTTTGTAAGCATAGTGTGATGGACCTAAATTTTTCACCTATTAGGGTGGCATTTCATTATACCACATTTAGGGACTAGTGTACAAGTGGTGAGCTTAATTCCTCCAAATTTAAAGAATTCAAGCATTGATTTATCCATGATATGCTTCACTTGTCTTGTGATGTATGTACATTGTGCCCTTTTAGTTACTATACTTAGAGTAGATTATTTTATGTATATGCATTTAATATTCATATGCACATGTACACATTTGATTCTTATAGTAGTTTATGGTTTATGTTATAGATTGTGGTCAAGTGATTAATTCCTCAATGTGCATGTATATGGTACTCCATAGTGTGCAAAAAACCTACATTTTAGTTGTGCATTAGTTGTTGCAAGCCTCTTAAACCTTAGATACTATATCGACCCTTTTTTGAGCTTCAAACTTGAATTTTCACATAAACCATGCAATTAGTCACTCTTGATTCATGTTTCATTTCTTTTGAAGCATAAAATGCCACTTTTGAATAATCTTACATCACTATTGATTCTCAAAATGTTTATTTTGAATGTTCTTATATCACTTCTAAAAGATTGCTTGCAAACATAGAGAACTTGCCAAGGGTTTTCCAAAAAAGTACAACTCTAGTTTTTGGATACCATTTATCATGGAGGAGCATTTTAAATTAGAGTTGGTCATATTCTTATTCAATTAGTTAAGGTTCCATTTTCCTTTCATGATGTTAATCTCTTGCATAATATGGACTCAAGGATGTTGTGATCCCCTTAATGGGAGACTATTGACAATGGATCAGTCATGATCCATGCGATTCATGGATGTGATATAAAATCTCATGTGGTGGTTTGAATATACCTATTATGTTGATTCATATGTGTTAATTTCTTTGGAGCCTTTGGAAGTGTTTGTTAAGATATTTACTTGTGTGTGAACATGTGATGTTAGTGATATTATCTTTGGAATGTAGTTTATAGCCTATGATATGGCAACTAGATGCACTTGTATTCATAATTTTTATTTATGTCTCAAAAAAGGAAAAAAAATGTTAAGTGCATATGTTATCCTTTGGTTCCAAACGTTCCCTCATACATAATTACACCCATGTGGAAGAGGAGAAAATAATTAAGGACATGACCAATTCATTTATAATAAAACTTGTAACATGTCATCAAAGACCAATTGTAGGAATTATTAGAACACATTTTGATCTATTTATGGAGTTAATCACAAGGAGATTTTATAAGTATTTATAATGAAAGATCTGTCAATTAATAGATGTTATGGGAATGAAAAATCAAAGTCAAAACATAGGGAAATAAATTTGCAATGTTATTAAAGTAATTGTTACATTAGAATAACTAACCAATATTGGAGCTAGGTGCATATGTCCCCATCCATCAATTAAAAGGTAATTGCCACAATCTAGAATGAATAAAGATTTATTGTTGATTAGGATGGCATGCTTCGTTTATACTAATAGCTCATGGTTAAAAAGAAAAAATATTGAGGGAATGAAAAGATTTATGTATGTTATAATATTGCAAGTGTAGTAATAGGAAAGAAGAAATACTTATCATCTAAGGCATTAAGGATAGGATAATCTAGTGATAGATTGCAAAAGAGTATTTTGAAGATGGATCCAAAAATGCTAAAGATTTTGATCATTATTGTAATCATCATCTAGTTGTAACCCCTTGACAAAATGGCAAGGGTTCTAGAACTGTAATAAGTCATGTATATAGAATTCTCTTTTAAAAGAATAAGTTAGGAGATAAAATTGCATAAGGTATAAAATATAAATAAAGTTGTAAATGGGGGCATATCCTTGTATGACAACCCCACAATATTAAGTTGGTCTTTGTAATCTTTTAAGGATCAAGATTGATTAAGTTTTGAAAAAGACTAGAGATTTTCTTAAATTTATTCTTTCCTTATAGTTGTATTATAAATTTTATTATTAATAAAAATTCGGGCTTTGTCCTTTTAATAATATCAAGTTTCCACAATCCATTGCTAATGATGATGTTGCTTCTGGATTCGATTGTGTAAGTTTTTTTTTTTATCATCAACGTTTCGGATCACACTCTGTGATCCATCATCAAGATGAGAGAAGGAAGTAAAAAGTATCACACTTTGTCCTTTTACTGATAAAAAAAATTACATTTGAAACGAAAGAAATATAATTAATTTTTTTTTTATGGAAAGCATATAAGGATAAACAATAAGGTGTGTGAAAACAAAGAGGTGAATGCAAATTATCCATTAAATATCTTGGTTAAAACACATTTATAAGAAGCCAAAGCTAAATATGTGCCAAATTCTAAAGAAAAGAGATATATAAAAAATATGGCCAAAACTTATTTATATCATTATGTCAGGTCAAAGGAAATGCATTGGACAATAATAGAGATCTAAACTCTAGATTCTAAAACTAAATCTATGATAATAGATCTATAATGGTTAGATCTATAAATGAAATTTACAAATATGTATGAAGATAGGTAAAACTTACACATATGTCCTTGAAAATATGTGGCTTTAAAATTAAAAAACTTGTGGCCTTGAACTATTAATATGGGCTTGAAATTTGTCATATTAGAGTAATCATTTGATTAAATTGCTTTCTTTAAAATGGAAAACATTATGGTGTTAAAAACCAACATTATAACTTTCTATGTAAAGGAGTTCACTTGTTTCTTCAATGTGCCTTAGCAAGCATGGATGATTAACTCATTTTTGTAAAAGTTGGAAGAAACACAAAATTACATATGCAATGGAAAGGTAATAGTCTAATAATGATGTGTAATGAAAGTGTTTGAGACAACTTTGTAATTAAATGTAACAATGATATTTTACAGTAGTTAGCCTAGTGCAAAAATTAGTGTTTCGACATTTTTAAATGAAACTTAACTTACATATATATACAAAAGATTGATTGTTGATGTATGATTCTTTTGATAGTAGATGTGGAGTGTTTATCCTAATGAGGGGTTATTCACAAAACTTAGAGGTATTGTCCATTTATGCAAGCCTTAACTTTTAGAATGAAATTTGTGAACAATAATTAGTTGAAATTAAGACATAATTAAACTTGACTAAAATTTGATAGTTAAAATCACATACCTAATTTTGAATTAGATTAAAACTACAATTGTAATTCTAATCTAACAATAATATTAAATATAATAGATATATAAACATATTTTTTAAGTATAAAACTAATGTAACATCATTGAATCAATTAAGTCAAACAAAAACACATACAAAAACTATACACTTTAAAGATGTATACAAATTGGTATAAAACAAAGAATAAAAACACAACTAATCCCTTTCCACTTCCCACAAATAAAATATCAATTCTTTCATACTTTTTTTCATATTTTCCCTTATATCATGCTCCATCTAGTCTGCTGGAACTTTGAAAGTTTCTTTATTTTGTTCTTTTCATACTCCCCCTATTATTTCCATGACTGAAGCCGAATTATTTGAATAACCATTTTTACAAACACATCAAAACTGTTTGTGGATGGAGATATAGACTTTCGGTGACATCTACATAGAGAGTTTAAGCACGGAAGATCCAAAAACAACCACAGAAATTCACACAAGTTCACATTTCTACATTGCTTATTCCTTGATTTGGCCTGCCTTCTAGTTTCAACCATTCCCTACTGAAAGTGATCTCTGATATGACCTCACAATCACACTGTTTTGGGTTTGTGGGTCTCTTTTTTACATGATGTAGCTTTTTACCAGGACAATAATTCTAAGATTTCCAGCACATGTGAAAGAAGTCATAAATTATTGGACAAGATCAATATATATGTAATGTGAAAAGACCTTATGAATCAATTATTGTCTGCATATTATTGCTCAGAATTTTTGGTTTTCGAGAACAAATGGCCCAGATCTACAGATAATGATAGATATCATCAAAGTGATCCTCACATCTATAGATTAGCTGGTGTACATAGTTCATAGCTAACTTTGTTGTCAAGATATTAATGTTATGATTTTACATAGATAGCTCTATAGTAATGAAAATTAATATGTGTAGAACATTCAGTACATCTGATTTCATACTTAAAAATCTAAAGACATATTTATCTATTGGAATGTGGAGTTCAATTCCAAATTACATCTTGATCTTGATTAATATACTTAAGATATCTATATATATTTGAATTCAATAAGATAAGTATCTCTAAATGTAGGACAGAATTTAGAATATTCATTAGCAAGAGATGAATTTTAGTGTTTTATATTAATCACTTTATAATAATGAAAATAAGAGATTGTATTATAGCTGGTGGATAATAAATATTGTTTATTGTAAATATGATGATTAGATATATGTCACATATTCAATATATTTGATTTTATATCTAAAAATTTAAATGATGGCATTGAGACATTCATTTCATCTAATTAACATCATGTAAAATTTTAGTAAACATGTCAAGATCTTTCAATGTCTTTTCAACAAATATACTTGAGACATCTATAGAACTTTAACAGGATTTTGAAATGACATTTCAGTGAGCATAGAATTTAAAATATTCTTGGGGCCATAGGAGAATCCAATGTCTTAGTTTGTCAAACTTTATAGTAAAGTTTCAGTATCGTATTGAGACGTTCATCTAATCTATTTCTTCAATTCTAAATAAACTTCTAGTATAACTTTTTAAATGAATGTAGATTTATTCAATCTTAAACCCATTTAGATAACGATCTCAAAATGACATTTCACTGAAGATAATATTCTCAAAATCATGAAAAGAAAGTACAAAATAAGATTCTTTTATAGTTCATACATCAAATAGTCTGTATATAAATCTAAAGATACTTTGGTCTATCAAATCTTATCATAAATACTTAATATTATATTAAGACGTCCATCTAATCTATATCATAAACTTTCAATAAACATCTAGGACTTCATTTTTTATTAATAGTCTTTTCTCTATTAATAAAATATTAAAGTTACATATTCACAAAAAAGAGGTCGGGAGATACAAGTTCACCCCACTAAAGTTCACATGCAGAATCCATTATTCATCAAAAGAAACATAAGAACTGCCCTCAATCATTTTGAATAACATAGATATCTATACAATCATAAACTTCATTTGAATAATGATAGCTATTTATACAATCATAATTCAATTAAGATAAGGATCTTGTAATGACATTTCACCACAGATAAGATCTAGAATATTCTGGAGCCATGAGAGAATCCAATGTTTTGGTCTGCCAAACCTTAAGAGGTTGGTGGTTAACAGTGAAAGGCAAGGGCATTGTTTGTACTTGTAGAATGTGTTGTAGTCACGAGTAAGGCATAGATATGAGACCAACTTTCCTGGCATGTCAGGTGGGTCCTCAAGTTTTTCTCTAAACTCAAGACAATGGCCCCTCCGTAGGACAAGAGAAAGAGGACAAGCCTTCCCGCCCTGCCTGCCTACCCTATTTCCCACAATGTATATAAATTTAATTATTGCATATTCTCTGCTCTTCTCATGGTTTGCAGGTTTTTTTAGCAATATGCACGGAGTAATTTGTTTCATACTTTGAGAGCAATCAATAAGCAATGATTTATTTGTACCCTCTTGAAGAAAATGGGAAAAGTGATCGATCAGATTGACTTTGGGCACAACAAATGCAGACCGACTTTGAATCTCAAGGTTAAAAAGCAACCATTCAAAAGCAAGCTGGTTGATTCTGACTTGTGGTGTCTCTTCAACTTCTTTTCTTTTCTTTTCTTCATGTCTGAGCGTTGAATTTGGCTTCCCCATAACTTTTTGCAGCTTTGAATTCACATCTCGAGTAGGAAACCTTTTGGGTGTCAAGGGATAAGTGCGGATGGGTATATTTTCAAGTAGTTTCTTGAAACAACTGGTCTATCCACCCAGCCACACCTTTCGTTGGGTTTACTTCTTATGTCCAAATGTTGTTTTTAGTTGAGTTGCTTAAAGTAGAGGTAACTAGCCTATCATTGTTAAAGTCATTCAAGAATCAAACAAAGTAAATTTGTTCTTAAAGTCATTCAAAGAATCAAACAAAGTAAATTTATTTTTCAAGAAGATTTGATTTTAGAAGTGGAACGATAAAAAGAAAAAATCCATCACTCTTAACCATCACACTACAACTCCTTCACATTAAAGTCAATATATCACTTTTGATATAATAGTTAGAAAATATCTTATTTTGATAAGTAATTTAACAAATTATAGCATCCAATTTGACTAGACCTTATCTTATCCCTCCCTTCTATCCAATTAGTCCTTTTTTTTGTCTGTGTAAGGTGCTAAAATAGAGTTCACTCACTTGAACTAGAAAGCTAGATTTATTTCTCATCTACTATGGAAAGAAAGTGATCCACTTTGCTCAAGATCCTTAAGTACAAGATGAATTTAGTAATCATTCATGATGACTAGAAGATTATTAGACAATTGCAATTGAGAGATGCAATAAATAGGGAGATATAGAAAGAACAAGTAGTTTTATGCATGCATATGGAGACTAGAGACTTATAGACCCATTCTAGGACTAGATCTAGAAAAGATAGATTATAACTCACCTACCATCCAAATATTAGGCTCAAGGACTAGAGAAACCTTGTCAACTTGTTCCTTGACTCATATGATTGAAGTGAGCCTAGTTCCTACAATTTTCCAACGAAATCATTTATGAGCTACATCTCTTGACCTATTGGTATCCCTTTTATCATGTCTATCATCTATTCCTACACAAAAAGAAAAAGCAAAATGATAAAGTAGTGTGTGGAAAGGAATTCCCCTAAGTTGAGCCCTATTTTAGAATTAACCATGGAATTGAAATAAAATATGAATGAAATGAAAGAATGTTGTTATATAGCAAGGGCTAGATCTGAAAATAGTTCAATGTCTTATATCTTGATGATGCAATTCTCTTTTAATGCAATCACAAACATTACTACAATGACATGACTCCAAATAAACCTAAAAAGAAATCATAAAAGCCATGCTTGCATGAATATTGTTAAATATTTCTACAATGCTAAATCTTAAGAAGGTCTTCAATGCTGAGAACATTCTCTTGAGGACTTGAGATGCACAATTAGCATTGACCCTTCTTGTACATTGAATTTATTAAAAAAGTAAATAAGGTTAGCTATATTTAATACCACTCTCAACCATTTTGGGGTGCAAAATGCAAAGGAAGCTAATCTGGGTGTAGAATCCTTGTTGAATCTAAATAACCATTATATAGTTCAAATTTTGCACCAAAACAAAAGGGAATAGGGACATTATGGGGAATGAGGCCAACCCAAGTCACCTCTATCCTCTAAATCTCCTTAGTACACCCCAAAAATACCCAATTTTGAACTAGACATCATATTTGGAGAGAGGATGCAATTTACAATGGTACATCTAGCCTACACCTTAGATGGATTATGAGTTCCACATGCATACTCATGACAAATTAGATTAATAAGAGAGATTGTGAGAGTCATTATCATGGGCTATACTTGAAAATGATGAGGAATCACTAACTTTGAGAAATAACTTCATTCAGTCCTTCACTACTCTGATTGCTTTCTTTGTGATTTTCTTTCAAAATTAGTCTTCACTCCTTTACATGCACATACATTCATATGCATCTCCACACACACTTTCATATAGGGATACTTCTCCTTCTCTTTGCTCACAATTATAGGGTTGGCACCCTCCTTAAATAGATGTTCTTTGAAGGTGCTAGAGATCTTGATCGATGGCTTATACTTCATCATCTTTTTTCATTTCTATTCCATTTTTTGATTAGTTGAATTGCACACCTTGGGATAATTACTTTGTGAATTGACATGTGACCAACTTCTTAGCTAGCTCTACAAATATTAAATATTATATAAAAGTTAGTCAAAATAGTTTACATATGTGTTTGTGTCATTACAAACTTATATGTCAAAACTGAACTACTTGATACTTGAATGCTCTAACACTTGGTCATGTATACTTGTTCTTGCTATGACTCAACTTCTATATTCATGTTTTCTCAGTACTTAATAACTTGTTAACATGCTCGGTATGAACTATATCACTCAATTTGAACTATATTGCTTGGTGCATATATCTGCTCAGTTGCTACTGAATACTCAACAATCACTATCCTACTTGATATAAGTATTTTATGCTTGGCCTTTACTAGATAACATGGTCATAGTGATGACCTTATAATCTTGCCTATTAAATGACTAAGTGTTTGGACACTAATCAACAACATAGGCTTAGAGATCAACAATCTCCCCCTTTTACATTAGTGAGAAAAACACTTTGTCATGAATAAAATAATCATTTCTTCCAAAAAATGAGTACTTACCCTAAGACCATATTTTTGATCTTGTAAAAGTATAATCTAATATCTGATCTTTGATATGCACATTGCTTCTCCTTTTTTTGTGGGCTTCACCTTGTCTTATTCTTTCATATCCTCTTTTATTCTATATCCCACTTATTTTTTTCACTGATGGAACTTGGGGCTGCTAGGGCTAATTGATACTTATTAAAGAATTGTTGATAAGTCATAGCCTTTATTCCATAATTCTTGAACTTGTTCCAAAATTTGAAGTTGAATCTCTAGCTCAGCAACTAGATCAATGAATCCTACTAAATGTAAACACTATGTCTCTTTCTTCAAAATGTCTTTGGCAACAAAGACTACATTTTGAATAATCTTTATATGTGGCAATAACTTTGGTTCAATCAACATCAACTTATGCCTTATGCCTGTATCTTTAGCCATGATCTTGGCTATCCTCTTTCGACTAAATTGCAATTCATTATACAAGGATGAACTTGAACTTACATTCTTTTCCAACAACACTCGCTCTAATGTTTGCATGTAATAGTTCTAATGAACATGTGGTATTTGTTGTAAAGAAACCAATATCACACAATTTCAAATTTAAGGAATTAATGGTTTGAGAAATTATTTCCAGCTATGTGACTAATGTAGCAAGCTTAGCTTGTCTATGTGCAAGTTCTTGTGAGACTTTATAATATAACACTTTACGCTCCATTCTTCATTTAGACCATTGTAGTAATTTTTTATTAGTCTCTATGTCTTATGTTTGAATCTTATCAACTAAGTATACTAGCTAATCCAAAATTGTGTGCTGGTTATTCAAATCTTTGATTCCAAATGCATCTACAAACTATCTTTGACAGTATATAGTACCTTCCTTCTCTTATGCTCTCTTCTTAGTTGTTCTTTTTTTGCCTTATGACTCAACAAGGTTTGTATCTTTTACATTTTCTCTTGTGTAAGATTTTTCAAATCATACATAGGTAATGTAAATACCTCATTTAGGCTAACTAAATCATTATCTTCTTCACCCGAATGATCCACATCCTAAGATCATGAAGGTGTATCACTTGGTAGTGATAATTGTATTTGTTTCCCCTTTTCATGTGATCTCTACTTTGGCTATTGTACTTCTATAGAAATTACCATAGGTGCCATAGTTGTTTGTTCTATAGCCTTTGCACTTGGAAATTGAATAAGAGCTTGAGTAGCCTCTTGCTCTTTCTTCTTACCTTCATCCTTTACCAATGTAATGGACAAGTCTTCTTCAAAATTTGCCTCCTTTTGCAAAATAGGCATATAGTTTAATGGTGTGTATATAATTAAAGCCTTACAAAGTTGCTCAACACTTGTATCCTCTATAACTGACGTCACATATACATCACCAATCTTCTTATTTTCAAGCTTTGGGTATTCTACTATATGTAACAAAATAGGCTAGTAGATATTTTTCTTGAAAATTTTATTAAGCCTTGAATTTCCTCTTTAGATAGTATATTCATATTAGCTGGAGGGGTCTCAATGTCATCTTCTATTGTGATAGTCTTTTTCTATTCACACTAACTGACTAGTTGATGAATTTCCTCAATCAACTTGGCCACTTCTTGTTTGTATTCATATTCGAATTTGATTGCATCTTGACCTTCCCTCACTTCCATAGATGGAGTAAGAAATCCAAATGCTTCTTTCCATATCCAAATACTATATTGCTCAACTTCATGAGTTTTATTTTTCAAAACCTTATATGGCCTATCTCTTAGCATAAACTTCTTTACAAAATATTTAAGGGTTATAGACATATGAGTCTTCCCCAAATCTGGCATAGCTTGTGCCAGTGTTGTCTCTCTTATTTGTTTCTCAGCACAGGCAATTCCCATTTCCACTTTGCATCCACTCTTTTATACAATCCCATTGGAAATCCAATACCCAATTCCAAGGGTGTGCATCTAAATTTGACCATCATATCAATCATGGACCTTCAAGCTTAACTTGATCATCAATATTTAAAGAAACATATTAAATGTCTTTGAATCCCATAATACTTTTAGATTCTATCAATTTTTTACATACCTAATCCACATTCATTGGAGGGATTCTTTTTAATCTTTGAAGTTTGTTGGATTTATCAGACACATTCTTTTCATCATCTTTCTCCTCCTCTTGTGCTATGATCACTTCTCTCTTCATCTTTTACTGTACTCTATCCAATTTCCTCCTTTTAGATTAGCTTCCTATTAATTTCTTGGCAAGGGGATATGTTGATCTTTTTTTGGTGATGATCACCTTTCCCGTTGGCTTTGGAGGTGTCATCATTTCTTGCATATCCTTTCTGAATTCATCTTTTAACTTAGGCTCAATCACAACAACCTTTTTCCATTTGGTGGTCTTTGGCTTTACAACAAAAAGTTCTTTTCCTTTTCCTTCCTTGGCTTCTATAGGTTGTCCATACCCTTTTCCTTGTTCCTTATTACCATCCTTAGCAATCTTTCTCTTTCTTTTCTTCCTTTCTTTGTGTGTGTTGGACTCACTAATTAGCTCAGCAATTACAGTTTCATATGTGCCAAATTGCTTGGCACTCACATCTATATCTTCTTTCAAAAGTATAGTGATTGTTGCAGTTACCTTATCTACATTTACTTTATAGGGAATTCGCTTTATCCATTCTACCCTTAGCAAAAAAAAATTTGCATATACAAAATCTGTATCTGCAATGAAACATACTTCATCATAGTATTTTTCCACAACTAACTTAGAATTTCTCATTCTATTTCTCATCTTTATCTTGAATTCTTCAAAGTATTTTTCCATTATTGCTTCAAATTTATCTACCAATCTAATGATTAGGTCACTAATATACTCCATAGCTAGTTGATTTCTATCCCAATGAACTATTCCAATAGTCATAAAAGAGTTTTGTACACATAAAAATATACAAACTAATAAGGATCCAAACTTACAAGAAGTGTTCTCCACTTTCCTTACTACCTCTATGTTATCTATAAGTTGGTGAAGTTGCATCTTAGAAAGATCATATGAATGATCCTTCTTCAAAATTTTGTATCCCAAATCCACTACTACGCAGGGTATGTTGTTCAACCTAGTAGATTGATAAAATTTGTATGCTATCACATGAATAAAAAATGAAATTATTAGGTCATCAATTCCATCATTTCACATACCATGACCATTCCACTTTGCCTTGGTCATATTTTCAATTTCATTCTTTTTTACACACATAATTCTCTTTAGTAAATCCAAGGTAGGGTTGTTAGAAATAGATAATACTAAGCGAAGGGGGGGGTGGGGGTGGTGAATCAGTATTCTACAAACTTTTGTCCACAACTAAATATTGTTAATTACTTTATCACTTGCATATGAAAGTAAACCAACAATGTTGAATAGTAAATATAACTATATACATAGATAAGTTATAACACAATTATTTGTTAACTAGGGAAACCATTGCCAAGGGAAAACCATAGTGGGGATGATACCCACCAAATGATTCACTAAACAAAAGGATCCTATTAAGGATATTGACCTTGTTAGGAGTCTATAAAGTACATATAGTGTCTTGAGTCCTTGTTAGAGGACTCAAACCTATTAGGAGTTGCTTCAACATTGTTAGGAGTTGATAGAACAAATACAATGTATGCAAGAAGAGCCAATTGTCCTTACATGCAATTATACAATTCAATTCTTCACAAGAATAGATATATTGACAATACCTTCTATCTATTGTAATTCACACTTACTCTAATGATACATCAGATGTAGTCCAAATATTGATCATCTCATCAACTTTGCATCAATCACACATATCACATAGATCACACATATGTCACACACTTATCTTCACAAGATAAGATCTTTACTTATACTTTGTACATTAATAAATATTTTCTTAGTCGGCCTTCATTTCTTCACATGCTTGACATAATATAAAATAACTAATAGAATAATTTCCACATAGTTGGCTCCTCATGAATTAGTAATTATTTTGGTGCCAAAATAATTCCTCACGTTGTATAGCTCAATTCTCTTCTATTCTCTATTCTTCTCTGTCAAATACCTGTACTGGTATTTCAACTATAACTCACATTGTATTCTCCATACACACATGTGCATTTGTATATGTCATCATGGAACTATCATAGAAATTTCCCCAATTGTGCATAAGCTAACTCTCAATGAGTCATTTGTACACAATGCATTTGTCTCTTTGCTACTGCAAACTGTCTAACACTTAGAAAATTTTCTATCTATAAATGCATAAATGAAATGTTGAATACATGTTGCCATAAATTAAAAATTTCAAGACATCTATCTGATCATATTTCCAACAATCTCCCCCTTTGGTATTGATCACAACATTTGGGAAAGTTGACTAAGTCTGAAAATGATTTCATACATAATCGAAACAATTAAAACTACACAAAATTGCCTTAAAAACATAACAATTTTACTCATGTTTTGATGGATCATTACATTCATTATCTCTCCTTTACATTGATAGATAAGTACATAAAGTGTACTCCCCCTTATATATACAATACACAATTTCCTTGGAACATACATACAATTTTCCTTTACATATTACTCGCCCTTTAACATCAATGGCAAAGGTGTCAAAAATTGTATCCAAAAACTAGGTCATCTATTATTGATTAATTTTTTATCCTAGAAAAACAATCTGCATAAACAAGTTTTATCCTATCCACTTCCTTCTTCTAGTTCTCCTTCACTCTATCAAAAACATTGATTAGTGTGCATAGTGTATAAGATGCCACTTCAACTGCAATCAAGTCAGTATATGCAAACTTGGCATAGGAAGTCTTTATTGCAACACATTCCTCCAGTTGCCTCTACAAAATACTAATCTTTAGTGAAAAAATTCTCTAAGATTTGAGAATCTCTTTGCTTCCTTCTCCTTGTTAGATTCCAAGCTTTTGATTACACTGTGGATCTTTTCCACTTTTGTTCCACAATCTTCAATATTGGTTTCTAGGAGCTATAATTTTATAGTGAGTGTTTCAAGATCACTCAACTTACCCTTAATTTGAATCTTAAAGTCTGTCAGATATTTGTATGATAGGGCTCATTGTCTATATCACCTCTTTCCTTCATCAATTTGTTCCTTTGGTTCCTTAATGCTTTCATCAAGTGCTTTCAAGTCATTTCTCACATTAGTGCATACTATATCAAATAGTGATGCATCATGCTTCACTTATGATTTTGTTGAGGCTACTTCTGCTAAAGTTGTGAAATCTTCATCAAAGATCTTCACCAACTCCTTGGCCTTTAGCTGCAAATCTAGAATGCCTACATTTGTGCTAACTATCTTCTACATTTTGTCTAGAACATCAGTTAGTGTCTTCTCCAAAGAATTTACTATTTTGTTCTTTTCAAAAAACTTTTTGAGTGAGCTCATCAATCCCTTTTGATCATCTTCATCATATAATGGCACTGATCTTGTTACTGCTATTACTAGAGTTACTGTAGGAATAAGTGTAACTACTTTTGGTTATGTAATTTTCTTCTCTTCCTCAGCTTTCTTCTTCTCTTCTTCCAATTTCTTAGCTTCTTTCCTTACATCTTCTTCATCTTTCTTCTTCCTTTCCTCGTCTTCTTTTTTCATCTTTTCTTCCTCTTCTTTCTTTCTCTTTTCTTCTTCTTCCTTCTTTCTATTCTCCTCTTCTTCTTTCTTTTTCTTCTTCTCCTCTTTCTTTTCTTCCTCTAACCTCTTTACCTTTTCTATCCTTTCAGTTTCTTTCTTCTTCTCATCTTCTTTCTTCTTTTTCTCAGCATGTTTCTTCTTCTCCTCTTCTTCATCGTCATCTAAGTTGGTGTAATCTATAATATTTTTTCCATAACCTACAAAAGGGTTCTCCTTTGCATCTATAGTTATGTGTATGGCATCCACTTGCATGGATTTAGTACTCATAACAATGTGCAATGGTGAGGGTGCCTGTTGTGACTCTTCTGCTTCTCCCTCATCATTGGATGGTGTGTTTTCTTCCACATAGATTGGGATCTTAGGTTTGGAATGCACACTCACCTTTGACACCAAGGTCATGAATTTTACAATTGCCTCCCATAAGAAGAATTGCTCTTCTGTTGTTCTTCAACAAGGGCTCAATTCCCTTCAACATTATGTCTGAATCTTCTTTGGAGTCAACCTAACAAAATTTATTTTTCATTGTTATCCTCAAATTCATATCTCCTTCCAATACTCTTTTCTTCATGTTATTTAGACTATTATATAGGTATTTAGGTATCTTATTTTGAATATTCTCAAACTCCTATAGCTCAGAATCATGTTCCTCATAATGAAATTTTCCAATTACCTTCTATCCATATTATTGCACAAAATATAATACTTATTTAATTCTACAAAATTTTCATCATTAATTATTTGCATGTTAAGATTCTCTACCTTTGGTTTTCATGATTTTCTTCTAGTTGATGTTCTACCTTCCTATGCATCTTGCACTACTAGTCTATCTTTAGCTTCATCCTCAAAAGTTTCAGATTCATGGTCCATTTGAGGTCTTCTTGACCCTTTTCTTGGATGATGGTGTAGGTTCTTGCTTCTTCTTTACCAATCTTTTTTATTTCCTCTACGTATTAGGTTCTTCCACCTCTTGATGCCTCATATGTTGATCACTCCTTATACTCACTGGTTGCACTTATGCAAGTATTGCATATGGTGCAATAGGGGCCTATGCACATGGTTGTGAAATTGTTACACCTTCTTAAGGTCCTACAACAACAATAGGAGTTACTGCTAGTACTTCAGACTACCCACTAGCTTTCATCTCAAGTGCTATCCCTTTCATCTCATTGAATTAATCTATAGTCATATCTAATTCCTTAATGATGGAATCAATAACCTTCTCAACTTTCTTCTTACTCTCTTTGCTATGTAGTTCAAAATGAACTATTCTCATTTTCTCTTCATAGGTTCCCTGTCTAGGGAACTCTATGTCCTTTGATTGGAGAACGATCTACACATACCCTTCTATGTGCTCAGTTCTCATCTCATATCCCATTGGTTCAATGAACTTAATACTTGGTACCACATCTTCTATACAAGTGTTATCTATCTCCACCATGAAGCATATTTCATCCTTACATTTCTTGACCATGGATGGAGATATTTTGTACCTCTATTTCATTTCAAATTGGAAACTCTTCATCATTCTATTAATGTAATCATCTCCAGCTTAGATTTATAGCATTGAGTTACCAATTTCATTGCACACTCATTGCTATCCCAATTTTTCACTCCTAGGAACTTCCTTGTAGCATAGCAAAAGAACTTAGTCAATAGGAACTCAAATATGAAGATTGTGCTCTTTGTCTTCTTCACTTTTGAAATATTTTCTAACAACTAAAATATGATAATCTCACACATATTTAATTTTCTTCCTTGTAATTCCATTAGATAAGCAACATGTAAAATTTCATCTGGTACTGAGTTAAACCTTGAGCTATGGTTAAACTTGTACCCTAATATCTTGCTTAATAATTTTACTCCTTTATATTCAATTGTATCTACCCTCATGTTCCTTCCATCAAATTTTGTGTTGAGGTTTTTGTTAGACACAAAATTTTGTACCCTAGCCTGAGGGAATACTTCTCAAGAAGCCTTGTGTAATAGGGAAACAATCTTGAAAGTGTGGAATTTTACAATTTGAGATTAAGTCTCTGGAGAAGGCTGACTTCCTTTACTATCAAGATGCACCTAAATGATTCTTGAGTGGAAAAGGGAGGAGGAATGCATGTGAGAAAGAGTACTTAATCTAATCTAGAGGGTGATTCACCAAATAATATGTGGGTCTTCTTCTTTCCCAATGAATGCACTAGAGCGTAATAGATTTCTCAAAATATAGCATTATCTACACCTTTTCAATCTTAATATCATAGATAAGCTAAAAGATAGCACAATTAGAGAAGGAATACAATGGATTCATTTAATCTAATCAGTCACCAAGTATGAACATGGTCATATGATGTTTCAATTATTAAAATACTTTCAACAAGCAAGGCCATAGGAATGCACACACACTTAGCTGGCAGGAAATGGATATAGCAGAGAAGATCTCTTTAGGCAAAATTGTAGAAGAGCTCTAAAAATCAAAAAAGAGAGAACCCCTGAGAAGAGTTGCAAAACTTTCTTTTATAGTTCAAGCATAAATGGAATAGCTTTAAAAAGGAGCCAAGCTCAACCATTAAAATTAAAATTGTAGAGGACAATCATGCAAATCTAAAGAAACTCTAATCCTAGTACACATCTATATGCAGTGAAATCCAATATTCTTCCCAAAAGAACACCTTGAGAAGACATGAATGATGACCATTAATGTTCTAATTGGGTAGATGGATAACCATGCAATGAGTGAGTACTACTTTTGCATTTAACAGGCATGGGAGGCAATTGAAACAACCAATCATTGGTTGAGCAAATTAGATTTTCCATTAAACAATTGTTATTCTTTTATATCAGTGAGCCAAGTTAGACAAAAGCATGATTCAACCATTTCAACTTCCATTTGCAACTTCCTCACAATTTGATTGGTCAAAGGCCCTTTTATTTTCCATCTTGGATGGGCAAAGTTCTTATATTATGGTCAACACTAGGACTTGCGATCTTACGATCATCAACTGGGGTCAAAAACCCTCATATCACTTTTTTCTTATTACCTTGACCCTTATGATCTTATGATCATCCATTTATTGTAGTAGTGAGCCTTCCTTTTACTTTCCTTGCAACCCTTCAACAACACCAAGACATCCACTCTTATGACAACTTCATATCATAGAGTCATGAAACCATTCTTTCCTTCTCATTACATTACAAAATATCTAACTAACCTCACAATATTATGATTGCTAATATATCTTATGGTCAAAGGCACCTTTATCTCCTTTTCAATCTTATGATTGTCAACTTATCTTAATAGCGGAACCTTTCTAAAACCTCTTTGGAATCCTTCAACACAATACTACCTTCCTTTAAACTTAACCGAGATTGTGCAAAAAAAAAGAACCTGACCACCACTGCTAACTATTTTCTCTCTACCTTAACCTGCCAAGACATGTGTCTTCCAATTGTATTCTTGCATTGTTTAAAATATCTACATTATAAAAATGTGACAAAGTGACAACCCTTGATCTTGAAAGATCCAATGACTGAGGTATACATAATTTGTATGCCAATTCATCTGACATTTTCCACCTTGCATGTGGTCTACAAGAAGATAGGACCCACATGCCATATGTCACTCTATTGTTTTGTTGCATGAAGTAAATTCCTTGCATCTTTGCAAAGTGATAAAGAAAAAATTATGGATTGTCTTTGATTTGACAATGGATGAAACACATAGAAAAAACACCAGCTCATGATGTGAAGTATGGATCAAAACCTACCAACTGGACCTTGCTCTTACAACTCCACCAGGTGCAAGAAGGAAGCCCCACCCTAGACACGTGGCATGATGTCACTTTCTCACAAAAACTAAAGTTCATGCTTTTTGGCAAAGTGATAAAGCAATGATTGTAGATTCCTTTGTATCTTACAGGTGGGAAGATATAGGCCCATAGAAGCATTAAATCAAAAACCTAACATTGGGACTTAGGATATAATGCATCAAGGTTTTGAACAAAATATTACTTCATGTTTAAATATTTGAATATTCAAATATCTAATTGATCTTTAGACATTTTGCCAATTATGAAATATGAATTTTGGCGAGAAGGCAAAATAGCTAACAATTTTGGCAATTCAGAGGGGATGTGAACCTGCTATGCATTGACCAATGACCTTGAACATCCATTAGATTGTCGAGTCATTGAAAACATTAAGATCTACCCTAAAAAACCCTAAAATTACCTTCTACAACTAGAAAATAGGCACTCTGAAATTGAAACCAGGAATTAAAAACCCTCTGTAACCACTGCGAAAACACCATGTGCTCATGGACTTCTTGGAAAATGGGAAGAATAGAAAGAAGACTATATATCTATGTATATACATATTCATCTCTATTGAAAGAAAGCTTTGAGATATATTCCATTGACTGGAATAGGTAGAATTTCACCATCAAGCCTACTTAACTAAAAAGCATTTGCCTACTTGCAATTTATAATCACATAAGGACCACTCCATGATGCATCAAATTTTGAGTGCCTCCATGGTTTCTCCCTATTTACATCCCACTTGAGAACAAGATATCCTTCCTTGAAAATCCTAGCCTTGGCCTTCTTGTCAAAGCTCCTTTTTATCTATTGTTGATATGCCTTAAGCGTATGCATATTTTGTTGCCTTATTTCTTCTAATACAATTAACTCTACCAACTTGATTGTCATGGGGTCATGTTCTTCTAACTCCAATTGATGAGCTAACTTAAGAGAGGGGAACTCTAATGAGGCATGAAGCTTGGGTTCTCTACCATATACCAAAATGAAAGGTGAATTCCCTTCTACTCCCTTAGGTGTAATTCTATTAGCCCAAAGGGTTGTCTTCAACTTGGCATGTCAAAACCTGTAGTTATTTTTAATTATTGTCTTCATGATTCTGATAAGGTTCTTGTTAAAGGATTTGGCCAAGGCATTGCCTTGGGGATAATAGTTTGAGGAGGTGCTCAAATATATCCCATGTTCTAGAGCCCAAGAACATATATGAGCTCCAACAAAATATTTGGCATTATCAGATATAATTGTGGAAGAAACACCAAATCTAGTTACAATTCCATTAAGGAATTCAACCACAAAAGCCTCTGTTGCATCCTTTAGAGCCATTTCTTCTATCCATCTTGTGAAATAATCTATGGCTACCAGGATCCACTTGTGACTAGAGCTAGAAGGTGGATTGATGGGGCTAATAAAATATAAACCCTATTGAGCAAAAGGTTGATCACTTTGAATGGGATGGAGGGGAAGGGTAGTCAATTTTTACTTTCTAGAAAAGAAATCACATTTCTCACAGTTCCTTACCCAATTCATTAAACAAGGTTAGCCAATAATAGCCAACCCTCATTATCTTCATTGTAGTAACTTTGGCTAAGAAATGACCACCAACAGGACCATACCAAAATTCTTTCAACAACCTGTTGATCTAGTCAGTTTGGATACACCTTAATAGGACTCCATCAGAATCCTTCCTAAATAATATTCCATCCACCAAGACATAGTGAACAACTTGTAACCTAAATTTTCTCCTCTTCATTCTATTTGATTCTGGGGTATACCTTCCTTCGAGCAAGAAATTTTTTGTGTCATGCATCCAATCAAACTAACCTTCATTCTCTACTGGTTGCTCAACTTGAATGAAGAGGGTAATCTTCTTAGGTGTCTTAAAAGATGAAGCCATCTGCTCACAAAGTCCTTTACCTCTTATCATCTTGGTGATCTTGATATCAATTTCATATTCCATGACTTTATTAATCCACCCAACCATTTTCTTATTGATATCTTTGTTTAGGAGGAAGTCCTTCACATCTGCATGTGGAACTAAAAGCTAGACTTTTTTGTGAGACAAGAGATGCTTGAATTTTTTGAGAACCCTCAAAACAATAATGACTTGCTTCTCTACATAACTATATATGTCATCATAATCATTAAGTCTTGTAGTGGAAAAAGCAATGGGCTGCTTAAAAAATTCTCATCATTCAGCTATGTTAAAACCATTGATATACTTGAGTTTCCTCTAAAGGAGTAAAGGATAAAATCTTTATCAAACTTGGGATTAATGAGAGTGGGGGCTAAAGAAATTGATTTCTTGATTTCTTCAAAACTAGCTTCCCCTCCTTAGTCCAAGTGAAGCTCATAATCATTTTCAACATAGTTGTAAGAGGTTTGACCATGGCAGCAAGATTAGGAATAAATTCTCTTACAAAATTAATCATACCAAGGAAACCTTGTAGTCCCTTCTTATGAGTAGGAACAAAGAGAGAAATAATTGCATCTACCATCTCTGAATCTATTATCAATTCATCTCTTGACACAATGTGTCCTAAGAGCTTTCTAATAAACCTTTAATATTGGTGTATATAGGGTAATGAATAGTCAACTTATGGCTATCTTAATCCTTAATTAAGTCATGTTATCATTACTATATTGTTATTTAGGTAGTTAGATCAGCCTAGGTGTTATGTAGGGTTGTGTCTATTCAACCTAAGCATAACTATTTATATATAGGAGGTTGTGAGTCTTATTTCAAGATCATATTGTGAAGTGTGTTCTCATTGGAGATATTTGGAGGTTTTCCCATAGAAGTGGACTATTACTCTCAATTATTATCAATTATTTATATAATATTTCATATTATTTCTTCTATTGTGCAAGTTATTTCATTACATGTAGTATCAAAGCATGACATTGGCACAATAGAGGCAAGATTATTTTTCTCAATATTGGGGCAATTTTTGGAAGAGCATAACTTTCATATTTTAGCAGATTTTTCCAAGATTTTAAAGTGTTTTTGAAGACTATATTAATAAAGCTATAGTCCAAAATTCAGACAAATTGGAGCAAACTAGAGCAAATTATTGTGAAACTAGTATTTGTACAAATTTTTTTGAGATCTACGTATCTCTCAAATCCTCTCGAAATGGAGTATAACTTGTATTAGGTTTTTGAATACATAGGAGAGGAGCCTACATTTCAAATCTTGGAGAAATTGAAGCAAAAATAAGAAAACTATTACACAATTATGAAAATTCTCTTTCAAGGCAGAAAATTTGCTAATTTTTTGGATTTTTCCTGAGTAAGGGTATCTTGGCCCTAATAAGTTACAGTGAAAAAATTTAAAAATCAGTGAATTAACATTTTATTTGAATGATTTATTTCAAAAATATTGGTTTCCATCACAAAAAGTCCTCCAACAAGGGGCAAAAAGAATGCTACCACACTAGGGAAATCTTCTAGTCAAGATTGGGAAACAAGAGAGGACAGTAATCCCAATGAGAAAATAAGTAAGTTCAAGGAAAAGGTTAAGAGGGATATGTGTGACCTACAAGGAGATATATTAGATATATGACGCATTTCAAACACCTATATGTTTGAAACAAGGAAGGAGTTGTCTAGAAATCAAGGTGAAACCTTCAAGTTGACTAATAATGACACAAATTTTAATACTCCTATGGGATCTAGGATTTCTTTTCCAAAGGTGGATATGCGCAAATTTGATGGCAAGGATCCTCTGACATGGCTATATCAAATTGAGATTTTTTTTGAGTTACAACCCATATGGGCAAAAGGTCATGATGGCTTCCTTATATCTAGAACCATATCAATTCATTTGGCATCATTGGCTTTGTACTCATAGGAGGAAAAATTGTCTCACTGTATCATGGTCAATTGTTATAAAAGAACTCCAAGCACAATATAGCAATAGTGTGATAGAAAAATTCTCTAGCCAACTTGCTAATCTTCAACAAATAGGATCAGTTAAGGATTATATTAAAAAAATTCAAAATCTATCTTTAAGAGTGGATACAATTACATAGGAGAACTTGAATGGATTATTCTTGGGTGGTCTCAAGAATCACATTCAACATGAGGTATGCATGTTTAGTCCTAGCTCAACAAATGAGTCTTTTATATTGGCATGGAGGGTAGAGGAGAATTCTTGATTCCTAGAAAGCAAGGGGCTAATGTGACAAGAGAAAAATGTTATTCAACACCTTATCTTCCTCAACACACTAGGTTGACTCCACAATAAATTGAGGAGAAAATAGAAAAATGATTGTGTTTCAATTGTGATAGTCGATATAGTTAAGGACATAAATGTAGTGAAAATAAATTGTTCTATATTGAAGGTCCAAGTGAGGAAGAAGAGAATGAGACCATATCAGAAGATGATAGGGAGTCAGATGAGGAATCATATGATTCTCAACCAAAAATTTCTTGTCATGCACTTTTAGGTTTCAATGCACCACAAACACTCAAGGTAGTGGGTTTCTTAAAGAAATAGAAAGTATTAGTGCAGATCAACTCAAGTAGTACTCATAACCTCATAAACGAAAAAGTTCGCAACTCTTCTAAATTGTTTTATTTATCTAGCCCTAGAGTTTCAAGTTTTCATTATAGATAGAGGCATAGTTAGTTGTTCAAGGAAGTGTCATGGCATCAAATTATCCATGGAAGATTTTCAACTTGATACGCCAATGTATGCAATATCCATGGGTGTGATAGATATTATTTTAGGACTACAATGGCTTACTACATTGGGAAAAACTAAGATGAACTTCCAAGAACTATTCATGTGATTTCAATCAAAAGGAAATGTAGTGGAGTAAGGGAATTGAAGGAAAAATCCCCATAGATGGTAAGCTCTCATAAAATGTAAAAGTTTCTTAAGAAAAGTGTGGATGGATTTGTGGTCCAACTATGTTCATTTGAAGTCTCTCAATCTAATGCTCTTACTTATCGATATTTACAAGCAATAATTGATTGTCACTTAGTGATCCTTGGAGTTATTCCTAAAGGACTTCCTCCTAAGAGGGATCATGACCATGCCATATAACTAGTCCCAGAAAGCTAGCCACCAAACATCAGGCCTTATAGGTAACCACACATACAAAAAAGTGAGATAGGAAAAATTGTTGAGGAAATGCTAGAGGCAAGAAATATCAGGCATAGCCAAAGTGCTTACTCCTCACCTATTGTGATGGTGCATAAGAAGGATGAAACATGGCTCATGTGCCCAAATTATAGAGTGCTAAAAAAGTACACCATTAAAGATAAGTTTCCTATTCTAGTCATCGATGATCTTCTAGATGAATTAAATGGAGCTATGTATTTTACCAAATTAGATCTTAGATTGGGTTATCACCAAATTCATATTAAGGAGGAAGATGTTTGTAAGACAACATTTCAAACTCATGAGGCCCATTATGTATTTTGGGTGATTCTGTTGAGTCTTACCAATGCACCATCTACATTCCAAATTTTGATGAATTATAGTTTTAAGAAGTTATTGAGAAAGTTTATTTTAGTGTTTTTTGATGATATATTAATTTGTAGCAAGACTTGTGAAGAAAATTTGCAGCATGTAGATCATGCATTACAATTACTCAAAGATCATCAACTATGTGCTAAGCCATCCAAGTGTGCTTTTGGTCTTAAGGATGTGGAGTATTTGGGACAAATAGTTTAACATGAAGGAGTAAATGTGAACCCTAAAAAAGTTAAGGCTATCATGGAATGGCCTATTCAAAAAGATATTAAGAAGTTAAAAGGTTTCTTGGGATTAACTGGACACTATAGAAGATTTGTGAAGAATTATAGTCATATAGTAGCACCCATTACCACTCTATTGAAGAAGGATTCTTTTCATTGGAATAAATTTGCTCATGTATCATTTTAGCAATTAAAGAAGGCTATGTGTACAACTCCATTCCTTACCACTTTGGACTTCACCAAGGAATTCATTATGGACTGTGATGCTTTTGGAAATGGGATAGGATAAATTCTCATGCAAGAAGGTTGACCAATTACTTTTGAGAGTCATCAATTAAAAGGTAAAAATGAAATCAAACCTATTTATGAGAATGAAATTCTAGCAATCCTTCATGCATTTATAAAATGGTGGACTTATTTAATGGGTCAACACTTCAAGGTTAAGATAGATCATGATAGCCTAAAATGTTTTTTGGAACAAAGACTATCATCAAAAGAGAAATAAAAATGGGTCACCAAGATATTGGGTTATGACTTTGAAATTGTATACAAGAAAGGAGAGGAAAATATTTTGGCTAATGCACTTTCTAGGAAGGATGAAAAAGATGAAGCCTTATTATATGCCCTTTCAATATTTCAAGAAAATTGGGTGGTAGAAGCCAAAGAAGAGTGGAAAAATGATGTTGCAAAAGTAATCTCATTTAACAAATAAAAAGTAACCTTGGTAGTTTAGATAAGTTTTGTTTAAAGAGGAATATTCTTTGGTATAAAGAGTGGTTTTATCTCTATAAGAATTCCACTCTTAAACACAAGATTCTCAAAGAACTACATAAGTCCCCACTTGGTCATCATTCAAGATTTTTGAAGACATATCATTGGGTTAGGAAAGATTTGTTTGGGAAGGGCTAAAAGGTGATGTTCAATTTTTTTTGGTTGAATGTTTGGTTTGTCAAAGATATAAGGGGGAAAATAATTAAGATATCAGGTGTCTTCTAACCTTTATCTATTCTTAGCCAACATTGGGAAGAGGTATTCATGGACTTCATCACAAGGCTTCCCAAATCTAAAGGTCATAATGTCATCATGGTAGTAGTTGATCACCTCACTAAATATGCACATTTCATTGCATTATCACATCATTTTACAGAAAGTATAGTGGCAAAAGTTTTCTTGGAGAATATCCAAAAGCTACATGGTACACCTAAGGTTATTATTAGTGATTGTGATCCTATCTTACTAGTCACTTTTGGAAAGATTTATTCTCATGTTTGGGTACTCAATTGGCTTATAGTTCTTCATACCATCCTCAATCAAATGGAAAAACTAAGGTTGTTAATTAATTTCTAGAATGATATGTATGTTATTTCACTTCAGAAAAACAATCTCAATGGGTAGATTGGCTATGTCTTGTAGAATGGTGGTACAATAATTCTTTTCATAGCTCATTAAAATTGTCTCCATTTTTGGCACTTTATGTATATCATCCTCCTTCCATCACATCATCATTAAAGGTATCACCAAGAGTTCAAGTAGTAGAGGACCACTTGCTTCATCATCAATAGGTACTTTTAGGACTCAAGAAGAATTTGGTTTGAAATATTCAAGACTATTCTAGGTTTTTGAGAGGGGAGGGGTGAATTAGTAGCCTTAAAAACTTTGAGCAAATTCATCCCTTGATTGCAATAACCCAATAATTATTTAATTCATTAACTCAGATCTAACTGCATGCATGACAAATTAAAAACATAAACATTCATAACACATAAACACAATGATTTGGTGATCTAGAAACCTTCCAAATAGAAAGTAAAACTAGCGTGGTGATGATACCCATAAAACTTCAATAGTGCAATATAAAGTTGGCATGTTAAGACTTAAAATGATCACTTCTGATGATATGCCCATTTAGGAGCAATTAGGACTGCTAGGTTCACCTTGTTAGAGGATTTACAAACATACAATGAAGTATGCACTTAGTTAAGAGATTTGACAAAAGACTATTAAGTCTACCTTGTTAGAGGATTTTGGAGCTGATTCACCTATTAGGATGAAACAGTAGATCTCTAACTTACAACTAATTTGCTAATAAAGATTCTTTGAAGTACTGATCACCTCTATGTGATAGATATAACTCTACTACTCTTGATATGACCTTACAATATACTTTTCTTTGTTGTTGATTCATATTCACATTATCTCACCTTATTATATTTTCACACTTGAATATGATACAATACATTACATATACATATACATACATACATATACATACATATATATATATATATATATATATATATATATATATATATATATATATATATATATACATATACATATATATATATATATAGATATATATATATACATATACATATATATACATATACATATATATACATATACATATATATATATATCTATATCAATCCATATATGTATATGTGTGTATATATATAGATATATATATATATATATGTATATATATATGTGTGTGTGTGTGTGTATATATACATATACATATATATACATATATACATATACATATACATATAAATATACATATACATATACATATACATATACATATACATATACACATATATATGTATATATATGTATACGTATATGTATATCTATATATATATATGTGTGTGTGTATATATATACATATATATACATATGTATATATATATATATACATATATATACATACTTAAATACATACATACATATATATATATCCAATTTACAATATTTGCAAAGCCAGCCAATATAGAAGTTGACACCAATATTACAAAGGTGGCTCAAACGAAGACAATCAAGTTCTGAAGATTGACTTGGTGAAGTTCTAATACATGGCATCCACTATCATTAATTGGCATCATCATGCATTTAGTAGAAGTGGAAGCTCGTTCCATACTAAACATCTCAAAGTATTCTCAAACTTGGTCTACATTGGTAACTCTGTAGATACTATGCAACTTGGTAGAAACTGAATTCCACGTTTACCAGAGCAAACTCGATAAACACTAATCATCTAATCACTTGGTTAACACTAACTTCCTTTCACATGAACTAATGGCTAAGTAGAAACTACAAAGCTTGGTAACCACTGAACTACTCAGTAGAAACTGTAAGACTTAACACTGCCTAAATTTACTTGGTAACTACTGGAATGCTCAGTAGGAACTGTGAAGCTTGGTGGCTATTGAATTACATGGCAAACACCATAACTATTCAATGAGCTTGGTAACCATACAAAATTTGAATAAGTGTTGTCTCTAATAACAAACTTGACTTAATGTCAACAATCTTCCCCTTTGGCATTAGTAACAAAAACACTTATCAGTAAAAACTTATATACATCATTACAATGTGATACTGGCTTGGTATTGGAATATTGTTTTTGATATTTTTTCAAAAAAATTCTTTGTAAGTATGTATTTTCCTTTGCTATGCATAATTCTCCCCCATACAATATACATACTACTTGTTTCTGCCCATAGATACAAACTCACATAGATATATTTTGTTTCTCCCCCTTTTTGACAATAATGCCAAAGATTTACTCAAAACTTATTTACACAGATACACCAATGTAAGAAAGAAACTCATAATGTACCTTAAGTATGAGAGCTAAAGTCATATCCTAGTTTTGCTACAAAACTTTTCACATTTGAAGAGCAACTTGCACTTCTGTAGAGAGTTTGATCATGTGATCTGCAATTGAGAAATTATTGCAATGGATCAATGTTTTGGAATAGGCATTGTGCTTCTACATTGTATCCATGATGGGAAGGATCATATTCTAAATATCTATCAGTGAAGACCATATCCTTGCTTCCTCTCTCAACAATTTTGCCTACATATCTAACAAGAATTTGATTTTCATATGATGTGTAGAGCTTGAACAAGGGTCAAGTTGCAACTACTATGCACTAACCTTTAGATCTTCATCAATCTTATTCAATTTGATCTTTATTTCCTTTGTGAACTTGGTAAGGGTATGTGTAGGATCATGGTGTGCCAAAAAGTGGCGATGTGAAAAAAAGAGAGTTTGAAGATGCCTAAAAGCGCTTCAAAATTCGCTCTGACTTTTTTTCACCTATCCAGGAATCAAACCTGGAAGATAAGGCCGAGCCTTATCGGATATCCGATATAATTTCGGATATTCGACATGGAAACTATTATTATGCCACTATTATTATTATTTAATATTATTATTATAATAATTATTATTATCATATAATAGTATGATATATTATTTAATATTAATATTTACTACATGATATTATTATTATTTAATATAATATTATTATTAAATAATAATAATAATAATAATATTATATTATAATCGTATAATATTATACTATAATTATAATATTATAATGTATTATATTATAATAATATAATATAATATTTAATATATTATAATATATAGTAATGTAATATTATATATATATAAGATATAATATAATAATAAAAAGTAATATCTTATAATATAATATATAATAAAAAAGTATAATATATAATAAATTATAATATATAATAAATTATAATAATAATATTATATAATATAATATTTTATATTATAATATATAGTAAATTAATATAATATATATAAAATATATATAAAATGTAACATAATGTAATATATATTATATGTTATATGTTTTTGGGACATATTGGATATCCGATACCTGTTGCATTGGATAAATAAAATCACAAACCCGTGGGCCCTCATTTTACGTGAATTTGGGGCCAGTATTACCACTATGGATCAGATATCGGATACCAGATCGGATATCAAATATTCGAGTATGTTTTTTTTTCCCCCAACTCATTTTTAACCTAGATTTAATAGATTTTAGATAATTTTATTTTTTTTAGTTGAATGTAGGGTTTTTTTGACAAAAATGGTTAAAATTTAGATTTTTTTAAATATATATTATGTTTTGCAATTCAATAGGAATGGCTGATCAAAATGATGACACTGAGGCAGGGAATAATATTCCTCGTAACCCACCACCAAACGATCTAGGATCCCCACAAAACCATCCACCAAATGATCCTCTACCTCCTCAAAACCCTCTTCGAATCGAGGATTTGATAAATGAAAATCTCACCGAGTTGAGAGGTTTGCATAGAACATATAATAATGTACCTGCACTGGCTCCTATGTTATCCACATTAAACACCATAGTGGATAACATTGAAACCCTTACGAACCAACAAAATGCCGCTCTTCGTTGGCGTGATGAAATGCACCATATATTTGATGATGTTTTGGATTATGATGAGGTTACGGCCCTCAACATAACCAAAGACGATTTGGCTAGCCTTTTTGCTAACCCAAAAATGAGTATACCAGTTGACCAAAAAAAACCAAACTATCGATTAAATGGTGCACAAATGATGCCATATGTGCAAATTTTTGGGATCATTGGTGGATGGTCTTTGATATCCCTCCACATGGAAATTTAGACATACAATTTTATTTCCTTAGAAAATTATATGTAGAATTTGTGTTGAAACTTAAAGTGAACTATTGGAGCATGAAGCCCAACATGGGCTTAGGACTAGGAGCTCCTCAGGATAGACCCTCTTCCCAGCGGAAGAAACCTGGCACTTTTGTCCCCACCCCCCCCCCCCCCCCCTGATATCTCACCCCCTCCTTGAGTGCAACATCCAGATATTATGGCAGAGGCTAGCTCTCAAACCATCAGATCCATTCATAGGCTGAGTAGCCTAATGATATCTCAGGCTAGGTCAGTCCTGCCTCCTCGTGTTGATGATGTTGGTGTCAGTTCATCATCAGCTAGCTCATCACACATTTGTGTGCCTTACACTTGCATTACATGCAAGAATATTTGCTTGGGTCCCATAGGTGATCTTCCTGAGTATCATTTTGTATTAGACGAGGATACACCAGACGCACGTGTAGAGGCTATAGACCGTGATGTGGGAGAGGAGGGGAATGCAGAGGCATGGACTCCTTCGGTGTCGGTACGTGTATACATTTTTTTGTGATGACATATGCGATTTAAAGTTAATTTTTATAATAGAGTAATTTTAATTTTTAAGCCATACTGACTTTTACATGTATGTGATCTTCATTCATGTTTAGTTGATGACCGAGGAGGAGCTCAGACAGATAGACGATGCTACACTCTTAGCCATTTCATTTGGCCTTGAGACATCTATGGTACATTATGTTGTGTTCACATTTTTTTTTCTATTTGATATTGTAGCATATATGGTTGCTAATCTTTCTTTTATCTTGCAGATACCACCTACCCTAGGGGGACAAAGTGTGGGGGGTGAGCCAACATGCACTAACAAAGGAAAGGTAATTAGATGTTTTCTAATTGATTAAATATCGATGCATTCTTGTAAAATGTTTGTGGTAATCTCATTTAATTAAATTCATTATTGTATATAGGGTGTGGCTACTAACGATGAGCCTATATAGATTTGGCATCCTAGATCATCATGGATTTCCATTCGCACAAAGAGCCCCATTGTATGTATAAGTATCATTTATTTTTTATTTTTCTTATTGATGCAGAGGAAAGTATGATTGTTGTTCCATACAATTTCTGTGATTTTTTCCGTACCAATAATGATTCATGTCTTGCATATGTTCATTACAACTTAAATAGGCTTATATGCACCTGTCCAACTGACCAAGTTGGTTACAAAGGTTTATTTAATCAAACAAATACCGAATTACTACTTTCCCTCCAAAACTAATATGACCGTTTGAATTTGAAATTCAAATTTCAAACTATATTTTTTATGCATTCCCTAACTTTCTAAACTATTCCATTGACTCAAAATTGGTCATATGGATTTATTAAATGCAACTAAGTATGAAACTATCCTAAGACTACCCCATATGGCTCTTTTGGCCATTTTACATCATGTTTCCCTTAGGTCCTTACTAGGACTTTTATGACTTTTGTCTTTCAAAGTACATTTTTTATTACATAATTCCATTATTGGTTTTAATATATCCCAATTAACAATCAATGATGTCTTTGATCCTCTATCTTCATCTGGTACCAAGGCTCTCTTAGATGATTTAATAGGTGCACCTGCACCAAACACCCCACCTTCAAAGCAACTCTTGTCCCAAGAGTTAAGTGGTACTATCTTCTTTCCTCCCATCCTTCTAGAGGGATGTTTGCAATTTTGCACCTACAATGTATTACCCTGTACACCTGCATACAAATCATTAGAAATAAAAAGCATTGGATCCTTGTTACAAGTCATGGTTACCTTACTGCCTGTTGATTGTGAACAGTCATGTTTTATCCTTGACAAAGGCTAAATAACTTGTTGTTTGAGGTCATGATGACCCTGTCTCTTATCCTCCATGGATATGTTCACTTCTTTGTTCACTCTGATTACCAAACGACACCACACTATTCCTATCGTCACTCCTTTTGCTGTCAGTGTCTGCTTGTAAGCAAAATTTTGAGTTTTGTCTTGAACAATCTCATCCTTCATAACCAAAAGAGATGCCTTCAGTGGCAGCTCTGTCATATCATGTTTACTCTCCCTTTGCTCTTGCAAGTCCACAAACTCTTTCTTGCCAAAACAAATAACTCTTTCCTCATCATTACCAGTGAAAGGATTTAGATTAAACTTCACACCATATTTGTGTACTATATAAACATTTGATGAGCCAAAATGAATAGTGTTCCTTGAGGCTTGCCAAGGCCTTCCAAGGATTACATGGCAGCATGTCATTAGAATGACATCACTATAACTCGATCCTTATATTCTCCTATAGAGAAATCCACTGTTGCTTGCTCCCTTACAACAATAATTTGTGCATCACTGACTGAAGATGCCCGATATGGTCTATCAATAGGATACTTCTTCAATCCTAGTTTATTTACCATTTCATAAGACACTAAATCATCAAAGGAACTAGAATCTATTATCATCTTACAAATCTTACCATGGCTCATGCAATTTGTCCTAAAAATGGATGGTCTGATCTCCTTTTTCTGTTGCATTTGTGGTCCTCTTCTCACCATCAAAGATTCTCCTTCAAGTTCAGGGTCTGCATTATCGTACTTGTTTTCTTCCTCTTCTCCTTGGGTCAAGGTGACTCTCCTCTCCTCCTTCTTGAAATCCATACCTTTCTCAAGGCACTTGTAGGATTGATTGCCTACTCCTCCACATGTGAAGCATTTACCTGTGAAAACACTATTACCTCTTCCACTTCCAAATCTTCTTCCCCTGAAACTTCCTCTTGTCTCAGATGTAATCTCTTTTCCTTTATCTTTGTCTTGATTGTTTGAAGTGTCAAACTAACTTCTTACACCTCTTCCTCTCATTGTTCCACCTCCTCTCTGATTTTCTTGCCTCTCATTCTTTCTTTTCAACCTCTCCTCTGCTTGGATTGCCAACTTAAAACATTCTCCAAGTGTCCTTGGTACATTCAATCCTATTTTATCTTGAATATTGTACTTGAGGCCATTAATGTATCTACCCACCTTCTCATCTTCATCTTCCAATCCTCACCTAATACTCAGGGTATGGAATTGCTCATTATAGGACATGACATCCATATCCCTCTATTTCAAATTATTCCTTCTTATCTTTATTTGGATTGCTAAATACAATGGCAAGAACTAATTTCTCACCATGGTCTTCATTCTCTCCCAATCTGAAATCTTATTCAATCACCTTTTGATGCAGAGTCTGCAGCAACTACCTTCCACAAGCCAATAAATGGCTGTCACAATCCAACTTAGGATTCTAGGACTTCTCACAAGTCCTCTTACCCACTCCAGGTATACTCAACCTCCAAGCCAAACAAGGCAATCCCACTTCAAAAGCCTCACCAACTGTCACCAGAAATGGAGAAAATCATGGAGATACTGTTCCAACCCAAAATCATCAATTTGTTTGGTTCCACCAAACTCTCAACACACCTTTGCACTTCTAGGCCTACAAACCTTGTAGCCTTCCAATAGCTTCTTTGCACTTTTCTCCCAGTATCCCTTAACAGCATAGGGACTTCTCTATAGGTCCAAACACCCTTCTTTGCACCTACTAAGAATCCAAAAGCTTTTGGGTTGATCTTTCTCTAGCACCCTCCAAACTGCTTCTTGGTACCTAGGCCTAGTTGATCAAGTTAGGCTAGGGCTCCCATGACCCATATGAACGATTCGAATATGTCTGTAGCAATCCCATGATCCCTAGGGATGTATGTTGTCATTTAATGGGTCAAAAGGAGTCATAGGTCACCCTATGACCCCCTTTGACCCATAGGAATGATTCGAATATGTCCCTAAGATTCCTAAGATCCCTATAGACATATGTTGTCGTTTAATGGGTCAAAGGGGGCCATAGGTCACCCTATGACCACCTTTGACCCATATAAACGATTCGAATATGTCCTTAGTGGTACTAGAACCCTTAGGGACATATGTCATCATTTAATGGGTCAAAGGGGATCATAAGTCACCCTATGACCCCCTTTGACCCATATGGCCCATTCAAATATGTCCCTAGGAGTCCTAGGACCCCTAGGAACACATGTCGTTATTTAATGGGTCAAAGGGGGTCATAAGTCAAATTGTGACCCTCTCTAACGAATTTAAACAATTTGAATATGTCCTTAGGGGTCTTATGACACCTAACGATATATGTCATCGTTTAATGGGTCATAGGGAGTCAGAGGTCACCCTATGACCCCCTTTGACCTATATGAACAACTTGAATATGTCCCTAGGGGTTTTAGGACCCCTAGAGACATATGTCATTTTTTAATGGGTCATATGAACGATTCAAATATGTCCTTGGGGTCCCACGACCCCTAAGGACATATGACATTGTTTAATGGGTCAAAGGGGGTCATAGGTCACCCTATGACCCCCTTTGACCCATATGAACGACCTGAATATGTCCCTAGTGGTTATAGGACCTCCAAAGACATATGTCATCGTTTAATGGGTCAAAGGGGGTCATAGGTCACCTTATGACCCCCTTTGACCCATATGAATAATTTGAATATGTCCCTAGGGGTTCTAGGACCCCTAGAGAAATCTGTCATCGTTTAATGGGTCAAAGGGGGTCATAGGTCAACTATGACCCCCTTGACCCATATGAATGGATCGAATATGTCCCTAGGGGTTCTAGGACCCCTAGAGACATATGTTATCGTTTAATGGGTCAAAGGGGGTCATAGGTCACCTATGACCCCCTTAACCCATATGAACAAATATGTTCCTAGGGGTCTAAGGACCCCTAGCGACATATGTCATCATTTAATGGGTCAAAGAGGGTCATAAGTCACCCTATGACCCCCTTTGACCCATATTACCCATTCGAATATGTCCCTAGGGATTCTAGGACCCCTAGAGACATATGTCATTGTTTAATGGGTCAAAGAGAGTCATACGTCACCCTATGACCCCCTTTGACACATATTACCCATTCGAATATGTCCGTAGGGGTCTTAAGACCCCCAGGGACATATGTCGTCATTTAATAGGTCAAAGTGACCTATGACCCCCTTTGACCTATATTACCCATTCGAATATGTCCCTAGGGGTTCTAGGACTCCAAGACACATATGTCATCATTTAATGGGTCAAAGGGGGTCATAGGTCACCTTATGACCCCCTTTCACCCATATGAACGATTCAAATATGTCCCTTGGGGTCGTAGGACCCGTAGGGACATATGTCATTGTTTAATGGGTCAAAGGGGGTCATAGGTCACCCTATGACCCCCTTTGACCTATATGAATGATTCGAATATGTCCCTATGGGTCCTAGGACCCCTAAGGACATATGTCATCGTTTAATGGGTCAAAAGGGGTCATAGGTCACCCTATGATCCCCTTTGACCCATAGGAACGATTCGAATATGTCCCTAGGGGTCCTAAGACCCCTAGGGACATATGTCATCGTTTAATAGGTCAAAGGGGGTCATAAGTCACCCTATGACCCCCTTTAACCCATATGGCCCATTCGAATATGTCACTAGGAGTCCTAGGACCCCTAAGGACATATGTCATCGATTAATGGGTCAAATGGGGTCATAGGTCACCCTATGACCCCCTTTGACCCATAGGAACGATTTGAATATGTCCTTAGGGGTCCTGGGACATATGTCGTCATTTAATGGGTCAAAAGGGGTCATAGGTCACCCTATGACCCCCTTTGACCCATATGAACGATTTGAATATGTCTTTATGGGTCCTAGGACCCCTAGGGACATATGTCATCATTTAATGGGTCAAAAGGGGTCATAGGTCACCCTATGACCCCCTTTGACCCATATGAATGATTCGAATTTGTCCCTAGGGGTCCTAGGACTCCTAGCGACATATGTCATCGTTTAATAGGTCAAAGGGGGTCAAAGGTCACCCTATGACCCCCTTTGACCCATATGAACGATTCGAATATGTCCCTGTGGGTCCTAGGACCCCTAGGGACATATGTCATCATTTAATGTGTCAAAGGGGGTGATAAGTCACCCTGTGACCCCCTTTGACCCATATGAATGATTCAAAAATGTCCCTAGGGGTCCTAGGACCCCTAAGGACATATGTCGTCATTTAATGGGTCAAAGGGGGTCATAGGTCATGATATGACCCTCTTTGACCCATATGAACTATTTGAATATGTTCCTAAGGGTCGTAGGACCCCTAGGGACATATGTCATCATTTAATGGGTCAAAAGGGGTCATAGGTCACCCTATGACCTATGACCTCCTTTGACCCATATGGCCCACTCGACTATGTCCCTAGGGCTCCTAGCACCCCTAGGGACATATGTTGTCGTTTAATGGGTCAAAAGGGGCCATAGGTCACCCTATGTCTCCCTTTAACCCCATATGAATGATTTGAATATGTTTGTAGGGGTCCCATGACTCCTACGGACATATGTCATCATTTAATGGGTCAAAGGGAGTCATAGGTCACCTTATGACCCCCTTTGACTCATAGGAACAATTTGAATATGTCCTTAGGATTCTTAGGACCCCTAGGGACATATGTCATCATTTAATAGGTCAAAGGGGGTCATAGGTCACCCTATGACCACCTTTGACCCATATGAACAATTCAAATATGTCCTTAGGGGTACTAGAACCCCTAGGGACATATGTCATCGTTTAATGGGTCAAAAAGGGTCATAAGTCACCCTATGACCCCCTTTGACCCATATGGCCCATTCGAATATGTGTCATCATTTAATGAGTCAAAGGGGGTCATAAGTCACCCTATGACCCCCTCTGACCAATTTGAACAATTTGAATATGTCTTTAGGGGTCTTATGACCCCTAGGGATATATGTCATTGTTTAATGGGTCAAAGGGAGTCATAGGTCACCCTATGACCCCCTTTGACCTATATGAACAATTCAAATATGTCCCTAGGGGTTCTAAGACCCCTAGCGACATATGTCATCGTTTAATAGGTCAAACGGGGTCATAGGTCACCCTATGACCCCCTTTGACCCATATGAATGATTCAAATATGTCCTTAGGGGTCCCAGGAGCCCTAAGGACATATGCCATCGTTTAATTGGTCAAAGGGGGTCATATGTCACCTTATGACCCCCTTTGACCCATATGAACGATTCAAATATGTCCCTAGGGGTTATAAGACCTCCATAGATATATGTCATCATTTAATGGGTGACCTATGACACATATGACCAATTCAAATATGTCCCTAGGGGTTCTAGGACCCCTAGAGACATATGTCATCATTTAATGGGTCAAAGGGGGTCATAGGTCACCTATGACTCCCTTGACCCATATGAATGATTTGAATATGTCCCTAGGGGTCCTAAGACCCCTAGAGACATATTCAAATCGTTCATATGGGTCAAAGGGGGTCATAGGGTGTCCCTAAGGGTTCCAGGACCCCTAGAGACACATGTTGTCATTTAATGGGTCAAAGGGGGTCATAGGTCACCTATGACCCCCTTGACCCATATGAATGAATATCTTCCTAGGGGTCCGAAGACCCCTAACGACATATGTCATCATTTAATGGGTCAAAAAGGGTCATAGGTCACCCTATGACCCCCTTTGACCCATATTACCCATTCGAATATGTCCCTAGGGGTTCTAGGACCCCTAGGGACATATGTCGTCGTTTAATGGGTTAAAGAGAGTCATAGGTCACCCTATGACCCCCTTTGACCCATATTACCCATTCGAATATGTCCCTAGGGGTCCTAGGACATCTAGGGACATATGTCATCATTTAATGGGTCAAAGAGACCTATGACCCCCTTTGACCCATATTACCCATTCAAATATGTCTCTAGGGGTTTTAGGACCCCTAGAGACATATGTCGTCATTTAATGGGTCAAAGCGGGTCATAGGTCACCCTATGACCCCCTTTGACCCATATGAACAATTCAAATATGTCTCTTGGGGTCCTAGGACCCATAGGGACATATATTGTCATTTAATGGGTGAAAAGGGGTCATAGGTCACCCTATGACCCCCTTTGACCCATATTAACCATTGTAATATGTCCTTAGGGCTCCTAGGACCCCTAAGGACATATGTCGTGGTTTAATGCATCAAAGAGTGTCAATGGTTGACCTATGACCCCCTTTGACTCATATATATTAATATGTATACATATTTAATATAATAGATATGTATATTATTACCATATATAATATACCTATGACGTTATTAGATATATTAATAACATATATATATATATGTATTACTTTATTATATTTAATGAAAATATTATGTTATTATATATATATATTAATAACATACATATTAATATTATAATATATAATATGTATTTTATATATATATATATAAATTATGTTATTATATTTAGTAAAAATAATAATAATATAAATTATATTTATAGATTGTAATAAGATTAACATAATATATTATTATATATTGCTAGATTATATTTTATATCTTTACATTACATATATATATATATATATATATATATATAAATATAAATACGTCTTTACATAGTAATATAAGTGAAAAAACTTATAAATAATAAGCTATGATGTTTAAACCCAATTTTTTCTCCAAAATGGGTTGGGATTTTGAATTTGCCAATCGCAACATATCAGATATTGGATTAATAATTGAATATCCAATTTGTATCGTATATTCGATTGGGAATTAGATATCCAATTAGGCTTGGTATTTACCATGCCTACCCGGTCAACCCAAAAGACGTGTTTGAAGAGGATTTTAGTGATACTCAGACTTTAGGTAGCCGTCTGACAATGTTATTTTGATCGAAATTGAATAAAACGAAAAGGGTTTTTTAATATCACTCTCTAGATTCCATCAATATAATTTTTGTCAAATTCTGAGTTCGATAAGTATTTATTAGTTAATTATCAATGAAGATAATTGTAAAGCGTTGATTGACATACTGATTAAAAAATAGCTATAACTTTCGAACGGTATAATATTTTTTAAATCTAAAAGTTGCATCAGATTTTATACTTCAGCTAGTATAAGAAAAAATAAATAAATTTAAATTTGGTAAAATTTTCTATTAGTTAGGGTGGTCAGACACGGGACTTTTTTTTTTCGAAAAAGTTTTGGTAGAAAATTCATATTTAATTATTTATTTGGAATAAAAATACCAAAAAATATGTGTTACTTTTGGGCATGAGTCTACTTTTCATATCTATAATTATATTAAAAAAAATATTATGATTTGATTTTGATTAAGGTGGTCAGACATACACCTACTTTTTATTTTCGCCTTGAAATTTTCTTAGTACTGCATTAGAATTCAAACTTTTGACCAATTAATTATTTTTTTCTCCTTATAAGGCCTAGTAGTTTAGAAACTACATTCAATTTCTTACAGATTATTTTCTTACAACTTTTTGATATAAATTCCATAACCACTTCAAAATTATGTGTCAAGTTGACATAAACCTGATTTGCTGATTTTTCACTGCCACTTAAGGCCATAGTTTAGTACACCATGATCCTGCACATACCCGTAACATTAAATAAATTTTCAAAAATTAATGTAACATTTGTGCAAGAATTTTCAAGATTGGTTAGAATTGAGGAAAGCTCCACCTATTGAATAACAATTTGTTGAGCAATGTGCTCAAGCACTTTGTTATTAAATTTCTTCTCTGCTTTCTCAATCAATTTCTCTTGACCACTAAAGTCCTCATTAAACTTCTAGATTGCTTCTTCCAATTGAAGTAAAATGTGCTAAGAAGTATCAACATCAACATCTATTACCTTAGTTAAAATATCCTTAGCACTCTTTATGATTTTATATTCTCTATATCTTTCTTCTATTAATTGCTTCTGCTTAGCTTTCTTTTGGAGGAGCTTACTAGCTAATTTCATTTGATCTACAGTGGCATTATCAAAATCCCAATTGGGAATCTCAATTTCCTCATCTAAATCATTATCTTCCTCTATCTCCTTTCCACTCAAAAGTCCTATACAAGGTTGAGCCTTGAGTTCAACTACCTTAGTACGAACTGCCTTAGAATTTGAAATGGAAACAATAGTAGAGATAGTTGGGCTAGCACTAAAAATTGATATAGCACTAATAGATGGAATAGTGACTGGAATTCTCACTGAATCAAAAATTGATATACTTATAGAAGTATCTAAAGCTATAGAAGAAAAAACTATAGAATCTAAAATTGTAGAACTCGAAACTATACTTACTACTGAAGAACACAAAAGTGTAGAACATGCTATACATATTGTTGAAGAACCTAACTCAGGAACTAAAGAAGAGGGAGGCTTGGTAGATGAATTGGTAGAAACTTACATTAGTGATGATCTGAGAGGGAGCAAAGAGTGATTGGACATTTGATGTATTTTTTGTGGTCACAATCAAACTTGCTGAAGCTAACTCTAAATTTGATGTAGTTGTTAATTTGCTTGGAGAATGAGGAAGTGAGGCAATGACTACTACAATTATCTTCACAAGATCAATCTCCTCATCATCTTCTTTGACTTCCTCAATAGATTCTTCCTCTTTATCTTCTTCAAATCCTTCATTGTCAAATTAAATTTTTTCAAAATTTGTTTCTTCTTCGTCATCATCACTATCATCATCCTTGACTTCTACTGGAGAGTCACTCAATTTCTGCAGGTGATAGATATTCTTCCACATGCCTGTAACATTCTTGACTACATGTTCTATATCTTTTGACAAAATTAAACAAGTATTGAATCTAAGAGTCATCATGTCTTCATATTTCTTCATAAACTCTTTTACCTTAGCATTTTTAATGCTCAGTAACAACTACCTTAGGTTTTTTTCATAGATATCTCTTGTATACATAGCCAAGTCCCATCTTGGCTTCAATATTTCTAATAGATTTCTACAAATTTGAGAAGCTATCTAATCAGGGGAATACTTCTATTTACGCATCTTGGTTAGCACCAATTCCTCAATTTGCATCTTCTAAGCCTAAGTCCTAGTCTCATACTTCAACGATTTGAAGTTGGTTATGCCTATATCATCTTCCATTTCCTTCTTCCATTTGTTTTAGCCTTTCCTAGAAGGTGAGAGGAGGCTTGCTAAACACAACTTCACTACCTTTCTTCCTGAATCTTTTGGTAAACACTACAGTGGATGGCTTTGATGGCTTGGTAATGATCACCTTACCTTTCTTCTTCATTGGCTCTTCTTCCTTCTCTAACTCATCTTAATCCTCTACATCATGATCTTGATCTTCTCCTTTACCTTCTATCAACAAAAGAGGCATGTTGGTTTTGAGTTTTGCTATTCTCCTCTTGCCTTTGTTAACTACCTATGGAAGCTTGATTTCAAGCTCTATCCTTGCTTTGGCCTCATTATAGCTTCCAAAGTTTTGTGCCTTTGGATTAATAGGTTCATTTAATAAGGCTTCAATTATGTCTTTTTCTTCATCAATGTTCACCTCATAGGGAAGAGGTTGTATCCATACAACTCTTGGAATTGCTGCCTGAATGTAGAATTGTCACTATCTATCATGAAACAAACATCATCTTTGTAATCTTCAACCAATTTCATAGGAATCTTGAATCTATTATTCATTTTCTCCTTGAAAACATCAAACTAATTATCCATTATTCTATTAAAATTCTCACCCATTTCTGCAATGTACTCATTAATTTGATACAAAACTAGCACATCCTTTCTCCATATTACTGTACCTTTTGAAAGGAAAAACTTTTGAACATAGAAAAATAGACATTTCAACAATGAACTAAATTTACAAAGATTATTCTTGGATGTCCTTATACTTTTCATGTTTTTTTTGAACTATTTCAACAATAAGATTGCAAGATCATATGACAAATTGTTTTTCACAACTTTAAATGCCAAGTCTACTACTTCACATGACACACTATTTAGATAGCTCAAACTATAAATATTGTGTGCTATCACATGTATTCCAAATTTCAGTTCTACATCAATTACACTATTAATTTTCATGCCTCTACCATCCCACTTGGCTAGGGTTTTCTTCTCTAACTCCACCTGACCTAGGGTTTTAGTAGCTTTGCTTTGGAGAGCATAGGAAGGCCAGTGATATGATGAATCATCTTCTTAGTAATCAAACCTAGTTTCTCAAGCCATAACTAACCATTGTGAACTTAGCTTAGGATGTATCGGATCCATTTGATTTGGAAACTCTGGGCTAGGTGGGGAATGTAGGTTAAACTCTTATCTTTCAAGTGCTTAGGCTCGAGTTTAAGAACACCATTCACACATAATTCACCTAGGGCATCATCCATTTATAGGGTTCCAATTTCTTGAATTGCACACTTAAAATGACTTGAGATATCATTAATGAAAAGTACGTAAGGAGGGATTTACAATTGAGCTATATTTGGATTGAGGGTTTCCATAATTGTTGCTACAAGTTTGAAATCTGGTGGTTTCCATTCAAATCCTCAGACCAACATTTTTGACCCTCTCTTTGCCTTGCTACTATTGCTTGATGCTGCCATGGTTACTTAGTAGGATACAGAAAACTTTAGAGAATTTTACTACAAATTTTGCTCAAAATTGCTTGGTCACTCTACAATTTTCTTGATTGCAATAACACTTTAAGATTTTCATGAAAAATTGATTACAATTTCTTGCCCTTTTGATAACAATTTTCCATTAATGCTTGATATGAAAACAGTTGTGATGACATCATTATGTGTAATAGGCTATCATCCACTAACTACTCAAATTTCTCGATAAATACTTCATAAATTGATAACCAAACATGTGTGACTAGTTACTCCAGACCTTGCTCGATAGAGTCCATGACCCAACCTTACTCAGTGATTACTGATACTAATCTTTTGTGATCCCCTTGTATCTCAAATACTAATTTGAATCTTTGTTTCCTTTTTAGTTTTGGAACTATTTTAGATGTGACCGTGATAATGTAGTTCCATCTCTTACTTAAGAACTTAGTTGGAAATGGTAGAGTCACCCACTTCTTGAGTGACATGACCATCATTGCTTGGAGTAACTTACTCAGTGGATTTAGGGATCTATTGCTGCCTCAATTTCTTTCTAATGTTATCTGCTTTTGTCTTCTTTTCATCTTTAATTCTACATATATTCATATAATTTTTGTCTAGATGACCAAGTTCTGTATAAGTGTAACATCTTATGGTGGTATCTCTCTTCTTTTTGTGATGTTTAACATAGTTCATGCCAATGTGTCCATACTCTCCATAGTAATGACATACGCACCAGGTGTTGTAGTTCCAACCAAATAATGCTTTCACAATTTTTTCTATTGGATTGAATGACTTGGTTCTACAATTTGATGCCTTGTGACCTTATTTCTTGCATTTGTGATATTTTCCTTCAAATTTTGGTTTCTCTTTGCATTCATTAGCCTTGTGACCATGTTGATTGCAATTGTAACATTTACCATTGAATTTGTCTTTTCCATTACTCCAACATTTATTTGATGTATGACCTATCTTACCATAGTGATTGCAAGTAGGTCTTTGATTCCTTTGAGTACCTTGTTTGGAGCTTTCACCTTCATCTTTGTATCCAAGTCCTACCTTAATTACCCTTTTTCCTATAAATATTCTTCTCACTTTGCTAATTCAATTGATCCATGTTTCCTTGGGATTTCATTATTCTTTCATTGAGTTTCTTATTAGAATTTAGATCAATTTTCATACTTTCATTGATTTGCCTTTCATTGTTTAAGTCATTCCATAAACTTCCATTTTCAGATCTCAAACTCATGATTTCTTCATTTGCATTGGAGAGTTGATCAATAAGATTTTCTTGCTGAAGGGATTGATTTTGAATTTTATTGTTCCTTGCATCCAAGTCTTCTTTTGCCTTATTTCTTTATTTTGAGATTTCACACAATCTTATTGACTGAATTTCTTATCGTCTTTTCAATTTTCTTACTTCTTCGTGCAGGGAACCATTCTTTTCTTAGAGTTCTTTGATTGCATCATTTGCTTCATCTAAATTGCTTGAAGGGAAAAAGTCTTCAATCTTTTCTTCAATGTACTAATGATCATTCATTTGATTTGCAAGTTCTTTTCTTCTTTTCAAGGATTGGGAAAGTTGCTCCTTAGCTTTCTTGAGTTGTGCAATGGCCATTTCTAGATCTAGCTTTTCATTGTCAATTGCTTTATCAAGTCTAAAGATCTCCATTGTCCTTGATATTTGCTCAATCTATCAAGCTGTACCCTGAGAACAACAAAGCTCTGATACCAATTGTTGGAAATAGAAGGACTATGCTAGGTTACTAAGAGGGGAGGGGTGAATCGATAACCTTAAATTTTTTTAACAAATTCAAACCTTGATTAAAATAACACAATAATAATTTAATTTATTAACTTAGATCTTAATTGCATGCATGAGAAACTAAAAACATAAACATTCATGACACATGAACACAATGATTTGGTGACCCAAAAACCTTCCAAATAGAAAGTAAAACTAAGGTGGGGATGATACCCACAAAAATTCAATACTATAGCATAAATTTGGCTTGTTAAGGCTTACAATGATCACTTCTGATGATCTACCCTGTTAGGAGCAATTAGGACCACTAGGTCCACCTTGTTAGAGGATTTACAAACATATAATGAAGTATGCACTCGGTAAATAGATTTGACAAAAGATTGCTAAGTCTACCTTGTTAGAGGATTTTGGAGTTGATTCAATTGTTAGGATGAAATAGTAGATCTCTGACTTATAACTAATTTACTGATAGATATTCTTTGAAGTATTGATCACCTTTATGTGATAGATATAACTCTGTTGCTCCTAATATGGCCTTACAATATACCTTGTTTTGCTGCTAATTCACATTCACATTATCTCACATCATTATATTTTCACACATGGATATGATACAATACATTTCATATATATATATATATCAATCCAATTTACAAAATTTGCAAAGTCAGCCAATATACAAGTTAACACCAATATTACAAAGTTGGCTCAAATGAAGACACTCAAGTTCTAAATATGGACTTGGTGAAGTTTTGATACACGGTGTCCACTATCATTACTCAACATCATCATCCATTCAGTAGAAGTGGAAGCTCAGTCTATATTAAACATATCAGAGTAGTCTCGAACTCGGTCTACACTGACAACTTGGTAGAAACTAAATTCCATGTTTACCATACCTAAACTTAGTAAACACTAATCATCTCATCTCTTGGTTAACACTAACTTTGTTTCACATGAACTGATGGCTCAATAGAAATTATGAAGCTTGGTAACCACTGAACTACTTGGTAGAAATTGTAAGGCTTCACACTGCCTGAATTTACTTGGTAACCACTAGAATGCCTGGTAGGAACTATGAAGCTTGGTGACTACTGAATTACATGGAAAACACTATAGACTATTCAATGAGCTCGGTAACCATAAAAAATCTAAATAAGTGTTGTCACTAATAACAAACTTGATTTAATGTCAATAAATTTAGCTATGGAAAAAAATTGAATGAAACATCAAGCGAACCAACATCATAGGGAAAGAAATTTTGAAGTTGAGGACTAGATCTCCCTTACGTTGTAGCCATATAAACAAATCTCAATGAAGTAACAAAAAAGTAATAATAACTTTTCTCCAAGATATTATGGAGCATACCAAATCATGCAAAAGATTCACAGTGTTGCCTACATGCTTAAGTTACCACCAATAACAAAGATACATCCATTTTTTAGGTTTCTTGTTTGAAGAAAGTAATTGGGTAGAATATTCCTACTAAAATAATACTACTAGAACTTGATGAAGAAGGAAGAATAATTTTGGAACCATAGTGCAATTTTCAAACATGCATGAAGAAGTTGAGGAACATAACCCTGACTTGGTATCTCATCCAATGGATGAAATTACAAGTTGAAGAGGCCACATGGGAGGATGTGAAGTTCTTTCAAAATATTCCACACTGTTAGAAATAGGAATTACTGAGTTTGGGGGGGGGGGGGGATGGTGAATCAATAATCTACAAACTTTAGTAGCCAACTAGATATTATTAATTACTTTGAACCATACATAACAAAGTAATTAAGTAATGTTGAATAGTAATAGTAACCATGCACAAAGATAACTCATAACACCATATTTTTTTAACTAGGGAAACCTTGGCTAAGAGAAAAACCTAGTGGGGATGATACCCACAAGATAATATACTAATATATATGTTCCTTGTTAGAGGATGGACCCTATTAAGAGTCAATGAGAAAATTTAGTATAGAAAGTCCCTGTTAGGAGACTTTGAATCTCTATGAGATTCTAGCACTGTTAGGAGTTATAGCACAATAGATGCAACATGAGCCCACTACCCAAACATGCCCTTCCAATTACAAGAAGAGCTCACTACCCAAAAAAGTAATCAACCTTCTAGAATATAGGTATATAACTTGTTTCTTTACTAATCTCTCATCTTCATCTTGATCTTAGATCACAAAATAACTTTACAAAACCTCACATATATAGCTTTTACAGAAAGTTCACTTATCACAATATATCACAAAATTCTACAATGCTCATCACACGATGTCTTTTGCATAAATACTATACATTTTCACAAATTTTTGTTGGGTTGGCTAAGACTGTGATATACTTTTCCAACTTAGAGAAAACATCTAGGATGTTGGCCCTAATTGGTCAAGTAATTATTTTGTAAACAAAATAATTCCTTTCATTTAACTATGTTGTCCTGATTCACTAGTAAAACATGAATATCTATTTTCTATATAATCTATACTAATTTTTGAGGTTATACACATCATCATCAACATGTATACAATCTCCATCTAACTTCACTAGTCATAATATGATGTCGATAACAAATTACATACAAAACAATACATTGTTGTAAACCAAATTCATACTTAGACAATTTTTTGAGTACAAAAAACTAGGTATCTTTATTTTTGAAGTTTCCTATAAGTATGTACATAATGAGTTTCCATAAATTACAAAAATTACATATCTCCATTAGCCAATTTTCAACAATCTACCCCTTTGGCATTAATGCCAACAAAATAGGGAAAATTGGCTAGTATCAAAACCTTGTCAAAAATAATAGAGTAACACTACTTTAATCCTCTATTACAACTTGTCCATCTTACATATGATCTCCCTTACAATATGATTTCATTAATTAAAATATTTTCTTCTCCTCTTTACTTAATTTACAATTTTCCTATGCATTTTCTCCCTCTTTGGCATCAATGACAAAGATTAAAATGTCAAAAACTATCAAAAATTGCTATAAAAAACTATATTCTTCTACCTTAAACTGATAGTATCTTCATGCAATGAAAAAAACTTTCCTTAAGACTATTCATACCTTTTTTCCATGTATCCTTGGCTGATTCTATAGAGGTGAGAATTTCACATAAGGCATATGATGCAATCTCAACTACATTAAGTTCAAAGTATAAAATGTTTGAATAGGTGTCCTTGGCTTTGACACATTCCTCTAACTATCTCTCAACAATATTTTTAGAGCAATAGACTCTCTAAAATCTGATAATCTATTCAAAATTTGTTCCTTCCAAAGTTCTAGTTTCTTGATATCACTATGAATACTAGCCACTTGTCCTTCAAAATCATCAAGTTTACTAGAAAGTTGTTGTATCTGGCTAGATAGAACCTTTAGCTCACTGATCTTACCTTCAATCTAACTATGAATGTCCTTAGTCAACTTGTGAGATAGGGTGCACTTAATATACAATATCTTACCATCTTGTTGACATTTCCAAAGTTCCTTGATACAAGTATTAAGACTTATCAAATCATTTTTGATGTTTTGACAAATAGTGCTAAACGACTTAGCATCATGTGAGATTTGTGCCTTTGATTTTGCAACATTCAAAAAATTGAAATTTCTTCATCAAAATATTTTAGTACTATGTGTGCCCTCTATTTAAGATCTTTCTTTGTATGTTGGACTACTAGAGTACTATGTAGTCTATCAATAACCTCCATCAAGGTTCTCTACAGACTTTTCATTGTCTTGCTCTTCTGAATAAGCTTTGATAAAGATGAGATCAAGTCAGTTTGATCATCATCACCACTTGTTAGGATGGCAAGTGAAAGTAGAATAGATGAACTAGAAGATTTAGTGCCATTTTCCCTTTGCTTCTTTTCTACTACCTCTTTGACTCTTCTCTTTCTTTTCTTTCATTTTCTCTCTTTTCTTCCTCCTCTATTCTCTTCATCTCTTCTTCAAGCAATTTCTACTTGGCCTCTTCTCTTCTTCTCTTTCTTTTCTAGACTCAATAATTATCAACAATGTCTTTCGTCTCTTTCCTAGTCTAGTGGCTTGTTGCTTGACCTTTTTTTTATCTTGGTGGTCACATCTTACACTAATATTTTTTATTTCCCCTTTGACTCACTTGGCTAAACATATGATACTGCTACATAAGGAATTCTCTGTTCCAAAGACGTCTCTGCAATAGATATTGATAAAGGTTGCACATTTAATATACCTTGTTTCATAGTTTTCTTGACTCTCTGTGACTCACTTTCAGTCATACTGGCCTTTGTTAAAGCTTTCTTCATTATTGTTTCTATCTTCTTGTGACATGCTTTCTCCAAGGATTCTAGATGAGTTGATTGGGTAATCTCATCATAGGTTCCAAACCTATACTTAGCTTGGTCCTTCTCAGATTTCAACAATAAATTAATGTATCCAACTACTACTTCATCACTCAATTCATAACCCAAGTGATCAAGAAATGTTTCTCAGGATTCTACTACTTGAATATAAGTAAAATTTGTATCAACCATAATGTAAATATCTTCTTTAAATCTATCTATAATTCTAGGTTTAATATTGAATCTTTTTCTCATCTCATTCTAAAATGTTTTTATTATTAAATTCCCACATTCTACATACATCTATAATCTATTCCATTGTACATCTCTCACTGCTCATAATCTATATGACTAGAAAAAATGGAAATCTCTTAAGTACATGAAAAAATAAATGATTGATTAGTGACTAAAATCTAAACACACCATTCTTAGTCCTTTTGACTTTCTCTAGGTTCTCAAGAAGTTGTTCCTTCTCAACACATATCTTGTAGGCTACATAGATGAATTTGGCTAACAATTCATCAATCTTAGAACTTGCACATATAGAGTAGGAAATGATTCTACTCAAGAATCTTACATCATCTTCTATAATGGTGAGGATCACCATGGCCTTTCAATTATAAATTGCTTTGGTGTAGCTTGAGCAAGTTTCTTCTTAACCATTTTCTCACATGTAGGTACACTACCTTGTTTGCTAAGACTAGTTACCTCATGAATAATGTTGGCTGAAATATCAACTACACTATCTTCCATCCATAGTTTTTCATCATGAATTCTACAAGTATTATTATCTGTGTCCACTCATTAGTGTCTGATTCTTGGTAGAAATGATATTTGAATAGGTCTAGTTCCTTCAAGTGTTTAAATCTGGGTTTCATAGTCATATCATGGTTAAAGACTAGTACCATATCCTTGTTCATGTATTTACTCCCAGCAGATTCAAACTTGTCATTAAGATAACATCCTACATCTTCAAAATAAACTACATTTTTTAGACTAATGGATAATGTTGAGCTAGGGTTTCCTTCTATGGGTTTCATGGAAACAACCTTCAATTTTGGTCTCTCCTCATTCTCAAAATTATGAACTACTAACATATCCATTATTCTATCAAATATAAACTTTTATCAAATCAATTCTATGGATAAATGATAAAATACCTCTTTTGAAAATTAGGTTTGCTTCAAAATTTCCTTGTCAAGTAACTTTTGAGTGCTCTATGCTTTTGATGTAATCACAATGAAGTGGTAATCAAGTTTGTACTCCATTTTATTCCTTTAATTTGAAATTGCATTAATTGTGTACTTTTTAAACACAAAAAAGCTATCAATTACATTTTGAAATCAAATATCTACTCAAGATCTTCTATCCAACCTTTATATGCTACCTAAGTTTTACTATAGCCTCCTTCCATTGTGACAATGCTCCACAAAACTTTGCTTCACAAAATTCTTTGTAAAAACATAGTTTTCATCTTCTGCTATAGAATTAACTTTCTCTATAATAACAATAACTCTTAATTCCTTTGTAACTAGTTTATATAAGCTCCAAATTACAAGTGAGCTTAGATATAGTCTAAACTTATCTCGATACACCTTTTCTCAACTTTGCTACCCATAATTCGATATTTGAGTGAAGTTTCAATTTCTAGTGCCATGAATGAGCTTAATTAAACAAAATTGAATACTAACTTTGATCTTCTTGTCTCATCATCATCTAACTTATCTTTTGAGATATCTAATCCTTTTATAAATTCCTCATTGAGTTCTTCTCAAAGTTCACTGACTATATTTCTTTGTTCATCATTGCCTTTCTTAGTTTTAGAGTTCCTCTCATGGTTCCTTCTATCATTTTTGACATTTCTTCCATCATTCCTTTTGTTTCCAAAGTTTCTTCCATTTTTCCTTCTATCTCTAAAGTTTCTATCCATTATAAAATACATTGTTGTATGTCCAAAGTTATTACATAACTAACATACTAGAGTTTTTCTTCTAGGATTCTCCTGATCATCAAGTGGATGACAATTCTAAGCTATGTGTCCAAAGTTGTTACACTTATAACACATGATTTGTCTTCTTTCTTCCTAAGGTCTTTCTTCTCTCGATGTCCTTTCATTAGATCTTCTTCTACCTATAGGGTTAGTATTTCTAGACATTCTACAATTCTTTCTATCATTATCATATTTAGGTTTCCTACAATCATTTTCTGTATGACCCATACCATGACAATTATGACAATAAAAGTCCTTAACATGATTAAATGACTTATTTTTACAATCTCTTTTTGTATGACCTATTTCATTACATGAAAAACACTTACCTCTAAATTCAAGCCTAATTTCTTTAGGAGATTCCACTTTCTTTGGTTTATCCAATATATCAAGTTCTTTGTTTTCTCCAACTTCTTTAGGTTTATCAGAAGATTGACTAGTTTCAATCTTATCATTAGATTTATATTTTCCTTTTAGGTCTAATCTAATCTCAAGTTTCTTTCTAGACATGTTAAAAAGATGACCAAGACCAGTCTTATCATAGATAGGTCTTTGTATTGACATTGAATCATCATGATTTTCTCTACTAGAATAAAGCTTCCCAAGTTGTTGCTTCCATTGAGTTAACTCACCTTTCATAATAGTGTTGTATTTATGAAGTTCTTCATGATCTTTCAATGTTTCAAACTTAGATGTCTTCTTTGCTAGACTTTCTCTAAGATTTATATTCTCAATCTTCAAATCAGATTCAACCTTGCTAGGATCACTCCTCAAAGTCAACTTTAGATTCATAATCTTCAGTTCATGCTTCAAGATCTTATACTCTATCTTCATCTTTGAATAATAATCATCACTAATTCCAAATGCAGTATATTTAGGCTTGGATTTGAGATGTTCAATCTTATCCTTCAATTGTCCAATATATACTTTGGAGTCTTCATATCTATCCTTCCACTTATCCTCCTTCTATCAAATCATCATTAAAGGTGTCACCAAGAGTTCAAGTAGTAGAGGACTACTTGCTTCATCAAGAATAGGTACTTTTAGGACTCAAGGAGAATTTAGCTATGGCACAAAATTGAATGAAACAACAAGCAGATCAACATCATAGTGAAATAAATTTTGAAGTTGGGGACTAGGCCTTCTTGAGATTGAAACCTTATAAAAAAATCTCAATGAAGCAACAAAATAAGAATAATAAGTTTTCTCCAAGATATTATGGACCATACCAAATCATGCAAAATATTGGTAGTGTTTCCTACAAGCTTGATTTACCACCAACAACAAAGCTTCATCTAGTTTTTCATGTTTCTTGTTTGAAGAAGATAATTGGGCAAAATATTCCTACTCAAATAGTACTACCAAAACTTGATGAAGAAGGAAGAATAATTTTGCAACTAGAGTGCATTCTTCAAACACACATGAAGAAGTTGAGGAACAAAACCTTGACTCGGTATCTCATTCAATGGAACAACTTACTAGTTGAAGAGGCAACATGGGAGGATGAGGAGTTCATTCAAAATAATGCACATTATTAGAAATAGGAATTACTGAGAGAGGGGGGGGGAGATGTAATGCCCACTCGTAGCTTGCTTTTATGTTCTAATTGTCATATTCTCCTAGGCTGATTTTACACAATGATTAGTTTTAGAGATACTAGATTTGCAACATTATGATATTATCTCATGTCTTGGATTACAAATATATTTGTTATAATTGCTTAGTTGATTTCATTTCACGTGTTCTTAATGATGTCTTGATGATTCCTAATTAGTAAATGTGGTTTCTTTCATAACAATGTTAACGTGATGTCTTTAATGATTATTATGTTGTATTGATAGAGATGCATTATTATACCTGAGCATTTGATGTTAGACTAGTGATTTTTATGATACTTACCCCATACTTGCATGTGTATGGTGTGTGTGTTTGTTTTATCTTTCTATCTGACGTGTTTGATGTGGTTAAGGGAGGGAGTCATAGTCACCTGCTAGTCAGGATCTACACGATGCACCACTCCCTGCCATTGCATCTTTAGTTTAGATATATATTATGTACATGTACATGCTCATATTTTATGTAGGATGCAGGTACTGAGCATCAACTTTCCTGAATTGCCATGATGAGTGTGCCCTATTACAAATACTCAAATGGTGAGAACATGATGATAATGATTAGGTCCAATCCTAGCCAGAGCCTAAAATACTTGTCCTACAAGGAGGGCTCTTAACAGACTATCTACCCTTTTTTAAAACCCGTGAGACTTTTGTGTGTATGTTGTTTTGATGAATTTCTATTAATTAAGTCTAATTAAAAGATCAAATTAATGATTTAATTTAATGGAAATTATTAGGACATTTGAATATTTAATTATATTTAATTAATTGAGAAATTAATTAAATAAAAAGAATGGATTTTGAAGATAAAAGTTATGAGAATAAATTTAGAATGTGATGATATTTATTCAATTTAATAATAATATATTTAGAGTTCATTTTTAAGTAAATGCTAAATATTATTGTTATGTAAGTTAATAAATATTTATCAAATTAAATGTTCAAAAATAAATTAAAAAGTGAAAAGACATTATTTTATGAAAAAGTTTTAAGTTCGCATGATGCATGTATGAGATTAAAATATAGGAAATTAATTAAAAAGATAAAATATGTGAACTTAATAAAGATATTTTAATAAAGTGCACATGAGATTTAAAAGTTAATAAATTAAATAAAAGAAAATTAATTTTGCATGAAAGAATTAATTAAATAAAATAATTATAATTTTAGAGTTGTGGAGACAAAAACCCTAAAAGGTAATTAGAGTTTATATTAGAGGGCTTTTGGGTCATTATTGCATAGACAGGATTCAGGGAACACATTTTTGGTATTGGAACAAATAAATCTTTGGAAGCTTTCAAGGGTTTGGATTAGCAAGGGTTTCACCAGATTGTTAGGATTAGATCAAGGTAGGGTTTTTTGAACCATTGTAGAAATACTTTTGGATCTCTGTCTTCTTTGTGCTTACCATATTTGAAATATTGTTGAAAATTTTGCGAATTAAAATTCTATAATAGATGGATTTGTGTCATGGAAAGTTAGATGAAATTGTATTTGAAATTTGAAAAAGCCTTGTGTTGAAAATAATAGATCCTTAGAGAGGGAAATCAAATTTCTGCCAGAGGAGCTCTGCTAGGGTTTTCTTGCTACATGTGAACTTTCAATTTTTTTTGCGTACGGCCCTTCGCCTGCACTCCCCTTCTGTCGGCACTTGTCATACTGCATTTACTGCAGGAGCTTTAGGTTAGGATATAATGGCTCCGGCCAGCAGCGAACCAGATGTTTCTGGTGTTCACGCTACTGCTTCGGACTGCCATGGCGCCACCACCGAACAAATGCCCACGCAAGTTTGTCCCGAAGGTTTTTCACAAGGTAATCCTAATATTATCCTTCCTTTGCAAGAATTTGATGCTGCATGTGACTAGTTAGAGAAACATACCTTGATAGGGTATTTTTTTGGTAGGACTCCTCCTGAAGCTATGCTCAGAGAATGGGTCAACAAATGTTGGACTCCTCATGGAGTTCGCCTTGATGTTGTGCAAAACCTTACCAAAAGTTTCTTTTTATTTTTCTTTGCTAACCCATCGCAAGCAGTCGTGATCTTTAACAATGGCCCTTGGTTTGTCCATTTCTCTTTGCTTGTTTTTCAGAAATGGTCCCAAGACTTCACTTTCTTGGATGATAGAAAGCTTAGGGTTCCTGTATGGGTCGAATTCCTAGGTCTACCCTTGCCCTGCTGGCCTTTCATTAAGTCTATTGCCCAAGCCCTTGGCAAAGTTGTTACCAAGGAGTCTTAGAAATTTTTTAATGCTCACCCTCAATAGAAGGTGCCTTACTTGAACCTACCTAACACCTATTATAGGTGCCAGTCTACGAAACACAAGATCATGGATTTCCCTTTGGCTATGCCTAGGGTCAAACCCTAGCCTAAAGTGGCGCCTATGAAACAGGCCGAAGGAAAAAAAGAAGAATGGGTTACTGTTGGGTGCAAGGGCAAGGCTTCTTTGAATCCCTTGGCCCCTAAGCCATCTTATGCGGCGGTTATCACGATTCCTCCTACTTTTATAGAAGTGTCAATGCCTGCTAGCATGGAGACGCTAGCGGCTTCCATTGCACTTGTTCCAGGTTTCAAACCCTGCTGGTTCATAAGGGATCAAGGCAATCACCAGGGCCTCACCCTTGGCTAGGGCTTGTACTCCTCTTACACCTTCTTCCATAGTACCACCAGAAACAAGGCATTCCCACAGTCCTCCTAGGCATACGTAGATATCAGGGGTAAAACAACAGGCTGTAAGTTTAGAGGATTTCCCATCTAACTTCCATCAGATTTTTACCTTTTTGCTTAATAGCTACTCCTCTCTGGAGGACGAGGATGATATGGAAGAGTTCTCATGAACTTCCTCTCATGGAATGTTTGCGGTCTTACAGACCTCCCCAAAAAGTTCTATGTCTAGGATACCCGTCATAGACTTGGGAATTTAGATTTTCTTTTCCTGCAAGAAGTTAAGATTTCTGGTTTTGTGCTTTCTGCTGCATTCTACGTCATTTGGTAGGATATCGTTATGTTTTCTTCTCAGCATGAAGTTGGCCGAGGGGGTGTAGTTACTCTCCTGTCACCTCGCCTTCATTCTACTATTATCTCACATAGTTCTGACCCCACACACTATATTATTTGGCTTTTGCTTTCCATTAACAATCATTCTTTTGGAGTCATTAATGTTTATGCCTCCAATGATGCTGTGGAAAGGGCACAAATGTGGGTTTGGCTTGCTGACAACTTGCCGCCAGCTACTTGGGTCCTGTGTGGGGACTTCACTATGGTTGAAGCGGCCTCTGACAAAGATGACATTCTGCCTTTCCGTTGGACAACTGGAGAAAGAGAAGCTTGGTTTTACATGCGAAATAAATTGGGCCTTTTTGATCCCAATACAAACCGCCACCATGGTCATGGGGCCTGACACACTTGGTCCAATTTTTGAGCCAGTCGTGACTGCATTTTGAAACATCTTGATTGTGCTATGATCTCGGCGCAATCTTTTTTCTCCTTCTTTGAAGATCGTGATTTACCTATCATTCCCCTGATAGATGTGACATTGTCAGACCACTATCCCATTTATTTTAGCATTTCTTGGCAAACATCTGTCCCCAAGATGGCAAAGTCTCAATTCTTCCTCAACAGGTCTATGCTATTGCATGCTTCCACCATCTCCCACATCCAAGGTGTCTGGAATTTGGAGCCATGTCCGCATCCCCATTGAGGTTGGATTCAATGGTGGAATGACACCATTACCAGAACTGCTCATTTTTTGTGCATCTACGAGCGTTAGCTAGCAATCTTCAAAAAACAATCTTATCAAGCCAACACCCTTGCCCTCAAAAAAGCCTTTGAAGCTCTCACCTTCAACCCCTTTGATGTGGATTTACAAATTCAGCTTGTCAAGCTAAGCCATGATAAGAAAATTGTTGATAACTATGCTACCCGAGGAGCCCAAATCAAAGCTTGTCTCCACTGGTTGGAGGTTGGCAACAAAGCCTCGAAGGAGTTCTTCTAGGCTCTCCGAGCCCGTCGTACCAATGTTGGGATTAAAAAGATAAAATAGAGAACTAATGTTCTTTTCAGTCTGCTCGACATCCTGCAAGCATTTGTTCTTCACTATGATAATGTCTTTGCTTCGCAGGGCTAGTGATCCTAAGGACATATGCAACTGGAGGCCCATCACCCTCCTAAATGTGTCTTATAAGATCATTGCCAAGGTGCTCTCTCTCAAAATCTACCATATGCTACCTTTAATTGTGCGGCCTTAACAAACTGGCTTCATCAAATCCAGATATATTCTTGACAACATCATTGCTATCTGGGAAGGTATGGAATGGGCCCATAAGTCCAAGCAATAGGCTATCTTTTTAAAGATAGATTTTGCTAAAGCCTATGATTGCATTGAATGGCCTTTCATTTTGGCTATGCGTCAGGCTCTGGGTTTTGGTCCCAATTTCCTTCAGTCCATGGAGATGCTCTCTGGTGATGCTAATACTTGTGTCACCATCAATAATTCGCAATCTGAAGCTTTTGGACTTTTTTGCTCCATCAAGAAAGGTTGTTCACTAGCTCCAGCGCTTTATGTCCTTGCTGCTGAAGGTTTTGGTTATTTACTTGCTCACTCTGTGTCTTTAGGACTAGTCCGTGGCATTTCTTGGCCTAATTCTTCCTTCCAGTTAGTCAATGGTCATTTTGCTAATGATTCTTTTCTTACTCTTCTTGAAGATGAAGAAAACATCAAAAATGCTTTAAATTGTCTGGACACTTTTTGTCAAGCCTCTAGCTTTGCCATTCAATGGCATAAAATGCTCTGTTACTGCCAGTCTTTCTTGCCAGCTCCACCTTGTCTTAGCCAGTTTCAATGGAAATGGGTTACTCATGGAGAAATTTCTTTCTTTCTTGGCATTCCCTTTGCTTTCCAAGCTTCCCTTATGGAACTTTCGAATGTTGTGCTTGCAAAGATTAGCAAAAAGCTTGATTATTGGATCACTAAGCCGCTTTCTCTTGCTAGCAAATTCCAGATTTGTTCTAAGATTCTGGCTGCCACCCATGTGTACTATTCTTCCTATTAGGCTCCCTCCAAAGCTTCCTATCTCAAACTAGAACATTTTCTTAGAGATTTTCTTTGGGCCTCTAGTTTTGACCATCATGGTTTTCACAAAGTTGCTTGGGATTTTTGTTGTCTCCCAAGGGAATCTGGGGGTCTTGGCCTGCTTTCCACTCAGAAGCAGGGCCTTTCCCTCTATGCTAAATGGATTATCAAAGCTATTTCTAGAGATGAAACCTAGAAGATACTAGTAAGGCATTGCATTTCTTCTGACTTCCCTGTCAATAGACCGGCGTGGAAGGGGATTGGTTTTCAAACCCTTCTCACTATGCATGAACCAGTGGTCATATAGGGATCTTTTGTTATAAAGAGCATCTATAAAGCTTGGGAAGCTATTAAACCTTGGCTTCATTGGGCTAGTGATGAATTTCACAATGGGCTATCCTTAAATCAACAGAACATTTGGTAGTCTCCCCTGTTTTCCATCTAGGATACTCCTCTTGCCAAGACTCAAGGTGCTAGTGCTCTACGTTTCTTTAAACGTGGCATCTGCAATACCAAGGATATTTTTTCAAGAGTCACCATGAATTTTAGGTCATGGGAGGATATGCAAGTTTAGTACCACGTTGTTAGTTTAGATCGCCAAACTTATGACCTTCTGTTGTCTTCCATCCCTATGCACTTAGTTCATAAAGTGGGGTTTCAGTCTATTTGTCCTTAGTGGCATGATTGGAAGTGGTATCCTACCACTCCATCAATGGTGGCATTTGCAATCTTCACTTTCTCAATGGAGAAAATGTTTTGACACCATTTGGAGTTCCATTATAGAACCTAAGATTGCCCACTTTGCTTGGTGTCTTGCCTTCCAAGGTCTTCCCCTGGGGCCTCAACTCAAGCACATTGGGGTTCCTAATCCCAGATGCCCCTTATGTGGTCAACCTGAGTCTTTTTGTATATTTTTTGGTTTTGCAAGTGTGATCAGAATTATTGGCACTGGATTCATGATTTTTTCAAGCCTTTTAGGCCTGAACCTTTTTCATGGCACATGATCCTGCTGGGTGATTCCCCTAGAATTCCTTGAAAGTTCTCCTAGATTTGGCATAGCTTCAGGATGGAAATTTTTTTTTCTCTATGGAAAGATAGGAATGTAGTTTTATTCACTCATAGTTTTTTGGGTGTTAGCATTGCAATGTACACTAAGGCATGCATTTGTAACAATGTCATTATGCAGATACAGGTGCAAGCTAATAAAGTTTCCCTGAAAGTTGCACACTTATAGGAATTATTTAATCATTGGGGAAATGCTCCATGCACCATTGCCAGAGTGCCTCGGTCGATGCCTCTTCGTCTCGCGTTCATCATTCTTGACACCAATCCTCTGGCTGCCATTCACACATACCATGCTCCCAGGGTCCCCACCACCACTCTCCCAGTGGTGGACATGGCATTTGGAGGCACCACTCTGCTTCCCCACCACTTGGTGGTTCTGGCTGGTCCCCAGCTCCTCCCCCTAGACAGGTGCACTCTGGCAAGTTTCCTCGACTGACCTTGGCAATTTCTCCTCCACAGCTAGACAAGAAGGATGCGGAGACTGCGACTACCCCAGATCTTGGTGATGCTGTTGACGGCTGGATTGTTCCCAGTCTGCCCCACAATCCCACTGATGCATGGGGATTTCTTGATAAAGACGATCCTCCCTCTGTTGGTATTGCCTTGGCAGCTTGAGGTTGTTAAAAGTTTTTTTTTGATGAATAGTGAATAGTTTCTGGCTAAGGCCATGTTGTTTTTCTGGCTTCGACCGTGTGAACTCATTCATGGGGTGATCTTGTATCCCCTGGCCCCTTTTTTGTGAATTGTAATCTTAGCAAAATTTATTAATTGAAAAGGTCTATTCATCAAAAAATAATAGATCCTTACTATTAAAATTCCTATTGGAAAAGTAATAATAGATTCAACGTTAGAAATGTAGAAAAGAAGAGCAAGATCAAATATAGTGTTCTTGAATTTTCTAAATATGACTTTCTATTAGATTGTCAAATTTCTTTTATTTAAAATATAGAAATTTTATTAAAAATAAAATAAAATATGAATTATTTATTCTATTTAAAAGAATGTGTGTAATCTATATCTATGACTTAGACTATGAATTAAACAACCTTTCTATTCTAAGTATTACAACTTTAAAATATCTTAGTTCTTTTTTAATATAAATTATTATTATTTCTAGTTAAAAATACATGCTTCTTTTTATATTATAAAAAAAACATTCTTCAATTATAAAAGAAAATGAAAATGAAAACACATATCATTTATATATATTGTTAAAATGTACAAAGAAATAAATGATTTGTAACATCTTGCTATTTATTTTTACATAGCCGCTTATTTCCTGTGCATTGTTTCTTTAAGTTCAAAATAGAGAGTTTTAAAAAAATGAGAGGAAAGCAATCCCTATTTAATCGCCTTCCCTATTTAATCACCTTAAATATAGGTGGACTTGACTTGATTTAATTAAAACACTTACTTGACATGCCTAATATTATGTAAAACAAAAAGGCCAAAGTACATCCCACTTTCTATGCTCACGTGAGAATGATAAGGAACCAAAAGGACCTTGTAATATTGCCTAGCAATTGACCTTGTAATATTGCCTAGCAATTGACTAAGTGTTTGGACACTAATTAGCAACATGGGCTTAGAGATCAACATTTCATTCCTTTTTTGAGATTTTGAGTGTTTGAAGGTAGTCTACATAGAATTCATTTCTAAAGTTCACAATTCCTATCTCAGATAGGTCACTCTTTGTATTTTCTTTGTAATGCTATTTTTTTATTTTTTCCATCTTTCCATTTCTTTCAGTTCTTGGTTTTCATTTTTCTTTTTCCCTTGCCTCTTTGGTTTTACTTAGTAGGTTAATAAATGGAACTTTCATCAAATTCCCCACCCTAAACTTAATTTGAGGTTTATATTCCTAGTTTCTCTTAGGGAATTTTATTTCATTTTTGTAGTTGTAGGTGTTGAGCATTTGGTCCTACTATATTTTATCCTTCTCCATTAGGGTATTTTGTGTCTTCCTCACCTTGATGCATTTGAAGCTATTTTGATTTTTTGTCATGGTGGTTTCACACTTAAAGTGTAAAATGTGGTTATCAATGTTTCTCTTCTCTAGCCCTAAATTTGTATCAAAATTATTTGCATATCCATTCGTGGGTGTAATTTTTTTCACTTTGTCTATGCTTGAAAATCCTTTAATTATAATTAGGTATTATTTTTTAAGGCCCTAGCTAATTTAAGTCCAATAGTGGGCCACATGTTGAAATCTTACAATTATGACATCCTTTTATTCACTAGTAATTAGTATTGCATAGGTTGAAACCTTAGTTCCCAACTTATTTATTTCTTTTAGGTCACCATTTCAAAACAACCTAAGACTTAGTTGTTTGTTATAAATAATAAATTTATGTGCCCTAAAATTTATCGTTCCCAAAAATTCCCATGGCTAGAATACTATAATCACTACTTAGGAACCTTCAGTCTTCAAATATTGGGTCTACCCATTCCTTTTTTTAATATGATAAATTGCATAGTCCATACTGGAGTGACTTTCCCCAATCCCAGGCATTGATATTATCTATTATTGAATATGTTAGACTTCAGGTTTGAAAAATTATTTGCATTGTGATTACTTGTTGAATGTATTTACTAATATGGATCCCCATATCCCAAGGACCAAGTTATCATACAATGCTTGTAATGATGCATCTTTTTTACCCATAATATATCATATATTTATGATGATTTGGTTTTCTAGTAATAACAAATACACAATGGCATCCTAACCATTAGCATAGCAGGTGGATCAATGAGTAAGTTCCATGACAACATTTAGGATTAAGACAAAGGCCAAGAGAGAGATGGAAAAGCTATTGGCAAGTGATCTATATTGAAGGAATATATATTTTCAATGATGGAAACATAATAAATTAGTAAGGTTGATTGACTTGATGATCTATTTTGATAGTAAGTATTCAAGGAAAATGCCTAAGTATAAAGTAGGAAGACAGTATATAGTTAGAAAATTTTGATCAAGAACAACATGATAGCTTAATGTAGGAATACAATTTTGATCAACAAGCATAAGATATTAATTAGATATGACCATAATTTTTAATATGATAATATAAGGTTTATATTTTCTTTAGATAAGGTCACCTATGGTTAGATTTTTTCTAGCAGTGTTTTGATTAGAAAATATTAAACTTGCAAAACACACAATTATCTAGGAATATTTTTTGATGATTAGGAAAATTGGCCTAAGTTGAATTCTTTTAAAAATTCAATTTCACTATTTTAGGAATAAAATCCTAGATGCTAACCCTCGGATAAAATTTCTTGATATTTAATTTTGGAGATTTTGCTACACATTTTGTGAAGATATTTTGCTAACTGAATGGGAAATTAATTGAGAAAGGTATAAAGGAGAGTTGTCTTTTATATGCAAGAATGAGTATTGATGCTATATTAATGTTGTGTTGGTTATATATGAGCCTTGATTATGGATTAGATCATATTTGAAATACATTATAGAATAGTTAGGCATTGTGATCTAGGTATTTTGTATTGTAACTACTATCTTTGTAAATGGATAATGAGTCCCCCTTAAGCAGTGATCTTTCCTTACTAATACAACTCCTAAACATGTTGAGGCCTCTAGCAAGGTCAAGTCCTCTAATAATGACCAATGTACTAAATGCATGTAATGACTCTTAATAGTGATGAAATTCCTATTAAAGAATTTTTAGGTTTGTACGTAGTTTTGGGTACCATCCCTATAGGGGTTTTCACTTGGCTAGGATTTCCTTGAATTTTTAAAATGTTTTTATGATTTATTTATCTCTTTATACTTTACTTATATTACAATACATGAATGTGTATGGTTATGTTTTGAAGTTATTGATTGGTGTGAAAGTGTTGCACTTGTGGTACCCCCCTCTCCCGCCCCCAACCATTTCTTGATCCTAATGATTGGTATCATAGATTAGTTCCTCAAAAGAAGTTTTACACCTTGAGGAGGTACCTAATGGATACAAGAAATTTATAAAGAAACCTCTATGTAGTAATTAAATATTTTGACAAATAAAATGAAGAGAAGAAAAGACTAAAATGAAGCTTAAAGATACACGATAAAAGAACCTAAGTTAGACAATGAATAAAATCTAATTGAACAACTTAAAAGGGATAATCAAATAATTAAACATGAATTTGAGATCACATCAATATAAATGTCCAAAGAGATTGAAGATGGAAAGTCGCAAAGAGATAAAATTGAAGAAGATCTTAATAGAAAGAGAGATTAATGCAATGGATTGAACACTCATCTTAAAAAAGTAAACTCATAATTTAAATTTTCAAAGACTAAATATCAAGAACTTGAAAAGTAGACTAATATTTCCATGGGTTAGCTTGTGGAAAACTAGTTGCATCTTGAGAATATTTACTCTAGTAGTGATAAACTTGATGAACAATTTATGGAATCAAAGCCTAAAGGTGACATGAATGGAATTGGTTATCATGATGATGAATGTTCTAAAGAAATGGAAGAAAAATATATGAAAGATACTATCTAGAAAATGATTCAGAATGAAGAACCTAGGGAATAAGTAAAGAATTTCAAGGGAAGCTGATAGGAATTCAACAATTATGGACACATGAAGAAAGATTGTAAAGGTAAAAATGATACTAAGCCTTATGCTAGTTATTGTTTCAATTGTAGGATTTATGGACATAAATCAAATGAATGAAAAGCTAGATCTAATTAGAGAAAAATGGAGGAGAAAATGTAAGATTAAGTATTAATTCAATAAAGCCTATTGGAAACAATAATGTTATATATACAGACGTTAAACATTACAAGAAAAACAATTGTGGCACATTGATAAAAATTATAGGTTACAAGTGAATTATAATGGACCAAGCTATGGAAATTCACTTGTTACATGTTATAAGTATAATAATCTAGGGTATAGAACTAAATATTTTAGACTCAGTTGACTTGCAAAGAATATGAGGACACCTAATGTTAGAAGGAAAAATTATAATGGAAAAAGGGAAAAAAATGTTAATTAGACTAAATATGAGAACAAAAAACAAGACATTTATCAAGGAAAGAAACAATGAAAATGGTAAGGTATTGAAAGAAAAGATTATATAATGTCACATTAGACAAGGGAGAATCAGTGTCAAGAACTAAACCCTCTTCATCAACCTAATTGGCTACATAGACTTGTGGGGAGCATTTAACTAGAAAATATTAGATCTCAAGTTTGTCAATTTCAAACTTCTAAGCTTACATTAAGAAGTATCCAAAATGAGAGATTCAATATCTTTGTTCACAAATGTTTTATGTGTGATTTTTAAGAGTTTGTTTATATTCTATCTATGTATCAACATTTTATAAAATGCAACCTAATGCATAAATTGAAGATGATTTTTGCAAGGATTTAATAGTTGAAATCAATTTGTTCTTGACCATTTGATTTTCCAAAGCTAGAAGGAGTGCAAAAAGAGATTTGAGAATTTGATCAAGGATTTCAAGACATTCTGTGCAAACTGTACCTTCACATTGTTGAAAGATATTCATATGATGTGTGAGCATTGTTTGAAAGAATTTGATATTCCATTTAGTTTTTCATCCATAGAAAAACTACAAATTTATGCTGTAAAGGAGAAAGAAAAGTAAGACTTTATGGGAAAATTAATCTCTAATTATTAAATAAATGAGATTGTTTTTACTGCAAAGGATGAAGTTGTTAGATAATTGAAGAAGAATATTAGGAGAAGGAGAATGAGAAAAAATAAAAGGAGGAAGTCATGTAGAAGGAGAAGTGACAAGGATAATCAATGAAGATAAATCTTAATTAATCAAAATTCATTCAATTGTGTAGAATACTAGTCCAACTAAACATTATTCTCTATGTGTAATAGCTAGTCATATTGATCATAATGATAAGGATAATCTCACTATGAGTTCATAGATGATAGTGAGAAAGATAGAAAGCATTATATAGACTCCTACCACATTGGTGTCAATGACATTATCGATAAGTGATTTGAGAAAAGAACTTTCTAGCATGGACAAGGATGAAGACTTAGATTCATATGATCAAGATGCATTGATGAAGATATCAATGAGGTCATTGTCTAAGATAAAGGAAAGGTTAGAGAAGATTAATGAAAAAAAGGAAATGATACTTATCCAAGACTTAGATAGAGTAAACAAAACATTACCTATTCAGATGGCATTCCCTGGTAATGATGTTGTAGATAATTTTGATTTAGTGCTTAATGAATTTGATGCTAATTTTTCATCACTTGAGAAAGCATCCAGAGCTACAGAAGAGAAATATTATTTAGTAAAGAAGTTTAATGAGATATTTGCTTCTATTTTAAATCATTTTTAGTTAAAATATGAGAACATAATGGATATTAAGGTACTTATTAATGAAGGTTTGGAGATGTAGGAAAGATCCTACAACACAATGGTAAATTGTGAGCCTCTCATTGGGGAGGTTGCTAGAAAGTAAAATCCACCAATATAACTGAGAAAGGGCAGGTGGGAGGGGGGAGGGATGAATAAGTTATCCAACTATTATAACAAAATTATCAGAATCCTTAACCATATGATCAATATAATTAACAACAATAACAAGATACTTATACACAACAACACCAAATATGTTAAATAGGGAAACCCTTGATCAGAGAGAAAACCTCTGTGGGGACGGTACCCAAAAAATGATGTACTAATATAAGTATTCCTTATTAGAGGATTGACCCTTTTAGGAGTCAATGAAATACATTTAGTATGTATTAGTCCCTATTATGAGACTTTAAATCCTTTTTAAGAGATTCCAACCCTGTTAGGAGTTGTGCCAACCCTATTACGAGTTGTAGAAGGAAGATGGACCCACTAACCAAATAGCTTCAGAGGAAAGGCTATTCCACTCACTCTCCAACTCATCACTATATTATTCCTTTTAGAATAATAGAAATGAACTATAATTTTACTTCCTCTTCCTCTATCCTATCAACCAGGCTTCTCTTCTTCTTCTAATCTCAATACCAGATCACCATCTTTGTATCGAATAATCCCTTGGATCACTTACTTGCATTTACTAAATACTCTTCTCTTCTTGCTTTCTCTTAAACACAATGCACACTTAAAATCAAGGAAAATACCTTCCTTTATACCATGTCCTCAAAAATATTCCTTGAGTTGTCCTTGAGGATTTCCCAATTCATTATAATAGGACCTCATAGATAATTAATTGATTTACATTTACATAATATTGTTGGCTCACAATATTTATAACTTATCACACCTGCAACTCCAAACTTTGCACACTCACTAACATCATTATTCAACTATCTATTACAATGGTCTAACTTTGCATATCATGTGATTCTATCTCAATAAAGATATACAAATCAATCATCAAAAATTGCTTCTCAGATACTCTTTCTGTATACTGCTCTATGCAAATCAAGCATATCTTCTGCATGTCTTTGACTTATTTCATGCACACTTAACCTTATCATCAAGACATAATATAGAGCACATCCTTAATTGTGTTTGGTCTGAACATCAATTATCTATCCATACGACTTCATTCTTTATCTGCTACTCAGGTAGTCTTCATAGAAATACTGCTATGTTGACATCAATGACAAACACAATCATGAATTCAACATGTCAATCATGCTAAAAATATCACACATGCTCTCACAATGCTTAGAATACTCCCTAAAATGGAAACATAGATGAAAAACAACTAATTTCCAAGAGTACCAAACAATACTATACTATAGTTTTCATTGTTCACATCTTTTCAAATCCTCTTCATGAATCAAATCTGAAATCCTTTGGAACACTTCTCTATTCTACATCTCTTTCTTAGATTGGCATCATGAGTTATTCACTAAACAACTCTTAGCTTCTCCCTCTTTCAATGTATCTCCCCATTAACATCAATTGTACTCTCTTATTCATACATAGAAGATCTCAATCTCTCACCATTAGTCCAAGTCTCCCCGATACATGGTACTTCTCTATGCAATCTTTCTTAGATCAACATCATGAGTTTTTCACTAAACAACTTCTAGCTTCTCCCCCATTCAATGTATCCCCCCATTGACATCAATTGTACTTTCTTATTCATACATAGTAGATCTCAATCTCTCCTTGATACATGGTACTTCTCTATGAAATCTCTCTCCTATAGTTCTACAGAGATTTTTTTCATGTATTCTCTTTGCCATTGACATAAACGAAAAAGGCTTCATTATGTCAATCATTTGCTTCAAGCCTTCAATCTGCTTGAGTGTCTAAAGACACTATTCTAGATCAACTACTAAGAGTCCTAGATGACTTTGCTAATCTCATATACTCCCCTATACATGAAGCATCAAGATTCAGTCTAGTCAAGCAATAGTGTTATGTACCACTAGATATTTCCAATTTATACATCTTCTACTCATAAGTAGGAAGAGACATAACCCCAAGCATACCTCACAAGTTCTCAAATGCATTTTTAGACAAAGGCTTTGGGAAGATATTTGCAATCTGATCTTTCATACTAACATATTCCAATCTAATTTCTTTCACTACCACTTTCTCTCTCAAAACATGATACTTAATAGATATATACTTAGTCTTAGAATACAATATATGATTCTTAGACATACTCATTGTACTTTTGTTATCACAATGTATGATAAAAGGTTCTAAAAAGTCTATGCCAATATATTTTAGCATCTACTTCACCCACATGATGTAATTACAATTATTTGTAACTACCACATACTTTTCTTCTGTTGTACTTTGTGAAATACAATTTTGTTTTGTTCTTAGCCTAGAAACCAATCTTCCTCCAAGCAATAATGCTCCACCACTTGTTTTTTATTTGTCATTCATATTGCCTTCCCATTCCACATCAGTATAAGCACACAAAGTGATGTAGGCAAAGGATGAAAAACTAGGGCCAAAGGCTCACCCAAAAATCCAAACCACCCTGCAACAGTTAACACAATGGAAGAAAACACAAAGAACAACAATCAAAGGAGGAGGAAGAGTGAAATACTTTTATTGATTCATCAAAATATCTTCATACATGCCTAGCTATAAGGCATTATAGGTTACAACCAAATACATTCACATTCAAAGATCCAACAACAAATTTGCACTTGCTAGTTCTACCCACCAATCCTCTTCCAAACTTTCCCAAAAACTTTCCTAACTCAAAGCCTAAACACTCTATATATACTTGCCAAAATAGATTATAGATTATTCTAGAACATTACATAAGAGGAAGGCTAACCCCACAATGGTCTGGACACATCCTAAGAAAAGATCTTAACATAAATTTCACAATCAAAATAAATTTTGCAAGTTGGCTCACAGAAATGCTAACACTTGGCATACACTAGGTAACTCAACACATGAAGAGTCACTCAACATACACTAGGTAACTTGACACATGAAGGAATTGCTACAATTACTTGGCACATGAAGGAATTGCTAGGTACATAAAGGAATTGCTATAGTAACGAGGTACATGAAGGAATTTCTAGGCACATGAAGGAATTGCTATAGTAACTATGCACATGAAGGAATTTCTAGGCACATGAACAAATTGCTACAATAACTTGGCACTAACTTGCAGAAGGAAAAAAAAAATGGGCAGGATAATAAGGCAACCTAGGATGCTCCTACATCAGACAATCGGGGTTGAAAGAAATAATTCTCCTAAATCATTGAGATGTCACAACCTGAGTTGAATCCAACTCAAATTGAGAAATCCATGAAGCATCTTCAATAGGTCTATTCTTTCACTTCACCAAATATTCATAGTAATCTTTTCCTCTTGTGCTATTTCCAACTCTCTAATCCAATATCTATTCAACTTCTTCAATCTACTTCTTAGGATAATCATTTGATACAACAATTTCATCATCTAACTCATGATACTTATACAAATTGAAAATATTGAATGTAGGAGATATATCCACGTCATTAGGTAACTCAACTTCATAAGCATTACCATTGTCAAACTTCTTCAAGATTTAAGGTCCAAATTTCTTCATCTTCAGCTTACTGTATGTTCCAATAGGAAATATTCCTTTCTTTAAATGAACCATCACCTCATCACCAACCCCAAAATCATGATGTCTTCTAGACTTATATCATTCTCCTTATATTTCTAATTACTTTGTTCCAACCTCAACTTCACTTCCTTATGCAAAGACTCCATAAAATCAAAAAATTCTTCTCCCACAATGCTTCTATTTTCTTCACTAGCAATATCTCTCAAATCTAATATACCTCTAGGATGCATTCTAGTGACAATCTCGAAAGGTGTTTTCCCTATACTCCTATTCACATAATTGTTATATGCAAATTCAACTTGTGCCAATACCATCTCCTAATTACTTGTCTTATTCCCAACTAAACATCTTAGCAAATTACCCAAGCTTCTATTTATAACCTTTGTCTATCCATCTATTTATGGATGGAATGTAGAACTAAACTTCAATTCAGTACCCATCTTCTTCCACAAATTCTTTCAAAAATAACCAACAAACTTACTATCTTAGTCAGAAATAATACTTCTTGGTAATCCATGCAATCTCACAATCTCTTTAAAGAAAAGTTTAGCAACATGCTCAACATCTAATGTCTTCTTACATGGTATAAAATGAGCCATCTTAGAAAATCTGCCCACTACAACAAATATGGAATCATACCCCCTCACTATCTTAGGCAATCCATGAACAAAATCCATACTGATGTCACTCCAAGGTTTCTTAGGAACAGTAATAGGTGTATATAAACTAATATTCTAACTCACTCCTTTTGTAATTTGACAAACTCCACAAATCTTTACAAATTTTTGAACATCCTTATACATTTGTGGCCAATAATACTTCTCTTTTAGCAAAATCAATGTCTTATCAATTCCAAAATGTCTATCCAATCTACCACTATGTTTTTCTTTAATAAGATTCGACCTCATAGAACTTCTAGGAATACACAACTAAATGTCTTTGAACAACATACCTTCTTGAATTAAATACTCATCATACTTACTTATGTGATCTATTAGATTTGGTGCTCTGCACTCTTTCCACACCTTAGAAAAATTAGTATCAACATCATACATCTATTTAATTTCTTAAAAACCAAGAACTTCAACCTTCATTTCAGTCAAAAAAAATGTCTTCTATTCAATGCATCAGCAACTCTATTGGTAACTCCACTCTTATGCTTAATAACAAATGTGAAACTCTACAAGTACTCAACCCACTTCATATGTCTCTGTTTCAATTTATGTTGACTTCCCAAGAATTGTAAAGCTTTATGATCAATATACAACAAAATTCCTTAGGAATCAAATAATGTCTCCATTTCTTCAATACTTGAACAATAGCATAAAACTCTTGATCATACACATAATACTTCCTTTTAGCATCATTCAACTTTTCACTAAAGAAAGCAATGGGTTTTTCTTCTTGACTTAATATAGCTCCTATTGCATTACCACTTGCATCAAATTCAACTTGAAATAATTTATTGAAATTAGGAAAATCCAATATAAGTAATTCAACAACCTTTTGTTTCAAAGTCTCAAAACTCTTATCAGCTCCACGTGTCCACTTGAATTCCTTTCTCTCTCCACTCATTGTCTCAGTTGTAGCATTACAAATAGAACTAGAATTCTTTATAAAATTTCTCTAAAAACTAGCCAAACCATGAAATGATCTTACCTCACCCACATTCTTAGGTGTAGGCCATTCCAAAATTGCTTTAACCTTCTCTAGATCCATCTTCAATCCATCCGCTGAAATTACAAATCCCAAATACACAATCTCCTCTTGCATAGAAGAACACTTTTTTAGATTAATAAACAACTTTTCCTCTTTCAACCTCTAAATATTTGTCTAATATGTTCAAGATGTTCTTCCTTCGTCTTACTAAATATCAAAATATCATCCAAATAAAAAATCATAAACTTACCCAAAAATCTTTTCAGAACTTCATTCATCAACCTCAAGAAAGTACTAGGTGCATTAGTCAAAACAAAAGGCATAACTAACCATTCATGCAAACCATATTTTATCTTGAAAATAGTCTTCCATTCATCACCTTCTTTGATTCTAATCTAATGATAGGCAATCTTCAAATCAATCTTGGTAAAATACTTTGCTCCACTCAAATAATCCATTATGTCATCCATCCTCAGAATAGGAAACCTATATTTCACTATTATCTTGTTAATAGCTTTGGAATCCATACACATTCTCCATTCTCCATTCTTTTTAGGTGCTAATACAATAGGTACAAAACATGGACTCAATCTTTGTCTGATCAAACCTTTTTACAACAACCCATGCACTTGTCTATTAAGTTCTTCATTCTCTATAGGTGTCAATCTATATGGTACTTTGTTTGGAAAACTAGCTTTAGGAATAATATTCATACAATGACTTATACTTTTCATTGGTGATAAACCATCAAGAATATCTTCAGTAGCAATATCCTTATACTCATTCAGCAATTCTGTAATTTCTACTAGTACTTGACTATCACTATCTACTGTGACTTGATCATTACTAGCTTTTTCTACTTAGTCATTACTACCAACACTTGGTCATCTAGGAACTATGGAAAAATAGACTTGATTTTTTTTCACTTCCTTTTCAAATTGTTTCTCATTAACCATGCAAACTTTTATTGTAGTGCAACTAACCTCATCTAGACTTTCAATCAAAGGCAGCTATATTTGTTCCTTACCATTTACCTAAAGAGTATATTGATTCAATCTTCCATCATGTACAACATATCTATCATATTACCAAGGTCTACCCAACAAAATATGACAACAATCCATGGGCATAATATCACACAAAATTTCACCATAGTAATGTCCAATCTTGAATTTCACAAGGCATTGCTCACTTACCAATATCTTATGCTCATATTTGATCCATGAAACATGATAGGGTTTAGGATTTTTTAGCTTCTAAATTTCAAATTTGTAGCTAGCTATTCTGATGCCAAATTTGTAGAATTTCCACTAGCAATGATCACTTTGCAGCATTTTCCAGCCATCTTACATCTTGTCATGAAAAGACTTCTCCTTAAAATAGGTTCCTCATGACTTCCCTTATTACATAAGGTTCTTCTCACCATCAAATTTTCTCCAACCTCAAGTCCACTTAGTTAACCATCATCATCTCCTTGAATCGCAACATTTATGTTACCTTGCCAACTTTTAGAGGATCTACATTCAAAAGATCTATGTCCGTCTTTTCCTCATCTGAAAGAATTAACATGAAATCCACCTCTAGAATAAGAATTATGTCTTCCTCAGTAAGAATTAATACCTCCTTGGTAAGAATTACCACTTTTCCATTTGGTGTTGGCTTTGTCATCATCCTTCCATTTAGATTTACCTTTATCTATTGGAAATCTGATTGAAAAGCTCATTAATGAAGATCAAAGAGGGAGATTGTTGCAAAGAAGAAAGTTTGTTGTTAACACAATGTTTTCAATCATTGTTTTGTCATTGATGTTAAACTTGCTATTTGCAGAAATGACATTTACTTATAAGATCTTAGTACTATCACTTAGTTGATTGATGAAGAGGTTTTGATCAACAAGATGTAACAAGAGTACCTAAGGGAAACCTGTTGAGTTATGGTGTTGTAATGAAGTGCAAAGATCAGTTAAGAAAATGGTTAAATGATGTGTTGATAACATACCCAAAGATACAAAGGTTGGTCACACTTAAAAACATTGGAGTAATAAGTTGTAACAAGGTTAACTGCAAAGTTTAAACTAAGATCATTAGTAAGTGCCAAGAAAGTTAGTTAAAACAGAGAAAATTCTCAGTTGGAGTTGAGTAATAAGAAGTTCTAGTGTGTGCCAAGTGATCTTCAAGTGCCAAGTGAAGTTTAGGTGCTGAGCATCTAAAAAATCTTAGTTGGTGTCGAGTGACCTTCAGATGCCAAGCATTAGGAAAAATATAGTTGATGCCAAGTAACTCAGTATGTGTCAAGCACCAGTATTTCAATAGTGTTGAGCTAGTACATTATTTTAAATAATGAAGATTCATCAAATTTGAGCTAACAAAGTGGTTACCTTGAATTTTATGGACTAGTTGGAAGATAAGGATGATGAGCTAGTGGCACAAAATTCTATGTAAACCATTTTTAGGCAAATTCAATATGATTATTCAAGAAGTTTCTAGAGGAAACAAAGTATTGGTTAGATACAATGAATCCTACCTAATCCATACAAATTGAAATCAAAAGGAAGGAAGAATCAAGCGAGAAAAGAACTCCAATACTTCTCTTTAAGGAGTCATAGACCAAGAAGAAAATGTTGTTGATGTTGTTGCTACCAAAGAGCCAAATTGTGAAGTGGTTCAAAGGGTGTCAAGAAGAAGACATCTAGAAGAAGGAAGAGCATAGATTCTCTACTTTTACAAGTGGTCAAGAAGAAATGATTGCACTAGTACATTAAGCATGGAGACTCAAGGAGACTAAGCTTGAAAGGAGGTCAAGCTGTCAAAGTTACAGAGATTGAATGCCAGGCAATGGTATTAGCTGAGAAGTGATCTAAGATCTGCAAGTTAAGTTGTATGTCGTAGTCAAGTCAAAGATTTTCTAATACTCTCTAGCAATTTTATTAGATATGAAAATCCTACGAACTTAGGTTAGTTTAATGGCCATTTATAAATCCTCTAACAAGATGGCATTCCAAGTGAATGTTATAAAGTCCTCTAACTAGGCCCACTTCTAACAAGGTGGTTAAATCCTTTGACAATGTCTCATTTAATAGTGTGTTATAAGCCTTTAACAAGGTAGGCCTTTCATAGGGCATCACTTCAGAAGAGTGAGAATTGAGTAGCATGTTACTGGTGGTTTTTCCCAAATTGGGTTTCCATATAAATCACTATGTTATGTGTTGATTTCTTATGTGTTATGCTTGCATGTTGATTTACAGTAACTTGCTGATTAGAAAAGTTAAAGCTTGGATGAATGAATGGTTGAATGGGCTCACTATACTTAGTGAAAAGTTTGAATAGGAAATTTGGACTTTGAATAACTGATTAACCCCCCCCCCCCCCCCAAGTTATTCTAAAGCATTTCTAAAATTATCAGGTCTACCACCCTTACCATAAGATCTACCTCTGCCTCTCTAAAATCTACCACCTCTATCTCTTTGTCTTTGTTCATAATTCTTTGTCAAGATCTCCTTAGCTTTCAAGGCATATTGATATTCTTCTTCAACACTTTCCAACTTCACAAAATTTATTTCATCTTTAATTCTAGATCTCAATCCATTCATGTACATTGTAATTTTCTCAACACCATTATCCACATATCTATATCTCATATCCAATCTATAGAATTTCTCAGTATACTCTTTCACAGTCATGTCCTTTTGCTTCAAATTTTGCAGCTTTCTCAACAAGCTAACTTGGTAATCAGCAAGAAGGAATTTGTTCTTTACCTTGTTCACCATCTTTGGCCAAGTTTTGATCTTCTCCTTTCTCTCCTTTTTCTATCATTTTGCAAATGCTCCCACCATAGTGATCCATGACCTTTCAATCTAGTGACTGCAAGCTTCACCTTTATATTATTAGAAGTGTTTTCATACTCAAAGAACTCCATATCTAAGATCCAATCCAACATAGCATTGGTATCCAATTTCCCACCATAAGGAACAACTTCTATAGCAGGATTTGAATTTTCCCTAGACAACACTTGCAAAAATCTTTCCTTATCTTTATCTTCTTTAGGTTCTGGATTATGGTTTGGTGTTTCTACTTCATCATCACTTACATCATCAAGATGTGATCCTCTCCTCTAGGCTATCTCCACAACATCTAATTTGGCTGCAATTTGTCTCAATTGATCCAATATAGCATTATCAACATTATTTCCCCTACCATGAACCATCTTTACAAATCAAGTTCCTACAAGATCATGACCCTCTGCAAGTTATAGGTCAAATATGTAGATCTGCAACCCTACAACCAAATTTGAATTAGGTTTCTACATAATCCAATCTACACAAGGATGAACCTCAAGATCTAATACCAACTAACACAAGCAAAGGATGAATAACTAATGCCAAAGGCTCACCAAGCTATCCAAACGACCCTATAAGAGTTAACACAACGAAAGAAAACACAAAGAACAAAAACCAAAGGAGGAAGAAGAGTGAAATACTTTTATTGATTCATCAAAATATCTTCATACATGCCCAGCTGTAAGGCCTTTTGGGTTATGGCCAAATACATTTACATTCAAAGATCCAACAACAAATTTGCACTTTCCAGTTTTGCTCTCCAATCCTCTTCCAAACTTTCCTAACTCTAAACCTAAACACTCTATATATACTTGCCAAAATGGCTTACAAATTATTCTACAACATTACATAAGAGGAAGGCCAACCCAACAATGGTTTTGACACATCCCAAGAAAAGATCTTAACATAAATGTCATGATCAAAATAAATCCTACAAGTCAGCTCATTGAAATCATGTCCAAATGTTGACACTTGGCATACACTAGGTAACTTGGCACATGAAGAGTCACTCAACATACATTAGGTAAATTGGCACATGAAGGAATTGCTATAGTAACTTGGCACATGAAGGCATTGCTAGGCACATGGAGGAATTGCTACAGTAACTTGACACCAACTTGTAGAATGAACAAAAATGAGCAGGATAACAAAGCAACCCAAGATGCTCCTACATCACAAAGTTAAATCACTTGATCTATCATACCATAATTCATAATCAGGTGAACCCTTCAAATATCTAAATATCCTCTTTACTATTGCATAATAAGATTCCCTTGGATCAGTTTGAAATCTTGCTACTATCCCTACTACATTTTCTATATCTAGTCTAGTGTGAGTTAGATATTGTATCTCCAATCATTGATTTGTACTTCTTCTACTCAGTTGTAGATGTCTCATCTTTGCTAGATAACTTGTGACTAGTTACCATTGGTGTACCAATAGGCCTACAACTTTCCAAGAACAAACTTTTCAACAAGTCTTTCAAATAGTTAGCTTGTGATATGAAAATATCATCACTATTTTACACAATCTGTAAACCCAAGAAAAACTTCATCTCACCAATCATACTAATCTCAAATTCATTCTTCATCTCTTTGGAAAACCTATCACTTGCATCATCATTACCTCCAAATAGTATGTCATCAATGAATATTACAATGATCAACAAACTATTCTCAATTTCTTTCACATACAAGTTACTATCTGTCATACCTTTAGCAAATCCAAGTTTTTCCAAATACTTATCCAACCTTGCATACTAGGATCTAGGTTCTTTCTTTAGACCATACAATGTTTTGTTCAATCTACATACCATGTCTTTTTCTTCTATCTAAGGGAATCCTTCAAGCTACTCAATTTAAACCTATTTTTCAAGTTCTCCATTTAGAAAGGTTGACTTAACATCCATCTGATATAATTTAAACTTCTTACTTGTTGCGTAAGCCAAGAACATTCTTATTACTTCCATTCTAGCTATAGGGCACATGTTTCTTCATAATATATGTCTTTTTGCTATGAGTATCATTTGCATACCAATCTATCCTTGTTCCTCACAACTTCACCTTGTTCATTCATCTTGTGTATGAATACCTATTTCATTCCTATAACATTCTTCACTTTAGGTCTAGGAACCAATTCTCATGTCTCAATCTTCACAATTTGATCTAGTTCTTCCTTCATTTCTTGAATCTAATGATCATCCTTGCACGCCTCATCTATGCTCTTAGGTTCTACTTGAGAAATCAAACATAATTCCTCATTTACTTTATTTCTTGTCATTACTTCTTTGTCTTTTCTTCCAATAATTTGTTCTATAAGGTGAATTTTTTCCAAATTCCTATTTGGTGTAGGAGTTTCTATCTCAACTCTTATTTCTTCTCTAGGTTCATTTATGTGTTCTCCTCTTTTGTAAACAATTTGTGCATCATTCTACAAGTCATTATTAGTCTCAAAGATAACTTCAATATTCTCTCTAACAAATCTAGGATTATCTTCTTCCTCATTAGAATTATAATCCATCATCCTTATTTTAACTCAAAAAATTTCATCTACTTTTACATTTTCACACTTAACAATTATCTTTGTTATATGACTAAAATATCTATAAAATATTTTTTTTCCAATGAATAATCAAGAAATGTACCTTCATCGCTTCTTGGATCAAACTTACCAATATCATCATCTCTCTTTATGTATGTTCACTTAGTTTCAAAATTTTTGAAATACTTCACTCAGGGTGTATGACCAAAACCATAATTCATAAGGGGTCTTGTTTGTACCTTTTCTAATTTGCACTCTATTCATGGTTACTATTGTATTGACTGCTTCTCTCCAAAATGTTTTGGCTATGTCATTTTCAAACATCATTTCTCTTTTTGCCTCTAATACACATTTGTTCCTCCTTTCCACTATGCAATTTTTTAGAAGGGTCTTGGGTGAAGATAATTGTCTCTTAATTTTATTCTCTTCACAAAACATGTTAAACTCTCTAGAAGTAAACTCTCCACCTCTATTTGATCTCAAACATTTAATCTTTACACCAGATTCATTCTCAACTCTATTCTTAAATATCTTGAAGTTTTCAAATGCCTCAAAGTTTTCTTTAAGAAATGCTACCCACATCATTCTAGTAAAATCATATTCATCTTCCATCACTTAGCATCTTGAAACAAACATACCCAATTCTATTATCTTACTCTTTTTGCATGTGTATCTCCTTTGAAAGTAGATTCTAGAAAGCTTTCTAAATTTTATGAGATGTCTCTAGTGATTTTACTTGGTTGTATTCATTTTCAGCAAGAGCTATCAGTAATGCTACTTTGGCTCACATATTACACATAAACGGATCTCTTTAAGCTTCACTACATTTCCCAATATTGCCTTCTTCCATAATTGATTTGTTACATTTTTTCAAAAATCAATATACTAGACCCTATAGACACCTAAATTTGATCACACCACTTTGGTAATCTAATTTAGCCATCTCTAAAGGCATCATTAATTAAATTCTTATTTAATTAATCCTTTGCCATCCCCTAGCTGATTAATTTAATTAATCATCTATAGTCCTAATTGATAAATCAAATAACCTATTATTTATCAATTAAATCCTATTCTTCTATCTAATTCCAAAAATCCCCATTTATTAATTAAATCTATTTGATAAATAAAATCCTCAAATCTAAAAACCCCTAACCTATCCCTAATCCTCCATTTAGCCTAATCCACCCCATCCACCCATACTAACCTAGCTTAGCCACTAACTCACCCACCCTCATTAATGTCATCCACTTGCACATATCTAACATCCTTAATCTAATCCTAAACTCAAGCCTAATCCACCCCCTAATGTTGTCACATTACTTAAACAAGTTTAAGACTTTCCTAAACCAAACCAAAGTCTCCCTCAAAAAATCCCAACCACCAAGTCATGAGTGCTCTTACAAACCATAAAAGACTCTTACAAGCCCACTCATGACTCTTACATCCATCTTCCACACTCTTCCCTCTTCCACACTCATTCCTCTTACATATCTCTTACATACTCAACCCCACTCATCATGCCTTTAACCAACCCTTTACCCTACCCTCTCACACTCATCCTCCTTGTGACAAGTGTCACCTTCCCATTGGTGCTAAACAAGCACAATCCATGTGCTCTCCTTTGAGTGCATCCTAGCCCTCCTTAAGCCTTCATCTCTCCTTGCATCTAAGCCCTCCATCCCTCTACCCCTTGGCCTATAAATTGAATCCCATCCCAAGCCATTTCAATCACAATCTTGGAACTAAAGTTACCATGCTATTTTGAGAACCAAAGTCATCAATCTTAACCTTATAATTCCAAATTGAGAGCTCACAAGACTACCAATTTTCCATTATCCATCTCCACCATTGAAGCAATTGGGCAATAAATTGAGCATACATCCACATCAAAGGACACATCTACAAAATCAAGGAAGCATGGAGTGTTTTTCTCTTTTGAGGTTTGCATTTCTTGTTTGCTTTCTTTGTCTAAGCTTATATGTGAATTTATTTTTAGTTTGTGAATGTTTCTCTTATTGTTAATGTTCTTTGCACATTAAATCTTGTTCTACAGACCCATGCATAGAAAATGAGTCTTCATCTTTTCCATCTAGCTATCAAAGTTAACTCCACCAAATTTAGGACTTATTTTTGAAATGATTCACCGTTGCTCTCCCATAATTGTTAAGATTTATCTTCAAGGAACTAAGGCTTTGATACCAATTGTTAGAAAGTAAAGTCCACTAATATAACTAAGAGGACGGGGTGAATTAGTTATCCAAATATTATAAAAAATATCAACCTTATTAATCCTTAACCATATGATCGATATAATCAGCAACCATAACAAAATACTCTCACACAATGGCACCAAATATGTTAACTAGGGAAACCCTTAATTAGAGGGAAATCCTTGGTGGATATGGCATTCAAAAAATGATTTACTAATATAAATATTCCTTGTTAGAAGATGGACCATATTATAAGTCAATGAAATAGATTTAGTACATATCAATCCCTATTAGGAGACTTTGAATCCCTGTTTGGAGATTCCAACTCTACCAGGAGTTGTGCCAACCCTTTTAGGAATTGTAGAAGCTAGATGGACCCACTATCCAAATAGCTTTAGAGGCAAGGCCACTAAACTCATTGTCAAAATTAATCTTTATATTATTCATTACAGAATAATAAAAATGAATAGTACTTGTGCTTCCTCTTCCTCTTTCCTATCAACTAGAATTCTCTTCTTCTTCTTATCTCAATACCAAATCACCAACTTCACATCCAATAATCCCTTGGATTGCTTACTCACATTTAACACATACTCAAGTCTCTTCTCACTTTCTCTTGAAAATAATACATACTTAGCATCAAGGAAAATGCCTTCCTTTATACCATATCCTCAAAACCATTCCTTGAGTCAGCCTTGAGGATTTTCCAATTGATTATAATAGGACCTCATTTAAATAATTAATTTACAATTACACAATACTGTCAACTCGTAGTCTTTACAACTTCTCACACATGTGACTCCAGACCTCATGCATTCATTGACATTGTCATTTGACTATCTACTATCTCTTTCTAATCTCGCATATCATGATTCTATCTCAGTAAAGAGATACAAACCAATCATCAGAAACTATTTCTTAGATCCTCTTTCTATATACTACTCTTTGTAAATCAAGCATATCTTCTGCATGCCTTTGACTTACTTCAAGCACATGTAAACTCATCATCAGGACATAGTTTATAACATAGCCTTAACTACACTTGACCTGAACATCATTTCTCTATCTATATGAGCTCATTCCTTATCTGCTACTCAACTAGTCTTCATAGAAATATTGCTATGTTGACATCAATGACTAACACATTCATGAATGCAAAATGTCAATCATGCTAACTATATCCCACATGCTCTAGTAATGCTTAGGATACTCCCCCAAATGAATACCATCAACATTCATGCTAATAGAGGTCTTGCATTTGAATCTACTTGAGTTTAATACATAACAATAATTAATCTTAACAATAATAATAAATAATCTTAATAATAATAATAAATAATCTAGGCTTTAGCTTATTACCTATCAAAAAAATGAAGGTGGGAGATGTATATTAATTGTATAAGCTTATCCAAGCATGTAAATGATGTAGATAAATGCATAAAATAGGAGGAAGATAATTTAGATAAGATGGCAACCATTTTTTAGAATTCTAAATATACTTATTCTAATTTTGATAAGATTGTAAGAAATGAGATGGATAAGAGGAGTATTCTATATAAATAAAGGGATAGGATAATCCAAAGATTTATAATTTTGATATGGTTGTTGACACCAAACTTGGAAATTAAATAGAAGGAATTGGATCCATTGGAGTCATCAAAATAGTCAAATGCATTATTTGGACCAATAGATTTTGAAGTTGCTAATATAGAGGAAATACATTGTGTAGATAAATTTAGGTAGCAAAGAACCTAAAGAAGTCATGGTACATAAATTTTGATGCATTAAATGTAAATTTTGTATATGTATTAAAATTTATATAATATACTATATGTTTTGGTGAAAATTTCAACTTGTACATAGTATTTTGAATCTCTCCTTTTACATTGATTTCAAAGTTGGAGTGGCATAGTGACAAATGAGGGGTTAGGGAGTATTGAATAAGGAAGTACAATTAGATCTTTTTGAGAAAGCTCTAATTTGGCATTAGCATTTAGTCATTTTTTACAAAGTGTTTCCATCAATGAAAAGGGGTAGATTGTTGGCAAGTGATCAATATTAAAGTCATAGATGCTTTTATTGATGGAAAAATAATCAGTTGGTAAGGTCACTTGACTTAATGATCAGTTTTGATAGTAAGTATTCAAGAAAAAAAAAGAAGTAAACTATATGAAGATAATGTACTATCATATATATTTTTTATCAATGATCATAGGATATTAACTAGATATGGACATAATTTTAGATTATGATAATATAAGGTTTATATATGCATCAGATAATGTCATTTGTGGTTGGATTTTGTTTGGCACATGTTTTTGTTAGAAAAGGCTAAATTGGAAGTACATAGTTATCCTGGAACTATTTTTTATGATTGGGAAAATTGGCCTAAGGAATTCAATTTTTTTACCAATTTAATTACTTGGAATTGTAGGGATGATATCCTAGATGTTAACCCTTGGATATCATTGGTTAATATTTATTTTTGGAGATTATGCGAGCCATTCTTTGAAAACATTTTTGTTGTCAACTAGGGAATCAATTGAGAAAGGTATAAATGAGAGTTGGATATCATATGCGAGAATGGATATTGATGTTATATTAATGTTGTGTTAGTTATATAGGGTACACTTCTACAAACCATTACACTTAAGGGAGCCCATGGAAGAGGGAGTATCAAGAAGTGACTTATAGGTTCCTATCTATGATGTGCAAGAGCTATCTAAGTGAACCTAGCTAAAGGAACCTTTGCAAGGTGCACCATAGAATGGAAGATATAAAGAGTAGAGGCAAGAATGCCAATAGCTAACAATCAAGATAGTGTAATGCAAATGCAAGTAAGCTAAATGAAATTAAAGGTGAAATATTAAGCTAACAAGTATAAAGTATTACAAAATACCCTATTTAAGTTATGTGAGATAAGCTATGTAATAAAGGAAACTAAGCTAATTGAAATTAAGAGAATGAAAGTCCAAGATGAGTGCAAAGTGAGTGCTCCAAGCACTCCAACATCACCAAGAACTAAACATAAAAATTGAATAAGTGTGTAAGAGATGAGAGATTGAAGAGAGAGCCTTCTTTTAAAGAGAAATAGATTGTAGAGAACAAGATGCAAAATAAAGGGTGGAGAATGGGCCTTGTGTGATGCATGTGCACAAGAATCTTAATTAAGAAAGATCATCTGTTATGTTTAAGAGGCAAAGGATGTATGGAGGAGGATAAATATTTCATCAACCTTGGAAAGTGCACCCCTCATGTGAGACAAAAATGCCTTTTCTTTTTATTTTTAAAATAGGAAAATGTATTTTCATGTGCACACTTAGGATAAGTGGGACTTCAAGGATTTTATTTAATTGAAGGGAGAAAGTTCTTTTAAGTAAATAAAATACTTAGCAAAATATGGTAAAACCATATGTTATAATTGAAAATAAATGATAAAGTGATGATTTGATAAAAAAAATGAACGATTGAAAATTAAACAAAATTGTCAAAAAGAAGGATCATAATCTAGACCATTTTTGGATGATTGCAGTTATATATGTGATCTTTGATGTTGGATCAAATCATATGCAAGCTACATTGTAAACTAATTAGACATTGTGATTCAATATAGCAATTCTTTGGTATTGTAATTACTATCTCTATAAATTGACAATAAGTCCATATTAAGTAGTAATATTTTCTTTGCAATACAACTCCTAACATGTTTAAGGCTTCTAAGTACTAATGTAATAAATGTATGCAATGAGTTCTAACAAAGTCAAAACTCTAAACATAATTTTTGTTATTAGTACATAGTTGTAGCTACCATTTCCAATAGGATTTTCCCTTGGCTAGGGTTTCCTTGAAAACAAATAATTGTGTTATGAGTTATTTATTTCTTTATATACTTCACTTTTATATATTTTTATATTTGGATGTTTAAGGTTATGTTTCAATGTTATTAATTAGTGTGAAAGTGTTGCAACGTTATTCATGACAACATGCACCACCCACACGCCCCCCCACCCCCCACCCTTAATGAAGTACAAGTTGTATAATATCCTCTAAGAATCCAAGGTGGATAAAATAGTCTAGGAGATTATGGATACCAATTTTCTTCCATCCTCCAAGTTGACTTGATCCACCCAAGACCAATCCAAATTTGGAACAAAGGTACTATTTAGAGAGACTATATTTTGATTTAAAAAGTTAGGAAGAGGGTCATGAACCTAGATAATAGAAAAAAACACAAACCATCTCTATCCTAGGGTATTACAGCCAAGCAATAGAGAAGTAAACTCTAACCTCAGTGGTTAGAGTCCCACCCAGAACTTACAGGACATCAAAATAATCAAAACATGTCATGTTCTTTGAATAGTTTAAACCATCCATACCAAAGACTTAGAGAGGGTATGTTATAAATATATATGAAATTACGATGAAATAAGTGAAAATAAATATGACTGACTATATGTGCTAAAATAGGGCCTAAGTAAGTGGTAAATTTCCTGCATATATGATTGATGATCCTATAGTTTGTATTCAATTTTAATTTTTCCAAACATCTTTTAACTTACTCAAAAATAGAGCTACATTATTATCCTTATCCAATTATTTTTTTGCACAAATATATATTAGTAGTAGTCTATATAGATATTTGAATAATAATTTTAAATTCCAAGAAAAAGGTAGACATGTGAATAAAATATTAGTTTGAATGGGGTCAATTACTATCTACCTATTAGTGGTAAACTATTTATATGTTAACTTAGGATTGTAGTTTCAGATTTATTCTAGCTTGTATAAATAGAATTTGTACATATACATCCTCATAGATTGTCTATGTGTACAAGGTTCTTGTACATTTTGTCATTTCATACTCACATCATTCATTTATCTTATTAAATAATGTAATATCTAATATCCATGCAAGTTATGTTGTAATATTCTCTTGTGGATGATATCTTTTCCATTTAAGCCTTTCAATTTTTTAGCTTGTTGAACATACTAAAAAAACTAGGGGGCTGAATTATTTTATAATAAAACTTGAAACTTTTTTATTATTCCTTAATTGGGAAATTTGTACAAGAAAACATGAGATTTATGTCAAAAACCCAATGAGGGAAAAACCATTGTGAGAAAACATTTTTTAGGGTTGGAGCCAAAGAAAGTAACTAATCCTTGAAATAATAGGTTGATGGATATGTAAAAGTCTAATAATATCTAGAATTGTGATAGCATTTGGAAAAGAAGGATACAAAATTAGAATGACATGAATAACATAAAAAATATTCACTCAAACAACAATATGCCATCAATGTCATTTAATATTCTTCTCTAGCAAAACTTTACAAAAATTTTAATGCGAACACTTTCAACTCACTCATTTTGATTATCATTACATTTTTTTTTACACACTTCCACAACTTCCTTATCTTGCAAGTTGTAATACCCCAAAATTGGCTCATCGCCATCTCAACCAATTCTAGTCTATTTCTGACCAATTCTAAAGTCCTATTCCACTAGGCAAATTCTTATTCTACTACTCGCTACTTGACTTAATTGTCAGATGCAGAAAACCCTAATCTGCATTTATCATGCTTATTATTTAATTCCTATAGTATTTACTCATATCAGTCACATTAAACCTATTGATTAATATTTAATTTAATTACTAAGTATTTATACTTTAATTAAATTAAATTATATCTTAAGGCTAATGTACTATGGAATTAAATTTATTTAATTTAATAAATACACCTATCTTGATTAATTAAATGTAATTATTTAATTAAATGGGAAAGGTATATCTAAGCACTTAAAGAAAATTATTTAATTAAATGAAGTACTTACTTATGATTAATTAAAGAAAGTTATTTAATTAAATGGGAAGCCATTCCTAATTAATTAAATGAAGTTATTTAATTAAATAAGAAAAGTGTCTCTAATTAATTAAAGGATTATTTAGTTAAATAGAAAAGGTAATTATGAGAGCATATCTCATTTTATTAAATTAAATATCTCACCAAAATCTCTCTTCAGTTCAAAAAGGGAAATTTCCAGTTCAGTATTGATAAAAAAGGAATTAAATCAGTTAACTCCTTTAATTTGGGAATCTTCCTTTATGACTGAACTTCACCTTTAATCTTGACCGTTGATTGAAATCAATCTCAACCGTTGATGGATTCTAGGAAAGTCTATTTAAGAGACCCTCATCTCTTCATTTTAAGGGGAGGTTGAATGAGAATTTGCATCGAATTGTTGTTGGATTGTGCATTCATTTGAGCTCCTTACTTTCATAAGATATTCATTTTCTAGCTTAATCTCATTTAGCATAATATGCATACATTTTAGTATAACTTTCTTTTACATGTTTTTAGATTGAACGTGCATACTCCATTCTAGATTAATCTACATTCTCATATAGATTAGTCACATTTTTTTTCAAATCCTTTGTTCGTAGAGGGTCTATTTGCTTAAACACCTCAAATTTGAGGATATCTAACAAGCAATTCCCTTTAGATAGAAGGCAACAGGTCGTCTTGCCGGCTGATTTTCGGATGAACAATCCAATGTTTATTTCGGGATGAATCCGCATATAATGACCGTGTTGATGTGTGTGTATTAGCAGAGGCCACATATTCAAGCATACATTTTTGGTGCCCACCATGGGGCTAAGAAATCAATTTTCTGACCTCATTCTTTTTGTTTTGCATTTTAGTTTTTTGTTTATATCTTGTTTTGCAGATTTGACTTGTTGCAGGTTTGAAGACATTTCGAGAAGGCATCCAACAATGATGAGAAAATGAGCATTTGAGAAACCTCTTCTTCTTCTCCTCTTAATATTCTTCTATTTCTCTTCTTCTTTTTCCTTTTCTTCCTTCTCATGTTCTAAAGTTTTAAATAAAAAAATTGATCAAAATTCTTTTTTTAATCTTTTTTATGATTTTTCATAAAAATCATAAAAAGTAGACCAACTTGATGAATTTTGGCCTGAAATTTTTACTGAAGGTTCTAGATAATAGGAACAAATCACATGCAAAATTTCAGATTTTTCTAATTAAAGCTTTATTTTAATTTTTTTTAATAATTTTTTCATATGTGAATTATTTGAGCTAGTAAAATAACACATTTTGATCTGATTTTTTTTCTACAAATTTGCGACAATTTCTGACATGTAGAGTAAAAATTACAGAATGTTTGGTTCAAAATTGGATTTTTGGTAATTCGTTAATGGTTTTTTATTGAAAACTTAATTTACATAGCAAATCATCGAATTAAAATCCAAAATTTTTACTGAAATTTTAGGATGATGTTTAGATATTTTAATAAAAAATTCAGATTTTTCAGATTTAAAATATATTTTTATTAATTCTTTTATGGTTTTCCATAAAAAAATTAATTTATCAAATAAATCTCAACATTTTGATCTGAAATTTTTATTACCAATTTGGGACACTTTCTGTAGACTACAGTAAAAATTTCAAATTTTTTGGATCATAATTCTATTTTTAATAAAAAAATTTATGTGTTTTCATAAAAAATAAATTATTAACTCATGATGCAAATCTTGGAATTTTAATCAATAATTTTTATTGCAGATTTTTTTTGGGAAAACAGCAAGGAAGAAAGAAAGGCCATCCAAATATGACAAAAGAAAGCAAAAATAAAAAGAAAAATGCATCTCGCTTTTGCTAGCTTCGAAAACAACACAAGAATTGTTAAAAATCAGGTAAAATCTACTAAGCGCGTTGCGAGGATCACCAGGTAACCTTCCTCAGCTGATAACAATTCATTTGGATCTAAAACAAACATCTCTCATGTCAAGCTTGTGTGTGTTTCCTTCCATGTTTTCATTTTACAACACATGCATAATTTGATACTAGGGTGTGATCTCCGTTAGTATTCATTTAGCAGGCTTAGGTACTAGTGATAGATTTAGATAGCTATTTTGGGTTATTGGACTCGCTAAATCCGTCAACCCCTCGTTTCACCCTATGGTTGCAAGATCAACACCACGTTAAAGGGGAGGGGTCTACAAGAAAGAAGCATTAAATGCTCCACTAGGCAACCCTTTTGTGCTTTCTAGAACTCACTAGTTTCTGAGTTGTGGACTCGTTTTGGCTTGTGTGAGGAGTTAAATGTTCCACATCTTTGCACTCACCTCACATTAGTTAAAGTGTTAAGTTTACCACCTTGTTCTCTTTGACTACTTTTAGATAGATTTGCTTTCAGGAATTAACATCTATACACACATAGTAATTAGGCCCCATGAACACTATTTGTGGATCTTGAGAGAGTGGGTTCCTAGTGAAACTCCTCTCTATGACGGATTCCTTGTAGGTGGGGAGGATACTTTGAGCATCTCGCAGATAAATGAGTCTTCAACTTGTTGATTGAGGCATCCTTTCTCTGGAGAGGTTGATAGATCACTGGAAGTTGATATCATAGATCTTTAAGAGATACTCTTAGTTTAGTGTGTCGGATTAATCTATCTATTTTGATTGGGCTAAAAGTGAAAAGGTGTCAAGACCTTGAATCTAGAAGCTAAGTCCCCTTGTGGTACACTATTGTGAGTCGGTCACCTTTAGAGAGGATTAACCATAGCAGACAAACCCTCTATAGGAAAAACTACATTGATGGAACCTCGAGCAGTAATAGCCATTTTTGACGTGGTAGTGACAACCATTATATAAATTTCCTTGTGGAAGAAATCTCCACGGGTGTGGTTCATTGTGGGTTGTCAAATCTCCCCAGCAGCTCTTGAAGATTAAGTTCTCGGATTGTGTTGAAACCTCGGTGCGCAAGGATTGGAGGTCACCCCAGTGATTCATAAAAGTTGCAGAGTCAAAACATTACTAAAAACCTTAGAGAGGCCAAACTTTTCACTTTCCAGGAATGTGTGCAATGATTGCAAAACTCTTTGAAAACATACACAAATAGCTCTCCTAGGGATTAGCACAAACTAAGTCACTTGATTGTTCGTGCGCAAGTTTGCTTTTGCCCTTGCTCATTGTTTTTAGACGTGCTTGAACTCACCTACTTGCTGTTCTATGTGCCTGGTTACTGAAACGAATCAACAATCTATCCAAAACTGTCTGAAATCTTCAAAGTCTTTTTAAAATCTAGTTTAGTTGTTAGTCTGGTTTCCATTTTTGCACATAGTTTGCAAACTTTTGCGTGAATACTTGTTGTCATACTACTTCTTCATGCAGCTTTTTCCAAGTTCTCATGCAAACAGTTGCACATCTCCATGCGAGATCTTTATGCTATCCAAGTTAACCTTGCACTACTTTGTGTGGCCTATAGCACATCCTCGTGTGAAATATTTATGCTATCCTGAGTCTTTGCATGGCCTTGTGTACTTTCTCATGCGCCTTTCAGAGGATCTTCACGTGAGATCTTGAGTCTAAACTATCAAGTTAGTTTGTTAGAGCTATCTGTGCTCTATACCAAGTTTTTTTCCTACATTGGTTTATTGTTTCTCTATCTGAAAATAGTCCCAAATAGTGGCATCTTGCTTAAACTAATGAATTGCGATCCATACTTTAACTAGTCTTGTCTCTCAATTATCTTGCTCTTGTCCTTTAGTAATTGTTGTACTTTGTGTCATGATAGTCATAATCTTTGGCTATTCTAGCCTTCAAATCAGACTATTCATACCTTAGTATACTACACTCTTATCTTGCTTTTCTAAGACTATGTTCTAGTGTGGTCCTTGTCTAAGCTTTTACTTTTTGTCATTGTCTATGACTGTGGCAACTTGACTTATATTCTAAAACTTGACTGTCACTACTTGAAACATAGTATATCAAAATGGCTAACAACAAATGTGCTAAATCCAATATTCCTAGTGAGGAAGAAGAGCTACTTATTGCAAACATGAAGCAACAAATCCAATCAATGAGCACTCAACTTCAAAGAATGAAGTAGGAAGATGAAACATCATCGAACAAATTCTCATTGAGAGAAAATTTCCCTTCCTCCTATGACAACCAAAAATCACATTCTTGTGATCTTGAATCCAAGACATCTGAGAACACTTCACATACGCCCAAGAAATCTAGGAATATTTTGAAAACAAACCTTGGGAACCTAAACCAAAGCATGATTTCACACCTATGGGAAAATCTTATGAATTAACCTTGGAAGAACTTCTTGAAGAAAAACTCATTACTTTACCTAAGCTCACTTTGGCGGGAGTTTCCTTTATGAGTAACTATTGCGCCTATCATAGACATAATTTATATAAAACTTCCCATTGTAAGGAGCTGAAAAATAAGATCCAAGATCTCTTTGACAGTGGCATAATTCAAAAATCTAAGCTCTCAACTACTAAAGATTCTACTCTCAAGAAGGATCAACCTCATGAAACCATGTCTAGTAACGGTTCAAACACAACTTCTACTTCCTCCAACATACATCCACCTTCTAAATTGTCCAATCTTTCCAACCCATATTCACCAAAAGAACTCACTACTCCCCTAGTTGACTATGTGTACCCTCATGGACTACCTTTAAAGGAAACTCAAGCTAATCTTGACTTAGTTGCAAACCTCTCCCATACTACACAAAGCAAAGATCCAAAACCTCCATGTGTTGCTCCTCCTATTATTCCCAATCCAACTATTCCTCCATTGTCCCTTCAAGAGCCTATTATGGAGACTAGAAATATATTTGAATATAACCTCAGATACTCCCTCATCCTTGGATTTGGTTTCATGTCAAGAGGACCACTTAAATGATGAAGAAACAAGTGTTGATCAAGACCAAGATTCCTTCATCACCTTTCAAGTCTTCCAAGATCTCGTGCCTCCATCTCAAGAGCCACATAGTCCTCCATCTCCCATGTCATGCACCTCTACTAAGCAAGATCAAGATATTCCTTCCACCATCCTTAAGGAGATTACAAAATACCAAGAGAAGGATACTTTTCTTATGTTACCCAAAATTCCTTTTGAAGAGAAAAGTGTTCCCTCGCTCTCTTATTCTACCTCGCTACATTCACTTCCAAACTATGCTCCATCTTTAAATACTCTTGTCAAAGGTATTACTCCTATAATAGTTACTCATAAATCTATTGATGACTTTGGTCATATTGCTCACTCTAAAGATGCTGATATTCATACTCATGGTTCGTTCACATCTTCTAAATCTATCCTTGGTCCATACCCATCTAAGCTAAAACCTTCAAGTCTTCCCAACCATTCACATCTTCTAAATCTATCCTTGGTCCATACCCATCTAAGCTAAAACCTTCAAGTCTTCCATCCATATTGGGACCTTATGTTCCTCTATCTCCTACTTCCACTCTTAGCCCATTATATGTTCCTCCTACCCTAACCCAAGATCAACAAAGATACACATACTTGAACTCTTCACATCCACCTTTCCATCTAAACTAGTCATATTGCCCTCATTCATCCATAAATCCCAAGTCCGTTGGAAGAAATTTGGATGATCAACTCAAACACAAGTGCATGAATCCATCCTCAAAAGTTCACACTGTCTCCCCTAATCGACATGTGAATGTCAAGAAGAAAAATATGCAAAAGAGGCCGCAAAGGTCCACTATTCAAAGAGCTCAACCAAAGAAAGTATGGGTTCTTATATCTATTATTGAAGAAATGTGTTCCAAAGCATCTAATGAAAAATCAAAAGCTATATGGATTCCCAAGTCTCTTTTGAAGGACTTGAATATTGAAAACAAATCAAAGTTGACATTCAAGCTTCCAAAGGCTTTCACTCCACCTTCTTCCCAACATCTTCCTAAAAAGGTTTCAAAGCCTTCTATTCCACCTTGCTCCGAAATTATTCCACCACCTCATACATCTAAACCTCATACTATTTCATCCATATTTCCTCCATCATTCCACTACCCTTCAAGGTGTGTGTCAATGTTGATCTTGCCCATTTTTTTTTCTACCCTTGCACATCCCTTTCAATACCCTATCAACTCCACCTTCTATCCTCCAACTTTTATCCTTCCATCCCATTTATCTCATCCATAGCCTAAAACCTTATCCTCCATATATCTTTTCTACTATCTCCCTTCCATTACCTTATCAGCATCTTTGAGTGTACCTTGCTATGGCCTTGGCTTATCATAACTTATCTTACATTATAGGAGTGCTATGTAACTTGAGAAAGGCTTGAATTCTTTCCAAAAACTCTAAAAATACAAAAAAAAATGAAAAAATGAAAAAATGCCTTGGTGAAAACCACTTCTTGTGGCACCTTGGTAGCAAAAGTGAAGAAAAATAAATCCATCCTATGGTTAAAACCACTTCTTGTGGCACCTTGGATAAGTACCATGATGAAAACCCGGTAAACAAGTGTCATGCATAATTCTTCCATCCATGACATCCTATCATGATCTTGCTTATCCTTTAGATGTCCTCATCTCAAGTCACTCACTCATAACCTCCATAACAAAAAATTTCTGTCATATTCAGTTAACCCTTTGGTCTTGATCAACAAAAGAAAGAAGAAAATTTAGTTCTTAGCAATTTTTTGACATGGTCATTTTCGTGGATTACTTACACGATACCCTTCATTACACCATGAGCTCATATTGTTATATCCTTTTCCCTAGCTTGGGTAATCTTGTGAAGGCTTTCCTTGAGGGTAACATTCACCGCTTCATATTTGTTGTCTATCCATCTTTGCTTATCCACTCGCTTGCTACTACATCTCATCCTACACCTTGCTAGACACTGAAACAAAATCAAGGTGATCCTTCTTGAGAGCTAGTAATCTTTGAAAAATCCTAAAAATTTGAAGAAGTCCTGAAAAAATTTGTTACCCTAGTGAAAACCTAGCAATAGGCACCTTGGTAACACCAAAAAAAGTGAAAAATCTCAAAAATACAAAAAAAATGAAAAAAAAACAAAAAAAAAGTGCCATTGGTGAAAACCTAGAAACAAGCATCATGGTAGCAAAAAAAAAAAAATCTTGCCAAGAAGGTGAAAACCTGGTAAATAGGCGCCTCTTGTTCCCAATGCTCCATCTTGCAGGGCATCTTATGGCTATTCTGTATAGTCACTTTCATGCTTTCGCTTTCCTGCATTTCTGCTCATGTATCCATGGATTGAGTCTTGTCATAGCTCAGGGGCATTCCCCCTTTAGTGTCACTCTTTTCGAGATTCTCCTCATAGAATATCCTTTGCGACAGTCACCAGTGGTCCTCACTGTGTCTGCCTACTGTTGCTAGTGTCACTCTTTTCGAGATTCTCCTCATAGAATCTCCTTCACGATAGTCACTAGTGGTCCTCACTGCGTCTGCCTATTGTCGCTAGTGTCACTCTTTTTGAGATTCTCCTCATAGAATCTCCTTCACGATAGTCACTAGTGGTTCTCACTACGTCTTTCTACTATCGCCAGTGACACTCTCTTCAAGATTCTCCTCATAAAATCTCTTCCACAAAACTTAACAGTTGTTTCAACTGTGTCTACCTACTGTTGCTAAGGTCATGCCTCAAGATTCCTTTATGAAAGATCTCTCTTGCGTCAGTCACTAGTCATCCTAGCTGTGTTGGTCTACTCTTGCTCAGTCCTTCTTAGGTTCTTCATCATGAAGATTCCTCTTTGACCTCAGTCATTAGTCGTTTTGACTGTGTCAGCTTACTGTCATCACCCTACTGAAGAGATTTCTTTCAAACATGTTCTGGACACTAATACTAAACATCAATCCAAAAAAAATGAACTCAAAAATGATATACTTGTTTGGATATGCTGAGCATTTTCTTTGTTTGCTTTTTTTTTTACTTTATCATATCTCCTCGAGCAACTCGATGATGTCATCTTCGACTAGAGAAGTAATGACTAGGGGCATGATCTTTTCTTTGCTTTCTATTTGCGATTTAGTTTCAATAAGTTGATTTATTCCTATAAGAGGGGTGTCCACTATAAGAGCCTCTATCTTCTATTGGATGGCCATGTGTACCTCAACTCCTTTTATACGAATATGCCAATAATGTTGGTTCTTCTCCTTGTTTGTTGGAGTAAACTCTTCATGCTACAGTAAATACTAATACTTGTCCTGCTAAGTGAACGTATGGGTCACTGCGAGTATATCTAGCGTACTTCTGTCTCAAGTTACAAATGCAAGGTTCGTTGCAGATAGAATGAATACTGAATACTTAGCATAAGAGGGATCTCCCGTGTGTTTGGTATGCCTGTCATGCAAGCAACATTCAGGTCATCCTAACGTTTATGCTCTGATACTTATGTTAACTTGCTACATTAAAAGGGACAAATGTTATGGTCATTCTGGCTTCTTGTGCCTCGAATGCTTACATTTAATCCCGACAGACCAATAACGTATGTTATATTCATATTTCCATGATTGCAATGTCAGTGGGAATTGTATAACATATGAGCTTTATTTTATATTTGGTGATGATTAAATATCGAGGCTTGGTAACTAGACCTAGGGTTGCATTTAACATAGTCTTGCATTACATACTTCATTTGCATAAGCATGCAATTCGATGGTCATTCTATTCATACTCTACATGCATCAAATTCCTCCATGGTTGTACAAGCATTTGGTTCATTGATTCATGCTCCTCAATGGAATAACCTATGACTATCAAGCAAAAACATGCAACACTACGTGAGATATCAGTTCATACATATGCATTCTATCTAAGTACAACATACATCTCATATACATCAAAGTAAATCAAAACAAGCAATGGCATGTACACAGGAATACTCAGCTGAAGATCTCATATATGTATATATATCAAAAGAATGGGTCAGTACAAAAAATGGGTGCTACTCGAGTGCAATCGATAAAAAATGATACATGTGGTGCTGGCACACCAATCAATACATAGCCAGGGATCAAAAAAATCAAGCACAGAGCATGTAACTCTATCCCGAACCCTCGCCTCTAAGAGGAGCAGGGGTAGCAGGTGGCGGTGGCATATCTAGCTTGACAGGAGGTTGTGCGCCCCCAGACTCTCGCGCGTACTAAGAGAAGGGCTGAACTTGCAATGTCTCATCCGATACCGTGCTGGTATATGTAGCATAATAATAGGTGGCCCTAGCTGACTGAAAGCAGATCTCATCCTGCGCCAGCTCCAACCTCTGCTTTGCAGTCTCCGCGTGCTCCCTCTGTCGATCTGTCTCCTGCTGTCTCTCCACCAGCTACACATCCTAGACTGCTACTACAATCTGCAACTCTCCCAACTATTGAGAGGCCTGACAAACTCGCTCACAATACCGGCATACCATGTCCTGCACCCCACCTGTCAGCTGATCTAGCATATCATCATCGAGCATCTCTAGTGCTTGCCACTGTAGTGGTGCCTCTGATTATGGTGGTGCCTACTGTTGTGGTATCTCCTACTCAAGGGCCTACTCCTCTGTCCTCTACCTCCTCCACTTACTATGTCCTATCCCACTACCCTCGGCACCTAGGTCTAATCCCATCTGATGAGAGGGAATAGACATTTGCTGTACTCGGTGTTGGACCTGTGGTAGAATCTGTGGCTGACCTAGTGGTTGTGACTATGCTTGCTACTATTGGGGCACCTGTTTCTATACCTGCCCTGCCATCCCTAGTGGATCTGTGAAGCATGGGAATGGATGGTCGATCAAAAATGCCTAATATGTAGACATCGTCCCTGCATCTACTACCTCTAGCAGGTAGTCCCACTGAACTGCAGCTAGATTGCATATATCTATCATGGATCGCCCTAGATCCATCCATGGTGGCCATCTCCGCTCAACATCCTTCTATACCCTGGCATAGGCACAGTACTCATGTGAAATGTCCTGGGGATGACCATACTACCGCCACACTCGTGAAATGGAAAATCTCTCTATAACTGATGTCGTCCTGCCTGCCAGAGGTCGAGAACTAAACATCCATGGAAACTCTCTGGGGGCATCATCCCAATCCTCTGTCTCTCTCTCTAGGGTCACCATACAATGGACACTAGGTCATCAAGATGCGTCCACCAGTGCTCAGTCTTACCTAGGTGGGCCTGGGTAATATGCCCTCGATATCTGCATATGTATGGCTCCATGGGCTCTCTGGCATCCTCAAAAATTGGTCGACATATGGGAAGATGCTCCCAAACCCAAATCTGTAAAACATATACCCTCGCTGCCATGGTCTTCTTCTCATGGAAGACGACCTCGTGCATCTCATGAAAAAGGTGGGCCAACATTCACTGACTCCACCCAAAGATCTCTAGTGCCTCCAGCATCCTGTGAAGCATGGCACCCCATCCGCACTCCAACCCATGCTATCCTCTGTCAGGACATAAGAAGCAGCTCAGAAACATACCCAGCACGGATGCCAGCTTGTGTGTTGGTCCATAGGTATGCATCAGCTCATCCCAACTGATGGCTCTACCCCTCGGTCTCTCTCTCCTGAACACAATAGATAATGCCTCTGTCCCTACTCGGGGCACTGTGTCATAGATGACTTGGGCGCCATGAAAAGGAATCCTTAGAATCCTCCAGATGTCCTCTAGAGTGATGGTCATCTTGCCCATCAACAAGTGGAAGGTGTCCATCTCCGAATGGAAACACTCCACCAAAGCTGTGAGTAAGCCGTGATTCACCATCACGGCTGGAATCTGGCATAGAGAGGACAAACCCAATCGAGCAATGTGAGCCCGATCTACATCATCAAGACTCCACAATAACTCTCCATATGGCGGATAGTGTGATCTGAATGAAACATCACCAAAGACCTCCTGCACGCACAAACACCAAACAACAAATGAAACGATCAATATCAAGTCAAAACGATGCACCAAAACCAATTAAAAAGCAAATTTTGATTATGAAAATTAAAATTTTAAACAAAACTATCACGAAATTTCACATGAGATTTGTGAAATCTCGTGCGAAGCTCTCCAGTTTTGTGCGAAATCATTCTTTCTTCACGCGAAGAATCTCGTCATCATGTGAAAAAAGAGCTACTCGTGCAAAAAAAGATTTGTTCACACGAGAAAAGAGATTCTCATGCGAGAAATGAATCTCCTCATGCGAAAAACCTAAATCTACGCGCGAAACCTATTGCGTCCCATGCGAAGATCCTCCGGGCGGGTGTGAAGAAACAATGCACCCTGTTTCTTCGTGTGAAGAAAGAAGATCTTTGTGCGAGAAGAGATAGGCCTCATGCGAAGATCGAATTGACAATCCTAAAACATGCTAAAACGTGCAATAAATGACCTTGAAATATGTGAAAACAAAAGTACGAAGGAAGGGACTCAATTACTCACCGGTGGTCCGTAGTCTACTAGGCGGCCGTGACATCTAGAGCGCTCGAATCAATGATGTCTCATGCTAACTGCCATGTCTCTCTCAGAGCTCAAATCAATAAAAGACAAAAAACACAAATGAATTGAAAATGACCCCTCGAGCCCTTATATAGCTATAGACCCAAAATTTTCAAAGTGCTCGAATTTGCACGAAAATCACACCCTTGGCTAATTGGACCGTTCTGGATCCATTTTCAGGATCAAATTCAGAATCTGACACACCTAAGAGCCTCAAAAATGCATTTTAAAATTTTAGGGATCGACACGATCGAACGCTTGTGCAGCCCAAATGTTTCTGATACTTTGTGATTCTTGGAATCCTTTCAACTTTACATTCTCCATATTTTTAAAATTCATTTTGAAAATAGTCAACTCAAGTCAACTGTGGCTAAATCTGGTCAACATTTGGTCAAACTTGGTCTTTGCGACTTCGCAATCATTTCAAATCAACCCAGAATCTTCTTTTGATTGTTCTGGTCTCTTCTATATTCTGCTTAATCTTAGATTTTTCCTATATCTCATGATATACTGCTTCAAATCATATTTCTGGTGTATCATCTTTCGATTTTTCTCTCGAGGGGGTAGGATGATTAAACATCATTAAATACCTATTGCTTGGGGCATCTGGTTCCCATCTTATGTCCTTATCACTTGGGGCATCTTGTTCCCTTCTATTTGGCATCTTTGCTACCTATCTTTTCTTTTCATCAATTGATCAACCTTATAACAGCTCTTCTCAAAGTTTGATGGATAGGTATTGGGACAGTCTAAACCCCAACTCCTAAGGATCAAGCCTTGTTCTGGGGATGATTCTACGACTCATGATTGGACCTTGTTATCTTTTTTTCAATCTTAGGTATCTAAGTGTTCTATGTAGATCCTTGACGGTTAAGCTCCGTTCTAGAGATAGTCTTCTAAATGCTTTCAATTTCAGGTATCTAGGTATTATATCTAGATCCTTGAAGATTAAACTTTGTTTTGGAGATAATCTTCTAAATGCTTATCAATTTTAGGTATCTAGGTGTTCTATCTGGATCCTTGAAGATTAAACACCGTTCTGGAGATAATCTTCTAAATGCTTATCAATTTCAGGTATCTAAACGTTCTATCTGGATACTTAAAGATTATGCTTCATTCTAGAGATAGTCTTTTAAATGCTATCGATCTTAGGTATCTAAGTGCTCTACTTGGATTCCTTGGGACTAAGATCTGTTCTAGAGATAATCCTTAAAAGCTTATCAATTGGTCTCTGTGTAATCAACTTCGAAACCAATCTCATGTTCACATCATGCTTTCTAATTATCTTTGAATTGGACATGCTACTCGCACATTCATTCAAAGAGGGGCAAAATGTAATACCCCAAAATTGGCTCATTGCTATCTCAACCAATTCTGGTCTATTTCTGACCAATCCTAAAGTCCTATTCCACTAGGCAAATTCTTATTCTACTACTCACTATTTGACTTAATTGTCAGATGTAGAAAACCCTAATCTGCATTCATCATGCTTATTATTTAATTCCTATTATATTTACTCATATCAATCACATTAAACCTATTGATTAATATTTAATTTAATTACTAAGTATTTATACTTTAATTAAATTAAATTATATCTTAAGGCTAATGTACTATGGAATTAAATTTATTTAATTTAATAAATATGCCTATCTGGATTAATTAAATGTAATTATTTAATTAAATGTAATTATTTAATTAAATGGAGTACCTACTTCTAATTAATTAAACAAAGTTATTTAATTAAATGGGAAGCCATTCCTAATTAATTAAATGAAGTTATTTAATTAAATAAGAAAAGTGTCTCTAATTAATTAAAGGATTATTTAATTAAATAGAAAAGGTAATTATGAGAGCATATCTCATTTTATTAAATTAAATATCTCACCAAAATCTCTCTTCAATTCAAAAATGATAATTTCTAGTTCAGTATTGATCAAAAAGGATTTAAATCAGTTAACTCCTTTTTCTACTCTAATTAAATCAGTTAACTCCCTTTAATTTGGGAATCTTCCTTTATGACTGAACTTCACTTTTAATCTTGACCCTTGATTGAAATCAATCTCAACTGTTGATGGATTCCAGGAAAGTCTATTTAAGAGACCCTCATCTCTTCATTTTAAGCAGAGGTTGAATGAGAATTTGCATCAAATTACTGTTGGATTGTGCATTCATTTGAGCTACTTACTTTCATAAGATATTCATTTTCTAGCTTAATCTCATTTAGCATAATATGCATACATTTTAGTATAACTTTCTTTTACATGTTTTTAGATTTAACATGCATACTCCATTCTAGATTAATCTACATTCTCATATAGATTAGTTGCATTTTTTTTTCAAATCCTTCATTCGTAGAGGGTCTGGTTGCTTAAACACCTCAAATCTAAGGATATCTAACAAGCAATTCCCTTTAGATAGAAGGCAACAGATCATCTTGCCAACTGATTTTTGGATGAACAATCCAATGTTCATTCCAGGATGAATCCACATACAATAACCGTGTTGAAGTGTGTGTGTTAATAGAGGCCGCATATTCATGCATACACAAGTTACTTGATCTTTCACTTATATCCTTTGGAAGTTGTCCATGATTAAATGTATGAACATGAAACATGCAATGAAAGAATAGGCTAGCCCCAAATGCCTCTATAATGGAAGGGACTATAGGATAACAAAATAAAGGGATAAATAGGACCCAAAATGCATTACCTCACTTATTCAAGTTGGGAAAACCACAAATAAATTTTGCAATCAAATAATGTTGACCACTCAATCACTTATCTTTTCAAACATCCATTCTTATCTCTAAAGAGTTCTTGAATAGTCTAGAGAAATATCATGCACACCAAAAATGAACATCATATGAAATTTAGAAATATTCTAGCACCATCAACACACTTTATCACATATAATTAAGCTAGCAAAGACATAATCAACCTATGAAACTTAATTATATATGTAACTAGCTCTTGAGACATAGAAATGAGATTCATACTTGTAGTACATCTAAACATATTAATATTGAAGGGATGTAAGGAAGAAAATTATATGTGTGCAATCCCCAAACCAAAAGAGTAAAGACTGAAAAGTAGAGAAATATAGAAAATTCTAATTTCTCTTTAAAACCTAGAATACTATTAAAAAAAAACATAGTTTGATGTTTATTTATCTCTATCTTTCATGTAGAGTGAGCCAATTCACATAAGCATATCCTCAAGATTAGAGTGATAAAGAGAAAATTCATATGTTACTAGATGTTTAAAGCTAAATCTATGAAGATTAGAGAAATGTATATTATTCAATATAATGCTAGAAGTTTCTAGTCTAGATCAATGGTGCCTCTATTCATGGAGGATAAATGAAATATCTAGTTTTATCATAAGAATGGAATGGGAGAAAATATTATTATAAATGAGTAACTAGTGATGCAAGTAGCTCATAAGAAGTTGATTTTGTACCATGATAATAGGAGTCTATGAGAGAGAAATAATTTAAATGAAATATATATGAGTAAAAATTGGGGATTTATAAATTTGTCATATGTAAGGGAGTTATCAACAAGGATCCTTGAGGAATGGAGAAAACATAGTTTGATCCTAGATGATGTGAGGATGAAGTTTTTATAGTCAAGTCTACCAAAGCAAAATGAATGATTTGGGAGAATGTACATTATGGAAATTATGTATTTCTAAAACAATTTAGTTATTTATTCATATCTATATGCAATATATTATCATTTGAAGAGAAATAAATTATTTTGGGAGATGTTAAGTATTAAGTAATAGGATGAAAGAGAGGATAACATTATGGATAAGCCATTTATAAATAAAGTTTAACATAAATAATAAGTTTACAATTAAAGAATGATTTATTAGATATATTTGTAAACATAAAGATATCAAAGTAGAAAACTACATGAATGAAGAAAAATAATGTAAGTGGAGGTGAAGATGGAAAGTATAAGGCCTTTAAATTACATAATAAAAGTATAACAATCAAGAAAAATCCCTTAAAAATAAGATCAAGCTATGGTAGGGAAATGTCCAAAAAGGTATCAAAAAAATAAAAAATGGTAGTGATAGAGGATATTATTAGTTACTATAAAATTTGTAAGAAGATGAGAAGGAACAAAAGAGAAAATTTATGATGAATTAATCTTGTAAGGTTTTCAAATTTTTACCTCATGATTTGGATGCAAGTGCATCTAGGTTTTTGAGAGTTGTCAAAACTAGAGGCATGTAGTCAATCATTATTTAATTTTGTATTTGCAACTATAATAGAGTTTACTTGAATTTACCATAAATGTTCTTTCAAAATTTTTGGTTGTACTTGCAATAAGAGAGGATAACTTGAATCCTCCTATATTAAGAATATGTAATACCTAGAAGAGCCATGATAGTAATACTTGGTGAAGTTTCAATTTCTTTCTTTTTTTCTTTTTTAAACTTAAAAGTATAGTAGAATTTAATTAATGTTTCAGAATAAATTGTCCATGAATGTTTTATCAAATATTGAGCATAAGGAAATATAAAAGCAGGAGTATATATGTTATTGTGGGGTTGTCGTTGCATCAAAATATCGATCTATCAATGTCCAATACAACCACTCAACTTATAGTACACCTAAGGTGGTTAAGCCCTTGTTACAAACCCTAAGAGGAGCACTAGAAAAATTTCTAACAATCTCCCCCTTAGAGTTACCCAAGGCTTTAACGATTTGAACTTGTGACAAAGCTCTAATACCACTTGTTAGAGTGGGGTTTCTGTTGCACCAAAAGACCAATCTATCAATTCCCGATACAATCACTTAACTTATAGGACACAGGAGGAGGTTAAGCCCTTGTGACAAATCTCAAGGGTAACCTTGAACAAATTTCCAACAAGATAATTTTATTTACATGTGACAACTAGAAGAGCCATAATACTTGGTGGAGTTTCAATCATTTTGTTTCTTTTTTTTCATAGTAGAATTGTCTTTGAATAGTATATATTATATTTTTAGTGAGAGAGGATTCATTTATATACACTTTTGTCAAGGAATTGTTATGATAAAGATAGATCTAAAAAATTCACTTGCCACAACTAGAAGATCAATGATAGTAGGTGGAGTATATTAATAGTGTTGGTTGTAATCATAGTAAGTAGGAAAAAACTATTACATGGTAAGAGGTAGTGTAGAAAATATATTAATGGTTTCTTATTTTAAAAGAAACCTTTATGGGTAAAGTTACAAATTACTAGCGTGAGTTGTAGGTTCACTCACAATCATGGAACACTACACCCATCTTGTAAGTTGTTTCTATGAAAGATTGAGATCTTAGAAGATTAATAGCAGAGTTTAACACAACAATTATGAATTACACAAAATTTCAATAATATAATTAAAGAGTGATTATTGGACTATGAGATATTGTAGAACTAGAAAGGAAGTAATTATGTTAGTTTGGCAAATAATATAGACACGAGTTTCAATGTAAAGGACTCCTATTGTGCTAGAGAAGTTGCTAATTGGTTATATGAATGTGTAAGAGTTTGGGTAATTGTTAGAAGTTGTTATAGTACATGAAATAACTATGAGAGAGCCTAGAAATGTATGGGTATAAAGGATGTCACCAGGGAGTTGAGTGATGGTAGATATATGTGTACATGCATGTACTAAGTATTTGATCAACATTTGATGACCAAGTGCATGTGTATATAGTCTTAGTAGAATTTTGAAGGGATATACACATGCAATAATTTATATTATTGGTTTGAATCTTTTTATTAGCATTGGTTGTGTATGGAGAGGTCATCCAACTACCCCTAGTACCATTCATGAGTACCATGCATGTAAAGATGAATTTGAGTAGGACTTTTAGGGTTTCAAATTTGAAGGCATGTCTAGTTTTGAATGTAGTGAGTTTTAGTACTCCAGGATGTAGGTTTCTATAAATCTTGGAGAGAAAAACAATTCTTTAAAAGGCATGAAACAAGATTAGGGAAGAATAAATAGAAGAGAAAGAGTTGCGCATGAGCCTGGTTGAGATGAGAGAAGTGGGATTAATTAAGAAGAGGGCATAAACGAGCTAAAAGGAAGAAGAAGTGATCTAGAAATGGAATTACAATTAAGTGTGTGAGCCTTGTGTAGATATGTGATGCATAGAGAGGTGTATGTACACTCTATAAATTGAGTTTGGATGTCGAAAATGACAGGGCATAATGGTTTTGAATGTGAAGGAGAGAAAGCGAAAGAATGTAACAAGTTGTAAAATAATAAGAAAAGGTATAAATCCATATACATATGTTTACAATTAAAACAAATACTTATAGATGTTGTAATTTGAATTTATTACTTAAAACAAATAGTTAAATATCATTTGAGTTTGTTGTTTAAGTGTCATGACATGTCATGTATTCATGTCCACAAAGACTTAAGGTCATGTATTCATGCCCCCAAGAAAATGGAGATCCACAACATTGAGATACGTACGAAATGGGTTCCTTCTTCTCAAATCTAGAAAACAACTACAATACGAAGTGGTTCTCTTCCCTAAATCATTCAGACAGTGGGAGGATAACCTAAACGTTGAGCCGATATTTGGTACTCTTCAAGATTTGCAGATGACAAAACGCAATCCAAGAAGAGAGCACAAGAATTTGCATTAATGATAACCAAAAGACATTCATACTCTCTATGTGTTTGGATTATTGCGCTGAGATGGGACTACTACCTAGGCTTCAATCAATGAATGTTTGTAGGCAGACAAATTATCCTTTTCCTCAACAAGACAACAAAAACGGGTGGGAACACACTGCAAACATGACGTCATCCCTCTACCAGCTCTGCCCTAATACCACGTTCATCCGACGTGGCACAAGATACGCCTCCCAGAGTTCGTCCATAAGCTACGTGACAAAAGAGGTGCAGAAAATAATGTAAACAAGGCAAACGGAATCTTGATCATCAGTAATTTCACAGATATAATACACAAAACACAAAAACATCAGTATATATATTGTATAGTGTCATAGAGATAAATATATGCATAAAGAAATGCATATACAGTAGGCTGACATTTTGTGTCGGTTGCTTTTGCATTGTAGATTTGTCTACAAGGAAAGAATTGCAATTTCAAGAACTGTGGAAGTAAGAGTCCGACTTTCAGTTCACTCATTTTGATAATCATTAAACTTTTTCTTCTCTTTTTTTCACATTTCCACAAGTACCTTTTCTTTCAAGTTACTTGATCTTTCACTTATATCCTTTGCAAGTAGTCCATGATTAAATGTATGAACATGTAGCATGCAATGAATGCATAGGTTGGCCTTAAATACCTCTCATGGATGGACACTGTAAGAAAACCAATTAAAGGGATAAATAGGATTCAAAATGTCATAAAGGAATAAATAGAACCCTGTCTCACTTATTTAAGTTGGAAAAACTACAGCTAAAGGTCACAATCAAATAACATTGGCCACACAATCACTTATATTTTCAAACATCCAATTCTATCTCTAAAGAGTACTACAACGGTCTAGAGAAACATCATGCACACCATAAAGGAACATCATACGGAATTTAGCAATGTTCTAGTATGATCAACACACTTTATCACATACAATTAACTAGCAAAGACATAACTAACCTAAGAAACTTACCACTATTTGTAACTAGCTCTTGATATAGAAATGAGAATCATACTTGTGGTACATTTGAGCATCTTAAACTTGAAGGGATGTAATGAAAAAAATATGAGGGCATTCTCCAAAGTCTAAGGGTAAAGATGAAAAGAAAAAAATTGTACAAAATTATAATTTCTCTTAAACATCAGAATGATGAAAGGAAAATCCATATATTACTAGACATTGAAAACTAAAATCAGGAAGAATAAAGAAATGTATATTTAATGGAGATATTGGAAACTCAATTTGGGCTCATAGATCTTAGGCCCATTTCATTAATTTATAATCAACTTGTACATTGATAGATAAATCTGGAAACTGGAAGAAAACTCTAGAAAGTGTTGGAGATTGGAAGAATAATGTAGAAAGTGTTGGGTCAGTGGTCAAAGTAGTTGGAATGTACTTGGTATAATTAATTTATTTATAAATTTATGTACTTGGAAAATAAATTAATTATACCAAGTACATTCCAACTACTTTGACCACTGACCCAACACTTTCTAGATTATTCTTCCAATCTCCAACACTTTCTAATCACACTTTTTGCTCATAGCTCTCTCAAGACTTTTGGATCATTTACCATAAGCTCTGATACCAAGTTAAAAACACAACTACTCTGATACCATGATGGAACAATTATAAAAGCAACATAGACTATTAACAAAAGCAAAGATGATTAACAAAATAAAGTTAAAACAAAGCACCACTGGAACAGAGCAGAGATATAATTTGTAGAGATATGATAGAGAAACAAAAACAACAACTTTACTATATAAACACTATGAATTTTTGTTACATCATGATACAAGGATGATGCATATTTATAGCCATTCATGGAGAGCTCTAGAAATTTCTAATAGGCTACAGTGAGAACAATCTAGAGATTATCTTGCATAGATATTTCAGGAGGTTTCTAGATTGTGTATTAAATGCTCACCTACTAAACAAAGATAAACATTACTTGAATAGAGATGATGCCAAAATTTCTCGTCTAGATCAATGGTGAATCTACTCGTGGAGGATAAATGAAATATTGAGCTTTCATAGTGTGGATGGAATGGAAGAAGATATTATCGAGGAGTAAGTGATGCAAGTATCCCATAAGAAGGTGATTTTGTGATATATTAAAAGGGATCCACATGGGAGAAGTAATATAGATGAAATATATATTAGGGAAAATTGGGGAATTTGTAGATAACAAAACTACAAATGCATGTCATAAAAATAACCTAACATGGTGTTTATCATGACACACCACACGTAAATGTTATAAAAGAATTTAAATATGAACCTACATGTCCATTGATAAAAAATTGACATGGTACAAGTAGGTGTCCTTAATTATCTTAAGAAATATGTCATATGCAGGCAAGTTAGAAATAAGGATCCTTAAGGAATAGAGAAAATATAGTTTGATCCTAGATGATGGGATGATTATGTTTTTACTATATCTTATCCTTTGGAGGAAAATTTGAGGTCAAATAATAAAGTGTATTCAAGCCTACTAAAGAAAACGAATTATTTGGGGGAGTGTTTATGGAAATTAAGTATTTCTACGATAAATTTTTTTTTTTAACACGTATGCATAATATATTATTATTTGATGGGAAAGAATGGTTTTAGGAGATGCTAAGTATTAAGTAATAGGGTGAAAGAGGAGGATGAAATGAAGGATATGTCATTTCTAATGAAGTGAAAATAAATAATAAGTTCACAATCAAGGAGTTGAGCACATTCTTAGACTCTCCTCCTATCCAAAATTTCTTCCTAGGGGGATACTTTGAATCCAAGTAAATCTTAACCCAACGAGAAAAAAAGGTGGTAGTTGTAAATGCACAATAACCATAGATGAATTTAGGTCATGGATTAATGAGAATCATCTAATGGACATTGAAAGTGTGGAGGGTGTCTTAAGTGTGATTAATAAAAGACAAGGCCAAGACAATGTGGTTGAAAAACTAGGCAAATTCCTCTTTAGTAGTAATTGGGAAGAATTGGACCTTTCTCCCTCAAAGCTAAAATCATTTCATTCTCTAGATCAGATCACTTACCAATTCAACTCAATATATTTGATAACCCTAAACCACATAGATGTCTTTTCAAATTCAAACAAATGTGGCTCAATGATGAAAACATTTGAAACCTTGATCAAACAATGGTGTGAGGACATTAAGGTCAATGGTTCAAAAATATTTTTATTAGTAAATAAATTTAAATAATAAAATATAAACTATTAATACAGAAAAATAATGGTTTGGCAACATTTTTGAATTTTAACCTAGAAAGTGGAAAATGAATTGGAAATACATAATAAGATTATTATTGAGCATGGAAAGAACATGGAAATATGCCAAAAAAAAAACATTAAAATTGAACTCGATGGCATCCTAGAAAAAGAAGAGATATTTTGGAGACAAAAATCAATAGGAAATTGGCTAGTAGCAATAGACAAAGATACAACAAAAAATACTAAAGGAAAAAGAAATAAAAATAAGATTTCAAAAATTACTAATACTAATGGAAATCTAGTAGAAGAACACATGACAATTGTGGAAGAAGTTGTAACATACTTCCAAAATTTATGATAGTTCAAATATAAGTCAACAATAACATTCCTAAAATCGTAAACCAAGAACATAACAAGATACTTAAATCCAAATTCACAAAAGAAGACATTGAATCGGTACTAAAGAAAATGTAACCTAACAAGGCACCAAGTCCTGATGGATTCTCTACCATCTTCTTTAAAATAAGTTGGTATATTTTAGGTCAATGAGAAACTTAGGTAGCCTTCTCAAAGAAATTGACTGCACATTCTTAGATTTGACTCCCAAGAAAGATAATCTTGAAGGCTTTAATAATATTAGACCTATTGTACTATGTAATACCATCTACAAATTATTATCTAAAATATTATCTAATAAAATAAAGAGATGATTACCCATCATTATTAGTGAAGAGAAAACAAGATTTTTTCAAAATAGATTCATCTGCAATGGGGTCATTAATGTCCAAGAAGAAACATAATTGGTCCAACAAAATTCTAACCCCAATATGCTCATTAAAATTGATATAAAGAAATCTTACAAAAAAGTCGACACATGATTCCTACTCAAAAAATTGGAAATTTTCAGTTTTGACAACCAATGGATAGATCCATTGTTTCAATCTATATCTACACCCAAATTCTTCATCCTTTTAAAGAGAAAAGAGGATAGAGGATATATATCAGAAAGAAACCAAACATAAAGGAGATCTAAACAAGCAAGGTAGTGCTATACATAACAGATCATTTTATACTATTAATTTCTAATCATTGTAATAAAAAATCTCATAGACCAAGTGGACCTAACAAGTCTTTGAAATCCTATCTCTTAGCATCGATTAGTGATGTTTATAAGTCCTTTAGAGTAGGCCACTCTTTATACAAGATCAAGGAGTGATAAGGTATAGATGATCTTTTGGTTAAAATCCTCTAACAAGATCATATTAACAATATGTACATGTACCTGTAACAAGGTTGTCTCTTAGCTGAGATCACTTCATAAAAGTGAAAACTTTGGGTTGTTGATCCTAAGTGGTTTTTCCCTTTACACATTGCTACATTAAAAATCTTGGTGTTAAATACATGAATGGTGTTATGTTGCAAGTTGATTTACATGATATTTTTATTTTACTACCACTTGGTAACAATTAAGTTAATGGTCCGTAATAACTAAGTTATATTATTTTCAGTTAATTGTAACTGAATAATGAATGAATAGTTTGGAGTACAATGATTGAAAGAGTTAATTGATTAGTTGAATGAGTACACTAAGTAAATGTTGGTGTTGTTTGGTACTAAAATTGTTTGAAGGGACTGTAGGATAGTTGAACATAAGTAATTCACAACCCCCATCCCCCAACTCTCAATTATCTAACAAAATCAACCTAGGCTACTACTAACTATCATGTAGACCACACAAATTTTCAGAAAAATCAACTTAAGTGGTCAAGTTAGTTCTCTCAGCTATTTTGATTTACCAAATATCTTTTTATCACATCCCCTTCAACAAAAATAAGGAAATCAATTTAAAATTTATAGGAATTTCTTTTGACGAGGTTTTGATCATTAGAAAAAAATTGCCTTTGATAGCATGGGACAAGTTATGTTCACCCAAATTTGGGGGATTGGGTTCTAAAAACATCAAATAATATACTCATATTCAAATAAAGTAATGGTAGACAACCTTCAATTTATTTCAAATGTATATTCCCCCCAAGGGGACCCAAACTATGGAACATTATGATGGAATGCAAAAGCATTATTAATGATCACCTATCATGGAAAATCAAAAATAGGGAACATACCTTGTCCTAGGTCGATACATGGGAAGGTTTTCTTCCTCTCTCTATACTAGATATAACTAAATAACTCTTCAGAATCATTAAGGTGAGATGGTAAAAAACTATCTCACTCTCCCCATAGAAACGTGTCTAGATAACCCAAAATAGAAATCTCTAGAAGGTATTGATATTCCCATTCAAAAAAGGGCCTTACATACAAATATCCTTAATAAAATAATTTTATATCTATCTAACAAAAATGACCATCTGATCTAGAAAACATCAAATAATGGAGATTACAACACCAAATATGGATATTATAAATTTGTTAAGGTCCAATATATAAATCTAAAATGATTTACCCCTTTACTTATTCTTTGACAAGGTTTGTCTCCCCAAGGAGGGGCTCTTCACATGGTTTGCAATCCAAAAGAAAATGCTCACTATTGACCACTTTACTAGGATGATTTATGACATTGTTGGACATGACTACTCAAAACTAGGCTTTGTTTCAACCTTTCCATGTGATATTATGAGTATGTTTGAAGCATGGCCAAACTACTATAAATGGAGCACTTTCAATATTATGTGGAAAAATTGTCCTTCTAACCTAATTTGGAAAAGTTGGAAAGAAAGGAATCATAGAATTTTCAAGGATAAGGTCATGCCAGTATCTCAACTTATTAACAAGATCAATTCCATCATCATTTTAAAGTTGTAAATAGAAGATTAATGAAGTCTCTACAATCTAATTAATAAATGACTAGTTGACATGGGTTTATGAGAAATCAATGGATTGCATTGAAAATACCCTCCTTTTCCAACATAAATAAACAAAGCTAAGGCTAGATTTGAATGTGTGCAGACCCCATTAAAGGAAGGATGGTTCAAATTAAACTTTGGCAAGGCATCTAGAGGTAAATTTGAGATTGTTGGAATTGGATGTGTTATACACAACTTCTATGGGGCTGAAGTTGCTTCCCTTGCCAAACCTCTAGTCCCTACTACTAATAAAACCACAAAAATGGAAGTTTTGGTTTAAAGACTTAATTATATATCAAATGGGCATCTCAAATCTAGAAATAGAAGGAGATTCTACCAACACCATTAATTCTACTAGGAAGGAAGCCAACCCAAATTGGAAATCAAACTCAGTATTATCTCATGCCCTTAAAATCTTATCAAAATTATCTAATTATATTATTAATCACATTTAATGCAAAGGTAATTATAGAGATGATGAACTCACTAACTTGGGAGCTGACAGAATTTCACATTCAATATAGAGGATATATTACAACCTACAATGTTTCATAAAAAATAGCTAATTAAATATAATATCAATACCAGAATAAAGTTTTAAAAGTATGAAGATAGTGGGAAGCTTTGTTATTCCTAGTCTTCTTAATTTAGTATTTTTATCATGGGTAACAAGCTTAGTCTTATCCAACAAAATTAAACTCCATTAATAAATACACAAAATCTCCTTTTATATTTAGTAGATCAAAATTTCATTAAATTATTATATAAATGATAAATTCATAATTGATCAAAATATAGTGATTCCACTTGGGCCAATTCATCTTCTAAGAATGATATTAGATAGACTAGAAATTAAAAAAAGTTCATAATCAAGGAATCATCTATTAGATAGACTATTAAAAAATTGCATGAATTGTAAGGAAAAAAATGGAAGTGGAGATGAAGGTGGAAAGAATTTTGTTTCTATAATTCATAAGAAAAGTATAAAAAACAAAGATAATCTGTTAAAAATAAAATAGGGAAATAATCAAAGAAGTATGAAAGAAATATCATTGATGATAGTAGATGATGAGAATGAAGAAGAAGAAAATTTATAATGAATTAAACATATAAGGTTCACAAATTTTCACCTCATTTGGATGAAATATCATATAGAGTTTTTTGAGTTATGAGAACTAGAGGCATGTATTCAATCATTCATTTTTATTTTGCATTTACAACTGCAATAAAATTTACTTGTAATTAGCATAGATTAACTTTTAATAATGTTGCTTGCACTTGCAGTAAGAGAAGATAACTTTTATCCTCCTTTATTTAGGATTGTTAATCATGACAAGATTAGATGAGCTTATTTACATGCACCAACTAGAATAGCCATAATAGTAATACTAGGTGGATTAGTTTTGTTGGTTTTGTACTTGAAACACAGTATAATATAATTAAACGTTTACAATAAATGGTCTTTGAATATTATACCAAAATTTCAACATAAAGAAATATAACAATAGGAGTATATATGTTTATTTACATATGACATCTAGAAAATCCATGATACTTGGTGGAGTTTCAATCATTTTTATTTCCATTTTTATTCTTCTAAACACAATAGACTTTACTTATAAATAGGTTCAATGGTCTTCAAATAGAGTTGGTTTCATTTTTAGTAAGAGATGGTTAACTTATATAAACTTGTGTTAAGGAATTATTATGATAAGAATAGATTACAGAAAATTACATGCAACAACTAGAAGAGTTGTGATAATGGGTGGAATAGATTAATAGTGTTGGTTGCATTTATAGCAACTAGAAAAAACTATTACATGGTAAGAGGTAGTGTACTTGTAAAAATTAGTATTCACTCAAGGGTTTCTAGAAAATATGATAACGGTTCCTTATTTTATTAGTAAGCTTTGTGGCTAATGCTACACATGATTAGTGTGCATTGTAGGTTCACAAAAAATCAAGGAACACTATAACATCTTGTAAGTTATTTCTATGAAAGATTGAGATCTTACTAGGTTAAGGGTAGAAGAAAACTCAACACCTACAAGTGGCACAAAAGGTCAATAATATAACTAAAGAGTGATTATGGGAATATGAGATACAGAACTAGAAAGGAAGCAATGCTATTAGTTTGGCTGCCAACATAGACACGAGTTTCAATGCAAAAGAACACTATTGTGTAAGAGAAGTTGATTGTGGGTTGTATGGATGTGTAAAGGGTTGAATAATTGTTACAAGTTGTTAGAGTACATGAAATGACTATGGGAGAGCCTAGAAATCCATGGACTATAAAGGATGTTACTAAGGAATTGACTAGTGGTAGAAATATCAATACATGCATGTGTTAAGCATTTGATAAACATTTGATGACTAAAAATGCGTGTATATAGTCCTAGTTGAATTTTGAAGGGGTACACACATATAATAATTTATAATATTGGGTTGAACTCTTATTCACATTGGGTGTGTATGGAGGAGCCAATCAACTATCCCTAATAACAATAATGAGTACCAAACATGTAAAAGAGAATTTGAGTAATATTTTCGAGGTTTCAAATTCGTAGGCACATCTAGCTTTGAATGCAATTAGTTTCAATACTCAAGTATATAGGTTGATATAAACTTTGGAGGGAGAAACAAATCTCTAGAAAGGCATGAAGGAAAACTGAGGAAGAAAAACCAGAAGAGATAGAGTAACACATGAGCTTGCTTGAGATGAGAGAAGTCAGATTATGTGATAGAAGAACATAAACTAAATATAAGGAAGAAGAAATATTTGGAAATGGAATTACAATGAAGTGTGCAAGCCTTGTATAGACATGTGATGTATACATACGCATATGCACACTATGAAAACTTGGTTTGGGTGTAGAAAATGACAGGTTAGTATGGTGTTGAGCTCTCATGTAAGTGTTGATGGGTAGTATTAGAGAAATAGATTATATGTGAAGGAGAGAAAGGGAAAAAATGAAAGAAGTTTTGAAATAATGAGAGAATGCATAAATCCACATCCACGTGTTTGCAATCAAAATAATTACACATAGTTGTTATAATTTGAATTAATTAATTAAAATAAATAAATAAAATATCATTTTTGTTTGTTATTCGAATGTCACATGTAATGTATTTATGTTCATAAAGACTAAAAGTTTTGTTTCCTTCAAGTTACACGTTCATACAAATTTGCATGTATAAGACCCTTATATAACATTTCATTCAACTAGAAACTGAGTAGATTCATAAAGTTGGTGCTTATCGATAATAATCCTTCATATCAACTTTATTAGTTGTTACAAATTATCCTACAATAAAGACAAACTCTATGTTTTGTGTTACCGCTTATAAATTTACAAGAAACTCAAGTGCTTTTATAATAGAATCCTTGCTCACTTGAACCTCTGATTGTACCCCATATGTTTGCACACAAACATGTAGAACCCTTGTTCACTTGGACCTCTCAATGTACCCCATACATGTTTGCATTCATACATATACAAACATACATTTAACAAAGAAAATATGCAATCTCAAAAAGCAGTCCCCACTATAGCCGGCAATATCTCCTAGCCATCCCTTCTCCTCATGGTCTTCAAGTGCATCAAGGAAATCGAGATCCCCAACATTGAGATACGTACGAAATGGGTTCATTCCCCTCAAATCTAGAAAACAACTACAATACGAAATGGTTCTCTTCCCTAAAACCCATCCATTGAGCCGATATTTGGTACTCTTCAAGATTTGCAGATGACAAAACGCAATCCAAGAAGAGAGCACAAGAATTTGCATTAATGATAACCAAAAGACATTCCTACTCTCTTTGTGTTCAGATTATTGCGCTGAGATGGGACTACTACCTAGGCTTCAATCAATCAATATTTCTAGGCAGACAATTTATCTTTTTCCTCAACAAGACAACAAGAACACACTGCAAACATGACGTCATCCCTCTTTCAGCTCTGCCCTAATACCACGTTCATCCGACGTGGCACAAGATACGCCTCTCAGAGTTCGTCCATACGCTACGTGACAAAAGAGGTGCAGAAAATAATGTAAACAATGCAGACAGAATCTTGATCATTAGTAATTTCACAGATATAAATAAACAAAACACAAAAACATCAGTAAATTATATATTGTATAGTGAGAAAGAGAGATATAAATATATGCATAAAGAAATACATATAGGGGAGAGGACCTAGTACTTGAGCGCATTCCAATAGTACTTGAGTGCATTCTAATAGTTGTGACAGTAGTTGTTAACTTAATACCCATTCTTGTTGATTTAATATCCAACATTTTTGACAAAATTGTACCAATGTATGTGACTTTAAAATGGTTTTTGTTAATGTGAATGAAAAGTGTCCCTTTTCCCAAAAAACAAACAATAGTGTGATGCCACGTCAGCTGCACAAGTATGGGGGTCTCCAATGCACTATGATTGGTCTCACTTATTTTTTTGGGCTGTTTTGGACACTTTGACAAAAAGCATGCTGATGTGACATCATATTTGATGATGTGGCTCTGAAACCTTATTTATAAACAGGGAACTTGTCAAGTAAGCTACTATTAAAAAATGAGAGTGATTTGAAATTTTCACATAAGATTTTGAGAAGCACAAAGTTAAGATGCACAACTACGGGGTCCTCTCCCCTACACTGTACAACATGCTGACATTTTATGTCGATTGCTTTTGTACCGTAGATCTTTGTGCAAGGAAGAAATTGCAATGTCAAGAACTGTGGAAGGAAGAGTCAACTTAAATTTATTGTACTGTACAACATTATGAAGAGATGTTTCCGAGAAGAGAATCATGACTCACTTTTTTTTCCTTGTCAATCTTAGAAATATCAATAGTTTATTATTCATATGGATAGCAGGTTTAGGTTTGGAATTTGATACTGACTTCTTCACAATTGGGCCATTTTAATGTCTACAATTAGAAATATAATTTTATATTATTAAATATAATAGTATGTTGTCTATAACAATTCTTGACTGTTTATATATACAGATAAATTTTAATTTGTTAGAGTTTATGTTAGATTGTGTAAATATTTTTTTCCAAATAATGTAAAAGAGTCAAGGAGGAGTTTGAGAGGGGACAATAGATCATGTAGTATGGTTCAAAATGTTAATGGAAAAAATGTTTACACGATCCAATCTAGAAACTAAATAACAATCTAATATGATGTGGAAATCTTATAATTCTAAAAATTTACTTTAGTGATTCGAATCATAAGGGAAAAGATCCAATAGCTGCCTTGGCTGACTGTATGTCGAAATTTGTCGATTTTAGGTGAAACTCTATAGGTGAGTGAAGAACTTAAAGCTAATCTTTGGCTTTTCCACATTTATGGAACTCTTTGTAGAACTTGTATAGTGCGAGATTAAAACATTCCCCCAATACCTGCCACTAAGACCCCCCAATAGTTTTGTAGTACTTTTTGGACAAGTGAACCAATGAGCAATCAATAAAACTACAAAATGAAAAAGAAAAATGAACGGCTAATGGTATGCATGGTGATTTGTTTTGGCATGTTTGTGTGCAGGTATGGAGTCTTTTTGGATGGTAATTGAAGAAAAAGATAACTATTAACATGAACATGACGGTATGACGACAACGGACTCTTTTCACCTAATGTCACATATGATTTACAAATTAAAAAACAATCAATACTACCATCAAATTTGAGGCTTGACATTTAGCACCAGCCATAGTAAGTTTTACTTTCTCCTCTTTTTTGAGTTTTTCTTTCTTTTTGGTCTTATCAATGGGTGTGTGCAAAAAAGTTTAGCTTTCTGTTCCTGTTGACTAGCTTTTCTATTATCTTGTAATGACGCCTCCATTAGTTAAAAGCTTTGATGTTTTGCTGTGCTTTTTTCCCTGAGGGCATATAGCCCAAAACAAAAGACAAAAGCTCTCTCAGATCTTGTCTGCAATAAAGTATATTTTGTTTCTCATTTTTAATTCCAAGGCATGGTAGGCATGCACGAAAAAGGAGAATATTTGTGAGCAGCTTTTTGTGGATATAAGTAATTAAAGAAGAAGTTTGCTTGAAACGAAGTCATGTATCTAAATTTGAAAAGTTTCCTCTGGTTACTTGCTTATGTCATTGTCTTTTGCCAACCTTTCTCTATCTCCCTCCCTTCTTTTATTCACTGACTTGTAGTTGTGACTGCAGCCCACCAAAATGGGATATCTTATGCTGTTGCTTGTCATGCCAATTAAAGAAATATGGTGATTATGTAATCATTTATTTTTCAAGACTTGGTTTTTAATGAGAGGTAAACATTTCTTATTTAGAGTTATAAAGGGGATTTTATTATTAATACAAATATTTAATGATAATATTCTAGGAAAGCTTGAATATTGATTATAGGAACAACAATACTGCAATATAATTTTTATTCTATGGCTTATAATTCAAAAGTTAAATATTTAAAATTATTATTATTAAATTTATTTTTTAAAAGAAATAAATATGTTGACAGCATGCTATCAACTGTTCATATGAAAGCTCACTCTTATCATAATTCTATTTTGTCAATGTTTATATGGATTTCTATTCTTAACATATGGAAGTCTACTCATATGAAAGCTCATTCTCATTACAATTCTATAATTAACATTATTTTTATAAGTGTTTCTCTATACAAATAGTTATGCTTATGCACTCTAGCTAGAAATTCACGAGTTTTGTTGCTCTAAGTAGATTTTTGTTAGTTTGGTAATTCAAATTACTAGTTATTTCTCTCGAACAATTGATTTGTTGTTTGACACTTCTATGACATGAATGTTTTTTGTCCTAGAAATATAGGACAAATGTAATAATTTACCTCATCTAACTATTTGGTCCTATCATTTTAGCTCACATGAATGAGTTTTCAAGCTCCATATATAAGTAAGTAAATGTGTTAAAGGAAGTAGATTTTTTTGTGAATATGTGAAAAGGAGAAAATTTAAGTATGTAAAAGTTTTACAATAGAATCTAGTTGTGCTAACAAGTAAATGACTAATGAAGTATTTTGAATTGCATGGGAATTGGTGCCAATATACATAAGATGTATCTCTAATAGTTCACTTTTGTGTTCTTTTCTAGTAGTGAAACCTACTAGTGAGCATCTTTCCTTCTTTGGGAAATGAGCTCTTTGACAGTGTCTGTCTGAGGAGAGGAGTATTAAGTGGGGTTTGAAAATTAAGAAGAAAATTATTTTCTACTGACCACTTCTATTTAGTCCGTAAAATTCCATAAAATCATGCTATGGGAGGCTGAATATTTTCTTTGGTATGAAAACAATAATTAATAGTTTTGGGAAAGCTTTTCTACCCATTAAAAAATATATAATTACTTTGGCTAAACATTTAACATGATTAATTTATATATTTTTTATTGACTATGCATGGTGTATGGACCTGGAACCAATGCTTGTTGGCAATTGATTAAACAAAAAATTAATGCAACTTCTTGTTAAGATAAAATCTCATTTTTACTTGCCAAATTATTGATTGATAGTAGATCAATGGATGGAGTTTTATTTATGTAGGTGGTCTGTGAAAAGGTTACACAAGAGGTTATCCTCTCTAGACAACTCTTCCTGGATTGGCTCAATGTTGAAGACCCTTAGTTCCAGACCTTCATAGTGTATGGTCTATTGTGATTTTTATTTCTGTGTTAAATGATTGAACAACCAGTGCCCTTGTGGAAAAAAAATTGTAATATTTTTATAATTTAATATTGTCTATTCACCTTATTTTGGAGGGATGTCACTTTAATTTTTGGATACTTATGATATTATACTAGTAGTAAGCAATGCAAATATGTGAAACTATTGATGAAAATTCATTGTTTTATTTAAGGATTGTTATCTGGTTATCAAAATTGTCTCAATTTTGATCTTATTAATGCTATGGTTATTTTTGAAATATGCCTTGTTTTAAGCATTGAAATGGTAATTTCATCTCTAAATTTTTGAGAAATTTTGCCTTTCAATATCTCCGGTTCATTCCTAGCTCCGCTCAACACTTTGAATTTTCAAAATCCAACTTCCAAACCAAAAGTTGTTGTAGGTTAATGAAGAAACCAAAAAAGTGTATTTTCAATTGAATCATTAACCATTAACCTCTCTTTATTAAATTTAAACAAAAAAAAACAAAAAGGTTAAGAAAAGCTTCTAAGATTAACCTTCTAAAAAGAGGTTAAGAAAAGCTTTCAAAATTAACCTTTAAAAAAAAAAGGTTAATGTTTGGAGATCAAAATATGTATTTTTGAAATGGTTATTACCCTCTCAAATTTCTTAGTGAAGGATTAGGTATATAGTGGTTCATGATCAGTCATAATGCAAATGTTTCTGAAAAAACTTTGTCACCCATGCAAGTCTGATGGTAACAATTCATTCACTATCACGAAAACCAAGTGGAAAGACCACTAAGGTGGCAACGATTACCTCCAAGTTGCAGCATTTGATAATTTTAGAAGATTGGTTGCCTGCAGATATCAATAAAAATAAGGATTATAAGATACCCATGCAATATTTGACTGACTTCCCTAAGCTTTGAGCCCATGTGCAAAGAGGATTAACTTAATGAAAGTATGGGTAGTAAAAGGAGAGCATCATTATATTGTGAGATTATCTAAAATTGAGATATGTGATTGTTTGATATAAAAGAAGCTGTTGATATAAAGATTGTGCACCAACCAAAATGCTCACTGCATCAAGCCTTTAACGTGTAGGATATTATGTATTAGAAGCTCAATTATGTATCTCAATTCTCTAGAATAAGGAACATGAAAGAACATGTGGCATGCCCAGTATCATGGATTAATTTTAATTTTGATGACAAAAGCTTTCCAACTGTTTGACAGAGTTCCCTAGCCTTCAAGACGTGAGTGGTAAGGCACGAAAGTTGTGTGATCCAAGTTTTTCATCCCTCATTGGACCATAGGCTAGCACGTGAACTGTTTGGAAGAAGATCTCCACTCCCAGCCGCGGCTTGCTTTTCTTCTCCTAACCTGCGACACCTGGTGGCGACCATAGATAGGGCACGATAACTATTTGGTAAAACGACAAGTGGATTAGCACAAGATCATAGGAAAAGTGCATGGACTGTTAGACCAGCCATCCTTCATCTTCCCAGCTGTAGTACATTGAATGGTCTTTGCTAGTTGACCGCTCATATGTACACTATGCTTGGTTCCTGAGTGCATTTGAAACTTTTCTTTGAACGTTGGTATAGTAGAGATGATGCACGATAACCATTTGACATAATACTCCAAATTCAAACTACAAAATTGATGGTCCCAATCATCATAGACAAGAGCATCATCCACCCAAGTATTCCAGCATGCAAGTAGAGGAGATCAATATAGACAAGGTGAAGAAATTGAAAACTATAGTAATCTGTTTCACTATCTTCTCTTCACCCTCCAACCAACAAGTCAAATGGGAATTAAAATTGTACATTTTTGTTTTCGTATCATTTGGTGATATCACCTTAAAGCAAAGCATGGATGTGCTTACAAAGATGAACATGGAGATATGAGTGCACATAGGTGGCAATTTCAATTGACTCTAGAGAGGTACATGTAAAGTTTTGTGCTAAACCATGAGTAAAGAAGTGGTGTTTGATGAGAGTCTTATGAAATGATCACCAAAAAGTTTGTTTGAAGATGGGCATTGCATTCCCTTTTACACAGTCAAAGATCAATACCAAACCATCACCTCAATATCTTGGCAGGTTGTGAGTTCATTCACACAATGCATTTGATTAAACTCAAGGCCATGCACTCAAACTATTTGACGAAGTGACTCTTGAATATTTGTAGTAGAGATGAAGCTGAAGCTCATTATTTTGGAAAATCAACAATGTCTTCCTAGAACCAGCCATGTATTTCACATGGATGGCGAACATTTGGAAAGCCAACCCTTCCAAACATACGGTCATCAATGTTCCATGATTAGATGAAAAGCTTCAAGGCATTTGATAATGAGGTTTGATGTCTTGGAGAAAATGTGCAATGGCTTGTACCTTCATTCCTATCCACACACAAATTTTGAAGCCGTAACAAGGCTCTCTAAAAAGTCTTATCCTTCATGTGATGTAATGGTTTTAATCTTCTACCTATGAAATCAGCAACTTTTGTCATTTTGGGTTAATATTGTAGAGGTTAATTAACCTCACCCAAATCACGTATTTGGGAAGTAGTTATTAACCATGAAGAGGTAGTTCTTAACCTCTATGTCTATATAAGGAGTCTTTTTGGCTTTGTAAGGGACTTTTTGGATTTTAGAAAAAGGGGACACTTTGTTGAAGTTTTGGTGGCAAGACAATTTTTGGAAAGTGTGTACAAATCTTGTTCTTCTTATCAAAAATTTCTTTTATGTTCTTGGTGCAAAGATACAAAAAGAAAACACATTTTGAGTTCCCTTTCTACATATCTAAAAGTTGAAATGTTGATTCCTTCTTTATAATGGGTATTTTCATGGTATTGTGTGAATGTTCATGAATTATCGAATCAACATTGTGCTAATAGTAGCCCTCAAGCGTAGATCTTGATTGTTGTAATTAGCCAATTTATGTAAATTCGAGGAAGCTATGATGTCATGTGGTGCATTCGTCATCATGAGCTTTCTCATCTTTTAAAGTTTGATTTCATTTTTATTTAAAAACTTCAAAATTATATCATACGAGGGAGCTGCCCCTCGAAACACAAAGGAAGGCTGCATACCAAGGGCCTATCCAGTTGTTGTGAAAAATTTGCCACATAGACTTTGTTGGGCTATTTTTATAGTGACAAATTTGTTTACCAACAAGGATCCATTGTTTCAAATTATCAATGATCATGGTTTATAATGATAATGATTAGTACTAATGTAAATATTGGAAATTTTTAATGAAAATTTTCCAATTCAACTTCAATTAATTCAAATTTGTTTTAGCTTTCAAGTTTACACATAATGAATGTTAAAATTTTAGTTTCTATTTCATTGTTTGTAAGTGCAAACAAATGCCACGCAGTGACATGTACTTGCTGTAATAGTTGAGAAGTCAATACTAATATAATTTTAGCTCTAAGAATAATTATAAATTAATTCTAATAATTTATTTAATTTAAAATTTAATGTAAAGGGAAAATATTATAGCTCTTAATAATGATTAATATAAGTATAGAAATATTTAGAATAACATTTGCATTATGTACAAACAAATATCAAAACTTTAGAAATATGTCATATGGAAAAAATAACGAAGTCCAATATTAATTAACTAATTCCATACTAAAATTAAAACATTCAACATTATAAAAAAATTTAAAATATTTTTATTGAAAATTCGAAAGCATAAACATATATCAAACATTAACATCATATATATTTTTTAATTAGACTTTTTAATATATCATTTTTATATATCATAATGTACCATTAAATTATTTTTTTAATACTATATTAATAATAATATAATGCATACATCAATTTTATATTAAAAACTCAACTTACAAATATTAACAAATCAAAATTTAAAGTTAATATTTTTTAATCTTAAAATTCAAAGTGCACTTTAATAAATTGTAGACCTAATATTTTGGGGGAAAAAAAGCAATATGGGGAAGCCTCCATAAAAGGGCTCCTATGACACCAAATCAAATTGGCCAATCATAATTGAGATAAGAATATTTTATTATTTTTTTAATTATAAAAAATAAAATAAACTTTAGGAAAAAAATTAATTAGAAAAATTATTAATTTTTATTGGTTGACTCATTGAGAACTAATTACTAATTCTAGAGAACTAAATGCAATAGTATTTTCCTACGAAGTACAATAACATGATTAACCAATTCAACATGAAATTAATCAATTAAGCATTTGAAATTAATTTGTTAAGAGTTCAAATTTAATTTGTATAAATTAAAAGAAAAGATTCACTATAGTTGTAGTTACATATTGTGTATGCCAAGGGCCTTTGGACTGGATGTATAATTTTGATTGTAATACAAATAGAATAATTAATTAATATTGATAATTGAATTCAATGTTAAAGTTAGAGTTAAACATTATTCAATATATAATTAATTGTTCAATATTTATTATTGATACATTTCTAAGTAATTAAACAAAGGGTAAGTGCACAAAGTTGTGGTGCCAAAAGGGGGGTATAAGTGGACACCTTTTTCCTGAAATCAACAAATTCTGGACTTCAACAAGAATTTGAAGATAGCTACGCTCAAAATTTTAAGATATGACAAAAACAAAAGTCGTAGTCCTTTGAATCTAGTTTCTAAACTACTAATTTTTTTTCAAAATGGTTTAGTTTTAGGTCCTCAAAAAAGGGGGCCACAGAAAGTGGTACTGTTTATTCCAAAAAAACATAACATAGTACAAAGTGTGGCCCCCCTAAAATTTTAACTTTTTTTTTGAAATTCTTTAATCGCTTTGGTCAAAAGTTACCTAACACTATGTAGTTTATCCTAGATTTTTTGGGTAATTTTATAATGTGTATTTTTTTTTAATGAATTTTTAAATTAGACCCATCCCAAAAATGTGAAATATCTGTGTGCTCCCCCTAGAAATGATTGAAAACTAATCTAAAATCAAAACTTCTTTTTCTCAAAGTGTGTAGAATGGAGTCTAGTTTCTAAAAAACTAAGTTGTTACAAAATTTGATGAATGAGCTAAAATCTACAGCCCAATTAGTATATGGTGGTTTTTGACAAAAAATGAACATACATTCAAAAGAAATTATAGATGAAAGACTTAAAATAGTTCAAATTAAAAATAAATTATATAGTTAGATAGCTAACACAGAGACCTATAATGTTATGTAACCTGATCTTATCGATACCCAACCACGAAGAATCTTGAAGGGGAGCACACAAGAAAAATCAATCATTTTTGTATGTTTGCTGGAAAACACGTCTCAGACCTGTTTGTAAACTCCAAACCTTTGGGTTGGATCTCCAAGGCAAAACCAAGCCTTAGGCTTGGTTTTAATGCAAAGATTTGAATAACGTGTGCGCCCTATAGCGCGCACGCCCTATTAAAATGCTATTGAATTCGAGGTAGTGCGCACGTGCTATAGTGCGCACGCACTATTGAGACCTAAATTGCAAACCAAAACCAAGAGAGAGCTGGGGGGGGGGGGGGTGGGGCGAGGGAATGGCTATTTGTGTGTGTGAGAGAGATAGAGAGAAAGTAGGGGATGGGAGAGGGGAGAGAGGAAGTGAGAAAGAGTAGGGGTGGCAGAGAGAGTATAGGATAGGAGATAGAGGAAATGTGAGAGAGTAGGGGTGGCAAAGAGAGTACAAGATGCAAGAGAGAGGAAGTGAGAGAGAGAGAGTAGAGGTGGCAAAGAGAGAGTATGGGATGGGGGAGAGAGATTGAAAGTAGGGGATGGGAGAGAGAGGAGGTGTGAGAGAGAGTACAAGTTGGGAGAGAGAGATTGAGAGTAGGGGATGGGGGAGAGAGAGAGTAGGTGGTGGGAGATGGAGTGGGAGAAGAAGAGCTAGAGAGAGGAGGATGGGAGTGCATGTGTGTGAAAGAGAGAGAGTAGGGAATGGGAGAGGGGGAAGATAGAGTAGCTTGAGAGAGAGTAGGGGATGGAAGAGAGAGTAGGGGATGGAAGAGAGAGTAGGCGATGGGAGAGGGAGTGGGAGAGGGAGAGAGAGGGGGGGGATGGAAATGTGTGTAAGAGAGAAAAAGAGAGAGTGTGAAAATGTGAGAGAGGGTAGGAGGTAGCAGAGAGAGAGTAGAGAGAGAGAGAGAGAGAGAGAGAGAGAGAGAGAGAGAGAGAGAGAGAGAGAGAGAGAGAGAAGGCAGTGGGAGAGGGAGAGAAAGTGAGAGAAAAAGTAGAGGATGGGAGAGGAGAGAGGGGGGATGGGTGTGTGTGAAAGAGAGAGAGTAGGGAATGAGAGAGGGGAGAGAGAGATAGAGAGAGTAGGGGATAGGATAGAAAGAGAGTAGGCAATGGCAAAGGGAGTGGGAGAGGGAGAGAGAGGGTGGATGGAAGAGAAAGAGATTAGGCAATGGTAGAGGGAGTGGGAGAGGGAGAGAGAGGGGGGATGGAAGTGTGTGTAAGAGAGAAAGTAGGGGATGGGAGAGAGTGTGAGAGAGAGTAGGGGTGGCAAAGAGAGAGAGTGAGAGTAGGGGATGAGAGAGAGAGGGAGAGAGAGAGAGTAGGCGATGGGAGAGGGAGTGGGAGGGAGAGGGAGAGGGAGAATGGAAGTGTGTAAGAGAGATAGAGTTGGGGATGGGAGAGAGTAGGCAATGGGAGAGGGAGTGAGAGAGAGAGGGGGGGGGGAATGGGAATGTGTATAACAAAGATAGAGTAGGGGATGGGAGAGAGTGTGAGAGTTTGAGAGAGAGTAGGGGGTGGTAAAGAGAGCTTGTACAGGATGGGGGAGAGAGAGAGAGAGAGAGAGAGAGAGAGAGAGAGAGAGCGAGAGAGAGAGAGAGAGAGAGTAGGGGATGGAAGAGAGAGAGTGAGAGTAGGGGATGGGAGAGAGAAAGTAAAGAGGGAAAGAGAGTACTTGAGAGAGAGATAGTAGGTGGTGCAAGAGGGAGTGGGAGAGGGAGAGAGAGGGGGGATGGGAGTGTGTGTGACAAATCTAGAGAGTAGGGGATGGGAGAGGAGAGAGAGGGGGGGGGGATGGGAGTGCATGTCTATGAAAGAGAGAGAGTAGGGGATGGGAGAGGGGAGAGAGAGAGTAGGGGATGGGGGAGAGGGAGTGGGAGAGGGAGAGAGAGAGGGGGGGAATGGGAATGTGTGTAAGAGAGATAGAGTAGGGGATGGGAGAGAGTGTGAGAGTGTGAGAGAGAGTAGGTGGTGGCAGAGAGAGCTCATATGGGATGGGAGAGAGAGAGTGAGATTAGGGGATGGGAGTGTGAGAGAGAGTAGGGGATGGGAGAGAGAGAGAGAGTGAGAGTAAGGGATGGGATGGGAGAGAGAGAGAGAGAGTAGAGAGGGAGAGAGAGAAATTGAGAGAGAGAGATCTAGTAGGTGGAGGGGAGAGAGTGTGAGAGAGAGTAGGGGATGGGAGAGAGTGTGAGAGAGAGTTGGGAATGGGAGAGAGAGAGAGAGAGTAAGAGTAGGGGATGGGAGAGAGAGAGAGTAGAGAGGGAGAGAGAGAACTTGAGAGAGAGAAATAGTAGGTGACCTGGGAGAGGGAGTGGGAGAGGAGGAGAGAGAGGGATGGGAGTGCGTGTGACAAATCTAGAGAGTAGGGGATGGGAGAGAAGAGAGAGGGGGATGGGAGTGTGAGTGTGTGTGTGTGTCTATGAAAGAGAGAGAGTAGGGGATAGGAGAGAGTGTGAGAGTGTGAGAGAGAGTAGGGGGTGGCAAAGAGAGAGTACGAGATGGGAGAGACAGAGTGAAAGGATGGGAGAGAGTGTGAGAGAGAGTAGGGGATGGGAGAGAGTGTGAGAGAGAATTGGGAATGGGAGAGAGAGAGAGAGAGAGTAAGAGTAGGGGATGGGAGAGAGAGAGTAGAGAGGGAGAGAGAGAACTTGAGAGAGAGAAATAGTAGGTGACCTGGGAGAGGGAGTGGGAGAGGAGGAGAGAGAGGGATGGGAGTGCATGTGACAAATCTAGAGAGTAGGGGATGGGAGAGAAGAGAGAGGGGGGATGGGAGTGTGACTGTGTGTGTGTGTGTCTATGAAAGAGAGAGAGTAGGGGATAGGAGAGAGTGTGAGAGTGTGAGAGAGAGTAGGGGGTGGCAAAGAGAGAGTACGAGATGGGAGAGACGGAGTGAAAGGATGGGAGAGAGTGTGAGAGAGAGTAGGGGATGGGAGAGAGTGTGAGAGAGAGTTGGGAATGGGAGAGAGAGAGAGAGAGTAAGAATAGGGGATGGGAGAGAGAGAGTAGAGAGGGAGAGAGAGAACTTGAGAGAGAGAAATAGTAGGTGACTTGGGAGAGGAGGAGAGAGAGGGATGGGAGTGCATGTGACAAATCTAGAGAGTAGGGGATGGGAGAGAAGAGAGAGGGGGGATGGGAGTGTGAGTGTGTGTGTGTGTCTGTGAAAGAGAGAGAGTAGGGGATAGGAGAGAGTGTGAGAGTGTGAGAGAGAGTAGGGGGTGGCAAAGAGAGAGTACGAGATGGGAGTGACAGAGTGAAAGGATGGGAAAGAGTGTGAGAGAGAGTAGGAGGTGACAGAGAGAGAGAGAGAGTATGAGATGAGAGAGATAGAGTGAAAGGATGAGAGAGAGTGTCAGAGAGTATAGGGGATGGGAGAGAGTGTGAGAGAGAGTTGGGGATTGGAGAGAGAGAGAGAGTAAGAGTAGGGGATGGGAGAGAGAGAGAGAGTAGAGAGGGAGAGAGAGAACTTGAGAGAGAGAGAGAGATAGTAGGTGGTGGGAGAGGGAGTGGGAGAGGAGGAGAGAGAGGGATGGGAGTGCGTGTGAGCAATCTAGAGAGTAAGGGATGGGAGAGGGGAGAGAGAGAGGGGGATGGGAGTGTGTATTTGCAAAAGAGAGAGTTTAGGGGATGGGAGAGGGGAGAGAGAGAGTAGCGGATGGGAGTGTGTGTAAGAGAGAGTAGGGGATGGGAGAGAGTGTGAGAGAGAGTAGGAGGTGGCAGAGAGAGAGAGAGAGAGTAAGAAGTGGGAGAGGGAGGATGGGAGTGTGTGTGAGAGATCTAAAGAGTAAAGGATGGGAGAGGGGAGAGAGAGAAAGTGTAGGGGATGGGAGAGGGGAGAGAGAGTAGGAAGAGAGAGAGAGTAGGGAGAGAGAGAGAGAGAGTAGGGAGAGTGGAGAGTGATGTGTTCTAATATAGTGCGTACGTGCTATAGTGTGTACGCACTATGTGAAATCACCTAAAAATGGTCAAAAAGCAACTTTGGGGCCTGTTTCATTCATTCTCTGCTTTTGTTCTGTTCTGCACTCTGTTATCCCAACAGAAATCGCAGGTTTCAACACAGCAAACATTCTTTCAAAGTGGCAAACACTATTTCAAGCTAACAAACACTATTTCAAGGTGGCAAACACTTTTGGAAGCTAACAAAAACCAAATTCAATCATTGGATACACGATTTGAAGACTTTTTGAATATTCCTTGTATAGAAAAGGTTAGTGCAATCTATTTTAAATATTGTTTGTTGATATATAGATACAAATTTGATTATAATTTGACATGTTGTTTAATATATAGTGAATTCATCGAAATTTGTATGTTTCAATGAAATGTTATTTCGAAATGATTAGAAATTTGACAAGTCGTTTTATATATATATTGTGTATTCATTCAAATAATTATAATTTTGTATGTATTTGAATAATTTTTAATTTACACATTTTAAGTAATTCAAATGTTTGAATAATTTGACATGTAGAAATCATCATCATGCCAAGGAAGAAACCAAAAAATCAAACAAATGAAGATAGGGAGAGAGATTTGGCAATTAAAAGAGATAAAATGAAATTACTACGTGAGCAAAGAAAATTGCAAAGCAATAATGAAGAATTGACTTACGAAGAGGATCAAGAACCACCGGTACCAAGAAACAAAGAGGAAGAATTGGAAAGACAAAGAGAACGAATGCGACTGTTACGCTCAAGAAGACAATTGAATTGTGAAACTACACCATCTTCTAATGTAGGAGTCATATCGTCTGCTACACCATCTTCCAATGTTGAAGTCATATCGTCCTCTCATGTTGAAGAGATACCGATTTGTAGATCCGATGATATACACACTCCATCATGTCATGTTGAAGGCACAACATCAACACATCAAGTAGGTGATATTCCATCTTTTGCATCTTATTGTCAAGACACATCATCTTCGGTTCAAGGTACACAATACACTCAACCTTATGTTGATGTTCAAAATGTTGAGAGAATTGAAGAGATTATAAGACCTTCTAGAATTCGTTTTAGAAGACCAAAATATTTGATTGATATTGATAGTAACATTTTGAAATCAATGCCTGACAAGATTAGCAAGTGTACTTGTCAAAGAAAAGTTAATCGTATGTGGAGATTATTTTTTGATGAATTAAACATTACAGGTCAATGCCAATTATTTGTTGAAATGATGAGGAATTTAAAATTTAGGCCTATCATGAAGATTCTTGGGGTAAGAACGATGGATGATTCAAATGAAAAAAATATTGTAAAGAATCTAATGAATGCTTATGACAAAGTGGGTTCTAAATCACGCACCAAAGATAGTAATATTGCAAGACGAGTACTTACATCGACAATAGTAAGTAGCCAAATGAAGAAAGCTTGAATCATGAGAAAGACAAGAAAAACATTAAAAATTGGTAGAGGTACTCTAAGGAGAGCCATGCTAAGGCATGAGAGATTGGAAGATCCAACAAAAAATGAGTTATGGACATTTAGCGGTAGACTACTGCGAAAGGATAAAGAAATTAGTGAAGCCTTGAAATCATTGATCGAAAATTTTTGAAAAAATAACACACGAGTTTCCCCTAATCAAAGAGATGTTGTAAGAAGGAGGATTGGTAGCCAAAATCGTGAGCCACATGCAAAACATTTTTTGGACACAACTTAGACATAATTTTTTGTAAAATTTATTGGTATGTATCCTCAAATTCGAATAAGTCAAAGATTTTTTGAGATGGGTAAACCTTTTTATGTGAAGATAAATCACACATGCACAACTTGTTGTTGTAGGATACATATTGAATTTTCTAACCATTTTGATGTTTTTAGGCATATATGCATAATTTTGCATTCTCAGTTTGTTTTGCAAGATTTTGACATAAATGAGCCACCAAGATCTTCAAGAGAATTCATATCCAACATTTTATGTGAAATAAGGGATGGCCAAAAATTTTACAAGACATCATGCTTGGATGGTACGTGCTTATTTTGTGGTTCTTTGCAACTTTTATCAACTTGTCAACATATGGATAGTACACATGCAATTGGAAATGAAATAGTAGATTATGGAAAATTTAAGACAGTGACATATGCTCTAAAAGATGGGAAACATGGTAAAAGATGTGATTTAGTCATTGAAAAGATTCTAGTGTATGAGTTCATGAAGGTTTTTCATGAAAACATTATTTACGAGTATGCAAGGCATACCCATAGAGCTCGATGGCTGGATTTGCAATTCAAGTTGTGCAAGGATACATTTCCACCGGATACCATTTTTTCGGTTGTAGATTTTGCAGAGAACTACACACTAAAACCACAAAATGAGGTGCAAGCAAAGTATTATACTTCTCAACAGGTTTTCATATTTGTTCACATAACATTCATGCATTCACCTACAAGTACAGAGGATGATAGGAAGATTTTGAGGGAGTACCATTTTTACATCAGCGATGATCAATCACATTCTACGGAGTTCGTACATGGTTGTTTTCAACTATTTTATGGAGATTTGGCTAACAGGGGCATCACATATTGTCAGCACATTATTTGGTCAGACAATTGTGAATCTCAATTCAAGAATGCATGGATGTTCTATTGGTTGAGCAGGATGCACAAGTTGTGTAGAATTCAATACATGTGAAATTTCACAGAGGCTGGTCATGGAAAGGGAGAGCACGATGGTGCAGGCACATGCATCAAAAGAGCCTTAGCTCATGAAGAACTAAAGTACAAAGGTGGAGCAATATTGACAGATGCAAAATCCATCGTCCAGTGGTGTAACGCTACAATGGGTCCAGGTAAGGAAGGTGAGTCTACCGTTCGTAGATTTTTTTGGTTGATAGATAATACTAACATTGCACCATATCAGGATTGTTGCACACTAACAGGATCCAGTGAGTTGCACTCTTTTTGAAGCTCTGATACAGGTTCATGGAGTATCCACACATGAAAAATGGCATGCTATTGTCCATCATGTGCAGAGGAAAATTGGGATGACTATGAGTCGACTGAATGGGTGGACAAATGGGATATACGGGTTTTGAACCCAATTGACACCTATCGTCCCTCACAAGCACTGGAAATGGTACAGATGGAATCGTCTATTGACTTTGACCGCTTGTCTGATCTAGGGCAACCTGGTAATGTATATATTTATATATCTTTGTAATTTCAATATGTAACTATATAAATTTTATGCAAGTATTTTCTGAATTAATGATCGCATTTTGTACATTTGTCACTGCAAGCCATGTTTTTGCTATTATTGCACCTGAAGACAATGAAGAAGGGACAGATTATTATTTGTGTCATTGTGTTCAAGCCAAAAAAAATTGGATCACTCGGTTATAGATGGTGAAGGTTTAGAGTACCATGTCGGTGCGGTGGTTGTAATCGGCACATGGCTTAGACGATATTCTATGAAGAACCCTGACTTGTGGTTATTCGAGGATTGGCAAATAGAGAGGAAGATTCTTCATTATTCAAATCTTGTTGTCGCATCAAATGTCCACTTGATAAAATATGGTGGAAAACCACATAATAAGAATCTTTGGAGAGTTTGCGAGTCAGACCACGAGGCAATACTTGAGACATTAAAATGTCGAGCAGATCCAGTTGGCTCATTAGATTGAATACAGAGAGAGGGAGAGAGAGAAAGAGTGATCAACTGGATCCAAATACATTGTTGCAACCTCTTCCCCAAGACTGTCCACATGAATAAGGTGGACCGTATTGTTATGATGCGTAAGTGATGAGATTTAGTTTAAATCATAGATTTTATGTTTTGATGTCTCCAATTTTTTTAAAGCTAGAACAATATTTTTTATATTTTCTTATTGTGACGATATTTTTCTTTCATTGTATGTTCTCTTGGATGACAGGAGGGAGAGAAGAAAAATAAGTAGATTTCCAAATAGCCAGCCACCCTTCTTCATGTAATTTATTCATTTAAGGTAAAAGTCCCATTTCCTTTGTTTGGCTTTGGTATTTGGTTATTTAAAGTCATTATTCTAGTTGGACCTTCGTATGTTTGAATTTGGGATTGTTTAGTGTCTATTTGTTATGATTATACTGAATTATTAATTCTACGATGTTTCTATTATTTAATTATTTAAAATAAATTAATTCTATAATATCTCTATGATGAACTATTTATATTTCTAAACTTTACATATTTTACGCCATGACCAACAATCAAACTATTATAACAATACAAATACATTTAAATAGTAATGTAAGAATGGTTTAGTTCACATAAAAAATAAGTCTATCTTAGATATTCTAAATACATCACAAAACTTTATCGCTTCAAAAAAATTGGAATTTCTCCCATCTACTTGAGTTCCCATCAATTGTCCATAAAACTGGGAAAGGGAATAGGTGCTATGCTCCCAATCCCAACATCCTCCTGTCCACTACTAGGAGATGTGTGTAATGTAGGATTCAGCTCCATCAACTTAGTCATTTTTTTCACTAGTTGATTGAGACTCTCACCATTTGTTGCCAACTATGGTGACAATGCTTGGGGTTACACTTATTAAGTAAGAATATTTCCTAATCTAGGGATTAGAGCATTGAACATATCAGAATGTGATTTATGCTATGGGAGAAGAGGTATGTTGGGCATACTAATTGATTCTAGGGCTAGTGCAATTACATCTCCTTCCACTAGTGTTGTAAATATAATTTCTATAGTTGTTGAAGGTGCACCTCCAATATTTGGTCTATATCTCTTTCAAACATTTAGATTATCCTCTCTTTCTTTCCTCTTCTATTCCTTTAGTGCAACCTTCTCCGCAACTCATTTCCCCCTCTCTATAGCATATAAGATCTCATTTCTTGCAATCTTTTCCTCTCTCCCATCTTTCCTATCCCTGATCTTCTCCTTCATGTAAAGTGCATTAGCCTCAAATAACTTCTTAGTCTCTCTTGTTCCTTAGAATTTTGTATCCTTTTCTTTGGTAGCTATAGGAATCTACTGGGTAAACCACTATGTTGTTTTCTGTCTAGTGGCATGTACCGTATAAAATCATCATCTCCATCATAGTCATTTTGGGCCTGGGTATCAAAAAATTGTTAACTATTTATTTCATCATGGTTGCCACCATTTGCAAAGCATTAGATGACGTCCTTGGGGTCAACATGTGGTGGGGATGGAATTAAAAGGGAAACATTTTCATCCCCACAAGTATTTGGTTACCCAAGATTTGTGACAACCTCCTACAACTAATCTGGTTGTGAATCTTGCATTAGCAAGCTTAATCTAATATCAATGTTTTTTGTATGCTCAAGGTTTTATCTCCTATAATATCACTCAAAACTGGCTATTTCAGTCTGCAAACTAAGCCTAGTTTGAGGCCATTTACAAAGCAACTCACAATCCCTTGACTTTTGGAACTCCCATGACCGAAAAAAGTCTTAAGACATGACTCAAATGCAAGGATTATTTTATTTTTTTGGTCTCATGATCAACTTTACAATGGTTTTTACAAAACCCTCCTTTCTAGCCCCTTTACCCTAGGGCTTTCTAGAACTCTTACTTTGCAACGTCTCTAGAATCCCAAAATGGTTCAACCACCTTCACTTTGGTTATATTAGATGACTTCAAACATAAAATGCAACTCTTGTTTGGAGAAAACACTAAATCCACCTTGGGAGCAATCACATACCCCTTTTTATGCACTCAAATTTTAGGGAAAACTATGCAAATACTTCTTAAATGGTTTCAACACTCGACTTTTCAGATGGAAATGGTTATTATAGACTCAAACCAACAAGAAAAATCCCAAACTTGAGGTTTCTCAACACGCAACAATCAAATTTCAAAACTATTACCAGCACTTACTACTAGGACAATTTCTAGTTTTAATGGTCAAACTCCCAAACCATACAAAGGACCCCCAGCTATTTTTGCATTTTTACACACTCTTTTTGGAGACCTACAATAAACTCTCTCACTTTTTGGAGATCAAACTCTATTTTCATTTTACGACGCCATCTCGGGTGATGCTGAAACTTGCAATGTTGGCTAGTACAAAGTTGCCAACTGCCAAATCTCTCTCACCTTTCCTCATGGGATCAAACTATCTACTCTATTAGCTCCACGTGGTTGGGTAAACCCTATCCCCAACCTCATCCTATCCTCTTCAGTGCTTGAACGTTCTTAGGCACGCCAATCTAGAATGTCCCCAAGGGTCACTAAATGCCATAGGGCTGCGATCTTTGATGGGGCATATCTCGGAGCTCGTGCGAGGTATGGATGTGATTCTAGCTCCTATAGGACCGTGTTGCGAAGACCTACAATAAACTCTCTCACTTTTTGGAGATCACACTCCATTTTTGTTTTACAACGCCATCTCGGGTGATGCTGAAACTTGTAGTGTGGGCCAGTACAAAGTTGCAACTGCCAAATCTCTCTCACCTTTCATCGTGGGATCGAACTGTCTGCTCTGTTAGCTCCGGGTGGCCGGGTAAACCCTATCCCCAACCTCGTCCTATCCCCTTTAGTGCTCGAATGTTCTCAGGCATGCCAATCCGAAATGTCCCCAAGGGTCACTAAATGCCATAGGGCTATGATCTTTGACGGGGCATATCTCAGAGCTCGTGCGAGGTATGGATGGGATTCTAGTTCCTACATGATCGTGTTGCAGAGACCTACACTAACCTCTCTCACTTTTTGGAGATCACATTCTATTTTCATTTTACAATGCCATCTCGGGTGATGCTGAAACTTGTAGTGTTGGCTAGTACAAAGTTGCCAACTGCCAAATCTCTCTCATCTTTCGTCATGGGATCAAACTGTCTCCTCCATTAGCTCTGGGTGGCCAGGTAAACCTTATCCCCAACCTCTTCCTATCCCCTTCAGTTCTTGAACGTTCTCAGGCACGCTGAACCAGAATGTCCCTAAGGGTCACTAAATGCCACAGGGCTGCAATCTTTGACGGGGCATATCTTGAAGCTCGTGCGACGTATGGATGCAATTCTAGTTCCTACAGGACCATTTTGCGGAGACATACAATAACCTCTCTCACTTTTTGGAGATCACACTCCATTTTTGTTTTACAATGCCATCTCGAGTGATGCTGAAACTTGCAGTGTGAGCCAGTACAAAGTTGCCAACTGCCAAATCTCTCTCACCTTTCGTCGTGGGATCAAACTGTCTGCTCTGTTAGCTCTAAGTGGCTGGGTAAACCCTATCCCCAACCTCATCATATCCCCTTTAGTGCTTGAATGTTCTCAGGCACGCCAATCCGGAATGTCCCCAAGGGTCACTAAATGCCATAGGGCTGTGATCTTTGACGGGGCATATCTCGGAGCTCGTGTGAGGTATGGATGCAATTCTAGTTCCTACAGGACTATGTTGCGGAGACCTACAATAACCTCTCTCACTTTTTGGAGATCACATTCTATTTTCATTTTACAACTCCATCTCGGGTGATGCTGAAACTTGTAGTGTTGGCCAGTACAAAGTTGCCAACTACCAAATCTCTCTCATCTTTCGTCATGGGATCAAACTATCTGCTCCATTAGCTCCGAGTGGCCGGGTAAAACCTATCCCCAACCTTGTCTTGTCCCCTTCAATGCTTGAATGTTCTCAGGCACGCCGAACCAGAATGTCCCTAAGGGTCACTAAATGCCACAGGGCTGTGATCTTTGACGGGCCATATCTCGGAGATCGTGCAAGATATGGATGAGATTCCAATTCCTACAGGATCGTGTTGTAGAGACCTACAATAACCTCTCTCTCTTTTTGGAGATCACATTCCGTTTTCATTCTACAATGCCATCTTGGGTGATGCTGAAACTTGTAGTGTTGGCCAGTACAAAGTTGCCAACTGCCAAATCTCTCTCATCTTTCATCGTGGGATCAAACTGTCTGCTCCATTAGCTCCGGGTGGCCGAGTAAACCTTATCCCCAACCTCTTCCTGTCCCCTTCAGTGCTCGAACGTTCTCAGGCACGCTGAACCAGAATGTCCGTAAGGGTCACTAAATGCCACAAGGCTGTGATCTTTGACGAGGCATATCTCGAAGCTCGTGCGAGGTATGGATGCGATTCTAGTTCCTACAGGACTGTGTTGCAGAGACCTACAATAACCTCTCTCACTTTTTGGAGATCACACTCCATTTTTTCTTTACAATGCCATCTCAGGTGATGCTGAAACTTGCAGTGTGGGCCAGTACAAAGTTGCCAACTGACAAATCTCTCTCACCTTTCGTCGTGGGATCGAACTGTCTGCTCCGTTAGCTCCGAGTGGCCAGGTAAACCCTATCCCCAACCTCATCTTATCCCCTTTAGTGCTCGAACATTCTCAGGCATGCCAATCTGGAATGTCCCCAAGGGTCACTAAATGCCATAGGGCTGCGATCTTTGACGGGGCATATCTCAGAGCTCGTGTGAGGTATGGATGCGATTCTAGTTCCTACAGGACCGTGTTGCGGAGACCTACAATACCCTCTCTCACTTTTTGGAGATCACATTCTATTTTCATTTTACAATGCCATCTCGGGTGCTGCTGAAACTTGTAGTGTTGGCCAGTACAAAGTTGCCAACTGCCAAATCTCTCTCATCTTTCGTCGTGGGATCAAACTGTCTGCTCCATTAGCTTTGGGTGGCTGGGTAAACCCTATCCCCAACCTTATCTTTTCCCCTTCAATGCTTGAATGTTCTCAGGCATGCCAAACCAGAATGTCCCTAAGGGCCACTAAATGCCACAGGGCTGCGATATTTGACGGGGCATATCTCGGAGCTCGTGAAAGATATGGATGAGATTCTAATTCCTACAGGACTATGTTGCAGAGACCTACAATAACCTCTCTCGCTTTTTGGAGATAACATTCCATTTTCATTCTACAATGCCATCTCAGGTGATGCTGAAACTTGTAGTGTTGGCCAGTACAAAGTTGCCAACTACCAAATCTCTCTCATCTTTCATCATGGGATCAAACTGTCTGCTCCATTAGCTCTGGGTGGCTAGGTAAATCCTATGCCCAACCTCTTCCTATCCCCTTCAATGCTCGAACGTTCTCAGGCACGCTGAACTAGAATGTCCCTAAGGGTCACTAAATGCCACAGGGCTACAATCTTTGACGGGGCATATCTATGGGTTGTCAATACTTCGACTATACTTTAAGTCAACGATTATCAATATGTGAAAAAATGGAACTCGTTGTATTTTGAAGTACTAAGAAGATGGCCTTGCCCTTCCCCAGGAGTTTCAGAAATGGGAGACATTAGGTAAGAGAGTGAAAATGTTACTATCACTTCAATGCACATGACGCAATTGGAAATGCAAATTTTGATGGTAATCATTTTGTGATAAGGGAGAGACTAGGGATGATCATTGTTACTATCTCTTTAGTAGTGGAATTTTGTTTTCTCTTGAATTTGGTGGTGGGGGATTAGTGGTAAGACTCCTTGGATATTCCTTCTTATGATGTTAGTGACAAGTGTTGCTCTTTGAAAACACTTGTACAATCTTTTTCAAATTATTAGATAAAAACAGAGAATTGTAAGTATTAAACATGATTAGCCTTTAGTTCCTAGAAGAACTTTATTTCCCCATCAATGCATTTAGAAAGTTAAGTTTGAAGAAGATCATAAATAGAAAAAATTAGAGAAGCGATTTAAACATTTATATTGATTAGAAACATGTGAGTCTTGAGTTTCCTCTACCTTTTAAAGAATGTTCCTTAGCTAGCAGACCTAATTCCACATTCCATAAGACTGTCATTGCGCTAAAGATTTAGGAAACCAACTACTCTAAGATAAAGCTTCCCGGTCAATAATAATCTAGCCTATTGAGGTACATAATACTTCTCAATTAAACTTGTGTTAATTCAGTATTAATTTTGTAATTAACTACAATTTCAGTATCTGTGTACAGGGGGTGACTGAGAAAACTATTTGAGGTCCAATTTGAAAATATATTTGTAAGGATCTCAACCAAGGTTCACAAATTCGATGATTAATACATTCATTCAGGCCAAAACCTCACTACAAAAAAATAATATATTAAAAAGGTAGTGAATAACGTCATGTCTAGACCCAAATCAACCAATGAAAGTCAAATTAGCATAATGTGGAACAACAATATATGCATTGAGTGAGTTGTCATAAAAAAGCTTCATAATAAAATTCATGTCTAGAATTAAAAGACCTTAAAGAACATTTATGCTTGTAACACAAATGGCCATTCAAAACTGAATATGATTACAATATGTGAAATAAAATTACAAGAACTTGTAATGCTCTTGTGAACATCGTGTTAATTCTTGTAAGAATCCCTAAGATGCTTGTTATACTCAAAATTTTGTTGAAATTGAATTAATTTTTATCCTGTTGGTTAATTGGCTTAGGGTGATATATGCTTCTTGGATGGAATAATGAGTTCGTGATTAACTCTGTATTAAGATTCATAGCATCTTCTAGTTATTTGCAAAGGAAATTTATAAATTACTTGCTAATGTCATATGGCTTGCTTGAGAAAGATGTCCATGTTCTTATTGATGGGTACTAATGACTATCCACATTTAGTTCTTTAATATCCTATTTGACAAGCTTTCCATAGACATTTCTTTGCCATACTAAGTATTTTTGAAAACATATTTGAGTAGGACTATAGTAGATACTACCAGAAACAACTTCTTTGCAGTTTTTGAGAAATACTAATAAAGAAAAAAAGAACATCTACTAGTTGGTAGACATAATGGCAACTCTCTAGCAATTGAATTTAATTTCATACATGCACATATCTAATTTAATGTCATACACGAACATATCTAATTTAACGTCATACATGAACAAACATATAATATAAAATGATAACCAATAATGTCATATACATTAACAAACACATAATATATTATGATAACCAATAATGTCGTATATGAACAAACATATCATATATTAACCAATAATGTCATACATCAAATATAGAATGTCATATGTACATCAAATGTGTATCGAATATGTCTCTCAGATTCCTATATATATACATGGGGAAGGAAACAAGTCTCTATATATATGTATCAAATATCTCAACTACATCTTTTCCTTCCCACGAGGGGAAGGAAACAAGTCTCTCGAGATCCTTTGCCGTCATGTGGAGGGAGATAGTGGAGACGACAGGGCCTTCCTGACACGCTCACTTGACCTCTCGATGAGGCTCTTCTCCAGGTCCAACTAATACAAAGAAAGTAGATATGAATCAATATTTATTATACATTGAAATCAAATATATGTACTCACAACATCAATTATTTTCTTACCGCCAACAAATAGTCACTCTGTAAGTCCATCTCAAATGCTCGTGGACGATCAAGCGTGACAAGACCCTACAACAATTCAATAAATATAATCACTTATAAATAACATTAGAAATTTTGAGATTAACTATTATAAACAACAACTAAAATGAAGAAAATTCTTTCATACCTCCGTCAGTGGCTGTGAGCTAGCCACAACTACGGCCACTCCACTATCAACAGACTGTCACAGATGAGGAGGTGTGTCTGACATCATGAGCTGGATGTCATACAATACACATTATATCTAACATGAAACATGGAATAAATATAATCAAATGAATTAAATTAACATGAAACAACTATACCTGTGTGAAGCTTGTATGATGTCTCTGCTCTGCGTCTGTGGTAAAGGTTGAGGGTCCTGTGGAGAACTGATGCACATGCATATTTTTTTTGGTCAATCCTTAATATGATTACGTAATAAATATATGTATTAATTAAAATGATTAAATTGATACATACCTCAGGACTCGTCGAAGGGACAAAAAATGGGCCTGGAGGATCACTGTTAGGCCCAGGAACACTTTGACCCTAAATTTTGAACAATGTCAATAAATCCTAATTAATTAATCATTCACTATATGTATGAAATGTGATCAAATTAGTAATTTACCTGTGTCTCAATGCCAAATGTCTCATTCAGGAACTGATCGGTGACAAGCCCATCATCTGCACCATCTCCGCCATGAGTGCCAAATGTGCATAGGGATCCACATGAAGTGCACATGTGACCATGACGTATAGAAGGCTCCCCCTCAACTAATGGGCTCATGGAATGGATGAGGGTCTGTGTCAAAGCATTAATGGTCCGTAGAGTGCTGGCCTCTACATGTTCATTCACAACTGAAGGAATAATCACATGCTCACGTTGTGGATGGAACACGGGTGCCCTAACTACATTAGGGTCACGACATGCTCCAAGCCTTTCAAATGATGACCCCCCACCTCTACCCTAGGAGTCTAACATATCAAAATAATTGGGGATCTCCCCAAGGACAAACTCACAATATAATTTCTTCAAAAAATACATGGGTACCTCGTGATTGTTGCAAGGAGGGGCATCAAAAACCATCCACCATCTATCCCAAAAATTATTTCTAATAGCATCATGTATGCACCAATGGATGGGGAATCGTTTAGTACCCTCTCTAACAGTATTTTGCTCACCGGGTTTTCTAAATAATGCACATATACTACCTTTTGGTATTTCCTTTTTTTTAACATCTTCATATGACAATTTATTTGCATAAAATCTTTTTTGTTCATCCCTCTTAGCCCACCAAATATCTAACTGACCACTAACTAAGGCTATCTGAGTGTTAATGGATTTGAGGGATGATGCCAATTGAGCCCTCATTGGATTGGTTTGTTCGAATTCTTTCAATCGAGCAATGATTCCTTCTAATTCAGTTTTTCCTCTCTCTATTTCATTTCTTAGATTTTCTTGTGTGCCTAGTGGAGGTCTTGCAATTGGTTCGGGTTGTAGAATTTGTTCTTCTCCTTGAGGAGGGTTTTGGTTTTGGGGTTCTTGAGGGTTTTTATGTTCTTGTGGATTTTCTAGTTGATTATGAACATTTCCTGATAAAAAATCAATTGAAATTCAAATAAATAAACAAATCTAAATGAAATTTGTAAAAACCCTACAAAAGAATATAAAAAACTTACAAAACAATATGAAAAATATATCAAACAATGCAAAGTTAGGTTTATATCACTTACAGCGTCATCATGGGTGTGCTTGTGGTCTTGGATTTTGTCAACAAGGAGGCATTTTAGCAAATGGTGGTGCAAATGTTGAGTCTTCAACTCGCGTACACGCTGCTCGCTGTAGGAGTAAAAGAAAATGGTAATGAAAATGATGGGCTGCGGGTTTGCAGCCCATCATAAATACTTTTTTTTTTTTAAAGCGCATGCGCGCTATAGCGCGTACGCGCTATTTAAAATAGGAAATAAAAATTTGTTGTCACCTTTTTGGCACCACAACTCGGTGCATATGCCCCAAAGAAAAATCAATTTTTAGATTATCAAGCTTATTAAATTGCTTCAATTTTTTCATGATATCATATTTGATAATGTTATTTCATAACTTAAAGTTGATTTAAATCAATTAATAAAATTGAATCAAATTGCATATCTTTATCGATATTAAGATATAAAGTTTAATAATTGGTCATATATAATACTAACTTGGTATATTTAAATAAAAAGTTAGGACTATTTAGAGATTAAAATTTAAAACAATAAATAATTCAAATAATAAATTACAAACTCAATGCAAAATCATAAACTATTTATTGTTTACTATTTAAAAAAATTTCAATTTAGTGTAAATGACAAGTAATATAATTTAAGTGTAATATTATCTTATTATAACATTAATATTTAAATATATTTTTATTATCAATAAATTAAATTTTAATATAAGTTTATAATCAAGGATGGTGGTGTATTATCAGTATGTAAAATATAGCATATGTTGGATCAGGGTGAGCAAATATTGACGATTCAAGTGAATTTTGCATGACTGTGGTAATGATAATATTTTTTTCCAAACTTACTATGGGAACATGACAAGTATCATAATTAATTTAGCATTTTGATTTTAATTTAAAATGACTTTAATTATAATTGTGAAGTCCATTGTCAATTTGATAACTTAATACCATCTCCTAACAATCTTTAGATGACCATGGATGAATTAGATCAATTTTGTATAGAGTATTATAGAACAAAGGGGAAATAAAACCCCATTTTCACAAAGTACTTCTAGAATCATGAAACGGGCCCACACATCTCGACATAATTTGATGATGACATGTGACCAATGATAAGGAAAAAGTGAATGAGACCCACAAAACCTAAAAGTGATCACCAACTACCATTTTAAGAGCATAGATCAATGACCTGAGGTGTATTTCAAGTTGATCTAGGGAATGGTCACCTATTTTTGTAAATGTCCCTTGGGAATAGGGTATGTGTCATCATTTAACTCTTACCCAATTCTAATTAAAATATAGACTAGAGTAATACTAAACCTTTAATAAATAAAATAACTAATAAGCTCAATTTTGGTTCTTAATGATATAGGCTAAAGTTGTAATGTCAAAGGACTAAGTGAGACGTGTCATGGTGAGATTAGATGAAAAGATAATAGTCTTCAAAAAGAAGTAATAAAAGTTAACATGAGACCTAATTGTACAAATTTTTCCCTTTGGGTTTTCCATCTAAGATTTTTAATTCTCACTATCATTGGAGATTCAAAAAGGGGTTACAACCTCTAAGTTGGGGAATACAATACAAAGTCTTAACTCTCCACCCACTCACAATCTTCTCAAATTGAGATTCTGGGTAAAATCATAAACACCTACTTCCTGCCTTTTTAATTTTTTAATTCTCACTAGATGTGGTTTATTGTATTTTAGATTATAGAACTATAATTAGGGTTTAAGTTTGAATTTCACTTGTAAGTGTAAATTGTAGCTCCAATTTTTGAATGAGTAAATGCCATGATACCTAAAATAAATTTTTCAATTCTTGTGTTTACTATTTAGATTGTAGAACTAGAATTGGAATTTTTATTTTAAATCATGCCTATAAATTGTAGCTATGTAGAAATATTTAAATGAGTAAATACCATGATAGCCAAAAAACACTCCATGAGTACAAGTTAAAGGAAAATATGGGAGAAAGAGATAACATACTTCCACAAATTGGTTAAAACATAATGTTTTACTAATGAATTCCACAATGTCTATGATCTTGTTATCCATGGAAAAAATAGAATCATGGAAACTAGATTTTCACTTGAAAATAAGTGGAAATATCTAATGAAGCAAATAAAAATTATCTATTTAAACAACATGCTTTGAAGACAGATTAAATTTCAAGGTGATTTGTTGAATCAATAAGCATGTTGTTACCTCAAGTATTCCCTTGTCCATAAATTGTCATGGTCCATGCCAAAAATTATGATAAAAATAGAATTTATAAATTATTAATAAAAATACGTAGAATGAATTTTTTTCAATAATCAAGAGAGAATTTTCTAGTCTATTGGACCTATGGTTTGAAGCATAGAACTCAAACATAAAGGTAGACCTAGGATAACTAGTAGAGAATTATGAGAAATTAAAAGAAATTCAAAAAATATTGTATATCATAGGAATAACATGAAATTATAGACTATATCGAGATCATAATTCTCCAAGGTTATGATTATAATATTTTTGTGCAATGGGATAAGGATAGTATTTCCTTGTTAGCATTTTATTTAGGATTGGAAAGTGACAAAGAAGTTGGTGCCAACATTCTTGAAATGAATTTTCATATTCATAATGAATCAAAACCAATAAGATATAATTTTGTTGATCATATTGTTCATTGGATGCAAGAACAATTACTAATGATTAAAAGAAGTTCACAAAAGATATTTATATTCACAAACTACTTATGTTTTTTGGAAATATAAGATAGGCTAGGTTACTAAGAGGGGAGGGGTGAATTAGGAACCAAGAAAACTTATTCTTATTTCAGTAATTAATCCTTCATATATATTCTAATCTAATTGCATGCATGAAAAATGAAAAGCATTAAAACATTCATAACACTTTGACACAAGACATGGTGAGCTAGAAACCTTCCAAATAGAAAGTAAAATTGGGGTGGGAATGATACCCACAAGCTTTAGTACTATAGTATAAAGTTGGATGGTTAAGGCTTAAAACTGATCACTTCTAATGATCTTTCCTGCTAGGAGCAATATGGACTACTAGGTCCACCTTGCTAAAGGATTTACAAAACATACAATGAAGTATGCACTCGGTAAAAGAGATTTGCAAAAGATTGTTAAGTCTACCTTGTGAAAGGATTTAACTGTTCCACCTACTAGGATGAACTAGTGGTTGATCTCTAATCTACAACTTTGATTTGCTGGTTGAGATTCCTTTAGAGTGTGATGATCACCTTGCTATGATAGATTAATCTTTGTTGCTCCTTATACTGCTTGTAGCCTTCTTAATTCACAACTTTTCTCTTATTATATTCATATTATATGTTCTTCTATATCTTATTTGGATGTGATACAATACATTACATATATACCAATAAAAATTACAATTTATCAAAGCTAGCTATAATACAAGTTTCACCAAAATAAACAAAGTCGGCTCAACTATCGATACTCGAGTTTTGAAGAAAAACTCAGTGAGGTTCTAATACTCGAAAACCATTGTCAACACTCAACATCATCATGCTTTCAGTAAACATAGAATCTTAGTTCATAATAATCACTTCCAAGTAATTTGAACTCGGTTAGCACTAGTGATTCGATGAACATTGTGAAACTCGACATATAAACTGAATCACTTGGTTGACACTGTGAGCTTGGTCTAAACTGAATCACTTGGTTGACACTTCTTGGCTCACTCAACACTTGATTCACATCATTGATGCTACAAACTCAACAAACACTGGAGACCATAGTTTTCATTATGCAACTCAGTAAATACTATGAAGCTTGGTTTGCACTGATACTCATCAACTTGGTAGATACTACTTGGTGTGAACTGAATATTGATTCTAGAACTTAGTAGCAACTGTAGAACTTGATAGAACCTAAATTACTCAGTTAACACTATAAACTGCAAGATAAGCTTGGTAGCTACTAACCATTTGACTAAGTGTGAGTCACTAATGAACAAACTTGACCATAATGTCAATAGTGTTATCTTCTTTTAGCAAAACATTATGAAGTATTTGAGAGCAACAAGCTTCAAATTTAGGCTCATATTCCAATATGAATGGACACCTCATTTAAGGATGAGTGATATCAGAAGGAACTATAGCAATTCGGTAGACTTATTTTTGGCAGCAATATATTATAAAATTATAGGCACTCCAATGCCTAGACTGTTAGTGTCTTGTAGAGATTGCATTCAACTCAGAAGTCAAATACAATTGGTTGAATGATACTTCATGGAAGACTAAATTTTAGTAAGATTTTATAGTTTAGTGGTATGATCCTACAAACTTCCAAATACATGTGACAAAGAGGTTTTTTACATTACAATGTGTAAGATATATAGAGAGAACAAATATAGTATTTCATGATCAGCAAAATAAAATGATATTTGGACTTCCTTGTCTTTCTCATGTTGAGGGTTTATATTTGAGAGAAGAGGATTCAAAGTCAAACAAGATTTTTTTACATTTTTTAGCTTTGATGTTGATAGTCACTTGTAGTATGATCCACTCAACATGATTGGAATAAAACTTACAAAGAATGGGAACTCCATAAGAAAATTTCAACATCAATGTATGTCATCAAGATACGAAAACTTAAAAACATAGACTCCTTGGATATGGTCAAAAAAGAGATGGAGAAATACACCACTAAAAATAATATTTCAGTACAAGAATTATCATCACAAATTATAGCATTAGACACACAAAAATGAAAAGTGCGGCCTAGAATATCCTACAATTTCTACTAGATAGGTGATCAACCATCTAGAAAATCCATTTGGGAAAAGTGTGGCCTAGGACATTCCACACAAGTTAACACTAGGATTTAAGGTGGAAACCCAATTTGGAAAAAACCACCACTATCATATCACCAATCTTTTGCCCTTCTAAAGGGAGCTCTACTAGGAGACAACCCTATTAAAGGTTACAAAATACACTATTAAATGTGACCTTGTTAAAGGATTTAATCACTCTATTAAAAGTGGCCTTAATAGAGGACTTAAGATCATTCCATTAGAATGTCACCTTGATTAAAGGATTTATATATGATTGTTAGGTCAACCTTGATTAAAGCATTTGAATAATGATACAATGGTTAGAAAGTAACAATGGTTTTGATTAGATTAATACAACTCACTTTTCAAATATATATCGTAATTCAATTCACATGTTGATTCACTGACTGGCCTCTATTGTAGTCTTTGTCTCTAATATGCTCGGCAACCCTTCAAGCAATCAAACTTCACCTTTTCACTTATACTTCTCAGCCTCCTCCTCAAGTTTTCCAATCAATAACATCAAAAACCATTCCAACCACATAAGGATAGTCCTAGCACCTCCTTAAATAGCTAATTCCAATCTTTTTCTACTTAGGCATCACTATAGATGCACAAAATAGAAAATTTGTAGTTAGACTTGGAAAATGAAAAGGTAGAGGAGAAATTAGTACATAACAAGTTCAAAGAATTATTAAGGATCAATAACTCTTCCTCTCAAGAAGAAATTGCATAGAAAGAATGTATATGGAAGCGAAATTGCAATTTCTGAGGGAAATTTTGGAAGAAAAAAATTAAAAACTTGAGGATGAAAATTATTCTTCACTAAGTTTATTTAAAAAGGTAGAGTCTGCAACATAGGCAAATAATAAATTAAATATGGAATTGGATAATGAGAGGGTAAAAGAAAAGTAGTGGAAAGAGAAAGAAGAGGAAATGGAAAAACTTGGTTAGCATCAATTGTCAGAATTGAGGGAATAGTTATAGAAGGAAAATAAAATTATTTAAACTAATGAAAATAACTTGAATGGGTCAAACGATAAACTTGAAAATAAAGTCAACAATTTTTTTAAAAAAAAATTGGGGGAAAATAAATACAAATGATGATAAGTTGTGTGACTGATTTGAATTGAATGAAAATGTTAGAGATGTTTTTAGGAAGCTTAAAGATCATGTTGAGAAGAAAAAAAAACTTTATTATATAGAGAATACTACAAAATAGATTTTGAGCCAAATAAACACAAGTAGTGATAGACATTTTGCAAGCAAGGGAATTCATCACTGCATTTGTGTAATAATAAAGACAACATCTATCTTTCAAAAGATTTAGAAAATAAGGGAAGGAGAGGATATTTTGACCAAGCAATATGGGAGAAATCTCTCCAAGATGAATAAAAAAAAAACCAAAATGATAAGTCTTGGTTTGTCAAATCTTCGTCCTTCCTACTCATCAGTGAAATTCATTGGAAGATAAGCTTACAAAAAAAAGTTTAAGGATGCAATGAAGTTTAAAGTAGGAAAATTTCCTCAAGACACAAATCTTGAAGGCATTGCGAATTCCATTAGATTATTGAGAATTTGAATGTATTATTTGATGGAGTATTTATTTTAATTCACTCTTCCAAGTATGGATTTTTGATGTTTGTGAGTCATTTACTATAAGAAGACAAATATTGACTTTCCAAGAAAATAAAAATGGAGTACCCTAAAATTTTTGGTGGAATCATCTCACAATTTATTAATCATGGTACATGAAAGTACTTCCAATAATCTTTATATTTTATTTCTAATGGCTTGAATTGAGTTTAAAATTTGAAGTTTGTTTCTTAAACATGAGAAATATAGTAGAATCTACATTTTAATTTATTGATCTAGCTTGTCAAATGTAGAAATGCATAGTTGTAGAGAGGTTGTAATATTGAATTTGATGTTGAATCTTGACATAAGGCAAATTGATCTGAAGCTTTGTTGCTCACTTACTTCTATAAAAGGGAATTTAGGGTCATTTGTTAAGGTTTATGAATATGTGTATTGACTTTTACAAACGAAATCACTCAAAGTTGAATTGTAGTACTACTCAATGAATTATATCATATGTGTGCTACTATTTAATGAGAAATTAGATCCCTATAAATTATATCATATGAGTTGTTATATTTTCAAAGAACTAATGAAAATATCAAAGAATTATATCAGATCACATATGAGTTGAACAATACAATTGAAAATTAAAATTACTTGTAAGAAGATTCACACTTAAAATATCATCAAGTTGTCAAGTTTCAACCATAATGATTAATAATTATGCACACTTGGCTTTCACAGTTCTATAAAATGCATGATTGTTAATGAGAAGTAGACTAAAGTAAGAAGTTTAATTATTAATAAATACCAAGATCCTAGGATCTACTAATACTAAAACAAATCAAGATGCCACTTCATCTTATTAGTGATAGCTTTAGATTGTTCACTATCAATTTCATAATGCCTTTGATTATTTGGTGTGTTTTTTAGGCAAGTATGGTAGAACTAGGTAAGGTAAAGTCCAATTTGGTCTAGGTGAGTTACTCTAAAGCAATCACAAACCTTCCTAGTGGGTTAGGAAACTATGTGTAAGGGTAATGGTCTTTTCACTATCACCAAATACTCTTTTTCATACTCCTATAACAATCCTGACTCTATCTAACTCCAACTTGACTCCTTACCTTCACTTCATAGGTCTAAAATCAACCTAATTCAATTAGGTCTCCTATTCAAAGTTTTGGAAAATAACTTTAAAATTCTCGAAGAAACCATAATTTTTTTTTTTGATATTTGGACACCCATTTGGGATCTCTCATTGATTTCAAGGTTACAAGTTCTCAAATTATGTCTAAAGCACCATACCACAAATACCCTAGTATTAAGGGTTTGAGGCCTAATAAGGTGGGGTTTCCACATATTCAGTGTTTTAATTAATACCTACTTATATAATCAACATGAAATCCTTTGGGAAACCACATACACATGCCTCCCATATATCCCCAACACCACTGTACACTTCATATCACCCCTAGTGTTATGTGTTGCTACACTTTGCAAGTTTAGTCACATAAGGATGCCTAACTTTAATTCTTTGATTCTGACAAGATTCTACTAAGTGGATAGAAAAATGAAACTAAACTATTAAAGTATATCTTGCTACCTACCTTACTAAAAAATACCTCCATTTTTCAATGGTGGAAAAAAGATAAGCAGCCCATTTTCACACAAAACCCTAGTTATAGTCTAAACATTGGCATAGAGCAATGATTTTTTTTGCAAAATTTATAAAAGGAACCAAGGTGATTGAAAGATATTCCAAGTTTTCTAATAATTAAAACCAAACATCTACATACCTATTTCATTAACCCACAAATCAGTATGTATGTTGTGCACAGTAGAAGCAATATTCACAGCTTATCACATTATGGTTTTCTCACCACAAATCCTTGCCAAACTTCATTAACCATTCAAAAATTTATTAAATTGGTCTTATACCATAATTGCATATCCCTTTCCAATTTCAAAAAGGGATCTCCACACCCACAAATCAAAATGACTATTGGAATTTTACAAAATGCAAAAGTTGCATTTTGCAACTTTGCAACATTTTTTTTGTAAAATTGCAACTTAATGACAATTTTCCACCAAAGCCACAAATGAAAAAAACTAACATGTCCATTTGGCCTCAAAACATTGAAAGACCTTATTGATAACTTCAAATAGAAAAAAATTCTCTAACTAACCATTTGACCAATATTGACTTGTGTTGACTAATGAGTAGAAAATGCCTTATTAAGGTATAAACATGTCCAAATTATTATAAATCACAAAAAAATGACTTCGATATACTTAAAAAACTTAAAGACAACTATTTAGTGACCACAATTTAAAATTTGAAGTAAAATGGATAGGGTCATCCATGATGCTCGTGCACCATACTCCCCATGACTTGAAAACTCAAGTCCCTTGAGTTGTCAGTTCTTGTAAAGTAAATACATGCTTGACTATATCATCCTATGACATCCATACAAATTCTACCTCTATAATAACTTTCTATTTGACTAAGTACTCTTTATAGATCCCCTTCTTTTTCTTCTTAACCACTTTGGTGTCAAGTGTAAATTCCAAATTCATTAGTTTTCTTTGTCAAAAATCTCAACCCATTCCAAATCCTCTCATTTTTCATGTTCTAATCATTAAATGCATTTCCCCCTTTCACAATGTAAGATAATAAAAATTGAAGATGGTGATATCCCTATGTTAGGTGGAAGTTCAACTTCATAAGAATAATCACCATATTTATGAAGAACCTTGCATGGTCCAATTTTATTCATTAGTAGCTTACTATGTTAACCCTTAGGAAGCCTCTCCTTCCTTGAATATTTCATAACTAGGTCACCAATCTTGAAGTGTATCTCCTTCCTTCTTTCTTCTACCTTTTCCTTGTATTTTGACATTGGTTTTTCCAATAGAACCTTCATTTCTTCATGAACTAAATTTAATGGCATCTACAAAAGTCTCACCTATAGAACTTCTACCCTACATGATGTGAATTTCCCTAATCTCTAATTGATCTCTAAGATGGAATCCATATACTACTTCAAAAGGGTTCTTCCTTATTTATTGAATCATTGTATGCATACTATGTTTGCATCAAAACATGATCCCAAGATACTCCATATGTTTTTGTTAAACATATTAGGAGTTTTTGAAGTGCCTTATTAACAACCTTTATTTGGTCATGCATTTGTGGATGATAGGCCAAAGGTAATGAGAGTTGAGAGCCAATTTATTTCCATAAGGTCCTCCAAAAGTGACTTACATACTTGGTATCCCTATCAGTCACTATGTACAATGGTAATCCATGGATTCTCACTATTTCTTTGGAAAAAAAACTTGCAATTTATGAAGCATCATGATTGCTCCAAGATGGCACAAAATGATACCTTTTTCTAAATGTTTCTACAATAACAAACACCATATTTTCACCCCTAGCAATCTTAGGAAAACCTAAGACAAATTCAATTCTTATATTGTCCCATGGCTTATAGGGATCGGGAGAGGTTGATATAGTCCTAAATTTGAAGAGGTTCCTTTAGCCCTCTAACATATCCCACAACTTTCAACATACTTTTTGGATTTATTTTGCAAACTAGGGCAATAATAGAATCTTGTAACTTGCCCAAGGGCTTTGTCTACACCAAAATGTCCTCCAAGAGCCCCATTATATTTTTCCTTGATTATATTCTCTCTCATGGATGAATTAGAAACTTATAACATGATTCCTTTGAATAGAAGCCTCTTCTACAATACAAAATCATAAAACTCACCATGAAAGTTGTTAGGAAACTTTGAGAAAACTTTGTAGGTCTCCTTCAAATTATCATTCTCCTGGTAAAGATCATTAATATGATCCAAACCCACACTCTACAATTAGATCTCTTGTATAAAAAATAATCTCCTACTTAAGGCATTAACTACCTTATTATTTTCCTTTTCTTATGCCTATTTAGGCAACTTGAAGAATGGTTATAAGAAAAGACCACAAATGCCTTTGGCATGAGGTAATACCTCCATTTCCTTAAGGCCTACACCAATACACAGAGCTCAAGATCATATGTATTATGCCTCTATTTGGATTCATTCAATTTCTTTGAAAATAAGGCTATAGGATTCCCTTATTGGCTCAACACTAACCCAATTTCCTTCTTACTAACATCATGCTCCACTTCAAACACCTGATCAAAGTTAGGCACCATGAGCATGGGTAACTCTACTACTCTTTTCTTTAGGTATTGAAATATGTCTTCTACTTCCCCAGTCCACTAAAATTTGCATTTTACACAACCTTTGATAGTGTTTAGCATAGGAAGGTTGCAACGCAATGAAAAATCCTTACTACTCCAACTAAATTTGGAGTTGGCCAATTCAAAAATACCATACACCTTTGATGGATCCATTTTCAAGCTACCTTGTGAAATTAAAAAACCTAAATAGACAAGTTTAATTTTGAGAAAAAAATTTCCAAGTTAATCTTGAATTTATCCTCCTCAAGATTATGCATCACCAACCTCAAATGCTCAAGATGTCCCTCCTTTGACCTTCTAAACACCAAAATGTCATCAAGGTATTCAATAAAAAATTTCCAAAAAAAAAGAAAAAAAGGACGTCATTCATCTATCTCAAGAAGTTACTTGGAGCATTTCTCAACCCAAAGAGCATTACAAGCCATCCATATAACCCATCATTTTTTTTGAATATTTTCTTTCATGCACTCCCATGTTTTATCCTTATTTGATGATAGCCATATTTGAGATTAATTTTGCAGTAATAGCATGATCCACCCAAGTAATCTAGTAGATCCTATATTCTTGGCATTTGGAACCTATATCTAATTGTGATTTTATTGATGGCTAGAATTGAGGGCATTACACATGGACTTAAATGTTTTATTACCATTCCTTTATCTAGTAGCTCTTACACTTGCATTCTTATCTATGAATTTTGTTGGGGTGTCAACTTGTAGGAAGCCTTATTAGGTATTGTAACTCCTAGTATTAAGTGAATTTGGTGTCTTATTCTCCTAATTGGTGGAAATGATTCAGGTTTCTCTCCTCCTATAACACTTAGGAACTATTTTAGAAAAATGTCTACCCCCTTGGGCAATGGCTCTAGCTTCTTTATGTCATCTATGTGCTTAATAATGTTGGCATATGATAAATGATGATGGAAAATTTTTCTCATTCATGTCAAATAAATTCATAGGATGATGATGAAGAACCTTATAGGTTAATAGTTATATGCTTTCAGCATATAGAGGGCACTATTGACAAGAAAGAAGAATTATCAAATAATTAGATGGTTATCAAAATAAGGAATATAGCTATCAGAACCTAACAAGAGAAGGAAAAGGAAGATACTTTATGGAAAGTTTGAGACAAAGATTTTGGTGAACCCTAAGATCAAAGGTCATGATTGAAGGATCAAAGATAGAGAATCAAAAATGTAGATATAAGACTAAGGAGAAGATCAATTATAAGCCTCTGAAGGTGATTAAGATCAAGAAATCAAATAAGTGAAGCAAGGAGAAAGAAAAAGGAGTGAAAAAAACATAGATTTGAGATTAGAGATTAACAACATAACATAATGGATCTGACAAGATTTGGAAGGAAAGTGTATATAGATCATTTACTATCTTGTAAAGAATCCTAATAGTTTCTACAAATTATTGTAAAATCCCTTAATTAGGCAGTCTCTAATTGAATTAATAAGTTCAATGTATGAGAATTTTTTTAATCCTTTAATAGGGTGAACACCATAAAGCTAGGATTAAATCTCTTAATATTACGGTAAAAGTACAATCCTATGTCACCTTTTTTGAAAAAATGGATTCCAAAATACAAATTGTTCAATTTTAATGACATAAAAATGATATTTGTGTTAAGAATTTGAAGATGATGTAAACTAATAAAATGTGTAAAATTGGGTGAATTTTATGCCTATAATTTTATTATTTTTAAAAGTAAGAATTCATTATTTTTTCTAAGTCCTTTTTTTAACTAGGAAAAATATGGGGTGTAGTTCCTATCAAACAAGCATATGCAAATCATCTTTTTTTTCTCTTATTTGAAAATATTTTATAGATGACATGTATATCTAGGGTACAAAAAAATAAATAATGATTTTTTATGTGTATTTTCTTTGCTATAAGTACTCAAGGTCAACCTTACATTTTTTTTCCTCCTATCAAAAATTCCCTATCAAATCTACACCTTTTTGGAAAAAAATTACATATTCTTGAAGAGGACTCTTTCCTCTAGGGGTAATTCTAAGTTTTAATTTTTTTATATGATTTACTTATTTTTTGTCCTTTTTCGAGGTAGCATCTTCTCAAATGTTAAAATAACTACTTATAATATTTTAAAATTGTAATATATTGTAACTAATCAAAATACTATAAAATTTATATAATGATGATATAGTTTCTTAGATCTACAAAAGGGTATTTTTAGTTATTGAAAAAAGTTGAGTTTTGATAGAGAATTGAGATTTGACCAAAACTAGTTTAGAGGTCCTAAAAGGTGACATAAATATATGTTTTTACCTAATAGAGAAGCCCTAACAAGACTATAGATACATCTATATCAGTCACTCCTAATTGGTTGAGTTTCTAAGAAGGTGACATATTGTAGCCCTAACTAACAAACTGCTCGCATCTTTAGTACAGAGTTGTTGGTACCATCGCTACCACATTTTTTCCCTCTAGCCAAGGGTTTTTGTGAGAATAAAAAATCTTTGTGTTATGGTTGGGAGTTTATTTTATGTTTTATTGTTATTACTTTGTTATTTATAAGTTACAACATATTAATAAAACTAAAGGAATGAACACTATCCGTTAACAGTTAAAATGAATTGGAGTTTAATGTTTATAGTTAAAAGTTTGAATATATAAAAAAACATTTGGTATTGATTCTACCCTACCACCCCCTCCCCATGTTTGTTCTTCCATGGTATAGCTCCAATTTTCATTAAGACAAGAAATAATGTGAGGTGATGTATGGGATAAGCTTTTGAGTTTTCACTTAGACTCCACCATCTCTATTGAGACAACATTCTTTGTTAATCCTTAGTCAAAAATTATTTTGCATAATTTTCCATAGGCCTTTCCTTAAGTTCTAAATAAGGATTTTCTTTGAGGAGGCTCCTACTTCAAATGGACCTTTAGGAGGCCCCTTTTGATCATCATATTATCACCATCAAGGATAGGTGTGGAACTCCCAATTGTTGCAATGACACTATTACTACTAGCCTCATCTTCCAATATGAGTTAATTTCTCCTATCTCTATCTGCAAATGAAGTGGATGGTATTATAGGACACTGATTCTTTGTATGTCCATACTAATCAAAATTGTAACACTTACTAAAGAAGTATCCACTCCCTTTTTCTAGTCCTCTATAATGTCCTCTACCCCTATTAAAAGGCCTTATCCAACCCCTAAGATTTTTTCCACCTCTATGATTATTTTTACCACCAAATTCACTACCTTGATGTTCTTCATTCCTAATTCTCTAACCTTTGTGATTTTTTCCCTTGCCCTTAATAATACTCCTATGTTATCTTGCTCTATTTATTTGATCACCTTTCCTCTTGAGTTTCTCCTCATCCGTAATGGTTGATTGAAAAAGTTCATCCATAGTTTAGGAAGAAGAAAACTAATTTCATCTTGAATATTATATTTCAATCCATTCACTTACTTGGCCATAGGATCCTTCTAAACTTGTTCTTCATCATGGAAATCATTCTATTCCTCTTTGCAATAGGCTTCTTGTTCGCATTATTTTCCAAAGCCTAAGGACTACCTAGTGAAGTAACTAATCTACTTTGTTATGACTATGTTGTCATTGATGTCAAAATGAATAAGGAACATTGAGAAGTATGAAGCCAAGGCTAGTGAAGAAAATCAAGCACATATGTACGACTCTAGTTCACAAAAGTGATCAAAGAAAGGAGAAAGAAATCCCATGAGAGGTGGTAACAAAGGACAACCACTTAGATTCATGAATGATGTCAATTAAGAAGATAAGATGGTGTGACCACTAGTCATGTAGTATGATTAGGCCAAGTTAGCAAGATGAAGCTAATCAAAAGATACCTCTAACTACCATGTCATGAAGAAGCTAGAATTCAATCATCATTGCATTTAATGGTGATGGTGATATCACATCAAGGATAGACAAAAAAAATTCTAATTTGAGTCCTTTCTAGTAGAGAAATCCATTTTGGTCACAAAACGTCTATGACTTTGGTTTGTGCATGCTACAGTTGGCATGAATTGTGTGATAATAAAAAAATATCAAGCTAGGTTTAGGCTTGAGAATAAAAATTTTAAATTCACAGATTATGGTTTTGAAGAAAACCATGCAAAGACTACAAAAGTGAATGATTCTTTAAGGAGAAAAGTTAGATTGCATAGTGAATAGAATGAGAGCCATAGAGATGAGATAAGTGTAACCTTGGAAGTGGGAAGCGTAATGATGAAAAGTCATGGATAGAGTGTGAAAGATAGTGTGTTGAGGATAATCCAGTGATCTTGATCAACACAAGAAATGAAGCAGACAGTAGCCAGGAGAGCCAATCACTTAAGCTATTATGTTTGAGTTTTAGAACTGAGGGAGAGAAAAGAAAAGTTGTAGATAGGTCCAAGGCATATCAAATAAATCTATATCCAAGATAACTAAGTAGTTATTCTAATTAGATCATTCACTTTGTTTTTTCCTAATCAATAAAATAGAAAATCCCATAAAGGTTGGAATTTAACAAGTCTTTTGTATTAAATCCCCTAATAGGGTGGCACATTAATTTGTTCTTATAATCCCACTAACTAGGTTTCTCTTAACTGATCGTAAATTCCAAAGGTATTGTCTAAATCCCTTAATCGGGTAGCACCTACTAATGTCCTTGTAATATTCTAACAAAGATAAGCTCTTGACCAAGCACACTTCAAGAGAGTGCAGACTTTGTGAGGATCAACTCACACTTTGTGGTTTTTACCCTAGCTGGTTTTCCATGAGATAAATATTATGTTATGTAATATTATGTCTACCTTCATTATTTTTTCTTAATCGTCACCAATTAAGTTTTAGAAAGGATTTACTAGTAGACCAATGTGAAGATAGGTTGGTGGGAAAGTTAAAGTTATCTAGGATATATAGAGTCATCCCTTCCCCCCAACACATTAGGTTTTATGTGGAGCAACAATTATTATCAGAGCCTAGATCCTCTAAAGGAAGGAGTCTAACGACTTGGGAAAAAAGATCAAGATGTTGAAAAGGGAAGCATCAAAGTTTTCAAAGGAAAATTATAGCTCATGGTGTATAAACATGAGGTTGCATCTAAAAATCTTGGAGATGCATACTAGATCTATGTGGAAACAAAATATGAAAGGCTTGTTGCTCCACTCAGTGTGGACCAAATAAAGGAAAAAAGAGGCTCACACAACCATAATGGATGCTCTAGCCAACACTATCTTATGTTGAATAAAAGTTTGTAGAGGATCTCGAGATGGCATATGAGATGTGGGAAAAGATTAAGATCATCTATGGTGGTGACAAGCATGTTCAGAAGGATAAAGTTGATGGGTAAAAGCACAAACTTGTGTCACCCTTTTGTAAAGGAAAGGCTAACAAAAGTATGGCAGTTCACCTTCAATGACATAAAACTAGCATTATTATATTGAATTTGAAAATGAAGTAAATAAATGAAATGTGTAGAAATGGATGAAGTTTATGATTATAATTTTTAATAATTATTTGGAATAAGAATTTATATATTTTCCTAAATTTTATAGATAATTTTTTAGTCACTAAAAAACACTTAAAATTAAGGGTCTAATTCCCACCACAAAACTACATGGAAATAAACTTAGTTCCCTTTGATTTCAAATTATGTTATAGATAACACATATAGCTAGAACAATCAAAATAAAAATTGTCTTTAGACCTATATTTTCTCTTTTATAATGATTCAAATTTTAACTCACCTAAAATTGATAGTTTTCATCTCCCAACACATTTTCCAAAATAAATATATTCTAACCAAAGACAAATTATACTGGAAGATGATTCTCTCCTCTAGAACGGCATATAATTTTAAATTTTTTTTTTAATGATATAATTTTCTTTCTTTCTCAAAATCATCATCTTTTCGAATGTTGAAATATGTGCTTGTAGAATTTATTAATTGAAATATACTATACCTAATTAAAACACTATAAATTCTATATGAGAATATTCTTGACATTGAGCTCTATAAAATGGTGTTATATGTTATTAAAATAATATCATAAAAAATAGTAAGAGTTATTGAAATGCTACTTTTATGAAATAATTTGATTTATTTAGTAAGTGGATATAGACTAGTATAAAACATGCATTTAATTGGCATTTTCAATTGGAAAAGTGTGAGACCATATATAACTTAGCTACAATGAATTTATCTAGATCATATTTTTGAACAAAATTGATTTTTAGATAGAAATACTCAAATTCAATAATTCTAATAAGTCGGCCTAAAAGGTGACACAACTTTGTACCTTTACCTTGATAGCCTAAGAGGATAACACAATGAGATGAGGATGTTAGATGGAAAAGATATCAAAACTTATGGAAAAAGGGTGAAAGATTTAATGTTAGCCATTAGATTTGTTAGAGACATTCTACATAAAGAATATGTGGTAAGCAAGATATTGAGAACCTTTTTGCTCAAGTATGCCATAAGGGTCTCAATCATTCAACTAAGACCGGTAGAGAAAATGAAGGTATATCTCGATACCTTAATAGGAAAGCTCATTGCACTTGATCTAAGAAAATTTGATAATAGTTAAACTAAGGTTGAAGTTGCATTAAAATACTCAGTTGCACCTATTGCAACCTAGAGAGGAAGGAAGGAAAAAAGATTGTCCAAATACAGAAGAGACTATAGAGTTTCTATTTTGAAGAAGCTAAACATAAAGAGCTAGAGACTTTGTCCACAAAAATATTGATAAGAGGAGAAGGGAAGTACAAAGCTAAGATACTATTCAATTATTTTAATTATAAGAAGATAGGGTACTATAATGCTAGATGTCTAAAGAAAGTTAAGAAAGAGTGAAACAAAAGATGGCCAAGCTCCAAAGGAAAGGAAAAGAAGCGATGTTATATTGTTAATGAGGGTATGAATAATGAAGAGTCAACCAATACAAATGATGAATATGATAATGAAATATTCTCTATTACTATAACAAAAGAAAGGATGGAGAGAGACCTAATAACAAGCACTAGTATCAACAAGAACTCACCATGCATGATAATAAAAGGGTACTATATCCCTAAATGAATACACAAATTATGAAGATGTATATCTCGTGTATTAGGTGTAGCCCAATTAATGGATAAAGGCTATAAATTTGAGTTTAACAAAGGGTATTACAGAATCTTTAACAAGATAGGTAGACTTCTAGCTACATGAGAACAAAGCAAAGTTAACCTCTTCTACCTAAATATTTATGAGAATAAATTATTAGTAGCTAAAGATGATAGTAGTCAGTTATGGCATAGAATTTTGAGAGCATTGTTAAAGTAGGAAAGAAGAAATGTGTAAGAGGCTTGCCTCCTATTACTAAATGTAACAATGTATTGTGGAAAGAGTGTCAACTAGAAAAGTTGGCCACTTTGATTTTTTCTAGAAATTAATTTATCACTCAACAAGTTTAGAGTTAGTACCTACTAACTTGTGTGGTCCTATGAGGACTAAGAGTTTATCTAGTGATAGATACTTTACGTTGTTCATTGATGATTTTTCTATAATGATGTGGACTATTTACTTGAAGGAAAAGTCAGAATCCTTTCACATATTCAAGATCTAAAAGGAAAAGGTGTAAAGGGAGACCAATGAAGTGTTGAAGTACTTAAGATCAAATTTAGGAGATGATTTGACCTCACAAGAATTTGAGAGATACTTCCAAGAGAAAGGAAGTAGAAGGCATGTGTCATCTCCTATAACATGATAATGAAATGTTACTATAGAAAGAAGAAATCAAACAATCATAGATTGTGCTAGGATACTGATCATTTAGAACAATATTGCAAAAATCTATTGGAGAGAAGTGATGTGAAGAGTTGTGTACACCTTGAATAGGGTACAAGTAAAGAAGGGAACCAAGAGAACTCCCTATGAACTATGGTTCGAACACTCCCCTTCAGTGAGTTACTTTAATGTATTTGGAAAAGATTCTACATCAGATGAGATGAATACCAAGATAATTTTGAACCAAAGAGTGATGTGGGTATCTTTTTGGAATAATCTACCAAGATAAAAGTGTATCAGTATTTGAACCTCTAGATCAATAAAATTATGTAATATTCTAGTGTAAAGGTAGATGAGTTCTCTAAGAAGAATGAAGAGGAAATAAAGAAGGAACTATAAGATTACAAAAAATTTCATTGCATTCCAACAAATAATTCAATTGATGTAGTATGGGTGGAAGAAGAAGGTGTACAAGAAGCTGTACCAACATAAGGAGGATTAGTTTATGTGGAGGAATCAAGGACAAAGGTACCTAAAGGGTGCTAGCCAAGTATGTGAGAAGAAACCACTTAGCTTATCAAATCATTGGAGATAAAGAGTCTAGAGTGATGACAAGGAGAAAGGTAAGAGAGATAGTATACATTCTCTAACACATGGAACCCAAAGCCATGAGGAAAGAAATTAGGGAAGGAAGTCTAGATAAAGGTCATGAAGGAATAAATTGACCAAATAATAAATATTAACGCATGGATCTTGGTAACTTTCCCAAAAGACAAAAATATCATTGGCACAAAATGGTTATTCATAAAAAAAATTAATTAGGATGGAGAAGTGGTCAGAAAAAGGACCAAACTTGTATGTAAAGGATATGCACAAGAGGAAGTCATAGCCTATGGGGAGACCTTTTCACCAATGGCTAAACTATACGGAGTCACGATACTACTAGCCTTCATAGTCTATAATAATTTTAAAGTGTACCAAATTGATGTAAAATATGCATTCCTAAATAGAGATCTAAATAAAGAAGTGTACATTGAACAACTAGAAGGGTTTGAAAATGAAGATGGTAAGAACCATGTATAAATTGAATAAATCCCTATATGGCCTAAAACAGGCACCGCTATGAGAGAATGCACTCATACTTGATACAAATTGGCTTTGCAAGAATAAGTAACAACAACAACATACACCTAAAGAAGGAAATGGTGGTTCTATTACTAATTGCTAAAATATTTGTAGATGGCATCATCTTTGGAGGAGAAGATAAGATGAGCACCAAATTTTTTGAGCTAATGAAGTGAGAATTTTAAATTTCCATGAGTGGTGAGATCAATTTCTTCATTAGACTTCAACTTTCCCAACTAAAAGGAGGAATCTTCATAGGGAAAATAATGTATGTGAGGCAGATTTTGAAGACATTCAATGTAGAAGAAGATAAATTGGTAGGCACCCCAATGGTGGTTGGTTGTAAATTATCAAAAGAAGATAAGAGACCTAAAGTAAATGAAACAATTTAATGATCAATGATTGGTAAACTACAATATGCTGTGCATAGTAGATAGAATATTGCACAAATTGTTGGCATAGTGGCCAAATTCTTAGGCAATCCAAAGGAATCACACATAGTTTTTGTGAAGAGGACTTAAGATATATAAAGAGCACTAAAGAATATGGCTTATGGTATCCTTTCAAAGGAAAATTTGAGCTCAATGTCTTTACCGATGTTGGCTAGGTGGGGAACATAGATGACATAAAGAGCATGATTAGTGGCCCATTTTTTCTCATAAGAATAATGGTTATATGGGCCAAAAAAAGGAAAAAATGCATATCATGATCAATATTAGAAGTCGATTACATAGTTGTAGCAATAAACCACACATAGGTTATTTAGACCAAACAACTACTTGAATAAATTCAAGAAAATATGGAGGAAATAGTGGTTATCAAATGTGATAACACAAGTGCAATGAACATATCAAAGAACCCAATTGTGCACTCAGAGAGCAAGAACATATTAATAAAATATCATTTTCTTAGAGATCAAGTGAAAGAGAAATAGGTAAGGTTATAGTATGTACCAAGCAAAGAGTATTTCATTGATATATTCACAAAACCTCTTTTGAAAGATAACTTTGAGTGTCTGAGAGAGAAGTTAGGGGTATTAGCCCTATCAAGCCTAAAGTAGAGATACAAGAGCAGGAATCAATCCATGATTTTCAAAATACCAAATCATGGGTATGGAACAATCATTGTTTTTTCATTGATGTCAAAGCTACTGCTTGCTAGTGAGACAATTGCTAATTAGGTCTGAAAGTTGTCATTTGATTCATTGATGAAGAGGATTTGAAAAGAAAGGATAACAAGAGTACCTAGAGAAAGGTTGAGTTATATGGTGTATAAAAGAAGAACTTAAACCAAGTCAAACTTGTATGATATAGTGTATTTTGTATCTACTTAAGGCTACAATAAAAGGATTCTTGAGAAAAGATAAGAAGAAGACTAAGCAAAGAAATGTGGCTACCAAGCCTAACCAAGAAAATAGTGGAAGACAATAAAGTTAGTTGTGACTGAGAAAATTTTGTATGTGTTGAGCAAAGAGAAATCTAGTAGGTATTGAGCAAAGGAAGTTTAGTGTTTGTCAAGTACCAATAAGAATTAGTGTATCTTGAGCAACTTGAGCAACCTAGTATTGATCGAGCATCGAAAGATAGTTATTGTTGAGTGCTATTAAAATGAGTTTGATCAGAGATTTGACAAATCTAAGCTAACAAAGTTGATTTCTTGAATTGTGTGAAGCATGTGGAAGATAAGTATAATGAGATGGTGGCACATAATTCAAGATAAACTACTTTGAGATGAATTTCAAAAGGATTGTAAGTGAAGTTTCTAGAAGGGAACAAAATGGAAAAGAGGGTAGATTCGATGAATATAACCTAACCCTAAGATGGATGATTGTGGTGGAGCAAGAAAATATCTAAATTATCTATATAATGAGATAATAGGTCATAAGCAAAGTGTCATAGTGCGAACCAAAGAGAGACAAGGAGTCTCGAGGTGTTGTTTCATTTGGTAGCCAAAGGAATAAACCTATACTTGGCATATTGAGCATTAAGGCTTAAGGAATTGAAGGCTTGAAGGGTGAACAAGTTGTTAGAGACGAAGAGAAATGAATGCCAAGTAGCATGGAGGAATGAATAAGAGATCTACAATTTGCATGTGAGTTTTTTTTGTTATTAGATCAAGTCCTTCTGTTACTTTCTAATAACAACTATATCAGTCTAGATAAATCCTTTGGATTAAGTTTGACCTAACAATCATGAGTAAATCCTTTAACAAGGTGACATTCTAAAGGAATGCTCTAAATTCCTCTAAAAAATCTCACTCCTAAAAAGGTGATTGAAATCCTCTAATCAAGGTTATATTTAATAGTGTGAATTGTAACCTTTAATAGGGTTGGCTCCTCATAAAGCTCACTTCAAAAGAGTAAAAATTGGTAGCATATTACTGGTAGTTTTTCCCAAATTGGGTTTCCATGTAAAATCCTTGTGTCAAATTGTGTGAATGATTTTTTGGTATATCATGTTTACATTTCTACAAAGTTCCTTTGACCTAGGACAACAATATATTATGGTTTGAGATATTAGATGATGAATCCATGCACATGTATTTGTTAAGTACTAAAATGTTTTATCTAAACATTTGGACCTTCAATAATTGATTCACCCCCTTCTCAATTATTTTAAAGTATTCCAAAATATGAGCCCTTGCATGCCAATTCTTATGTATCTTTTTGGGGGAAATAAAGAGAAAGAAGTATGAAAGTTGTATGTGAATTCTAGCCTCAAAAGAGGCATATTTTTGGTATGTTCTTCATTGGCATCTCCTACATGGTAGTCCACCTTCACTATTTTTCATGGGTTCAAGGTGAAATCCATTTTTGAATACCTTAGATGGGTGTTATTATTTTGATCATGTAATTGTGGTTTAGATTTTATTGTCACTCGGTTGGCTATTGTTTCTCCTAGCTTGGTGGGTGGTATCCTTGAGGCTTGGGTTGGGAGGTGAGCTCTCCATGGTATGTTTATGTGTATTTTTATATTTTTATAGGTTCAAATAATGGAGGAAACATGGATTTGGGGTCTTGATGGTGTTCTTAAGTCACTTGTATTGGAGACATCTCCATTGTCATGCCTCCTTATTATATCTTGCATTCATGTAATAAATCTAGAATTATAACTTGATGAAGATCTATGAAATGGATCCAATGGTATAAATTCAATTATTGATAATATAAATGAAGTTTATTGTATGGAAAGGTGCATGCTATGTGACAATATTTCAATTGATTTCAATTCATTCTTGTGTTTAGATACATCACTTTAATATAGTTTTAGAGTTGATTATTTCATAATTTACTCATTGAAATCTTGGAATCCAATAGCGCAAGAAAAAAATTGATATTAATAAGATCTTGGTTTTGTATGAGGTATCTAAATTTAAGTTTTAATATTTCTTCTTTGAGCTCATGTTAAGATTCAATGTCAAAGTATACATTTATCCTATAATGCAATTTAAATTTTACCTAGTAGATTCAATGGTTAAACTATAGATTAAAATCCCAATTGGAATACATGCAAACTAATTTAAATAACCCCTTAACCTATTAAGGAAAAATATAAATAACCATGTTAATTAACTCTTCATGAGTAAGCACAAAAGTGAGGAAGAAAGAAAAATTGTATTAACAAAAACCCAAAATGCATCTACAAGATGCTAAAAATATATGGGACTAATGAAAAATCTTCCCACAAAAATGTAGAGAATATTCCTATGGATGTTGTCCAATATATTTTAAATGTTAAAATCCATTTTTTTTGAAATATTAATATAAGACTATGATATCAAAAGGGTTATTTTAAAACAAATATATAAACACCCCATCATCACTTTTAAAAGTGGAGGGGAAGACTTTAAAATAAATAATAAACTGGGGAGTGGGGATGGGACACCACATGGATTCCACCCCCACCTGATACCCCCCTCTCCAAATTGGGCATAGGTCTTTGAAATAAAAAATGTAGATTGATTAGCAAGTCAACAAAATTTATGTTTCAAAATTTTAAACACCCCACACCACCCCTCCTGCCCCCCTCCCCTCGCACCCTCCCCCCCCCCCACTCCCATGCAGATTTATTAGCAAGTCAAGAATGATTTTTTTCTTGCAAACTGAGATGATTCATGCAACTTTTTGGGGGCATTAAATGGTGTGAGGAAAATTATATTAATTAGTAGATAATTATGTGAGTTTTTATATAGGACTTGCATTGAATTGATATCTTATTACATGCAACATTGTAAATTATAGAATTAGTGAAGTTGATTGGTTTGAATTGTCTTTGTTGTTTTAGAGAAATAAATGGGGCGGTGGAACATTTAATGAATGTAAGAGTCTCTCAATTTATTTGAGTTTAAGAGAAATATTTTAGTTGATAATTGATTAATATGTTTGTGATGTGTATTTATGTCATTGATGGATCTTGCTAATGATGCAAGGATTCATGGACTCATTTCTAGGAAGAATAGAAAAATTCTTGTTGTAGTAGTAGTCCTTGTTACCCTTGCAATATATATTGTAACATCTATACAAGAAGCTAGAGGAGAGAGGTGTAAGCTCAAAAGAGATGAAATTCCATTTTATAAGTGCATCATCCATTCAACTAAGATAGATTGTCATGACCAACTTCGCATGAGTAGGACAACCTTCTTTCACCTAGCTCAAATTCTTAGGAGAAATGGAAGCACAAAAGATACAATAAACATATCATTGGAAGAACAACTAGTGATGTTCCTCCATACCCTTGGCTACAATTTGAGGAATTGTAAGATTGCCCATAACTTTTCTCACTCTAGAGAGACAATAAACTGACACTTCCACAAGGTATTGCGGGCTATGTTAGCACTACATATTGATTACTTGATACTTGCTACTCTAAACACTCCTAAAATTCTTGGGAAAGACCATTTTGACCCCTACTTCAATGCAACTCTCCTATTCAAACATTTTTTTTAACTTGAAATTATATATGTGGAAATTTAATTATAAATTTTCTATTTGTACAATTGTATTGGAGCAATTAATGGATCTCATATACCTATTACTGTCAATGTGGACATACAAGCAAAATATCATGATAGGAAAGGCAACCTCTCGCAAAATATTATGGGTGTGTGCTCCTTTGATTATAAGTTCCAATACATTCTTGCTAGATGGGAGGGGTCTACCATAGATAGTCATGTTCTTGCTTTTGCTCTCTTGAGATCGGATCCACTGGTAGTGCTCCCTAGTATGTGGAATCATCTTGCATTTAACTATATAGTGAAGTTTATAAGAAATGTGTCAATGTTATAACATTATACTTTATGTGTGTTTGTGTAGGAAAATATTTTTTGGTTGATGCGAGATATCCAAATGTACCTAGGTTTCTTACCCCTTATCAGTGTACACACTACCACTTTAAGTAGTTTCCTGAAAAAAATACAATAAATAGTCTAGAGGAGTTATTTAACCACTAAAACTCCTCACTTAGGAATACAATAGAGTGTACATTTAGAATTTTGAAGCAACACTTTCCTATCTTGAGGCATGCAACATCTTATACAATCATGACATAAACAAAGATTGCTTTGGCATGTTGCATATTGTATAATTTCATTATGATAGAAGATGACATTCCATTTGAAGTTGAAACTGAAGAGGATGATGACCGTGAGGGGATAAATGTACCAATACTTGAAACATATGGTATGACTCAGTGGGATAAAGATGATTGGGGGAAGTTTTGAGATGAAATAGAAAGGAGGATGTGGGAAGACTATAGATGAGGCAATTAGTTATACATGTAACATATTATACATTTTGTACTTGGATGGTATTTGAATAAATTTTATGAATGATATATGATTTTTATGAGAATACATTTGAATGAATGAAAGAAAATCTAGCTGCTAGAATCTTGTTTATGTTCCTACATAATAATCTTGATTTTGAATATCTTGAATGAATATCTTAGTGTTGAGAGATTTTTGGAAGCATGAATGCTAATTATATTCCTATGGGGGAGTATTGTAGATATGTTACTATGATGATATGTTACATTCATGACTAAATTTTTCATTGATGACAACATAGCAGTCTTCTATGGTATCTGATAGAAGAACAATAGAAAGTTGGTATGAATGGCTAGTGGAGTATTTTCACTATTCAAGGTTATGCGATATACTTCTAATTATCTAGTATATGCAATTAATTTCAGAAGAAGAAATGATAAGTCAAGAAGAAATTATGTAAGTTTTGGTGATGTTTGTTCTAAGATAGAGTTTACAGAGGCATGTTCTAGCAAACTTTGTATATCTCTTATCTGAATTGTTATTCTGAGAATTGAGGTTGAGGATGTGAAGAAGATATATTAGTGATGACATGGTTAAGATCACTCATCATAATATTATGTGTACAGAAATATATTCAAGTTGCAAGGAAAAAGATTAATGTTATCGCTAAGTGTAATGAGTTCTTAATGTGGTCCCATAATGATTGATTGTGAAGGTCTAACAGTTGACTTAGGTAATCATTTTATGGACTTGTTATAAAGGAAATAAATTTTCCTTTATCATATGATATGGAATATTATGGATGTGAACTAATTGTAAGTAGTAGGGAGAGTGGAATGCAAAGTTGAGTAGAGCAGAGTGGAAGTGAAGGAAACTTCATTGCCAAGGTTTTGTTGAGTGATCTAAGGTTTATGCCATGGTATTCAAGGTTTGATAGTGATTGATTCAATTGATAGAACAAAGGAAAGAATATAATAGTAAATTGCATGTTTGAGAAATGAACTCTTCTTGTAGTTGAAATTGCATGTTTGGGTAGTGGACTCTTCTTGCATACATTGTATCACAACTCCTAATAGGGTTGGAATATCCTAACAAGGATTCAAAGTCTCCTAACAAGGACTCATATGTATTGAATTTTGTAATAGACTCCTAATAGGGTCCATCCTTTAACAAGGAATATTTATATTAGTACATCATCTTATGGGCATCATTCCCACTGGGGTTTTCCCTCTGATCAAGGGTTTCCCTGGTTAACATATCTAGAGTAATTGTCTATGTGTATCTTATTATGGTTTCTATTTACTTTGGTTGAATGGTTAAGTTTGTTTAAAGAAGATAAATGTTTTAATTGTTAGATAACTAATTCAGCCCCCTCCCCCCCCCCCCCCAATCTCTTAGTTATCTTGGTTGACTATTGTTTCTAACAATTGGTATCAAAGCATTAGGTCCTTGAAGATAAAGTTTAACAGCTTTGGGAGATCCATGGTGATCATGTTGAAGAAAGATAGTCTAAAGTTTGATGGAACAAATTATGATAGCTAGAAGGAAAATATGAAAAATGTTGTGTATGGGTCTGAGATATTGGATCTTGACAAAATTAGCAAAGAGAATCATTTCTGAAGAGGATTTGGAAATTTGTATCGAGGATGAAAGAGATCTTTTTATGTGTGACATGAGAGCTAGAGAAGCACTATTGACTGCACTTCTTGAAATTGAATACAATCAGGTAAAATCACTTGTTGCTTCATATTTTATTTGGAAAGCTTTGGAAACTAGTTTTGAAGGTGATGCACATTCAAAGAAGTTGAGGCTACAAAGTTTGATTTTTGCATTTCAAGATGCTAAAATGATGGAAGATGAATCTATAAGAATATTTGTAGGTAAAATATTAGAGATTACTATAGGTATTAGATCTCAAGAAGGAACCAAAGAAGATGATGAGGTTATATGGAAGATATTGAAAAGCTTAACACCACCATTTAAGCTAGTAGTTCAAATGATACAATTGTTGATATCTTATACCAAAGATTTCACAAAGGAGACATTTCTTGGAAGACTTGAAGTAGTTGAGAATGAACTTAGACATTCTTGAGAATTGACCAAAATAGAGGCAACTTTCAGTGCCTTGAATATTTGACCTAGTTTATCAAGGAGCACAAGTGATAGAGGAGATTTTGATGCCAGTAGTAGATCTAAGGAAGATAGAAAGATTGAGGAAGGAATAGCCCTTTTGGTAAGAAGTGAAAAAGGAGGTAAGAAAATCTTTAAATGTTGGACTTGTGATGAATATGGACATTGTGCATCTAAGTATCCTAAAAGAGAGAAAAAGTATAAAGGAAATTACAAACCTAAATGAGATAGAGAGTGTTTGTATGCAAATGAAGATAATGATTCTGATGAACAAGCAATGACTACTAGAGATGATACAATTAGATTAATGGTAATTAAAGAAGAAAGTCTAGAGAAAGTAGCTTTGGTGTCATAGGTTGAGAAAAAATATAATTTGATAATTGACAATGGTTGTTCACTTTGTATGAATGGTGATATAAATAAGTTTTTTGACTTTAAAGGTCAGGATGGAGGCATTGTCAGAGTTGGAAACAATGCAACATGCCAAGTTAAAGGTATTAGATTTATAACTCTTGATGGTAAAACTAACATTGAGGATGTATGTTTTGTTGATGGCTTGAAGCACAATCTTTTGAGCATTGGAAAACTAGTGGACAAAGGTTATCAACTGTAATTCACAGAAAAGACATGCATGATTAGAGATAAAGATGGAAAGGTAATTGGAATAGGAACTAGATCTAGAGATAACGTATTTTAGTTCAATCCTACTAAAATGACATATTTAGTTGCAAAGGTAGATGATAGTTGGTTATGGCATAATAGATTTTGTCATATAAACTTTGACAGTATTGTGAAGACTAGTAGTATGTTTGTAGTTAGAGACTTGCTTAAGATTGTAAAACCTACTAACACAATTTGCAAGGAATGTGTGTTGGCAAAGCATAATAGAACTTCTTTTCCTTGCAAGAAATTTACCACTACAAAAAAAATGGAGATTGTACACATAGATCTCAGTGGTACTACAAAGACTAAAGGATTCTATGGAGAAAGGTATTTTATAATTCTAATTGATGACTTTTCTAGAATGATGTGGCTTGCATTTCTTAAAGAGAAATCTGAGGCATTTGATAAGTTTAAGATATTCAAGAATAGAGTTGAGAATGAATTTGGTATGAAGATTAAATGTTTAAGATTAGATAGAGGAGGGGAATTTACTTCAAATGAGTTTAACATTTTTTGTGAAGAAAATGGATCAAAAGATAGTTATCGGCTTTGAGAACCCCTAAATAGAATGGCATTACAGAGAGAAGGGATAGGTCAGTTATAGGAGCAGCAAGAGCTATGTTAGCTAAGAATGATGCATCCAAGATATTTTGGAGAGAATATGTGAATACAATAGCCTACACTATTAATAGAGTGCAAGTTAGGAATGACACAAACAAGACCCGTTATGAACTATGGTTTGGTCATTCACCTATAGTTAAGTATTTTAGAATTTTTCAAAGTAAGTGTTATATCAAAAGAGATGATGATATTGGTAAGTTTTATGCTAGAAGTGATGAAGGTATGCTTCTTGGTTACTCATTAAAAAGAAAGGCTTATAGATGCTATAATCTAAGAACAAAGACTATTATGGAAAGTACAAATGTGAGAATTGATGAGAATTTTCAAGATACAAGAGAGAATAATTGATTATAATTAAAATGATGATGTTGTTACTAAGCCAAGCAATGATGAAGTATTTCTTGAGACAAACAATGATTTGTAGAATGAAGGAGAGTTGAGGCATGAACAAAGCTCGAAACCTTTAGTAGATCCAAGAATTGAGATAGCAACTCCTACTTCGGGAAACAATATGATAAAGAATCATCCATCTAAGCAGATTATTAGAAGCAAAGATAACTATGTGATGAAAAGAAGCAGAGACAATGAATAAGTATGTTTGATATCTCAAGTTAAACCTAAGAATGTAGATGAAGGATGTAAACATGATTATTGAAAACAAGTTATGAAAGAGGAATTAGATCAAATAGTAAAGAATTAGACATGGGAATTGGTCCCTAGACCAGTAGACAAGAATGTGATAGAAACTAAATGGGTATTTAGGAATAAGATGAATGAGCAAGGAAAATTTGTAAGGAACAAGGAAAGATTGGTATGTACAAGTTACTCATAGAAAGAAGGAATATATTATGATGAGACTTATGCTCTAGTGGCTAGAATAGAAGCAGTAAGATTATTCTTAGCCAATGTAGCATAAAATAAATTCAAAGTGTATCAAATGGATGTGAAGTTAGCATTTTTAAATGGAGAACTTGAAGAAGAAGTGTACATTGAGAAGCCTGAAGGTTGTCCTCTAATAGATGATAAGGACATAGTATGAAAATTGAAGAAAGAATTGTATGACTTGAAGCAAGCACCTAGAATCTAGTATGCTAGGTTGGGCAAACATTTGACAAAGCTTGGATATAGCAAAGGTATGATAGATAGTCATCTATATCAGAAAGAAATTGATGATGGTTTGATAATATTGGTAAAATTTTTTGATGATATCATATTTGGAGGAAATGAAGATGAAAGTGACAAATTTTTTGAAGAGATGAAGAAAGAATTTGAAATGAGTACAATAGGATAAATGAATTATTTTGTAGGATTACAAATTGTACATAATAAAGAATGAATATTTATTTCTCAGACTAAGTACTTGAAGGATTTACTAAAATGGTTTTGTTTGGAAACATGTAAACCCATTGGAACACCTATATTAATTGGACACAAGTTATCTAAAAAAGATGAAAAACCTACTATTGAGCAGAAGAAGTAAAATTCTATGATTGGAGGATTACAATATCTAACTCACACAAGGCTGGATATAGTAAATGCAATTGGAATTGTTGCAAGATTCCAAGCTGATCCCAGAGAAGCATATTATGCAGTAGTCAAAAGGATATTTAGATATCTAAAAGGAACATCTAAGTTTAGATTGTGGTATGATAGATCTAATGATTTTACTCTAAGTGGTTATACTGATGCTAATTGGGTAGACAATATGGATGACAGAAAGAGCACTAGTGGTGGAGCCTTCTTTCTTGGAGGAAGATTGGTTTCTTGGCTAAGCAAGAAGTAAGATTATAAATCACAAAGTATAGCAAAAGTAGATTATGGTGCAACAGTAAACAATTGCAATCAAGTTGTTTAGGTGAAGCAGATGATGAAGGATATAAGGATAGAAATTAGTGAACCTATTCTCATACATTATGACAACACGTACATGGTAAATATGTCTAAGAATCTAGTGTTGCATTTAGGGACTAAGTGCGTTTCTTTTAAGTATCACATGTTGAGAGAGAAAGTTTCAGAAAAGGAAATTAGATTGGAATATGTGAGCACTAAAGAGCATATTGTAGATATGTTCACTAAGACTCTTCACAAAGAGACTTTTGAGTATTTTTGAGGTATGCTAGGGGCTATGCCCCTTCCTCAATTAGAGTAGATGATGCAAGAGTACATCAGTCCAGTGTAATAGAGCGCTATTATTGTCTAGACTAAATGTTGATGCTTCCTATATGGGGGAGTATCTATGATGGACAAAGTCATCTAAGACTCTTGTTGGATTTTTTTTGAACAATGTCTTTGGACACTTGAGCTAAGTAAGAATTAGTTGTTTCTAAGATTGATGGTTGCTAGAACCTTTGACATTGATGTCAATAGGGGAGAAGTTTGGCATGAAAAACATCATGAGGAATAACGTCATGAGAGAAGATCATGAGGAAGAACATCATGAGGAGAAGAAAAGATAGTAAGAAGTACAACATGGAATGATAGTTTGACAAAAAGAACATTGATTTATATCATGGGGGAGAGTGATTGATGAAGAAGATTTGAAAAGTAAGATTAACAGTCTTGTTGGTATTCTTGGAACTAGATGTTTTTTCATCTATGTTGCCATCAATACCAAATAGGGAGATCGTTGAGAGATTGTTGGAACCATGAATTCTAATCATATTCCTATAGGGGAGTATTGTAGATATGTTACTATGATGATATGTTACATTCACGAGTAAGTTTTTTTTATTGATGTCAATATAGTAATCTTTTGTGGTATCTGATAGAAGAACAATAGAAAGATCAAGTTGGTAGGGATGACTAGTTGATTATTCTCACTATCCAAGGTAAAGGTGATGCTTCTAAGTATCTAGTATATGTAGTCAATGTTAGATGAATAAATGATAAGTCTGAAAGAAGTTATGTAAGTTTTGGTGATGTTTGTTTTGAGATAGAGTTTACAGAGGCATGTTCTAGTAAACTTGTTATATCTCTTAGTAGAATAATTGTTCAAAGAATCAATGTTGAGGATGTGAATAAGACATGTTGATGATGACATGGCTAAGATTTCTCTTCATAATATTACATGTACACAAAGATATTCAAGTTTCAAGGTGAAAGATTAATGTTATCACTAAGTATAACGTGTTCTTAATGTGGTCCCATAATGATGAATTGAGAAGGTCTAACAACTGACTTAGGGAATTGTTTTATGGACTTAGTATAAAGGAAGGAAATTTTCCTTTATTATACAACATTGAATATGATGGATGCCAAATGATTGTAAGCAACAGAGAGAGTGGAATGTGAAGTTGAGTAGAGTAAAGTGGAAGTGAAGGAAACTTCATTGTCGAAGTTTTGCTGAGTGATTTGAGGTTTGATATTTGGATCTAAGGTTCATGAACTAGTCTACAAGGTGTAACAGTTATTGGTCTAGTTGATAGGAAAAAGGAAAGAAGAACATAATAGTAAATTGCATGTTTGAGCAGTGAGCTCTTCTTGTAGTTGAAATTACATGTTTGGGCAGTGGGCTCTTCTTGCATACATTGTACCACAACTCCTAATAGGGTTGGAATCTCCTAATGGGGGTTCAAAGTCTCCTAAAAGGGACTCATACATACTAAATTTTGTAATAGAATCCTAATAGGGTCCATCCTCTAACAAGGAATATTTATATTAGTACATCATCTTGTGGGCATCATTCCCACCGGGGTTTTCCCTCTGATCAAGGGTTTCCCTAGTTAACATATCTAGTGTAATTGTTTATGTGCATCTTATTATGGTTGCTATTTACTTTGGTTGAATGGTTAAGTTTTTTTAAAGAAGATAAATGTTTTAATTGTTGGATAACTGATTCACACCCCTTGCCTCTCAGTTATCTTGGTGGACTATTGTTTCTAACACTTAGTTGTGAGTTCTAGAAGTTTTTAGCACATTCTATATTTAGGTCCTATGGAAGGTCCTATTGTATGGTTCCATTTGAATAGTCATCCTTGACTAAATAGTATGTAGTTCACTTTGCTACTTTTCTTGTTTCATTCTAGTAGATGTTGCATTAGAATTCTTAAAGAGCTTTGTACTTTCATCTATTTTGTGAATTTGGTTAGAAAATTCTTGTTCTTGAGATTTCAATACTTCCAATTTATAAAGAAGCATTGTTAAACTTGCCTCCAATTCATCTTTTGGTTTAATATTTCATTTTTAGGGCCTCTCCCATATCAAGATGCTGTTTAATTCATTTTTTTTAGAAGAATCATTAATAGTTTTAAAAGCTATCTCACATGTTGCAATGCCAATGTGCTTTTCTTGAAAATATGAGATAACTATGTAAGAATATTTTGGAGAGAACTTTGTAGCATCAAATTCAATTATCTATTATCATAATAAATAAGAAAAAAGATTAAAGATTGTAGAAGCTATAACACTTATGTGAAGCTCTTAAAAGATAGATGCAATTCAAAAAATTCTTAACCACCATATTTATAGGCACTGAGGCCTTTAAAAAGATTAATGGTGTATTTAGATTACTGTAAAAAATCTCATCTTAGATACTATTATACGTTAGCATGTTAGCATAGTTCCTTGCAATGATAACATTTATTTATAAAACACCCTACGCTTAGAAGAAAAGATTTCTTAATCAATCCATTTTTTAGGCAGTGATTACTTAAGATAATGCTATTAGAAGGGAGCCTCTCTTAATTATTCAACTGGGGCTTCCCTATAGAGTATTGAAGGAGAAAAGATCCAACTTATGCTTAGAAACAAATAGCTTCACTAAGGATCTATAATTGTATGACACCAACCCTTGTAGCTATAAAACATCTCATCTTAGATACTATTATACCTTAGCATGGTAGCATAGTTCTTTGCAATGATAACAAAATATTTATTTATAAAACACATTGCACTTGGAAAAGAAAATTGTTTATAAAACTTTCTATAGTTTAGGTGTTAAATGCCCTCTCTTTATTTATTGGTCATTCTGGGTAGCTATGATGACATCCTCTTGATAGGGGCTTGGTGAGGTGAAATTAACTATTCGTACTATCCCTATCTGCCCAAGTTCCACCCAAATTCAAAGGGATCAACATTGATTGGTTTCTTTTTCAATTCTTTATCCTCTATATCTTCTGCCATGAATTGTAAGAGCACTACACTACCTCAAGCAAGGGTTTTGAAATTGTGGACACTTTTTCCTATTTTGTATCCACTGGCCCATGAGATCCATATAGACCCATCCTTAAAGCTCCCATTAAAATAAAAATGGAACAACCTATAGTATACAAAAGATTTTTTTTATCAGAAGGGAGCCTTTCTTAATTATTTAACTAGGACTTCCTTGTAGAGTATTGAATGAGAAAAGATCCAACTTATTCTTAGCAAGACGTAGCTTCACTTAGCATCTAGAACCATATGACACCAACCCTTGCAACTATGGACCACTAAATTGAGGGTTGTTGTCAAAGCTGAAATAAAGAAGAAAATAAATGTAATGCCCCTATAAATTAGAATTTAGTGTCACATCTTATTCTTGAGAATCCCTTTATACTATTAATCCTTTTCCCTCCATTTCCCTAATATTGGAAATTACCACCATCCTAGGCTAACCATGTAAATATTAATTATTTGGGTAACTAGTACATTTTTTGAATTTTTGGACCAAATTTGTTCGAAAATTTTGACCAATAAGTTTGTCAAATTTTTTTGAAATTGCTGGTACATTTTCTACCAAGCATTGGTCAAAATTTCAACCAATGTGTGGTAGAAAATTGCTAGGCATTGGTTGAAATTTTGACCAATGCTTGGTAGAAAACTATCAAGAATTGGTTGAAATTTTGACTAATGCTTGATCAAATTTTTTTGAGGCTCATAGTTGTTGAGGTCCACTTGAGCGATGGCCCTTCCTATGAAATTGTTGTCTAAAGCCTTTCTAATGAGATAATGTGTTATGGGCTCTTCATCAGTGGGATGGAACGTGAATCCAAGAGGCAATTGTGCATCACCCATATAAGCAAAGGGAATGAATATGGGTGATAGGGAAGAGAATTCAATAATAGAGGCTCTTAACTTTAGTTACAGTCATGATATGGGTGATGCACAATTGCCTTCTGGATTCACGTTCCATCCCACTGATGAAGATCTCATAACACATTATCTCATTAGAAAGGCTTTAGACAACAATTTCACAGGAAGGGCCATCGCTCAAGTGGACCTCAACAATTGTGAGCCTTAGGGAGGGTTCAATTCCCTCCTTTATTATTAACTATGCATATAATCCCACACACCCATTTGATGTTGGATGATGATATGTCCTAAATGCTGAGTGCTTCAAAACCATCCATTTCATGCCTTCATCTATACACACTGTCTTTCTAGTTTCTTTCTACTCACACACCCATTTCATTTCATATGATCATCTGAAAATTGTGTCACTCTAAGCTCTCAATTGTTTCCTCTTGATTGATCATCTCATAATTGTTGAATGAGAGCTTTGGGATAAGCTATAGGCATCCATCAAAGCATAAAGGATTTTGTTAGACAGTGTAAATGAAGTAGTAACATTTTCCTTGGGAGACATGCTTGCAAAATGGAAGCATAGATAAGTCATGTGAACTATTTGATAGGACGCCTGAACGTAATGTGGTCATCAAAAGCCATGGTTGCTGGATATGCACAAAATAGATATATTGAGAGAATATATTTGTTTAAGTTGCAACTGCCCTAGTAGACATGCATGCAAAATGTGGAATCCTAGATGAATAGTTCAATTGAATCCTCCTTCGGGAGGAAGGCTACAACAAATACATAGTTCAATTGAATGGTCTATAGATACCATCAGGATCAGCATTTTGAACAATCCATTAGGATCCTAAATTTCCACTTGCACATTAATGAGGCTTGGCTCAAGCACTTCTTTTGGTGTTTGAACATAACCAATGCAAGTAATAAGCAGCAAATTCTATATCAGAGTCAACTCTAGCAATTCAAATACTGTTTACTTCATGAAGAATTATCAAGACTTGTCCTTGAAAAGTTGATATCAATTTTTAATAAATGTAGTGCTCAATTCTATCAAAGCTAAGCCACAATGTCAAAAACCTCATGCCAAATAGATATTTAATGCCCATTTGCCATTACATTGAAAGTGAGAAATTAAAATCTACCATTACCTCAAAACATTTAGGTGCTAAAACAACTCATCTACTGATATCCAATTGATTAAATGATTTCCAACCAACAAAACATTTCTGAATCTACATCACATAGTTCAAGTGAAAGAAAAATGTCTCTTTTACATTAAAGAATTTAATAGTTGAATTTCCATCAATGGACACAAATACTAAAAGAATGAAATCTGATTTTTGCAATCCACAATATTTGGTAGACATGCATGCAAAATTTGGAATCCTAGATGAAAAGTTCAATTGAATCCTCCTCTTGGAGGAAGGCTACAACAAATACATAGTTCAATTGAATGCTCTATAGATACCATCAGGATCAACATTTTGAAAAATCCATTAGGATCCTGAATTTCCATCTGCACATTAATGAGGCTTGGCTCAAGCACTTCTCTTGGTGTTTGAACATAACCAATTTAGGTAATAAGCAAAAAATTCTATATCAGAGTTCAACTCTGGCAATTCAAATACTATTTACTTCATAGAGAATTATCAGGACTTGTCCTTGAAAAGTTGATATCAATTTTTATTAAATGTAGTGCTCAATTCCATCAAAGCTAAGCCACAATGTCCAAAACCTCATGCCAAATAGATATTTAATGCCTATTCACCATTACATTGAAAGTGAGAAATGAAAATCTACTATTACCTTAAAACATTTAGGTGCTAAAACAACTCATCTAGTGATATCCAATTGATTAAATGGTTTCCAGCCAACAAAATTTTTTTGAATCTACATCACATATTTCAAGTGAAAGAAAAATGTCTCTTTTACATTAAAGAATTTAATAGTTGAATTTCCATCAATGGACACAAATACTAAAAGAATGAAATCTAATTTTTTCAATCCACAATATTTGGTAGACATGCATGCAAAATGTGGAATCCTAGATGAATAGTTCAATTGAATCCTCCTCTTGGAGGAAGGCTACAACAAATACATAGTTCAATTGAATGGTCTATAGATACCATTAGGATTAGCATTTTGAACAATCCATTAGGATCCTGAATTTTCATCCGCACATTAATGAGGCTTGGCTCAAGCACTTCTTTTAGTGTTTGAACATAACCAATGCAGGTAATAAGCAAAAAATTCTATATCAGAGTTCAACTCTAGCAATTCAAATACTGTTTACTTCATGAAGAATTACCAAGACTTGTCCTTGAAAAGTTGATATCAATTTTTATTAAATGCAGTGCTCAATTCTATCAAAGCTAAGCCACAATGTCAAAAACCTCATGCAAAATAGATATTTAATACCCATTCACCATTACATTGAAAGTGAGAAATGAAAATCTACTATTACCTCAAAACATTTAGGTGCTAAAACAACTCATCTAGTGATATCTAATTGATTAAATGGTTTCCAGCCAACAAAACATTTCTGAATCTGCATCACATAGTTCAAGTGAAAGAAAACTATCTCTTTTACATTAAAGAAAATAATAGTTGAATTTCCATCAATGGACACAAATACTAAAAGAATGAAATCTAACTTTTGCAATCCATAATATCTAAATTGTAAAATTAACCTGCTAACTAAAAAAATACCAAAGAGAATGTGGCACATCCATCATCATGTATCTTCAAGGCTCCCTAAATGAAGGATTTGGCTTCATAAACTCTAAAACATTTGAACTCAAGGATTGTAAGGCTCCAACATGATTTCAATACCCCAATACAACACTCTCAAATTGTTCCAACAGTCCAATTCTCTGCCCTTTAAACCTATTGCATACTTGAAATGGGGATGACTTTGGCTTTTCCCAAGATATGTGACAATGTGATGATAATCATCGATGCCCTATTTGGTGTATTAGAAAATATCATGGATTTCCTTATGTTTATTTTGGATTAGCACAACTACCCTTGACTAGTGCCCTATTTTTATGCATAAAAATGACTACTTTTTCAAAGGAAGTATCATCAAATGACATCTAGTCAACCCCAACTCCTAGGTAGTGACTTGTTACCTCTTCAATTGCTTAATTCCAAAAGGAATTTCTCTCCAATACCCTATAACATCAAAACCTCCAAACTAGCACTCCCAAACCCTTGAACTAGGGCTTCCTCAATCCCCCAATTACACACACTTCCAATCCCAATTAACAATAGATTCACCTTCACATGAACATTTTTCAATGTCTCTAGTCATCAAATAGACCTCTTGTTCGGGTAGAATTTCTACTACTATACTTGATCATGCATTTTTAATTTATTGTCATGTTGTTGTTTAACTGAGATCACTCCTATCTTGTTTAATCTTGCATATGCCTAGTTAGTAACTTATAATACATGTCAATTCCATTCATTCCATGAATATTGAGCCCCATACTCATGGAATGATTTCCATTATTCTTAAATTCTATTGCAAAAAGTAAATAGTTAAAAGAAGTCACTAGTTCTACAACTGGTGTAGCAACAAGTTTAACACAATGTGGAAAACATCAATTAGAAATGTGGATGGTTAATAACTCCTATCAATGCATTAATAAAGAAAACCAAATTGATTTGAGACTCCAAAGGATCAAGAAAATCTTGTAGAAATTGAAGTTTTATTGCTTGTATTACACCAAACTGTACACCTGACTCCCTCTTCTATATCTATAATAGTGGCTCCCTCTTACATATATAAGTCTTCACAATATAACCAATTCAACCAACTATCATTGGGTTGAAAGGTTCAAGTCTAAAACTAATACTTCCCTCAAAAATCTAAATGACCGTTATATGTTTGAAAATTTGAACTTAAAACATATATCGACTTATTAGACATTAAAGCCCTTTTCTCATTATTAAAGTCTTTCACCTAGTTTCCTAATATCCCTACTAGAGTCATCCTCAACCTATCTTAGAATCCTAGAAACCTTATTAAGAACATTGTTGAAACTTGGACAACATTGTTCTCAAGCTGAAATTGATGTATTATACTAGGGCCCAACACCTCAAAATGTTGGAACACCTTTAATTCTCATGAAAATCTATAACTCATATTGGGCTTGCAAGAGATGAATTATGCATTAATTCACTATGGACTAGTATAATTCACTATTGCCATGCATAATTTCACCTTGATTTAGATCTCCATAAGGAAATGCATTAAATGTGAATCAAATAGTCTGCTGTAAAACCTCAACAAAACTAAAATTTAATTAGCACTAAGGTATGCCCTTCCTAATTAAGCATCAATCTCATATAGACTAGTGTAATTCATAATTACCATGCATGATTTCATGTTGATTGATATCTCCTTGAGAAAATGCATTATATTGGAGTGAAACATAGTCTACCAGAAAACCTTTAACAAGACTTAAAAGTTAAATGCTATCAATAATAAGGTATGCCATTTGTAATGAGCAGAGAACTTTCAGAATTGTACTAGGTGATTGATCAATCAAGAGGAAATAGTTGAGAGCTTAAAGTGACACAATTTTCAGATGATCATATGAAATAAAATGGGTGTGCAAGTAGAAAGAAACTAGAAAGACATTATGTATAGATGAAGGCATGAAATAGATGGTTTTGGAGCACTTAGCACAAACACTCAGCATTCAATACATATCATCATTCAAGATCAAACTTATATACAGTCAGCACAGATTGACAATCAATAGTAAATATAATAAAATTATAGAACATTATTAAATAAGGCTAGTAAGAAATAACTCTACACTTGCTAGAGTAGAATGGCCCATTTGAGGACTGAAAAACATAACTTCATCTACTAGCTTCTAAGTAGCATAAAACAATCACCAATACAGTTAGCAAATTGAGAAACCTAATCAGCAATTCTTGTCCAACAGATTTGAAGCATTGATTGGAAGCATGGTGGTTGTTTCATGTCCTTGGTTGGGAGCCTCAATTAATAGATGTAGTAGGAGTCAATAATCAATAAAAGACAACCTACTTCCAATGCTCAATTCAACCTTAAGATAACTTATGATCATCAATGCAGTTCTACTTTCACAATATCAACAATCCTGAGTATTAAGTCCTAGAGATCATATCCATCATCTGCCTTGACTAAGAATCTGGATTATAATTAGGTTATTATTTCAATACAAGAAATTCTCAGTACTGCTTGGTACCAATATTAATGCAATATCCAGTTAACATAAGGTTTCTGCAACTATTAAAACATATTGATATCAACATTAAGTTATGTGTGGCGATCTCAAACTATGAGCTACGATTTAACACAAATGTCTTATATTTATTTAAATAGGTTCTTCTAAATCTATTTCTTCTTTCAATCATTTTATCTTTATTATTCATAGCTAAAAGAAATGAATATTTCTAAGTTTTGAATCTACATGAATAGTGCACAACTATTATTCAACAGAAGTATGAAGAATACTCATGATAGATGGTCATTGTCAGTACGCTCCAAAATGCTGTCAACTGGCTTGTTCTCATATGTTTTGATTGTCTCCAAGTAATGAGCACAATCTTCCACACTATAATCTCCAAACAACAATCCTAATTAAAGACAAAAAAAATCTCCCATTAAAAAGAAAAAAAATTGCATAGGTTATTTACAACAGGAATAAGGGGGAATATATCCTCAAAAGGTGTCATTAAAAGAAGCACACATAATGAAATTCTTGCAACATCAAACTTGTAGGGTAAAAAAGATTACTTCAAGTTCAAAGTGAATAATATTACAATGAAACTAGAAAATAAATCATCATAGTGTTGCACAATTGAGCAAGTCTCACCAACAAGCAAGCAATTATCAAACATAAAATAATTACAATAACACTTGAGCATTGTGGGCAAAAGTAGCTGACTCACATTGATAAAAATTATTTCATTGATGCAGAGTCTAAAATTTTTATCTCAAAATTTTTAGAAAAAAAAATCCAGTAAACACTACAATCAGCAAATACACTTAAAAAGCATTGGACTTGGAGACTTCTTACCTTTAAAACTTCCAACTTGTGCAATTGTATTGTGTACTATCAATTGGATAGAAAGTAGCATATTTCCAATTACACAATTTTATTATGAAGTTATATAATGTAAATATAAGGAATTAGAGTAGTCATCCCATTATCCAATTCTCAATTTGTGTGTATGACTGTAGGGAGTTGGCATATTCTTTATAAGGCTTGTGGGAATATTGATAGGCAACCATTACCAGTAAATAGATTACCAAACAATCTTTTATTTTATTTGTACTCAAAGCTTAACAATTTCACATCTATCCATTACTTAAAATGAAAAAATAGTACTTTTAAGCCCAAGAGTAAAATCTATGATAATGGAGTGGTTTGAGTTATACCTAAGCATTGACCATGTACTGCTTCTAGAGATACCTAATATTCCTAGTCTAGCAATTTGTTCTCATCCCAAAGCACATGATAATATGCTGGTCTATTGGTCCCTTGTAAATGATAAAAACCAGATCAATTTTTGTTATAATACATAGCAAAGAAAGAATGACAAGTTGATCTAAGAAATAAGTATTATACCTATATCCCAACATGACTGCAGAGATAAAAGTTGAATTCTGTGGGATGGCAAATTCTGGAATCAACCATAGTGCTTGACAAAATATAGGAAACCCACATCAGCATTACAAATTGACACCTTTGAATAGAGTAGAATAGAAATATATAGCCTTATAGGACCTTCCTACCTGGCAAGATGTTCCCACTTCTATCTATAGAATGCCTATCTACATGGTTGTTTGCAAATAGTCTAGTATGATGCCACTTTTGAACAACAACAAATGTCTCTAGGGGCTGGTAATTTGGCTCAAGAGATGCACAAGCTTGTTCCAACCACATAACTTTTAGTTCATATAGCATTTAGCTATCTTCTTTAACAAAATACAAAGAGAATACAAACAAACTAATGATCCATGTCAATCTCAATTGAATAGCAAGTACTATGGTGAGTATTAGGAAACTGACCCTGTGAATAACATCTAGTTCATAAAGTAGAACTTGGTAAAACTATCCTTCACTTACACCATCATGAATAAATACCAAAGCTGTCACTAAGGAGACATAAGAAATGCAAAACTAAATCTCAGCACAAAAACTAATCAAAATGAAATAAATTACCTATAAAATATGATTTGCAGAGGCTTTTGTCCAGTTGCTTTGTGAAAAGAAATCAATAGCTCCCTACAAAGAATCAAAATGAAATAATCATTCGAATTTCCTAATATCATACTTTAAATTTTGAGTAGCAAGTGAATTTCCAAAAATCATATTTTTAATTTTGAGGAGCAGTAACTTGTCTAAGAATTTTCAATTTCATTGGTTGGTTCAGTGTTTATAAAATGCATAATGATCAAGGAAGAAATTGTGCTCTAGAGGGTTTTCTCCTCTTTGTCATTTAGTAATTCAGAACATGTTCCTAATCCATGGTGTGTGAAGTTGTAAAATTTTTCCCCAAGTTAATTCTTTGTAAATTAAATCTCTTACATTCTAGATTTCTAGATTGTACTAGCTATACATTGTCACTACATAATATAGGTAATCATCCTAGTTTAAGACTAAATATAAATTGAGTAGTATACATTGGTATAAAAGTTGGTCACTATTTCAAGTAGAACACCTCCAAATCAAATATAAACTGAATCAACATCCTAGCATTTACATCTCAAATAGAGCTTACAAGGACATAACAATGCAGGAAAATATATGATATGTACCAAAAGACTACTTTTAAAATGCAAAGTTACAGTCAAGAAAATCCCCAACACAAATACACACCCCTGAAATATGTAATTTTTGAACCAAACATGTAACAATCTTTTGCTAAGTAGCATGACAAGTTTGTAGACTAAAAAAATACCACATATGATGCCTACTTTATCATTCCTCTAGTAACAATACCTCATACTAGATCTTGCCAGACTTTATACAAATCTTGAATGAGCTTTGGCTGATGCGCCTGAGCACAAACTAGGCCTACATACTTTGTGACTTTAGGCCAGTCTTGAGATGCAAACACCTAATATTTGCACCAAACCCAAAATATTAAGATTAGCATTTTTCATATGAATTGTGTGAACCAAAATAGTAGCAAACAATGATCTATATTGAAAATTTATTATCGTTATTGATGGATTGGAATCTTCTCCAAGGTGTGGATGCGTAACATCTACCCCAAAGATGATAGTAGTTATATCATTGACCAGAGAAATCCTTCTAGAAATTGCATCAGCAAGGATTGTGTTTCTTCCACCAACCTAACATGCAAATCATCAATAATGAAAAATTAATAAGTTACATTTTCTTCAAATAGACATAAAATATAGAATATCTGCAAGCACACTGGAACTGCAAAATATATCTTCAGTACACACCTTTACATTAATTTTGAGGGCCACATTTGCTAAATATTGCTTACTCATTTTAAACATGTGCTTTGTTTGGCAACATTATGAAACTAAGCTGAGATTAGTTTCACATATTCACTTAAGGTCACCTAGAGCAACACAAGACAACTCATCATTGAATAATATAATACAATGTCACAACCCATCATAGAATAACAAAAAATGATTCTTCAAGAAACTTCTTTTATTTATAGAAAATAAATCAAATACCAGCAAACCATTTCCTAAACTGTTTCAAATTCTTGGATGAAACTAAAGGAAAAAACACACACCATACAAAGAACCATTGTTGTTAGGTAAAATGACTATAAGAAGTTCCACCTCTTTTGTCTTAAGTCTTGCATTTGCCTCTTTGCAGATGGTCTTCACAGCTCTCTCTACTTATTTTGGCTGAAACTGATGAATTTGGATCATAGGTTCTGGGTTGAAATTCTACAATCAAACAAGAGGAAATTACTTAACAATGAAGGACATGTGAAACTATTTAAATTATTATGGGTGTCTAAATTGTAAGTTAATACCATCCTAGAAACCTAGCACATCTATGCCAACTCTTGACAAAACCCATGCACAACACTCTTTTGAACACCTCGTGAAAAGTTTACACAGGCTCATTAGTTTATAGTTCCTCCATTCACCATTTTTTGTTTAATGAAATATAATAACAAATGCTAAACACTTTCATAGTAACACTTGCATCAAAGCTTATGTAAAATTCTCTTTATTAGTAGAAGTTAGAACTAAATAATTAGCATATGAAGTAAATCAAAGACATTTGAATTAAATAATTAGCATACAAAGCATCAAAGGCACTCTTTTAGTCTTTAAAATATGCAAACACTTCATCCATTACCTTATTCATCATATTCCACTGTCCAACTTGAGGTAAGCAATCCTTTTCCTTGCCAGTTTCATGATACTTCAATTGCACAATAATTGTTGCATTCACAGTCAAACATAAATGGAATAGAGAAAATTTACTATGTATTACAAAAACAAACCATTTTCAAAACAAAATAAATGGCAATGAGGGAATCAATACCCAAGGCATAGGAAAAATTCAGGCTTCTACATTTGTCACTAATTTTAAGTCCAAATTCTTTTGCATATGGATCTTGATGGTATGCATTGTGGAATACAATCTGCATCGAAAGAAGCAATAGATTAGTCTTAAAAGCTACAAAGTACTCTAATAAATCCTTTTTTTCTTGAACTATGCTAAAAACATCTCGGGCACATGCAATCCTGCATGCCCAAAGAGATTTCTTCATTCAATTTTGGGATACAATTTTGTAGGTTCTCTACGTGTTTGTCTTGATCTCTATCTGGTGAGCATAGCCAATCTTCATAAATCAACTTGGGATGTTTTATACTTGTCATGTTTACTTACCAGGCATCACATGGTTATCTTAGCAGTCCCCTGGTGACATTATAATATATTCTATTTCTTGATTAGTAGGATTAAAAAATAACTACCTATAGCTGGGCCATGACCATGCCCTTATGTACTATGGTAACATCACTATAGAAGTTATTACTTTTAGATTTAATATTCACTATTTTAAATGGCTTTAAGTGATCATTACTTCAACCATACATGGTGACAAGGAATCTTGAGCTTTTGGAGCTCTTTTTAGTACTCTCTAGCAGCTCCAATACATCTCATTAAAAAATATTCTATAGATCCCTACATTAGCCAATACAGTTATCTAACAATTCACATGCTTTGGGTTGATGAAACCACTACTTTGAGATCATGAACAATAGTGGGCTATATCCATCCACATACAATAATACAATGGGGGCGTCTCAAAAAAAGTTAGAAGCTGCTACTTCCTTAAGTGATTAGAGAAGAATTCAAAGAGAAACCAGTGTGTAATGAGGCAAACCCTTGACTTTAGAATGACTTCCAGATCAATATTAACACTATTGTTGGCATGTTTTAAATTTTTTTTTTTTTTTTTTTGTGTAATTGTTGCAAGACTTGCAAAGTGATATTCCTGAATGTTGTTGTGTCAATAAAGTTCTATTTTCATGATTTGGATTTTGAATGTGCATTTCTCAATAATAAAGAATTATTTTCTACATTTATATTTCTCAAATTAGAAGTTGCTACTTCCCTAAGTGATGAGGCAAACCTTGACTTTGGAATGAATTCCAAATCATTATTCACACTATTGTTGGCATGTTTTAAATTTAATTTGTTTTCTTTTGTGTAATTGTTGGGAGGCTTGCAAAGCTATACTTCTAAATGCTAATGTGTCAATAAAGTTATATTTTCATGATTCAGATTCTGAATGTGCATTTCTCAATGATAAATAATTATTTGTTGCATTCATTTTCATATGTAGCAGTTGTTGCAACAATTTGAGGGCATGTTAGCTACTATAATTAGCTATCATTTGGGCAACACATTTTTGTATGCATCAATTATTGTACTGGATTCCCTAATATTATAACACTGCATAAAACCAAAAAAATACTTATTTACATTATATCCAAAGACATCTTCCGTGTAGGGAGAGAATACCTATAAAATTTCCATCTCTCGTTCTTGAGGATGCTGACATATAACTTTTAGAAGGGCCATAATTTTCCTTTCATTCAAATGTTTTGAATAGTGTTGGCCCTCTTCTATTTTACAGACCTATTTAGTTACACCAATGAGTATTCTGCATAAATAGTCATAAATATAGCTAACTTCTACAAAGCAATTCCTATTCCAAAAGATTTATTTGAATTACAAAAGCATACCTCCATCAGTAAATAGTTTGGTCTTTTCTGATTTCCAACTTGTAGGCATGGCAAACTAGTATGTTGTATGGTAAATCCATACGTCTCCTGGAAATACTCCACCACATATTTCATTGTTCCTTTATCATCCATAGGAAACCTATAAAAGTAATATAATTAGCAATAAGATGTTCTATACCATATATAGGTTAACTTGTAGCCTCTTGTATTAGGAATATTTCCATTTTCATATTACTAATATTAAGCATCCTAAGAATCTTACGTTAATTCCTAGGTGGGTTGAGAAGTCAACCCAAAAATATGATATTTTCTCCGCATATTTGCTCGATGTGTGACCTCAACTTTTACACCTCTCAAGGCCTTCTTAATCTATTTTAGTAGAGATGTCGTAATGACTATATTAGACTAAATTCATTATTTACATCCACATTTTAAAATTATCTTATATAATCCAACTGGGTGTTCTTTAAACCTGATACCTTAATACGATCAACATCAAACAATGGTCTAGATCCAATGTCCCTATTTAAGAGCTGAGCTACAAAATCAATAACATTTAGTGGCTCAATGAAGGCAGTCAATGCCATACCTACAAAAAAGGAGATGGTTGCCGATTGTTATTTGCAAGTCACCATTCAAGTGTAAAAATAATAATTACTCCCTGATACAAACTATAATATAATGATATGGGAAACATTTACTAATAGAGAAACAATAGTTATCCTAATTAGTAAAAGCTTAACAAATAATAGAGCAGAAAAAATAACAAGAAGACGAATCAAGCTCTATCAAAATAAGGACAAGATGTTGTTTTCTATTTATATAGAATATTTTTAACAATGCTTAAATCAATTTTGAAAAAAAGAGATTCACTTCCAGCAAGATTTCTCGATAGGGATAGATTTTTGACCGTTGAGACCTCATGTCATAAGAAGAGGAATTGGTCTCTATCAAAGTCAAGACAATATCTACATTTTGGAAGGTATGAAAGAATATATAAATTATGTGTAGGTCTTTCACAACAATTCTTAAATAAATTTTAAAAAAAAGAGATTTGCTTCCAACAAAATTTCTCGATAGGGATAGACTTTAGATCATTGAGACCTCATGGCATAAGAAGAGGAATTGGTCTCTATCAAAGTTAGGACAATATGTAGATTTTGGAAGGTGTGAAAGAATATATAAAATATGTGTAGGTCTTTCAAAGAAAGTCTTTAAAGTTAGCGAATGGGACATTGGGCATATGCACCGAGTTGTGGTGCCAAAAAGATGACAAGTTTTTTTTTTTTTTTTTTTTCTAATTTTCAATAGCGTGTACGTGCTATAGTGCATACACACTATAGCACATATGTGCTATAGTGCGTACGTGCTATAGCATGTACGCGCTATTTTGATGACCAAAAAGTTATATGATGGGTTGTAGATTGGCGACCCATCATTTTCATTTTGTTTTTTGGCTCTCCAATAGGGCGTACGCAAGTTTGACAGTGAAATTTCACCACCATTTGCCAAAATGCCTCCTTACCGACGAAATCCAAGACAACGAGCACACCCACGACAATGAGGTAAGTGATATAAACTTAACTTTGCATTGTTTAATATGTCTTCCATATTGTTTTATTGGTTTTTGATATTATTTTGTAGGGTTTTTACAAATTTCATTTAGATGTGTTTATTTAGTTGAATTTCAATTGATTTTTTATTAGGAAATGTCCATAATCAACTGGAAAATCCAAAAAACCCTCAAGAACCTCAAAATCAAAACCCTCCTCAAGAAGAACAACAAATTCCACAACCCGAACCAATTGCAAGACCTCTGCCAGGCACATAAGAAAATATAATAAATGACATAGAGAGAGGCAAAACTGAATTAGAAAGACTCATTGCTCAGTTGAAAGAATCCAGACAAACCAATCCAATGAGGGCTCAATTGGCATCATCCCTTGAATCCATTAACACTCAGATAGCCTCAGTTAGTGGTCAGTTAGATATTTGGTAGGCTAAGAGGGATGAACAAAAAAGATTTTATGCAAATAAATTGTCATATGAAGATGTTAAAAAAAAATAATAATACCAAAAGGTAGTATATGTGCATTATTTAGAAAACCCGGTGAGTAAAATACTATTAGAGAGGGTACTAAATGATTCCCCATCCATTGGTGCATACATGATGCTATTAGAAATAATTTTTGGGATAGATGGTGGATGGTTTTTGATGCCCCTCCTTGCAACAATCACGAGGTCCCCATGTATTTTTTGAAGAAATTATATTGTGAGTTTGTCCTTGGGGAGATCCCCAATTATTTTGATATGTTAGACTCCCAGGGTAGAGGTGGGGGGTCATCATTTGAAAGGCCAAGAGCACGTTGTGACCCTAATGTAGTTAGGGCACCTATGGTCCATCCACAACACGAGCATGTGATTATTCCTTTAGTTGTGAAGGAACATGTAGAGGCCAGCACTCTAGGGACCATTAATGCTTTGACGCAGACCCTCATCCATTTAACAAGCCCATTAGTTGAGGGGGAGCCTTCTATGCATTGTGGTCACATGTGCACTTCATGCGGATCCCTATGCACATTTGGCACTCATGCTAGAGATGGTGCAAATGATGGGCTTGTCACTGATCAGTTCCTGAACGAGACATTTGGCATTGACACACATGTAAATTACTAATTTGATCACATTTCATATGTATAGTGAATGATTGAGGGTCAAAGTGTTGCTGGGCCTAGCAGCAATCCTCCAGGCCCATTTTTTGTCCCTTCGATGAGTCCTGAGGTATGTATCAATTTAATCATTTTAATCAATACATATATTTATTATGTAATCATATTAAGGATTGACAAAAAAAATTATGCATGTGCATCAGTTCTCCACAGGACCCTCAACCTTTACCACAGACAAAGAACAGAGACATCATACGAGCTTCACAGAGGTACAGTTGTTTCATGTTAATTTAATTCATTTCATTATATTTATTCCATGTTTCATGTTAGATATAATGTGTATTGTATAACATGCAGCTCATGATGTCGAACACACCTCCTCATCTACGACAGTCTATTGATAGTGGAGTGGCCGTAGTTGTGGCTAGCTAATAGCCATTGACGGAGTTATGAAAGAATTTTCTTCATTTTAGCTACTGTTTATAATAGTTAATCTTAAAATTTCTAATGTTATTTATAAGTGATTATATTTATTGAATTGTTCTAGGGTCTTGCCATGCCTGATCATCCACGAGCATTTGAGGTGGACTTACAGAGTGACTATTTGTTGGCGGTAAGAAAATAATTGATTTTTTGTGTACATATATTTGATTTCAACGTATAATAAATATTGATTCATATCTACTTTCTTTGTATCAGTTGGACCTGGAGAAGAGCCTCAACAAGAGGTCAAGTGAGCGTGTCAGGAGGGCCTCACCATCTCCACTATCTCCCTCCACATGATGGCAGAGGACATCGAGAGACTTGTTTCCTTCCCCTCGTGGGAAGGAAAATATGTAGTTGAGATATTCAATACATACATACATATATATATATATATATATATATATATATATATATAGAGAGAGAGAGAGAGAGAGTTGTTTCCTTCCCTATGTATATATATAGGCATCAGAGAGACATATTCAACATACATTTGATGTACATATGACATTCTATATTTGATGTATGACATTATTGGTTAATATATGATATGTTTGTTCATATACGACATTATTGGTTATCATTTTATATTATATGTTTGTTCATATATGAGGTTAAATTAGATATGTTTGTGTGTGACATTAAATTAGATATGTGCATGTATGAAATTAAATTCCATTGCTAGAGAGTTTCCATTATGTCTACCAACTAGTAGATGTTCTTTTTTGCTTTATTAGTATTTCTCAAAAACTGCAAAGAAGCTATTTCTAGTGAATAGTTGTAAACAATTGTGATCATCGACTTCATGTACTCATGGCTTTGGCTGTGAACACTCGTAACTTTGGCTATAAGCATCCATGGCTTTGGCTATGTGCACTAGTGGCTTTGGCTGTGATAATTTATGGCTTTGGTTGTAGGCACAATATAGCCTTGGTTGTAGGTTGTCTTTCTTGCTACATATCAAAGTTACCTTTAAGAATATCATTAGTCTAAGATTATTACAATTAAAATACTATGACATAATACCTTGGAAATAATAGTCTTTAACCCATTACTTTATTTGTTAAAACATCATGTAGTATCTATTGTAGTTCTTCTACTCAAATATGTTTTCAAAAATACTTAGTATGGCAAAGAAATGTCTATGGAAAGCTTGTCAAATAGGATATTGAAGAACTAAATGTGGACAGTCATTAGTACCCATCAATAAGAACATAGACATCTTTCTCAAGCAAGCCATATGACATTAGCTTAATTTATAAATTTCCTTTGCAAATAACTAGAAGATGCTATGAATCTTAATACAGAGTTAATCACGAACTCATTATTCCATCCAAGAAGCATATATCACCCTAAGCCAATTAACCAACAGGATAAAAATTAATTCAATTTCAAAAAAAATTTGAGTATAACAAGCATCTTAGGGATTCTTACAAGAATTAACATGATGTTCACAAGAGCATTACAAGTTCTTGTAATGCTATTTCACATATTGTAATCATATTCAGTTTTGAATGGCCATTTGTGTTACAAGCATAAATGTTCTTTAAGGTCTTTTAATTCTAGACATGAATTTTATTCTGAAGCTTTTTTATGACAAACCACTCAATGCATATATTGTTGTTCCACATTATGCTGATTTGACTTTCATTGGTTGATTTGGGTCTAGACATGACGTTATTCACTACCTTTTTAATATATTATTTTTTTGTCGTGAGGTTCTAGCCTGAATGAATGTATTAATCATTGAAGTTGTGAACCTTGGTCGAGATCCTTACAAATATATTTTCAAATTGGACCTCAAATAGTTTTCTCAGTCACCCCCTATACACAGATACTAAAATTGTAGTTAATTACAAAATTAATACTGAATTAACACAAGTTTAATTGAGAAGTATTATGTACCTCAATAGGCTAGATTATTATTGATTGGGAAGCTTTATCTTAGAGTATTTGGTTTCCTAAATCTTTAGCGCAATGACACTCTTATGGAATGTGGAATTAGGTCTGCTAGCTAAGGAACGTTCTTTAAAAGGCAGAGGAAACTCAAGACTCACATGTTTCCAATCAATATAAATGTTTAAATCGCTTCTCTAATTTTTTCTATTTATGATCTTCTTAAAACTTAACTTTCTAAATGCATTGATGGGGAAATAAAGATCTTCTAGGAACTAAAGGCTAATCATTTTTAATACTTACAATTCTCTATTTTTATCTAATAATTTAAAAAAGATTGTACAAGTGTTTTCAAAGAGCAACACTTGTCACTAACATCATAAGAAGGAATATCAAAGGAGACTTACCACTGATCCCCCACCACCAAATTTAAGAGAAAACAAAAATCCACTACTAAAGATATAGTAACAATGATCATCCCTAGTCTCTCCCTTATCATGAAATGATTACCATCAAAATTTTCATTTCCAATTGTGTCATGTGCATTGAAGCGATAGTAACATTTTCACTCTCTTACTTAATGTCTCCCATTTCTGAAACTCTTGGGGAAGGGCAAGGCCATCTTCTCAGTACTTCAAAATACAATGAGTTCCATTTTTTCCCATATTGATAATCGTTGACTTAAAGTATAGTCAAAGTATTGACAACCCATAGGAACTCAACCTTTGAACATCCCATCTATAAATGACCTCATAAAGAAATTTCAATAAACCCGCATGAAACAGTGAAACAAAAGTTGCATACTTTTGAAGATGATCATACTGCAGGTGATCAATATGTCTCAAATCTATATTCAGTTCTTTTACTATGCATATAAATGGTTTGTTATATAAAAGACTTATATCCACTAGATAAATAATCATTTTCTTACTATGCTATCCTTATCCTTGGCTGATCTCTGGTAGACCATTTCTTAACCATCCTCCTTTGATCTATAGGTCACTGTATTAATCTAGTTCATCTTGTCTCTACTCAAATTAATAAGAATTGGCAATCTTAGGGATTGCCAAAAGAGGAATGGGTCCAAGTGGAAGATAGGATTTAGAAGTCAGTTTAATTAAAACATAATAAATAGTGTATTACAAAAAGGAGAATGGTATGTTCTTTGCAATCTACTCCCTTATACATTCTATCAATGTTCCACATTGAACCTAATAGAGAACATCACAACACATAACTAACAACATAGAACATACCTCCTAGCCACCTCAAGAACATAAAATTTCAATACCAAAGTGCACAAGTTTAAATTCAAAGCCTCAAAGGTCAAGAGCACAACAAATAAAAATAAATAAATAAATACAAACAAAACCCACATTTGATGGAATCACAGAAAATCTAGTGGCTAGATAGTTACAAGCTGATTCAAGCTAATCCTTCATCACCATTAAGATTGAAAATAACATACCCAATTCAAAATCAATTTACATATACAAAGTGACTAACATTACTCACAAAGAAGGAGTAGAAGCTACACACTACCTTGCATCCAAGGTGTGCTAAAGAACATAACCGAACTCTTGGAGATCATATAATCCTAAGTTTACATAATCTGGTAGTAACACATTTCATTAACTTATGTAACATTTACCAAGTTCCATGATTTTTCTTTCCAAAAATGATATGCTAGATACACTTTCCAACAATATAATTAAGATCCTTCCATCACATACTGCAAGTTTCAGCATCACCCGAGATGGCGTTGTAGAATGAAAATAGAATGTGATCTCCAAAAAGTGAGAAAGGTTATTGTAGGTCTCTACAACATGGTTTTGTAGGAAATTGAATGTCATCCATATCTCGCACGAGCTCTTAGATATGCCTCGTCAAAGATTGTAGCCCTGTGGCATTTAGTGACCCTTAGGGACATTCCAGTTTAGCATGCCTAAGAACATTCGAGCATTGAAGGGGACAATATGAGGGTGGGGATAGGTTTACCTGGCCACCCAAAGCTAATGGAGTAGATAGTTTGATCCCACGACAAAAGATGAGAGAGATTTGGCAGGTGGCAACTTTGTACTAGCCAACACTGCAAGTTTCAGCATCACCTGAGATGGCATTGTAGAATGAAAATGGAATGTGATCTCCAAAAAGAGATAGAGGTTATTGTAGGTATCTACCACACAGTCCTGTAGGAATTGGAATGTCATCCATATCTCACATGAGCTGCGAGATATGCCCCATCAAAGATTGCAACCCTGTGGCATTTAGTGACCCTTAGGGACATTCCGGTTTAGCGTACCTGAGAATGTTGGAGCACTAAAGGGGAAAAGATGAGGTTGGGGATAGGGTTTACCCAGCCACTTGGAGCTAATGGAGTAGACAGTTTGATCCCACGACGAAAGATGAGAGAGATTTGGCAGGTGGCAACTTTGTACTGGCAACCATTGCAAGTTTCAGCATCACCTGAGATGGCATTGTAGAATGAAAATGGAATCTCCAAAAAGTGAGAGAGGTTATTGTAGGTCTATGCAACACAGTTTTTTAGGAACTAGAATGTCATCCATATCTCGCATGAGCTCTAAGATATGCTCCATCAAAGATTGTAGCCCTGTGGCATTTAGTGACCCTTAGGGACATTCCGGTTCAGCGCTCCTGAGAATGTTCGAGCACTGAAGGGGACAAGATGAGGTTGGAGATAGGGTTTACCTAGCCACTTGAAGCTAATGGAGTAGATAGTTTTATCCCATGATGAAAGATTATAGAGATTTGGCAGTTGGCAACTCTATACTCGCCAACACTACAAGTTTCAGCATCACCCAAGATGGCGTTGTAGAATGAAAATGGAATGTGATCTCCAAAAAGTGAGAGAGGTTATTGTAGGTCTCTAAAACATGGTCTTGTAGGAACTAGAATCTCATCCATATCTCACATGAGCTCTGAGATATGCCCCGTCAAAGATTGCAGCCCTGTGGCATTTAGTGACCCTTAGGGAAATTCTGGTTCAGCATGCCTGAGAATGTTTGAGCACTAAAGGGGACAAGACAAGGTTGGGGATAGTGTTTAACTAGCCACCTAGAGCTAATAGAGTAGACAGTTTGATCCCACGATGAAAGATGAGAGAGATTTTGCAATTGGCAACTCTGTACTTGCCAACACTACAAGTTTCAACATCACCCGAGATGGCATTGTAGAATGAAAATGGAATGTGATCTCCAAAAAGTGAGAGACATTATTGTAGATCTCTGCAACATAGTCTTGTAGGAATTGGAATCTTATCCATATCTTGCACGAACTTTGAGATATGCCTCGTCAAAGATTATAGCCTTGTGGCATTTAGTGACCCTTAGGGACATTCTGGTTCAGCGTGCTTGAGAACATTTGAGCATTGAAGGGGACAAGATGAGGTTGGGGATAGGGTTTACCCAGCCACCCAGAGCTAATGGAGTAGACAGTTTGATCCCACGATGAAAGATGAGAGAGATTTTGTAGGTGGCAACTCTATACTCGCCAACACTGCAAGTTTTAGCATCACCCGAGATGGCATTGTAGAATGAAAATGGAATGTGATCTCCAAAAAGAAAGAAAGGTTATTGTAGGTCCCTGCAACATGGTCTTGTAGGAACTAGAATGTCATCCATATCTTGCACGAGCTCTGAGATATGCCCCGTCAAAGATTGCAGCCCTGTGGCATTTAGTGACCCTTAGGTACATTCTAGTTCAGCATGCCTGAGAATGTTTGAGCACTGAGATATGCCCCATCAAAGATATTTGAATTCACAATGTTTAATGAGAATATAGTTGAGGCTTTCTTTACTTTTCTATGTTAGGTTTGGCTTTCAATTTTGGTTTCCCTACTTATCTATGTGAAAGTTCCACTTTCATAAGTAACATGGATGCAATAATACTAAATTAAGTATAGGTCCATGGTTCTAGAAGCTTCACATAGCTTCTCTTCAACTATGGATCTTGTAAGCATTGTACCATGAGTATTGGTGTTGTGAGAATATACAAAGCATATATATTGTTTGACCAAATGTCTTCAATGAACATGAACTATATGGAAGAAGAGAAGACATGTTGCAAAGTCTTTGAAAATTTTCTTCAAGAAATGTAAGGAGCCATGGGTGATTCATCCAAATTATTTGGTAAAATAAGAGGAAGAATGAGTCAACGTTGATGATAGAGGTAAATGCTAAATAATATTTATTTAATCACATTGTTTGAAAAAACTTTAATGACCTTTAAATACAATTGAAAGAAATGGAATTAATCTCCCTTACTCATGTAGATGAATAAAATTGGAATTTAGAAAAGAGAGGGACATCTGCCATAAAACCATGCAATCATGCAATTCTTGATGGGAGAATCATAAGTTCATTGTTAGATGGATATGCCAAATGTGGAAGAACTAAAAGGAAAATATGTTGATTGATTGAATATAAAACCAAAGATGTGGAATATTTAAAAATATATCATGGCGCTATTAATAGGATCAAACTAATAGAATCAAACTCTACAAACATGGGTATTCAAACTATGAACAAAAAAAACATCATTATTGAGGTTTTAGCATGGTGTGACAGATAGCGTCTTATTGAAGCTAACAAGAAGCATCCTTCCATATAGTGTTTTATAGGCATAAAATTAAAGTGGCATAAAACCATTCACATGCAAAAACATCTAGAACATGTGATAAAATCATACGTTCAAACCATTCATGTAGCCATAGTCACAAATTTCAACAAAGAATTCAACCAACATAAAGGTGCTAAACTTTGTAAGCTATGGATAACTATTGATCTTTAAATATATAAAAATTTGTATGGGTCTAAGGTAATATGCATTATGAAATTTCTTGATTTTCCAAAATATTATATCTAAAAATTCACAATCATCAAATCTTAGCATCCAATCAAGTAATCCAGTAATACAAGCATCAAACCAATGTGATAACAAAAAATCAAAGTTGATTCCATAAGGTCTAACAATATCATATAATTCATTTATCGATAATTTGAAACATCATAAGCATATGTCTAATAATGTCATACATGAAATATATGTAAAAAATGACATACATAGAAAAAATTATACAAAACATATGCCCAATAATGCCATATAGGTGTAAAATGTACATCATTAGATATATACTCTTTCCAACTAGGGGAACAAAATAAATCCCTAATTGCCTTTAATTACCAACAAGTGGGAGATGGTGTATATAACAAGGCCTTCCTAACATGCTCACTAGTCCATTAGTCTAGAATCTTCTGTAACTCAACATGTTACAATCAAAATTATATATGAATTTTATATTGAATTTCAGTACTAATGAAATTTTAATGTAAACTCTTTCATACCTTATTCATTGGCTTAGAACTAGTGAGTGCAATAAGGACTCGTTGATCAATACAATGATGAAGATGTAAAGGAATCTTTGATGTCAATAGCTGAAAATGATAATACATGAGACTCAAATGCAGTTATGAAGAATACACATTTTCTTTTGTCTCCATATCAAATAAAATATTTTGGTACCTCTGTGAATGTAGTATGACATCCTTCATTTTATAGTGTTGATCCCAAAGCTACAACACTTATTATTTATTACACATGTATGTAAATCTATTAAGCATCAAATTCAACACCTTTGTGTGCAAAATAATGTACTATATGTTAGAGTAATAAATTCATTTTCTTAGTAATTAAACTATATTGATATAATTACTAAGTTACTTATTATATTGATATAGTTTACTTATAATTCCTTTCGATTTACAACTAATTGAAATGATTTCCCCAATTTTCCATCTAGTCACTAGAAAATTGGATTTGTTGTCTCTTTCTCTTAAAGAACCGGATCTACTAGTTCCTTTGGTCTAGAAGCCTTCCATTGAGATTGGGGTTTTGAAAGGTTCAAGGGTTGAGGAACTTTTTATAGAATATCTTGAAGAAGGAGAGGTCATGTATAATGGTTTTGAGGAAGGCTAGAGTTCCATCCAGATGGTGTTGCAAAATGGCCAAGCAGAGGAGGAGGTAGAAGAATAAATAGAATAAATGCATGAGAAGGAGGGTCATGGGAACAATGCAAAATTTTGGGAGGGAATCAATTAGGAGAATGGCTCAAATATGCTTCTCAACTAGAAGGAGAGTATTGAATTGAACATTGATACTAGTCCACCTCATAGCAAGATCACCAATGTTGGTGATGACCTTGTTAAGGAGATCACTACCAATCAGAATTTTACCTATAAGCCTACAAGACTTCATCCCTTGGTAGTGATAATGGTGGTAATTATGGTTGAATGTGTTTGAAATAAAAAAAGAAACGAAGGGTGTTTTGCATGACAATATTCACTCATCATAGGTTGTATGGATTCAAACCCACAACCAAGCTTTTATACCATTATACAAGTTACAAATTATAAGACTATGCCTTTCATGATAGTCACATTTTCATATTGGCAAATTAAGAATGGCTTTCGAAAAAAACATAATAAATACTTCCAAATACAAATGAAGCCAATGTATTGTATTATAAGCTCAAATGATAAAGACCAAGCCCAAACATTTATTAAGGTGTAGCATTTATAATTGTTAGGTTCATGTGAAGAAGTCATCGTTCATATTCTCATTATTGTGTAATTTGATGATAAGAAGAATACAATGATATAGAGGTTGATAGTGACTTAAAACTTTACAAAATGCAATCAATGAGAATTTTACATTGAGGGGGGAGTAATAATCAATGTTTCATTCTCATTGTTTGACAAACTCTTATATAAAGAGGGAGTAGACAGATGATATGGTTTAGTCTTCTTCTAAGAATCTTAGTCATATTGGTTCAGAAAGATTCATGATACAACTACTATACTTAGCATGACTAATTGATGCTAAAAACCTTAGTATTGATGCTACAAACCTTAGTATTGACATAGTTTAACCTCTATAATTCTAGGCATAAGATGATTAGCATACAATGGTACTTGAACAAAGAACACTAATAAATATTGAGGATGTGAATTGATAATACCATTTCGCAGATGATTTTGGCATCTCACCCTTTATGACTTGTGCGTCAACTTTATTAGCCCTCTTCTTTGGTGATCTACAAATGAAGAATTAGCACAGTAAAAAATCTAAGATAAGATTAAAAAAATGGGTCCTATTAAAGAATCTAATATAAATTCAAATAATGTATCTAGATTCTAAACAAATCAAAACTAAATCTCATCACTTACACATCATAACAATATGGTCCAGCTTAGTCATGTGATAGTCATGGGGAAGAGGTTGTAACATTGTATTTGGATCCAATTGATCACTTTTTCTCTCTCTCCCAATTCAATCTAATGAGCCAACTAGATGTGCTCGACATTTTAATGTCTCAAGTATTGCCTCATGGTCTGACTCGCAAACTTTCCAAAGAATCTTATTATGTGGTTTTCCACCATATTTTATCAAGTGGACATTTGATGCGACAACAAGGTTTGAATAATGAAGAATCTTCCTCTCTGTTTGCCAATCCTTGAATAACCACAAGTCAGGATTCTTCATAGGATATCGTCTAAGCCATGTGCCTGTTACAACCACCACTCTGACATGGTACTCTAAAACTTCACAATCTATAACTGAGTGATCCAATTTTTTTTTGGCTTCAACACAACAACACAAATAATAGTCTGTCCCTTCTTCATTGTCTTCAGGTGCAATAACAGCAAAAACATGCCCTGCAGTGACAAATGTACAAAATGTGGTCATTAATTCAGAAAATACTTGGGTAAAAGTTATAAAGTTACATATTGAAAATACAAAGATATATAAATTTATATATATTACCAGGTTGCACTAGATCTGACAAGCAATCAAAGTCAATAGATGAATCCATCTCTACCATTTCCAGTGCTTGTGGGGGACGCTAGGTGTCAATTGGGTCCAAAACCTCTATATCCCATTTGTCCACCCATTCAGTTGACTCACAGTCATCCCAATTTTCCTCTGCACATGATGGACAATAGCATGCCATTTTTTGTGTGTGGATACTCCATGAACTTGCATCAGAGCTTCTAAAAGAGTGTAACTCACTAGATCCTATTAGTGTACAACAATCCTAATATGGTGCAATGTTAGTATTATCTATCAACCAAAAAAATCTATGAACTGTAGACTCACTTTCTTTACCTGGACCCATTGTAGCATTACACCATTGGACGATGGATTTTGCATCTATCAATATTGCTCCATCTTTGTACTTTAGTTCTTCATGAGACAAAGCTATTTTAATGCATGTGCCTACACCATCATGCTCTCCCTTACCATGACCAGCCTCTGTGAAATTCCACATTTATTGAATTCTACACAACCTATGCATCTTGCTCAACCAATAGAACATTCGTGCATTCTTGAATTGAGATGCACAATTGTCTGACCAAATAATGTGCTGATGCTATGATATGCCCCTGCTAGCCAAATCTCCATAAAATAGTTGAAAACAACTATGTACAAAATTCGTAGAATGTGATCGATCATCGCTGATGTAAAAATGGTACTCCCTCAAAATCTTCCTGTCATCCTCTGCACATGTAGGTGAATGCATGAATGTTATGTGAACAAATATGGAAACCTGTTGAGATGTATAATACTTTGCTTGTAGCTCATTTTGTGGTTGTAGTGTGTAGTTCTCTGCAAAATCTACAACCAAAACAATGGTATCCAATGGAAACGTATCCTTGCACAACTTGAATTGCAAATCCATCCATCGAGCTCTATGGGTATGCCTTGCATACTCGTAAATAATGTTTTCATGAAAAATCTTCATGAACTCATACACTGGAATCTTTTCAATACCTAGATCGCATCTTTTACCATGTTTCCCATCTTTTAGAGCATATGTCACTGTCTTGAATTTTTCGTAATCTACTATTTCATTTCCAATTGCATGTGTACTATCCATATGTTGACAAGTTGATAAAAGTTGCAAAGAACCATAAAATAAGCACGTACCATCAAAGCATGATGTCTTGTAAAATTTTTGGCCATCCCCTATTTCACATTAAATGTTGGATATGAATTCCTTTGAAGATCTTGGTGGCTCTTTTATGTCACAATCCTGCAAAACAAACTGAGAATGCAAAACTATGCATATGTGCTTGAAAATATCAAAATGGTTAGAAAATTCAATATGTATCCTACAACAACAAGTTGTGCATGTGTGATTTATTTTTACATAAAAAGGTTTATGCATCTCAAAAAATCTTTGAATTATTCAAATTTGAGGATAGATACCAATAAATTTTGCAAAAAATTGTGTATGAGTTGAGTCCAAAAAATGTTTTGCATGTGGCTCATGATTTTGGCTGTCAATCCTCCTTCTTACAACATCTCTTTGATTAGGAGAAACACGTGTGTTATTTTTCCAAAAATATTCGATTAGTGATTTCAAGGCTTCACTAATTTCTTTATCCTTTTGTGGTAGTCTACTGCCAAATGTCCATAACTCATTTTTTGTTGGATCTTCTAATCTCTCACGCCTTAGCATGGCTCTCCTTAAGGTACCTCTACCAATTTTTAATGTTTTTCTTGTCTTTCTCATGAGTCGAGCTTTCTTCATTTGGCTACTTACTATTGTTAATGTGAGTACTCATCTTGTGATAGTACTATCTTTGGTGCATGATTTAGAACCCACTTTGTCATAAGCACTCATTAGATTCTTTACAATATTTCTTTCATTTGAATCATCCATCATTATTAGCCCAAGAATCTTCATGATAGGCCTAAATTTCAAATTCCTCATCATTTCAAAAAATAATTGGCATTGACCTATAATATTTAATTCTTCAAAAAATAATCTCCACATATGATTAACTTTTCTTTGACAAGTACGCTTGCTAATCTTGTCAAGCATTGATTTCAAAATGTTAGTATCAATATCAATCAAATATTTTGGTTTTCTAAAATGAATTCTAGAAGGTGTTCTAATCTCTTATATTCTCTCAACATTTTGAACATCAATATAAGGTTGAGTGTATTGTGTACCTTGAACCAAAGATGATGTGCCTTGGAAATAAGATGTAAAAGATGGAATATCACCTACTTGATGTGTTGATGTTGTTCTTTCAACATGACTTGATGAAGTGTGTATATCGTCGGATCTATAAATCAATGTCTCTTCAACATGAGAGGATGATATGACTTCAACATTGGAAGATGGTGTAGCAGATGATATGACTCCAACATTCAAAGATGGTGTAGCAGATGATATGACTCCAACATTGGAGGATGGTGTAGCTTCACAATTCAATTGTCTTCTTGAGCATAACAATCTCATTCGTTCTCTTTGTCTTTCTAATTATTCCTCCTTGTTTCTTTGTACTGGTGGTTCTTGATCCTCTTCGAAAGTTAATTCTTCATCATTGCTTTGCAATTTTCTTTGTTCACGTAGTAATTTCATTTTATCTCTTTTAATTTTCAAATCTCTCTCCCTATCTACATTTGTTTGAATCTTTGGTTTCTTCCTTGGCATGATGATGATTTCTACATGTCAAATTATTCAAACATCTAGATTACTTAAAATGTGTAAATTACAAATTATTCAATTACATATAAAAATTATAATTATTTGAACGAATACACAATATATATCAAATGACTTGTCAAATTTCTAACCATTTCGAAATAACATTTCATTCAAACATACAATTTTCAATGAATTTACTATATATTACATACTATATCAAATTATAATCAAATTTATATCTATATATCGACAAAAAATATTTAAAATGTATTGCACTAGCCTTTTCTATTAAAGGAATATTCAAAAATTCTTCAAATAACGTATCCAATGATTGAATTTGGTGTTTGCTAGCTTCCAAAAGTGTTGAAATAGTGTTTGCTAGATGTTGAAACACGTGTTTTCTATCGGAATAACAGAGAGCATAACAAACCAAAAGTTAAAAATGGATGAAATGGGCCCCAAGGTTGGTTTTTGACCATTTTTTGGTGATTTGAGATAGTGCGTACGCACTATAGCACGTATGCACTATAAAGCATGTATGCACTATAGTGTGTACGCACTATCTCAAAACACATCACTCCCCATCCTCCCTACTCTCTCTCCCATCCCCTCCCTCTCTCTCTTCCTACTCCCTCCCATCCTTTACTCTCTCTCACTCTCCCTCTCCCACCACCTACTCTCTCTACCTCTCTAATCCCCTCTCCTCTCCCATCCCCGACTCTTTAGATCTCTCACACAAACTCTTATCCCCCCTATCTCTCTCCATCTCCATCTCCTACCACCTAATTTTCTCCCCCATCCCCTACTCTCTCTCTTCTCTCCCATCCCCTACTTTGTCTCTCTTACACACATTCCCATTCCCCCTCTCTCTCCCTCTCCCACCACCTACTTTCTCTCCCCCATCATCATACTCTCTCTACCACCCCCTAATCTCTCTCACACTCACAAGTAGAACTACTACCTACTATCTCTATCTCTCTCAAGTTCTCTCTCTCCCTCTCTACTCTCTCTCTCCCCCATCTTGTACAAGCTCTCTTTGCCTGTCCCACTTTCTCTCCCATCACCTACTTTCTCTCCCCCATCCCCTGCTCTCTCTCTCTCTCATCTCCCATCCCCTACTCTCTCACAATCTCACACTCTCCCCCATCCCCTACTCTCTCTCTCTCTCTCTTCTGCCATCCCCTACTCTCTCACACTCTCACTCTCTCCCATCCCCTACTCTATCTCTCTTACACATACACGCCCATCTTCCCTCTCTCTTTCCCTCATCCACTGCCTACTTTCTCTCCCCCATCGTCATACTCTCTCTCTCTGCCACCCCCTACTCTCACACTCTCACACTCTCTCTCATCCCCTGATCTATCTCTCTTACACACACACTCCCATCCCCCCTCTCTCTTTTCCTCTCCCACTGCCTACTTTCTCTCCCCCATCATCATACTCTCTCTCTTCCACCCCCTACTTTCTCAAAACACATCACTCCCCATCCTCCCTACGCTCTATCCTCCATACTCTCTCTCTCCCATCCCCTCTCTCTCTCTCTTCCTACTCTCTCCCATCCTTTACTCTCTCTCACTCTCCCTCTCCCACCACCTACTCTCTCTACCTCTCTCACCCCCTCTCCTCTCCCATCCCCGACTCTTTAGATCTGTCACACACACTCTTATCCCCCCTATCTCTCTCCCTCTCCCTCTCCTACCACCTAATTTCTCTCCCCCATCCCCTACTCTCTCTCTTCTCTCCCATCCCCTACTTTGTCTCTTACACACATTCCCATTCCCCTCTCTCTCTCTCCCACTGCCTACTTTCTCTCCCCCATTGTCGTACTCTCTCTACCACCCCCACTCTCTCTCACACTCACACTACTACTACCTACTATCTCTCTCTCTCTCAAGTTCTCTCTCTCCCTATCTACTCTTTCTCTCTCCCATCTTGTACAAGCTCTCTTTGCCTCTCCCACTCTCTCTCCCATCGCCTACTTTCTCTCCCCCATCCCCTGCTCTCTCTCGTCTCCCATCCCCTACTCTCTCACACTCTCACATTCTCCCCCATCCCCTACTCTCTCTCTCCTCTCCCATCCCCTACTCTCTCACACTCTCACTCTCTCCCATCCCCTACTCTATCTCTCTTACACATACACCCCCATCCCCCCCTCTCTCTTTCCCTCTCCCACTGCCTACTTTCTCTCCCCCATCATCATACTCTCTCTCTCTGCCACCCCCTACTCTCACACTCTCACACTCTCTCCCATCCCCTGCTTTGTCTCTCTTACACACACACTCCCATCCCCCCTCTCTCTTTTCCTCTCCCACTACCTACTTTCTCTCCGCCATCATTGTACTCTCTCTCTGCCACCCCCTACTTTCTCAAAACACATCACTCCCCATCCTCCCTACTCTCTCTCTCCCATCCCCTCCCTCTCTCTCTTCCTACTCTCTCCCATCCTTTACTCTCTCTCACTCTCCCTCTCCCACCACCTACTCTCTCTACCTCTCTCACCCCCTCTTCTCTCCCATCCCTAGCTCTTTAGATATCTCACACACACTCTTATCCCCCCTATCTCTCTCCCTCTCCCTCTCCTACCACCTAATTTCTCTCCCCCATCCCCTACTCTCTCTCTTCTCTCCCATCCCCTACTTTGTCTCTCTTACACACATTCCCATTCCCCCTCTCTCACCCTATCCCACTACCTACTTTCTCTCCCCCATCATCATACTCTCTCTACCACCCCCTACTCTCTCTCACACTCACACTACTACTACCTACTATCTCTCTCCCATCGCCTACTTTCTCTCCCCCATCCCCTGCTCTCTCTCTCTCATCTCCCATCACCTACTCTCTCACACTCTTACACTCTCCCCCATCCCCTACTCTCTCTCTCCTCTCCCATCCCCTACTCTATCTCTCTTACACATACACCCCCATCCCCCCTCTCTCTTTCCCTCTCCCACTGCCTACTTTCTCTCCCCCATCGTCATACTCTCTCTCTCTCTCTGCCACCCCCTACTCTCACACTCTCACACTCTCTCCCATCCCCTGTTCTGTCTCTCTTACACACACACTCCCATCCCCCCTCTCTCTTTTCCTCTTCCACCACCTATTTTCTCTCCCCCATCGTCGTACTCTCTCTTTGCCACCCCCTACTTTCACACTTTCACACTCTCTCCCATCCCCTACTCTCTCACTTTCATAGATACACACACTCTTATCCCCACACTCTTCTTCTTCTTCTCTCCCATCCCTTGCTCTCTACATTTATCACACACACTCCCATCCCCGCTATTTCTCTCCCTCTCCCTCTCCCTCTCCCTCTCCCACTCCCTGTCCTATCGCCTATTGTCTATCTCTCTCAAGTTCTCTTTCTTCCTCTCTCTCTCTCTCTCTCTCTCTCTCTCTCTCTCTCTCTCTCTCTCCCATTCCTTACTCACTTTCTCTCCCATCCCCTACTACTTTCTCTCAAACTCTCATACTCTCTCCCATCCTTTACTCTATCTCTCTTATAAATAAATACACATTCCAATTTCCCCCCCTCTCTCTCTCACAGTCCTTGTCCCACTGCCTACTCTCTCCCATCCCCTACTCTATCTCTCTTAAATGCTTCCATTCCACCTCTCTCTCCCTCCCACTCCCTCTCCCACCACCTACTCTCTCTCTCTCTCTGTCTCTCTCTCTCTGTCTCTCTCTCTCTCTCTGTCCCATCCCTCTACCATTGCCTACTCTCTCTATCTCTCTCTCCCCTCTCTCATTCTTGACTCTCTCTCTTTCACACACACACCCATCCCCCCTCTCTCCTCTTCCATTCCCTACTTTTTCTCTCACTTGCTCCTCCTCTCCCACTTCCTACTCTCTCTCACTCTCACTCTCACTCTCACTCTCTCCCTCTCCACTCTCTCTCTCTCTCTCTGCTACCCTCTAGTCTCTCTTAAATTTTCACACTCTCTCCTATCCCCTACTCTCTCTCTCTCTCTCTGCTACCCTCTAGTCTCTCTTAAATTTTCACACTCTCTCCTATCCCCTACTCTCTCTCTCTCTCTCTCTCTCTCTCTCTCTCTCTCTCTCTCTCTCTCTCTCTCTCTCTCTCTCACACACACACACACACACACACACACACACACACACACACATTTCTATTTCCCCCTATCTCCCCCTCTCCCACTCCCTCTCCCATCGCCTACTCGCTCTTCCATCCCCTACTCTCTCTTGAGCTACTTTGTCTTCCCCCTCTCCCATTCCATACTCTCTCTCTTTCACACACATGCACTCCCATCCTCCTCTCTCTCAAGTTATTCATCTCCCACTCTGTCTCCCATCGCCTACTCTCTCTCTCCCCCATCCCCTACTCTTAATCTCTCTCTCCAAACCTATACTCTCTCTCACACTTCCTCTCTCTCCCATCCCCTACTTTAAATCTCTTTCCCCCATCCCGCACTCTCTCTTTTCTACCCCTACTCTCTCTCACACTTCCTCTCTTTGCCACCCCTACTCTCTCTCTCTCTCATCCTATACTCTCTTTTCCACCCCTACTCTTTCTCACTTTCTCTCTCCCATCTCATACTCTCTCCCCTCTCCTATCCCCTACTTTCTCTCTATCTCTTTCACACACACACATAGCCATTCCCCTATCCCCCCCACCTAGTTCTCTTTTGCAACTTACATCTTAATAGTGCATGCACACTATAGTGCATGCACCCTATAGCGCACACGCGCTATTTAGAACTAATCTTTAAATAGTGCGTGCACACTATAGTGCATGCATGCTATAGGGCGCACATGCTATTTAAACCTTAATCAAACCCAAGCCTAAGGCTTGGTTTTTCCTTGGAGATCCAACCCAAAGGTTTGGATTTGATGAACAAGCCTGAGATGTGTTTTCCAGCAAACAGACAAAAAATGATTGTTTTCTTTCTATGCTCCCCTTCAAGATTTCTCGTGGTTGGGTATCGATAAGATCAGGTTAGATAGCATTAAAGGTCTCTGTGTTAGCTATCTAACCATATAATTTATTTTTAGTTTGAACTATTTCAAGCCTTTCATCTATAATTTCTTTTGAATGTATGTTCATTTCTTGTCAAAAACCACCATGTACTAATTGGGCTATAGATTTTAGCTCGTTCATCGAATTTTGTAACAACTTAGTTTTTTAGAAACTAGACTCCATTCTACACACTTTGAAAAAAAAAAGTTTTGATTTTAGATTAGTTTTCAATTATTTCTAGGGGGAGCACATAGATATTTCACATTTTTGGGATGTGTCTAGTTAAAAAATTTATTAAAATAAAATACACATTATAAAATTACCCAAAAAATCTGGGATAAACTACATAGTGTTAAGTAACTTTTGACTAGAGTGATTAAAATTTTTTTTTTTTAAAAGTTAAAATTTTAGGGGGGCCACATTTTGTACTGTGTTATGTTTTCTTGGAATAAATAGTACCACTTTTGTGGCCCCCCTTTTTGAGGACCTAAAACTAAACCATTTTGAAAAAAAATTAGTAGTTTAGAAACTAGATTCAAAAGACTATGACTTTTTTTTTTGTCATATCTAAAAATTTTGAGCATAACTATCTTCAAATTCTTGTTGAAGTTCAAAATTTGCAGATTTCAGGAAAAAGGTGTCCACTTATACCCCCCTTTTGGCACCACAACTTTGTGCACTTACCCCATTAAATAATTGGATGCTCACCAAGTAAAATTTTGGCTTCAAAGAAAATCACCTCAAAAAATATGAAAAGGAGGCAATGCAGATGATGATTTTTTTCACTAAAATCATGTGACCTTCATGGATTGCTCCTTACATCCCCCCCACCCTCTTGTGATTTGGTTGCTATGAATTTCAAACTAGCTCAATTTATTAGGCAAACCTTGCAATGAGACCCTTGGTATTTTAATTTCCTTGTAGGAGGACAAAATGTAGGTTTCTAAAGGTATGGAAGACTTCAAGTAATGCTGAAATAAATTTTAAAGGATGGGAATCACTTCTAGATTTTTCTCAAGGACAAGATATAATTTTCTATAGATATGGAAGACTTTTAGCAATGCTTAAATCAATTTTGGAAAAATGAGATTCACTTCCAACAAGATTTCTCTATAGGGATAGATTTTGGCCTTTTAGACCTCATGGAACAAGAAGAGGAATCAATCTCTGTCAAAGTTAGGAAAAAATGTGGGTTTAAGAAGATATGAAAGAATCTTGGCAATGCTGAGATCAAAATCAAAGGACAAGAATCACTTCCAACAAGATTTCTCTGAAGGGCATGATTTTGGCATTCACAATCTCATGGACCAAGAAGATGAATTGGCCTCTATCAAATTCAAGACAAAATGTAGGTTGTCTAAAGGTATGAAATATTTTTAACATTGTTGGAATTGATTTTCAAAGGACTAGATTCACTTCCAATTAGATTTTTAAATAGTTCAAGATGCTAGCCTTTAAGACCTCACAGAACAAGCACTAACAAAATGTAGGTTGTCCAAAGGTATGGAATATTTTTAGCATTGTTGGAATCAATTTTAAAAGGACTAGATTCGCTTCCAACAAGATTTTTAAATAGTTTAAGATTTTGGCCTTCAAGACACTAGCCTCTAACAAGCACTGGGTTCTAAAAAAATTAGGATAGAATGTAGGTTTGTAAAGGTATGGAAGAATTTTAGCAATGCTAAAATCAATTTTGAGAGGATTAGGATCACTTCCAACAAGCTTTCTCTAAAGGGTAACATTTTGGTCTTGGAGGCCTCATGTAGCAAGAAGAGGAATTGAGCAGTTAGATGGGAAGTCAGACGCTATGAAAATACGAAGGGAAGTCCAAGATTTTGTAGATGATGGTACACAAATGCAAACTTCTTAGTTCTCCACATACTTCAAGACCACAAAGTAAAAATCAAGAACACAAACAAAACATGTGTACAAGAATATGATTCCTAAGTGTAGCCTAAAGAATGCACAAATTACTTTCTACTAAAAACCCATCTACAAATAGAATAACAAAAAAATTGGTTTATTAATCTTCTGAGTTGTATAAACATAAATTTTAATCATAGTTTGAGCAAGCATAGTTCCTTTCATACAAGAAATGACTAACTCATTAAGAAAAAAGGAAAACATGATATAACCACATTGGGAACTATAGAAAATGCATCTGCATGGCATTTTAAAGTAGGCACAATTACTTTTGTACACAAAAACCAACTAAATGGTAAGAAACCAAAAACAAATTAAACAATAGAGGATGTGATTCCCATATGGAGCTACAGAAAGTGACTCTAAAGAATTACTGCCTAAACATAACACAATTATATTTCTACTTAAAAACCACAAAGTAAAATGCAAGATCCAACTGACAATAATACACTTAGTATGATGTTCAATTAAAATCTTGGAAAAAAACAATACCATTATAGCCTAAGAAGCCATAGTTTCCTTCCTAACTAGAGGAAAAAAGGGGAAGACGAGAAATAGGATCAAAAAATTGAATAAAAGAAGGGGAACATTAAAACAAGGCAAGAAATACCTCTGATGGTCACCTGTTCTTGCTTTGTCTATTTTTTATTTACTTGGTTTGGCTTGATAGATTGATGATTTTTGCAGATGGGTTTTGCAGAAATTGCATTGCTGTTGATCGAAGAAAGGGCTGCTTTTGGCATAATTTCCATGTCCATATGAGGAATTTCTTGATCTCCATTCTTAGTGTTCTCTCCGTTGGGGTTGAATCTCCTGGGAGTCACAATACCAACTAATCCTCCTTTCATTTTTTTTCTATGAAAAAAATGAACCAGTACCCAAAACTCTCTCCTTGATCACTACCTACAGTGGATTCTTCATAACCACAGTGAACTCCTCCATCTCAACAAAGTCCACCATTTCTCCCTCTTTTCTCTGCCATTCAAATTTTTGAACTAGTATGGCCATAATAAGCTCAACATGGAGCATGGCTAGTCCCATGCTAGGGAAAATCCTCCTCCCAATGCCAAAAGGCATCATCTTGATCTCCTTGCTTACCATCAAATTGACATCCACCTTCACAAATCTCTCTAGCACAAACTTCACTAGATTCTCCCACTCCATGGGATCATTGATATCAAAATCCCCAAGACTACAATCTTGCATAATACTAAGTGAAAGAATGAACTTCCCAGGTGGATGTCTATGCAGTGTCTCCTTCACCACTACCTCAAGGTAGGGCATTTGAGATTGAAGCTTCTCCTCCTCCACCAAGTTCTTAACCCCAATTTCTTCAATTTTGTTGAAAACCCTAGCCTGGACATAAGGAAATTTCACCAAATTCACCATGATCCATTGTATTGTAGTCAAAGTTGTGTTAGTTCCTAAGTTCCATACCCCATTCGCCTATCCCTCCTCCCCAATTGAGAAAATAACCCAAATGTTTTACCTCAAAAAGCTCTTGCCCGAAATTCTCTCTTTTTTTTTGTTACGAACCTAAGTTGGTCAAAATTTTGACCAACTCAGGCATAAAAGCCTAGTTTGGTAAAAATTTTGACCAGCACAAGGATAATTTTTTTAAAAAAAATGAAATCATAGGCCAATATGGCCTTTGTTCAAAAATTTTGGTAGAAAAATAGGGGTAAATGTACTAGTGTATAAAGATCTAGTTTTGCTCATCTAAAACCTACAATTGATATAAGCATTCACTAGAGGAAAAGATTGCAATAGGAATTATTAGAACCTACTCTTAAATAGGAGGAGGTCAATCATGCCTTTGCACTTCATTAGTTGAAACTGTGGTCCATACATTTATAAACAAGATGCTAACAGGAATATCCATTAATAGTACTCCATGTTATATTTCAATTTGATTGTATGGAGTTTTTTCATCTATATCAATCTATGTATCTTTATTCCCATGAATTAATTTAATTCTATTTATTGATTTAAACTAGTATCCCCTTCTCACTAACCTCAAACTTAATGTAAATATGATATGAACATGTAATATAGAACCAATCAACCTATTCAAACATTCTAATAAGTTTGTGCTCTATATATGCTCTAGCTTGTAGCATTTTAACTCGCTTTCCTTAGTTATCAAGGTCAATAAGTACATGTCATTTTTTTAAACTTCTACAAAATCAGCAAGATAAGTTCTTCCAAATGTTTTTGTAAAAATATTTTGAGCTTTACATTTGTTCCTATGTCTATAGACCCAATCAAATTAAAGGACTAGTCAACCTATCTTAGCCTTCTTAAAATTTTTAGCTTCAACCTATATCTTGTTAATCCTACTAACTTGAATTTAAGGTAGGCTTAGTGTATTTTTGTTCTAAGTCAAAGCTTCTTAGGTGCATAGAGATTTTGTTGTGTTCCTATATTGAGTTAAACTGAGCATATGTTGAAAAACAACAAATTATTTTATTTTGTTTTGTTCAATAGCATGGCTGATGATATGAAAACCAACAATGTACCTTCATCTTCAAATAGGGTATTGTAGTCAAGAGAGATGGAATGAAAATTCCTTGACTTCCTATAGGAGAAAGTTGAACTTGGTCAAAAAGGTGAAGGAAAATTCAAAAAAAAAATCTTGGACTACTATTGAGCGATGCTTCAATGAAGATTTGAAGCAAAATTTGAGCAAATATAATTTGAAGAATAACCTAAAAATGTGGAAGGTGGGATTCAAAATCATGAAATATTTAAGAAACACTAGTCGGTTTTCTTGGAATGAAACCACACAATCTATGGATGCTGAAGATAGTGTTTGGAATAACCTTTTGAAGGTAAAATGCTATTTAAAGTTCATTTGAGTTTAAGTTAAATTTTATCTTCTAAAGTTTCTATTGAAAGTGAAACAACCATTTCTTTCATGTTGCCAACATTGTAGAGGAAGGAATATAAAAATACAAAATTCTATTAAAGGAAACCATTCCAATACTACAGCAAGTTAGCCTTTATTGTGGGAAATGATATAGCAAAAGGTAGTACAACTACCAAACTGCAAGAAACAGAAGAAAGGTACATGATGGATTAGGCCATTGATATAGATGATTATGGGGATTTTCGTTTACTAGGTGATGATAATTTGGATGATGATTTTTCTCAATCCCACCAGTCAACTACTACTACCAAACAAGTAATATCACCATCCATATTAAAGAAGATAAAGAGGAAGAAGGCGAGCATGGCTAGTTCCATGGATAGTATTTATGAAGCCTTACATTAACAAAGTGGATCAAGAAGATTCTGATTCAATTGTAGAGAAAATGTATTATGCCCTCAAAGCCAATCCTAGGCTTACTGAAGAAATAATGATAAGGGCATATGATGCATTTTTAGTTTAAACAACAAGAGCAAAAGGATTTCTGAGAAGGATTTTCTTGGAGATAATCAAATACATATTAGTTGAGTATGGAGGATTCTAGAGTCTAGCAACAACACAATATATGTATGATTTTTGTGCAAACTATTTTAGTTAGATACCATAACAACCAATTTTGTAAATGGTTGATTATATTCCAATCACATTTAAATATTGTTACTTGATAGCATGACTCACAATATTTTTGTATTAAAGTCACCTTTAATTATGGCTACTTGATAGCATGCCTTATGATATTTTTATATAATTTTAATTAACTTTAAATACATCTTCCGTTCTTACTTCATGATTGTATTTATGAATCAGATTCAAATATGGTTTCCTTCAAAATATGGTTGATTGAACTATTTTGTATATTTTTTCTATGTTATATGAACATGTTGCCTTATGTTATTAGTGCTATTACAAGTTGAATAAGTGGCTCCTACTATGGTTGTAGCTCCTACTAGAATCCATCTTGATGTTGTTGACATATCAGTCAAGTTTGTTATTAGTGACACACACTTATTTAGATTCTATATAGCTACTGAGCTTATTGAATAGTTTATAGTGCTTACCATTTAATTCAGTAGCCATCGAGCTCTACAATTGCTACCAAGTCCTTTGGACTAATCCCAATGGTTACCAAGTAGATTCAATTAGTGTGAAGTCCAAAAATTCAAACCATGCATTTTAGTGTATACCAAGTTTATCAGTGGTTACCGAGTTTGCAGTTCATGTGATGCAAAGCCTATGTTTATTGATCATTGTAGTGTTTAAAAAAATTTTAGTTCATGTGATGCGAAGCCAGTGTTAACCAAGCTACTCCATGGTAACAAAGTGATTTAGTGTTTACTGAGTTGCACAATATCTACTAAGTCACCAATGCAAACCGAGTTTGAGACTACTTGAAAGTGATCAGTATGGACTGAGCTTCTATGTCTACCAAGAGCATAATGATGCCAAGTAGTGATAGTGGATGTCAAGTATCAAAACCTCACTAAGTCAGTCTTTAGAACCCAAGTATCTTCATATGGGTTGACTTTGTAATATTTGTGTTAACCTCTGACATGGCTAACTTTGTAATTTTTTAATTTGGATTGGTATATATATGTAATGTATTGTATCATATCTAGTGTGTAAGGAAGAAAGTAAATGTGAATGTGTGAGCATATGTATTGTCATGTGGATACAAAAAGTTCAAGTTATGAGAGCAGTAGATAAATAATCATAAAGGCCGTAATAGTATAAGGACCAGCAGTGACAAATATATCACAGAAAGGTGATCAGTATGCTAAGGAATCTCTATCAGCAAACTCAGGTGCAAATTAGAGATCTAATATTTCATGCTAATAGGTGAACTAGTCAAAATCCTTTAACAAGGTAGACCTAATAGTCATTTATAGATCTCTTTACCGAGTGCATACTTCATCATGTGTTTGTAAATCCTCTCACAAGATGGTTCTAGTAATCCTATTTGCTCCTAACAAGGAAGATCATTAGAAGTGATCAATGTAAGCCTTAATAGGTCAACTTTATGCTGCAGTACTAAAGTTTGTGGGTATCATCCCCACCCTAGTTTTACTTTCTATTTGGAAGGTTTCTAGGTCACCAAATCTTTGTGTTCAAGTGTTATGGATGCTTTTATGTTTTCAATTTCTCATGCATGCAATTAGATCAAATGTGATGAATTAAGTGCTAATTGATTTATTGGATTAAGAATTGAAATTGTTAAATTTTTAGAAGTTACCAATTCACCCCTCCCCTCTCAGTAACTTAGCATAGTATTGAATATTTTCAACAATTGGTATTAGAGCTTTGTAGTTCTCATGAGAAAGTTTAATAGCTTGAGAAAAGATCAAGGATATGGAGATATTCAGACTTGACAAAGTTATTGACAATGAAAAGTTCGATCTAGAAATGGCCATTGCTGAACTCAAGAAAGCTATGGAGCAACTTTCCCAATCCTTGAAAAGAAGAAAGGAACTTGCAAATCAAATGAATGATCATATTTAAATTGAAGAAAGAATTGAAGATTTTCACCCTTCAAGTAGCTTACATGAAGCAAATGATATAATCAAAGAACTCTTAGAAAAGAATGGTTCCCTGCAAGAAGAAGTAAGAAAGCTGAAAAGAGAACAAGAAATTCAGTCAGTAAGGTTATGTGAAGTCTTGCAATAGAGAAACAAGATGAAAGAAGAAATGGATGGAAGGAACAATGAAATCTAGAACCAATCCCTTCAACAAGCAGACCTTATTGATCAGTTCTCCAATGCAAATGAGGTAATCATGAGCCTAAGATTTGAAAATGAAAGAATGGGGAATGATCTAAATTTTGAAAGAAAAATCAATGAAATAATAAAAAATGAGCTAAGATTTGAAAGACAAGTCAATGAAAGATTGAGAAATGACCTAATTACTAAGAAGCAAATCAATGAAAGAATGATGAAACCTCAAGTAGACATGGATCAACTGAATGAGAAAAACCTCTATAGGCAAAAAGGAAAAGCATAAATTGGATACAAAGAAGAAGGTGAATCCTCCAAACAAGGTGCTCAAAAGAATCAAAGACCTACTTACAATTGTTGTGGTAAGATAGGTCGTACATCAAATAAATGTTGGAGTAATAGAAAAGAAAAATTCAATGGAAAATGCTACAATTGCAATCAGCATGGTCACAGGGCTAATGAATGCAAAGAGAAACGAAGATTTGAAGGCAACTATCATAAATGTAAGAAACATGGACACAAGGCATCATAATTCAAAAAAAAGACATTGAACCCTGCAAAACAAATTGTGAAAGTAATATTTGGTTGGGACTACAATACTTGGTGTAGATGTCATTTTTATGGAGAATTTGGACACAATGGTATGACTTGTGTTAAACATCATATGAGGAAAAGAGATACCACTAAAAGATGTTTCATTTGTACAAAACTTGGTCATATTGCCAAGAATTGTATGAATATTGGTAGAATTGAAGATGAGAAGAAAGAAAAGGTTGATAACATTTGAAAGTAGATTAGACATAAATGGATTCCCAAGTCTACCAAGGATACTAGTCTGAGCAATGATGGTCAAGTCACTCAAGAATTGGGTGACTCTACCATTCCTAATTAAGTTCTCAAGGAAGAACTAGAACCAAGCTATCAAAGAAGATATATGAATCAGTTCTAGTTGAAAGGTGACAAAGATCCAAATTCATATACAAAATACAAAGGGATCACTGAGCAAGAATGGTATCAATTATTACTGAGTTACCTTCTCTACTGAGTAAGGTTGGGACATAGACTCTACCAAGAATGGTTGGGATTAACAAAGGCACTAATGGTTACTGAGTCATGAAGACTTCACTAAGTGATCAATACAAAATAGTGGATGATAGGCTGTCAAGCATAATGTCAACTTGTATACATTCATACCGAGCATTAATGGTGAAATTTTAACAAAAGGCAGGGAATTGAATTCATTTCTCACTATGAATTTTTGAGTGGTATTGCAAAGGGCTATTTTTGTGTCATCAAAGAGACTTGAGTGAATTTTCTAAAAAAGTTTTTTGAAGTTCTCTCAACCTAGTGAGAAAAAGTGGCATCCAACAGCAACAAGGTCAAGAAAGGGTCTGACATATTGGTTCAAGGTGTTGAATAGAAAGCGTCAAATTTTAGTCTTATGCTCATAGTTGCTAAAACCCTAAACCCAAGTAGAGCTCAATCTAAAATCCCTCCCAAGGTAGTTCTTGTAAATGAAATTTAGACTCATTCTAAATGTGCAATTCAAGAAATTGATACTCTGGAGATGGATGATGCCCTAGGTTAGTTATGTGTTGATGGAACCTTGAAACCCAAGCATCAACATTTGGAAGCAAAAGGATTAACACATATTCCCCATATGCCCTAAGAATTTCAAATTAAATGGATTAGGTGTATCCTTAGCCAAGTGCATAACAAAAAATTGTGGTTAGAGTTGAACATTCTTATATTGAAGAAAATGATTCATAGAATCACTAGACTTCCCATGCTTGCCAAAACTAAAACAACTAAAACCCTAAGTCAAGTAGAGTTGGAGAAGAAAACCTTAACCAAGTGGGATGGCAAAGGTATGAAAATAAGTAGTGTTACAAATGCAGAGTCAAAAATTTGAATTCATGTTATTGCTCATAAGATATACAGTTCAAACCATCTTAATAGCATCTCATGTGAAGTTGTGGATTTGGCATATAATGTAGTTAAAAAACAACCTATCTTATGACCTTGCCAAGCTATTGATGAGGCAATTCAATAAAAACATGGAAAGTATTAGAACTTCAAAGAAAAACCCATGAAAATTTGGTTTATTGTTAACATGTTTATTCTTTTATGTTTAGAAGTTTTTCCCTTCCAATGGCACTCTAGTCTAGAGAAAAGATGTGCCTATACTATACCAAATAAATGAATATATTGTAGAAATTAGTGAGAACTATGGTAGCATTATGAACAACTACTCTGATGTGTTCAAAGAGAAAATGAACAATAGGTTCAGGACTTCAAAGAAGTTAGTTGAAGACTACACAGATAATGTGTGCTTCATGGTGGATTGTGACAAGGTATATATCCAGGCATTTAAGCCTAGAGTTGTGTGGGTCAAAACTCTTGGCTATGAGGTAAATATTGATGAGATGAAGTATATCATTAAAGCCCTTGTCAATGAATCTATTGATCCCAAGGCCCCTTATTTTGGAACCTATGAAGAGGCCAAGGCCAGAATTGAGCTAGAGATATAGCTCCCATAGGCAGTTAACAAAGGGAAGAGGAGGATAGTCAAATTGAAATCAAGTAGACCTCTCTTGTTAACTAAGGGCAAAGGTGAGGATGAGGAATAGCTAGAGGATGAGGAGGAATTTGAGAAAGAAGAAGAACCTTTAATGAAAAAGGGCAAGCTGATCATCACCAAGCTTGCAAAGTCATCCACTATAGTCTTCACAAGGAGGTCATGGAAGAAAGGAAGTGACATTGTATTTAGAAAACCTCCACCCACCTTCTAGGAAAAATTAAAGCAAATGGAAGAAGGAGCTGAAATAAAAAATTTCAAATCTTTGAAATATGAGATCAGGATAGAGGCAAAGCAAAAGCAAGTTGAAGAACTAGTGCTGAGAAAAATGGGTAAGTGGAAGTACTCACCAAACTAGATTGTTTCTTAAGTCTCTAGTGAATTGCTAGAGAAGATCAAGCCAAGATGGGATTTTGTGATGCAAACAATCAAAGACATATATGCACAAACCTTGAGGCAATTACTACTGACTCTAAGGTTTAATACTTGTTTAGTTTTGATTAAGGACATAGAGCATGTTGTTAGAAATGCTACAAACACTTGGAAAAATATTTTTCATCTTTATAAACCAAGTGAATTTCCAATTGAAGTAAAGGCTGTTGATGAAGAAGAAAATAAGGAGAAAGATGAGGAGGAAAATGTTGAAGAAGTGACTCATTTTGATAATGAAGAAGATGAAGAGGATCAAGGTGTAGAAGCTACTGAAGAAGAAAAGAAAGATGATGAGGAGTCTGATATAGTCAAAATAGTTACTATAGTCATTGCCTCACTTCCTCACTTCCTGAGCAAACCATTGACTACATAACGTATGGAGACAACTTCAACAAGTTTGGTTGTGACTACTACTTATACATCAAATCTTCAATCACTCTTTGCCCCAACTTAGCTCAACATATCTTTGACAGAAGTGACTTCCACTTCATCCATTGAGCTACAGACTTCTTCTTCATCTACTAAGTTGAGTTCTACAATCTTCACTTCTCCAATTTTGTCTTCTTTAGTTTTGAGTTCATCCATGGTAAGCTCTCTAGTTTTGTATACTTCAGCTTTGGATTCTACAATTTTGACTTCAGCAATTTTGGATTCTTCAAGTATCTCTATAAGTATTCCATTAGTTAGTACTATATTAGTTTTTACTACAAGTCTAAGTATGTCCACTATTGTTTCCATTCTAGGCACAAAAGCAATAAGTATGAGGATAGTTGAACCTAAGGTTCAACTGAGTACACAATTTTTGAAAGGAAAGGAGATAGAGGAAGATATAGATTTGGATGAGGAAATAGTAATTCCCAAATGAGATATCTACAATCTTTCTGCAAACCAAATGCACATATTTGGTGAACTCCTCCAAAAAAAGGCCAAACAATATAGATTAAGAGAGGAAAGAGATACAGAGTATAAAATAATTAATGATGCCAAGAATATTTTGATCGAGGCAATTAGAATTGAGGTTGATTCTTCTCAACCTATTTTATTTCAGCTTGGAGAGGTAGTCCAAAAATTCACTGAGGACACTGAAGGTCAAGAAAAGCTGGTTGAAATGGTTGAAAAGATATTCAACAATAAATTGTTGGAGCACATTGCTCAACAAATAGCTATTTATCAAATTCAGCTTTCAACAATTTTGGTCAATCTTGAAGCATCCTATTCAAATATGTCATCACTTTTTTGGGAAACTATGTGATGTCACTAAGTATACTAAGGAAGTAAAGGGAAAATTGTCCACAATTGATATAGATCTTAAAGCAAGTACTCAATAGCTAGAACTTGACAATAGTTCAAGCTCTGCACATTTTAAGAAGATCATATTTTTGTCAGACATGTAAGCTAAATTATTATGAGAAGAAGCAAGGATCCATTCAACATTGACTAATATACAACATATGATCCTTCTAGTACTGGATGCTATGTAGAAACACATTATATATTCAAAAACTCTAATCCATGATAACAAGTTCTCTGTTGTGGATCACATAATTGAACTATCAGTAGTGCAAGTTGTCATTCATACATGCAAGGTATTGCAAGAAAATTGGGATAAAACCTTGGCAATCACCCTTAAGGTACATTCTAAATTCTTATCTCATTTTGGTGTCTATGTGTAAACATGTTGAATAAATCTTTGGCATTACCATAAAAAAGGGGGAGAAAAGTTATAGGGGGGAGATATGTTATGAGAGACATGGGAGAAAAGTTACATTGAAGAAATGTCATATGTATATAAGAGAAAAGTTGCATGTACATAAAGGATCACATGGTATGGGCGAGAAATACTCTATATATACCTTACAAAGATCAATTTTGAAAAATCTCAAAAATATACTACGCTAGTATCACGTGGTGATGAATACAAGATATTTAGTTTTGGGCTAATAAGTGTTTTTGTCACTAATGCCAAAAAGGGAGATTTTTGACATATCAGTCAAGTTTTTTATTAGTGACATAGACTTATTTAGATTATGTATAGCTACCGATCTCATTGAATAGCTTAAAGTGCTTTCCATGTAATTCAGTAGCCACTGAGCTCTACAGTTGCTATCGAGTCTTTTAGACTAATCTCAGTGGTTACTGACTAGATTCAGTTTGAGTGAAGTCCAATAGTTCAAACTCTACATTTCAGTGTATACCAATTTTATTAGTGGTTACTGAGTTTGCAGTTCTTATGATGTGAAGCCTATGTTTACCAAGCATTGCAATGTCTACTGAGTTTGTAGTTCATGTGATGTGAAGCCAATATTGACCAAGCTACTCCATGGTAACCAAGTGATTCGGTGTTTGTTGGGTTACATAATATCTACCCAGTCACCAATGCAAATTGAGTTCAAGACTACTTGAAAGTGATCAGTATGGATTGAGCTTCTGTGTCTAATAAGAGCATGATGATGCCAAGTAGTAACAGTGGATGTCGAGTATCAGAACCTCACCGAGTCAGTCTTCAGAACCCAAGTATCTTCATGTGGGCTGAATTTGTAATATTTTTGTTAATTATGACATGACCAATTATGTAATTTGGATTGGTATGTACACACACACACACACACACACACACACACACACACACACACACACACACACACACACACACACACACACACACAAAGGAATCTCTCACGAATCTCTATTAGAAAACTCAGTTGCAAATTAGAGATCTACTACTTTATCCTAATAGGTGAACTAGTCAAAATCCTTTAACAAGATAGACCTAATAGTCTTTTATAAATCTCTTTATCGAGTGCATACTTCACTGTGTGTTTGTAAATCCTCTCACAAGGTGAACCTAGCAATCCTATTTTCTCCTAATAGGGAAAATCATTAGAAGTGATCAATGTAAGCCTTAATAGACCAACTTTATGTTGTAGTACTAAAGTTTGCGGGTATGATCCCCACCCCAGTTTTACTTTCTATTTGGAAGGTTTCTAGGTCACCAAATCTTTGTGTTCAAGTGTTATGGATGCTTTCATCTTTTCAATTTCTCATGCATGCAATTAGATTAGATGTGATGAATTAAGTGCTAATTGATTTATTGGATTACGAATTGAAATTGTTAAAGTTTTAGAAGTTACTAATTCACCCCTCCCCTCTCAATAACTTAGCATAGTCTTGAATATTTCCAACAGATGCTACTCCTACTATGGTTGTAGTAGGTTCTAGTAGAATCTGTGCTAATGCAACTCCTACTATGGATGTTACTATTGCTGTAGTAGCTCCATGTAGCTACTAATATGGTTATAGTAGCTACATGTAGCTGCTACTATGGTTGTAGTAGCTCCTACTATAGTTGTCACTCCTACTATGGCTATCTTCAAAGCATACCTTTTTTTATGTTTTATAATGAGGTCCATTCACAAGCTACTTCAAAATAAATTTTAGCAATTTTAGTTCATACCAATATAATAGTTGTTACTTAAGTTTAGTTTTACATTGTGTGGGTACTTGAAAATTTGGATATATTAGTTTTTTTCTACACATTGAGACCTTCAAATCAACTATGCTTTTTTATTAGGCACCAAGAATAACAATTGATATGGATATTTTATTTGTCACTTTGATTGCTTATTTTCTTTAGTCTTGTTTGTTCTTAGCTTTACTATCTTTTATGTGATTAAGCTAATTGAGAGTGTGTACATTGAATTCAATTGATTGATAGCAACTATTCACAAGATAAATGGTGGTTGATCTATTGATCATTAGCTACAAATCCATGGTTTATGTAGACCATGACTAGAGTTGTATAGGCAAGAATAGTAGTCCTCTAGTCCATATCTCAAACATAAAAAAGTAGTTCAAAACAAACATAGGCCACCAAAAAATCAACAATTTGATACTTCTTCAAGATCTAGATAACAACCTCATGAATTAATCTTCTCACTTTTAAATCAAGCTTCAATTTTTGTGATCAGTTAACAAAACCTCAGTAGACATCAACAGATAGTCTTGATCTTCAACTGTTGTCATGATTTCCCTTCTGATTTCAATTGAATGTTTAATTTTTTGATTGATTGCATAACTATTTAATTTCCTAAAGCCTACCTAAGCATTCTTGAGTTGCATGACTCAATCATTTTCCTTCTACTCAATGGTAAATGGTACTCTTTCTTCATTAAGTTGCCTTCTCCATTTGATACAACTCTATTGCTTGAATTTTATAATAGTGGGATCATTTTGTTTTTCATAACATAATTCTCTTCTATTCTCATGATGGTCTCTAATCCTGGTCTTTTCTCTATATGATAGTATTTTGACCTCTAAGATAGTATCTACTCTCTTGGTCCCACAATGCTTATATGTATTTTATGATTGTCATTCTAAACTCATGATAACCTTGTCTTTTTGCTTTACATTACATAATAATGATACCTCTATTTGAAGGTGAACCATGATGCACAAGTTGGGTACACATAGGCTTGACAGAATCTAATTGATAGATGTGGAAGAGCTAAATTTATAGCTTAATTAATATGAGATTATAAGACCCATTTTAGCAAGTATCATAATATAAAAAAAACCATCTCTTTATTATAGTGTTTTCTAATTTCTTTCATCATAAAAAATATATAATAGTGGGAAGCTCACTCATTTATTTAGTTATTTTTGGGCATCCACAACTCTTGAATAATTGCTTTGTGTTACTAGATTTGAGTATTATTGATATAGATTCAATAAAGTAAAGAGAAAATATGATTTATAAAGATTGATTTTGCTAATATATTTGATGTTTTATAGGGTGTATTTTCATATAACAAATTTACTTTTGATGTTGTAGGGTTGATGGCTTTAATGAATGTGCAAACATGTCACTATGATGTTGGCCCATGTTTGCTAAAGACTTCTAATACACCAAAAAATTCAAGGCGTAAATTTTTGTGGTGCTTGAATAGAAAAAAGGTGGTTATTATAATTAACATTTTTTAAAACTAGCGTAATGAATAATTAATTATAATGCTCAGAACTAATACAGATTTTCTATTGTAGGGACATGACAGGTGTGGATTCTATGGTTAGGTCAATGATGCACAAACAACAAGTGCGGTGCATGATGAAGGAACAACAAGGCATGATGAAGCAACAATAAGTACAGTGCATGATGGAAGAATAGAGTGCAAGTGTTGCAAGGCTCAGAAGGCTGAAATTTACTTTTTATGATGTTTTCTTTGCCTTGTAATTGCATTTATTTGTGGGTACCATATGCAAAAAAGTCCATAAGTAGAACTTGTATAGGATTTTTTGAAAATGACAAAAAAGACTTGTGTCATATTTGAGATCTTTTATTAACTTTTATAGAATTATCTTTACAAATAAATCTTATGTCTAGTTTTTAATTAAAATCATGTTGAAAGATCATTTGAATATGACTTATTTGTAGTTTTAAAAAATATTAAAGTTTTGATATTTAATATTTTAATTTAAACTAAGTTGAAATGTCACATTAATGCTATCAAAACTATACATTTTAAAATAATAAACCACGATATTTAAAAACCAATTATAAGTAGTTATATAATACATTGAATAAATTTTTAAAAT